>JBANRG010000004.1:1200000-1800000 GCA_037954225.1 Stygiomarasmius scandens | reverse complement strand
TTTAGGTACGCAGAAGGCGTAGTAGAGTGAAAGTAGACGAGGAGGCCGACGTCATTTGCAGCAACTGTTTTTTGCTCCCACGAGCCACGAGTTGGTAGTAGTATCGGATTGGTATAGCTGGGCTTGACGCTCACGCAGCTCGAGGCTCTTCATTTCACTTTTGACCGATGGCTTCATCGGCCTCGGCCGCGTCAGCTTCCAAACAACGTACAGACGATCGATTCGAACCCGACGACCAATGGAAGAAGGATCTCAAGAAGAGAATCGAGGACAACCTCAGCGGCATGCTTCAGGATGCCAAGGACCTGCTCGAGAGTAACCTCCACAAGTTTCCCAACCGACGTACAATCCTTGAGAATGACTTCAATAAGACGTTGGACAACATTCGCAAGTTGGCAGATGATGCTTACAGGGAAGAGCTCGAACGGGAACGCCAGGAGAGGCGGTGGGCGATGGGTGCTGAGCTCAATCCTGCATGGAAGGAAAGCATCGAGAAGGAGCAGCAGGCCATTATGGACATGATAAAGAGCGGCCAGACCAATGCTTCCGAGTCCCAGTCCCCAGACGCGTCTGACGCGGACGCTGTCTCTGCCGTCCTCGGAAATGATCACATTTCCCCTGACAACTCGGACTCTGCGCCTGTTTCCAATGATGGGGACCCGATAAGTGATTCCGAGTCGGACGGCGCTTCCCTACTGCGCGCGCCTCGAGAACTTGGGCAAACCGTTAGGGCTGGAAAGCAGAAGGAGAAGGAAAAGGATAGTCCCAGCAGGATCTCCTCGGAATCTCCCCCTGCTCGGTCTAGCGAGCGTCATTCACGCCCTGCTCGTCTGAACGGTTCCCTCAGGCCGTCGCCAGAGCGCGATGTATCCTCAAGCAGATCTTTCAACGACCGGTCACCTCATCCTTCGAATTCTTCTCCAGGCGCTAGTCCGCTATACTGGACACCTCCCAAGACTGACGATCCGCATTCCAATCTGCAGCGACGGACTAGTTCCTCGCGTAGGTCTGATGACCCTCCTGTAAATCCTGTCCAGCGTCGCGGTAGTACCGCTAGCATCCGATCCACAGGATCCTCCAGCTTTCGTCCCTCTTCTACTACCATTCCCGAAACCGACAGCAGTGTAACTACAAAGATTGAACTGGAAAGACGAGCAACGCAGGAAGTAGAGCAGCAATGGAGTCGTATGGACGCTGCTCGAGACAAGGGCAAAGACCGTGTTGGAACCTACGAACAAGCACATTCACCTCATGATTATGCTGCCAGTCATTCTCCGGGTCCTGGTAGCGTGTCTTCTTCCCCGTCTCAGTCTCGCCGTCCACCGACACCACCTCTTAATACCAAACCGGTGTATCGTAAAACTTCATTTATGCAGGAGAACACGCGTGGAATAGATAGACGGCCTAGCATACCAGCCTTGTCTGGAGGTCCTAGTCTTATCTCTTCATCTCGTCCAGCAGATTTATACGGTCCCCCTCCTCAGATTGACAAGTGAGTACAAAATTTATTCCGTCTCAAATCCTATTCTAAGTTTTCATACAGCGCAAGACAAACTGCCCCAATTTCCACAAATAACAACTATTCCTCAATGTCTACCACTATGGCCTACGCGACCGAATCACCCATGAACTATTACTCACCCTACGGTCCTCCTTACAACAACGCTGACCCTACCGACCGCTATTTCGCCTCTACACCTTCATCTCCGCCGAATCATTACTCTATGCCCGCCACCGGACCCATGTTCATACCTAGAGCTCCTCCCAATGGTGAAGAGGATTTTGGCCGATATTACCAACCCCAACCTCCTCACGGCCAATCCTCATACCGAAACGCAGGATGGACAGGCCCAGGCCCCGAATCCCTCCAACAACGAGGTGACCGTCCTCATATACCTCCTCCAACACCAGCTCCACCTCTACCTCCTCACGAAGCCCAAGCTTGGAGAACGTGGACCCAGTCTGTAGGACCTCGTTTCTCCAATTCGGATTTACGTAGTGTACATCAACATCATGGGCAACAGACACAGCCTTTGCCTTTATCCCAGCATCAACATCCTCGTGCGTATGGACCGAGTCCTGGGCCTGGGTATAATCAGACTTTTGATCCTGGGTTTGATGATTTTGATGATTTGGGTGAGGAAGAGGAGGAGCCAGAGTATGGGCCTTTACTTGAAGGGCCGCATTGGAGGATGCTTGAGGCGAGGAGGAAGGAGGCGGCAAAGAAGAAGAAGCTTGCTGAGGAGGAAGAGGAGGTGAGGAGGAAGCAGAAGAAGGAAGAGGAAGAGGCCGCAGCCAAGAGGAAGAAGGAGCAGGAGGAGAGGGAGAGGGAGAGAGCTGAGAAAGAGAGGCTGCACAAATTGCAGAAGATGTTGGAGGAGAGGGAGAGAGAACGTGTGGAGAAGGAGAGACGGGAGAGGGAGAGAGCCGAGAAAGAAAGGCTTGAGCGAGAGGAAAAGGAGAGAAGGGAGAGGGAAAGGCTCGAAATGGAACGCATTGAAAGGGAACGACGAGAGAGAGAGCAGCGTGAGCGTGAGAAGGCAGAGCGAGAAAGGCGAGAAAAGGAGGAAGAAGCTAGGAGGAGGGCAGAAGACCTTCGCAGAAGGGAAGAGGAGATAGAGAGGAAGAAGCGAGAGCTTGCGCAGAGGAAGAGGGAGGAGGAGCTGAGGAAGAAGGAAGAAGAGATCAGGCAGAAGGAGGAAGAGCTTGCCCGGATACAGGAGGAGGAAGTCAGACAGCTGCGAGAGGAGAATCAGCGCAGAGAGGCAGAGCTCCAAAGACAAGCCCAAGATGCTAAGAAGAAGGAGCAAGAGGCGAAGCGTAGGGAAAAGGAAGCGAGGAAGAAGGAGCAGGAGGCCAAGAAGAAGGAAGAAGAGATCAGACAGAGAGAAGCAGAGCTTAGGGCTCGTGAAGAGGAGTTGAAACGCAAAGAGTTTGAAGCCAAGGCTAGAGAGGAGGAAGAGCGAAGACGTCAAAGGGAGGAAGCGAGACTGCAGAGAGAAGAGGAGAGACGACAAAGGGAGGAGGCAGAGAGAATGAGGAGAGAAGAGGAAGACGCACGGCAGAGGGAAGAACAAGAGAGGCAGAAGAGGGAGGAGGAAGAGCAGGCACGAAGGGAGGAAGAGGAGAGACGGCAGAGGGAAGAGGAACAGATGAGACGACTACGAGAGAAGGCGGAAGCAGAAGCTAAGCAAAGGGAGGAAGATGAAAGATTGGCAAGGCGCATTCAAGAGGAGGAGCAAGAGCGAGCTAGGGTGGAGGAAGATTGGGTAAAGAGAGAGGAGGCCAAGAAGAAGGCAGAAAGCAAGGAAGCGGCTGCTCAAGCATACCGGAAACAGCAAGAGGCTCAAGCCTTGAGAGACAGAGAGAGGATGGAAGCGCAGTGGAAGAAGATGACAGAAGACAAGAAGCGTGACGACGACGTCAAAAAGCAGGAAGAGAGAAGGCGAGAGGAAGATGCGAGGAAGGCCTCTTCCGGGACCGGGTTCGGATGGGAACACTGGTCAACCAGTTCAAGCTCTTCGACATGGGCACAACCTCAACGTCCCCAACAATCGACTCCCAGTGGTACAAGTACCCCGAATCGCAGTAGTACCTCTAGTTCAGCTTGGTCGACTTCGAGTAAATCGTCATCCGCGTCGAGTGCGGCGTCTGCATCCAGTAAGACATCCTCCGCTTCTAGTACTACGTCCGGTTGGGCTTCGTCAACCACCGACACGTCAACGTCATCTACCCCAACGCCCAAACCAAGATCTGGTTCTACCGGATCTTCAGGCACTCCTCTCAGTGAAGCGGAATGGCAAAGACGCCAAGAAGAGTACGCTCGTCAGCAACAGGAAAGATTCATACAAGAGCAGGATCGATTGGAAAGGGAAAGACTAAACCGTGCTGCCAAGACGATGACCAAGGAGGATGTCATTGCCATGTTTGAACATCATGAGCGTCTGTGGCAACGCATGGGTACCATTGATGAGCTCCGATGGGACCATTTCCCCTGGCCAATGTTTAAGAGGCCTGCTTCTCCGGAAGAAATCACCTTTACCGCCATCAGCGCCTATATCCTCAGTCCTCACTATCCCGAGAAAGACAAGTCACGACCAGAGAAGGACCGTATAAAGGAACATATCCGGAGATGGCATCCTGATCGATTCGAGACCAAGATGTTGCCAAAGGTGATAGATTCAGACAAGGAACGAGTTAGAGAAGGAGCAGGGTTTGTGGTAAGGAGTCTCAATGATCTATTAACGAAATCGAATACTCGTCTGTTTTGATAAAGAGGAACTGAAAGAATTAATTACGCACTGTTGTATTTATGCTGCATCTATAGCATCCATGTACTCATAACCATTCCATGCTTTTGTATGAATAGTCGTCTATGAAAGGTCCTTTGGTTGTGTTCTGTAAGCTTTCCAATTCGTGGAGAATGGAGGGTAATGGTGGAGTCTATGGGACTTGCTCGGCTTGTAATTCGACCAGTCAAAGTTTATCGAGGCTACTCGACCGATGGCGTTTTTCTTAAAAAAGGTATTCGGCAGGTCTGCCAGGCCGAACGTTGAGAGATTGGTCATTTCAAATGTGGCTATTTTCGACGCAGAGGAAAATCCAAGAGGTTGTAGAGCGGAGAGCTAGCACTCATCAGCGCTAGTTAGGACACATGTTCTGGCATACTTGTCCAAATGCGTGAGTAAGAGCGGGAAACTGCCTATGACAACGCATGAACAAATGAATGCACGCAACCAGAAACGTGCATCTGCATTTTTGCGACGACATAAAGTTAGATGGCAGCGGAAGTTGATCAGAAGACCTGACAGAACAAAGACAAGAGGCCGAGGAAAAAAGAATAGATTCGCGTTTCACAAGGTTACAAAAATCAAACTATACCCAAGCTCAAGAGATGGAGAAAAAGAACGTCAAACGTCAACATATCTACACATGCTCTTCCCATACAAACTCTACAGGTTCAGCTGTTCTCGCAGCTTCTCCGTAAGTGAGAACGCCAACGTAAGGCATTACATTATATTTGAGCGAGTAATGAGAATTTGGCACTTTCCTAAAAACGTGATAAATCAGTACCGTTCAGGCATAGGGTGGAAAAGTAAGTACTTGAATGACGATGAGATTTCACGGAATGCATATTTGTTCTTTCCGGCATAATTAATGACAGCATCCTCTTTCCGTCGAACAATTCTATCCCAGAGGACGACGGTATTGTTGACCTATAATTCTTGGTCAGAATCGTGCAAACCGGACATGCACTAAGCATCGACATACTCCTTGAGCATTCTGGTATTCAGCCTCGAGATAAAGGAAAAGTTGCTTGGTGTTCCAGTGAAATAGTGGCGTCAGGTCTATAGCAATATACGTTTAAATTCTAGCTTGAAATGGAAGGCAGGACGACGCACCAGCAGTTATGTTGAAATTTACGAATCCCACTTCCTGCTTCTTGCGCGGGTATCTATTAGTTTTCGTCGGAAATCTAGAGACGGGAAAAGTTAAATGATACGCTGCGCATTCTCGGGAAGTCTTACACTCTAACGGGTGATATTGAAAGGTCTCCTTTGGGGTCGGCGGTAAACAGGAAAGAAGATAGGGCAATGCATGCGAGAAGAGCCATTGTACATGATGAAAGGAATGCAGAAATGTTGTTTATCCGAGTGAAGATACTATGCATTTTGGTGTTCTATTTGACGGAGGATTTAGGAAACCAAAGGCGACAACGAATGAACGACTACAGACAGAATACTTCTGGGAGTAAGTAGAGGTAAGTAATATGACCCGGTTTATTGTTTTGAGCACGCACCAATTATTCCAAAGTCAAAGTAGACAAGCCGTGCACTGAAAGGTCGAAAGAAACGTGGCCAACCGAAAAGGAAAGCGTGACACGACATTGCGCGTCACGAGGCCTGACGCGACGCGTCCCTAAGGTTAGGGTTATAAAACTTTCCCGAAGCTTCTCGGATTTGGAAGTTTCCTCCACTTTCCTCCATCTTCCAGCAATCCTTACATTCCTTATCAACCCATTTTTGCGCGTTTTTTTCTCAATCTACTTTTTTGACATGGAATCTCTTCTTCGCTGGGGTATTCAAAATTCTACTTCCGGAGGCGACGCTCCGCCCCCGGCACCGCGACAAGATCTGGATCCTGGAGTCATTGACATGATTTTGGGCAAGTCGGATGCAGAACAGATGAAAGAGGACATGGCTGTTGCGACTGATTATCAACGTAGTGAAGATGAAAGGGTAGACGCTTTAGATCACTTGGAAATGGTGCGTTTTACTTAATGTCGGTTCTTTGTCGCGTTACTTACACTACTCTAGTTGATTGAACAGATTGACAATGCCAATAGTATGTTCTTTTCTTTAAGTTGATAAATCGTGCATAACCACTGTATTTAGATCTGGAGAAATTAAAGATGTGGGAGCCTCTCCATTCTCTATTAACATCGGACTCGTCCACGGATCCTGTTATACTACAAGCTTTGTGGGTAATCGGGACAGCATTACAGAACAATCCAGCTGCTCAAGATTCCGTATGTCTTAATCTCTCGTCTATCCCAGCGACATCTAATGAAATTTCCAGTATCTAAAACTCAACCCATTGCCGACATTAACATCATTCCTCGACCCATCAAATTCTTCAACTCCCCAAGTCCGCTCCAAAGTCATCTACGCCTTATCCGGACTATTGAAGCACAATGCTCCTGCATTGGCTTCTCTGGATAAAGAAGGTACAGACGGCTGGGCTAAACTCCGACAAGGATTGCAAGGTGAGTATTTTCGCTGCTTCAATCCTTTCTTCCCAACTAACGTCCCAAACAGATCCAGATATCAGCGTCCGCCGCAAAGTCGCCTTCCTCCTCAGCACACTCCTCACTCCCACCGAATCCACATCATCCTCATCCTCATCTACATCCAACCTCCACACACCCGACTCTAACCATGCACCGGTACACGCAAACTCACATGCAGTACACCTGACTAACCCCGATCGCGCTGCAACTTCACCACTTGCTCTCGAGGCTATGAAGAAGCATGATATCCTACCAACTGTGATAGAAGGATTGACGAATCCTCTACCGCATGGTGAAGATGGAGATATCGAAGAATCTGATGCCGATTTCGAGGAGAAGGGTGTAGGGTAAGATATTTTTTTCTCGGAACGACTCGTCAACTGACAATGGTTGCATAGACTACTTCGAATCTATGCCGTGAACTGCGATGGCGAGCTTAAACCTTCGGAAAAAGAGGCGCTGAAAGGCTGGATTGAAAAGGAAAAGGACAGGGATGGCGGTGGAGGTGAGAAAGGATTGGCAGAGAGATGGGGTATGAGTGGTGGAGAGCTGAAAGAGTTTATACAAAAGGTCGAATAAATGTAGAGAGACGTGTAAGTAAGTTTGTACTATATACGAATACTGTATTATACGCACTGCATCAACTTCGCTGTTAATAACACTTCTTACTCGTCATCCAAAACTTCAATATATAAGCAGGCAGTACTTATGTTATGTACACTAGCTAAAATATAGAGGATGGTATGTGTAATTTTCCAAGCCCGTGCTGGAGATATGGAGGAAAGATTCTCAAGCGAAGATAGTCCGTGGCTATCGCACAAAGGACCCAAAACGGAAGAAACCGAAATGATGAACGCTACAGCATATGGTCGAATGAGATGAGTGGTGAGAAAGAAGGAAATAGTGGTTGAGCTAGAAGGATGAATCGATACAATATTCCGAGAGATAGAAGATGAGTGAGAGGTAGCGCAGGCACAAAGGATGTTGAAGGAGGGATAATAAATTAACCGTGTCTAGAAGTTACGTATTCTTTAAGTTTTCCTGAGCTTTGAAACTAACGTTTTTGCTCAAAGTTTAGGAGACCCAGACTGCACGTTACATGTGAGCAGAAATCGGTGTAAAAGTTAAAAAAACTCACAAGCCAAGGCGATGACAAGGTACAGAGTAATCAGCATGACTCCTTCCATATAATTTGATTTGCCGTCTTGGATGAGGGTGTTGACGAGGAAGACGGACACGAAGAAAGTAATGGTCTATTTAACAAATTAGCATTAGAGAATATTCAGGCGAGCAACAAAACAAACCTCAAAGTTGGCAAAGAAGAGAGTCAATTCATGGCCAGATCTAGGGGATGTTTTGTCAGCCTACAATAATGAGGCGGTAGCACGACCACTCACATCCAACCAACGATGACAAGCAGAGGAACCACAAAAGTAGCGATTTGCTGCAACAAGTTCATTCAAGTTTCAATAGGATCGACATTCTAAATAGACTCACAATTGAGCTTCCAACACAGATTCCAATGGTCAGCTCCATTTGTCCCTGTACATTTTCATTCAGCGCTCAGCAATTTCATTCCGTAGAATGAATAACTACCTTCATGGCCATCCATACAGACGTTACATGTTCTGCCGCATTGGCAACGATAGGCAGAAGAATTAAACCAATAAATGGTTTAGGGATGTGATATCTATTTGCAAATTCTTCGATTGATGCTACGACTAGAAATGAAGAGCAAGAGTTAGACCGATGGTTGGGAGAAAGTGCAGAAGCTGGCACATACGGTAGTCGGCACAGAAAGAGGTGATGACAGTCACAACAGCGAGTCTATAAAATGCTCTGAGATCACTCTTGCTTTGGAATTTAGGCGGCTACACTTACGAGATACCAGCAGAAACAAGGTTCATCTCAGCTTCTTCAACGTCACCTTCTTCCTGTGCTTGGAAGAGATATGCGTGAGACTTGAGCTGTGCATTTTCAAGTCGTTAGCTGTAGTAATCTTAAATGAACAGATAAAACAGACCTGGAAGTAGAGATACAAGATATACACCCCGAGAAGCAGTATAGCAGTGCCACGAGAAATAACCAACAGGCCTCCCCATCGATCCGGGTTCACGCCAGTCTGAATGGCTGAAGTAGAAACATCGCTTCCCGTTGAAAACAAGGATGGAATGCTCGGAGATTTCAGCGTGTTATATGCAGCAGGGATAATGAGTGTGATGCAGGCCAATGTCATCAACTGCATGACAGTCAGATTAAGCCACATTGATATTTTTAGAACGTACAGAGCTCGAACTAAAGAAAAACGAGGCAGTCAGATCTACTGCCAATTAATATGTGAGACTCGGACTTACGCTTGCGCTGCAGTGACTTGAAAGTTACTTTCGTGTTCCCTCCATCCAGCTGTATATTAATAGTCAGCATCTTCTGAATATGACGCCGCGCGCAAAGAAGCCGAGGTTTTAGGCGCCCGAATTGCTTGGCAACGAAGATACGCTGGACGCGTCGGGATGGTGGCACAGTATTCGATTCGAAATAAAGAAGCATAATATGAGCAGAACTAACCTCCAAGGAATGAACAGCCGAGGACAAGGAGAATATTAGACAAAATAGAACCCAACATCTTGAAAGGTCATGTTAGAAGGACTCCTATTATAATAGAGAGCTTTTAAAAGTGTACCGAGTTTTGTACAATGACGAGTTGGTCTGAAAAGGCGAGAGTTCGTCAGTAACTACATTGAAGTAAATGACACGTAGAAACCCGATTACCCTGGAGCAAGGCAGCGATACCGACGATGATCTCGACTGCGTTTCCAAATGAGGCGTTCATGAGACCAGCCAATGTCTGGCCAAGTTTGCCCGACATTTGTTCTGTCGCAGTACCCAGAAGCTAGAAGACATATCAAAGATCGATATCGCCACATTGTCGGTGCATGGCACGCTGGCATAAATAACGAACCTTTGCGAGGGGAATAATTGCAATAAAGCTGAAAGAAAAACGAAGGGCGGCATCCCAATCAAGTTTGTGGGATATAATACTCAGAGGAACGAAAAGGAGGAAGATATTAAGCCAGGAACCGAAAACGAAGAATTTAAAAGAAGCAGAATAGGAGGGTTCGCCTTCGGCCTTGAAAGCTTTAGAGACTCGCAACATGAAAGAAGGCTCTGACGGATGTCTGGAGCCATTAGGTAGCAATGGAGAGTGTTCAGAAGGAGGCATATCAAAAGTGAGGTAGAGGTTGAAGTTGAGGAGCTTTAATGCAACTTTTGTTCGATTCCCCAATGAGGCGTAAAGCTGTTAAGGCACCGTCATCGAGTTCCACTTTAGGTAATTTCCGGTGATCTGCCGGCTCCGGCTCCGGATCTGGGAACAACGCCGGTATTGAGGGCGGAATCAAACTGGTGATCACCTTGGTGGTGGTCTGGTGCTATTCTACTGCATTCCACTGCTGTTGACGAGCTGTTAAAGCCAAGCAATCTGGGCAAATTTCATATCCAAGTTCTATAATCTACCGAAAAATCTATGCTATTCTATGCCACGAACGTGTCAGCGTTTGCGTGTACCAACTTTGACTTGTCCAAGTGCGAGACATCCGAATATTTCACTAGACGTCCCTTTCCAGTGTACTCTATTTCTATCGTCGTTATAGACACATTGAAACACGTCCAATTTGTGATGGCTTCACTGGCTTGTATTCTTCCGGTGCTAATCAGCATCTTTACCAACGAACTGATGAATCCTCCATGAGAGACGAGGAGCACAGTCCGTTGATTAGAGTCCGTCTCCAACTTGTTGACAATCTCATTATCCCACCAAGCCAAGGCACGGCCGGAGAACGCTTCGAAGCTCTCTGCTGTTTCATCCACACCCTTGATGGTCTTTCTTGCGGAGAGAGGCTGTCCTTCTAGTTTACCCAGACACTGATAAATTGTCACTTGGTCATCGTCGGACGGTTTGACGGAGCATACGTACCCGTTCTCGTAGCTCCTTGGTTTTAACCAGGGTAATACCTTTATGGTGCTGAAGAATAGTCTCCGCAGTCTATTCAGGTCAAAAGTCAATCTTACCGGACAACTGCATAGCTTCAATCGAGCTTATATGCTATCTACACACCTCTGCCGCTCGCTTCAAATCACTGGAATACGCCAGATTGAAGCCGACGTCCGCAAGTGCCTCGCCTACCTGCCTTGCCTGTGCTTTGCCCGCTTCATTAAGCAGTGTATCCCTATGTCCTTGGATTATTCCGGCTCGATTCTCGTTCGTCTCTCCATGTCGGACAATAACTATCCTCACTACCGCCATTTCAGTAAAAAATATTGATCGATCTTGCGTGAGAGCGGTGCGCAAAAGAAGCAATAACCCTAAGCTAGGTGTTGCGGCGCAACTTCTCTTGGCAAAGTTATGTCCTTAATTTTTAAAGCGTTAGACTCTGTTCGACGAAGACAAAGACCAAGTTTTGAAAAATGACATACACTCCCACAGACAGCTGGTCTAATATCTAATCTCGCTTGGATGTATCTACTTCCGAATGTCGATATGACTCATCTAGGTTTCTCTTTCTGCTTCACCTTGTATCTCTACGATGTCACACCCTACAGAGGACCTAGAACTAGTTGAAATATCGAGGTCTCCTACAGGACAAGGATCGTTGGCGTGAGTTTCACCGACAAGGCTATTTTCCCTTCCATGACAGACTTTTCTTCCAGAGACGCTTCGTGCATAGCAAACACTGTAAGGATACCTCGACGACTGCTAGTATACTCATTTTACGAGTATCATTCTCTAGAGCATATCTCATGACACTGAAGAAACGATACCTCCAATCCTATCCCCCGAAGTCGCTGGATCACAGGCGCAATCGTCAGCAGCTCTGGTTGTAGAGCCTATAAATGCCGTCTCCCTGGAGCCTATGGTGAGTAAACTCGATGTTTTTTTCACGTCAAAGTCCCAATTTTTTCAGGATGGAGGCTTTCATGCATACGCATATCTTGTTAGTGCCTTCTTCCTAGAGCTTCTTGTCTGGTAAATTTCTATTTTATTGATTTCTTTGAACTCTACTCATCATTTCTTCGTTAGGTCACTTCCGTTGTCTTATGGTGTCTTCCTCAACTATTACACCACTCATGCGTTTCCCCATGCGTCTCCAGATAGTTTGGCTGCGGTAGGGTCTGTGTCAACCGGCCTCTTGTATCTCTCGTCGCCTATCGTACTCCCCTTGTTCAACCGATTCCCGTGGTACAAGCGCAGATTCATGATATTAGGACTCTTTCTCTGCGTCGTGGGATTGCTCGGCGCGGCTTTTGCAACCAAAGCATGGCATCTTATACTCACCCAAGGCGTCATTTATGCTGCTGGAGGAAGTCAGTGCTAACCCTCCAGCCAAGTCCTAACTCTTATATTTGTTTTTCTAGGCTTGCTCTATTTCCCAACGGTTACTTATACCTTTGAATGGTTCTCGGAGAAGAAAGGGCTAGTACGTCCATTTTCTCAATAGTACAAATTGTTATTAATGTGTCGATGCAAGGCAAATGGTGTTATATTCTCGGGCACAAGTGCGCCTTTCACCAGTATTACCTTTTTCCCCCGACATTTATAACTGACTTTGCTAGGTGTTGGTGGTGTCTTTACTCCTATAATGATTCAAACATTGTTGGACAGATATGGCCACAGAACTACTCTCATCGCCTGGGCAAGCTGATTTCCGACGATGCTATCTCATTCTCGGTGCTGACTTTAGATTCTCGCAGGCCATTGGATTTTTGGTTGTGGTTACTCCTTGCCTTCCGTATTTGAAGGGTCGAATGCCTGTCGCTCAAGCCGTAAATCCGCGTTCACTTGACGTGAAATTGCTGTATTATAGCGCATTCTGGATGCTCTTCCTTGCCAATCTACTTCAGGGCCTGGGAAGCTTCCTTCCTTCATTGTATATCCCCAGTAAGCACCGCAACAACGCCTTTGTAAACCTGTTCGTAAACTTGGACCTCTAGCATTCGCTTCGGATATTCATCTTAGCGTGACGTCAGGAACATTGGCCATCGCTCTCATGAACGGTCAGCTCAGGTTCTTGGATTTTATAGCAACCCGATACTGAAATAAATATCAGGTGTCTCTGCGCCAGGACTCATCTTCTTCGGCTGGCTTTCCGACCGAAATTTGAGCTCCTCAATTTTGCTAAACTCCTTGTGCTCGTCGCTGGCAGTCTTCTTACTCTGGGGACTCGCTAAAAGCATTGGTCCTCTACTCGCCTTTTCTTGCGTATATGGCTTCACGACTCTAAGCTGGTCGGCTCTCTGGCCTCGATTTGTATCGACAACTGCTACAGACGACCCATACCAGGCTCCAACGCTCATGGGCTTCTTCGTGGCTGGTATGTCATGACAATGCCTTGAACTGACATATATCGCGTGCTCATTTATGTTCACTATAGGCAAAGGGCTAGGAAGTGTATTATCAGCACCCATCGCGTCAGGACTTTTACATCCGTGGTATTTTACCAATAAAACTTCTGCAGCCTATGGCGTCGAGGGCTATGTGCGTATTTCATCCCCATGTTATTGAATTCTCGGCAGACATTAAACTGCTTATATAGGGTCCTCTCATTTTGTTTACCGGGACGGCACTGTTGCTAAGCTGCCTTGGTTCTGCTTTTCGTTTGGTACAGGCGAAAGCTCCGCTCATTAGACCTGTACGAGAATGGATATGAGAACTATGGAATTCAGCTGAACGTGCCTTGGCGGTACATGATTGTAGTCAACCGTCCATCGCCCTAAAACTACATGTCTTTCGAACGTTTTGTTTCATTGAGAATGAAAGCGAAACGACGTAACAAAAATTGCTTTATAGCTGAACCGAGTCTATATGTCAAATATACGCCCCCTCTTAATGCGGTACCTGTTGCGATAGATTGCGACTCGCGCGGTCGATGATAAATTCAAGAAAGAATGACACACAAACGTCTTTTTCCACCTTACTAGCCTCAGGTAGCTCCGGCGGAACGGCATTCCGTACTCGGATATATGATTTCCAGTTTTTTGCAAATGAGTCACAGTAAGAGTTGACTCATTCAAAAACATGGCGAGTTCTGATCTTCCAACTGTATATCTACTTTCGACTTGTTCTCAATGGTTGACAGCGTCCAGGATATTGAACTCAACTCTAGTTTCGTTGTGAGTACTTTTTCGCTGTTCGCGCCATCTGCTCAAAGTTGTTACAGACCACCAAAGATGCTAGAATCGAAAGTGTTGAGCGGACTGCTCCGTTATCCCCGACTCGCGTCGATTCTAGAGCAGAAGCATTCATATTAGCAGAACCTCAAAATGCAATATCCCTTCCGCCAATGGTGAATACCTCCCCCGCCAGACTTTTGAGATGCTGAACACAAAGTCTCCAGGATGGCGGTTTTCACGCATACGCGTACCTTGCTAGCGCGTTTTTTGTTGAATTGATAGTTTGGTAGGCATTTACAACCTCTGGTCAATTTTACAGCTGACCCGGTTAAAGGGCCTTTCCATTTTCTTACGGTGTCTACCTCAATTATTACACAACTCACGTCTTCCCGAACGTTTCCACAAACACTCTTGCACTCGTAGGATCCATTTCTACTGGGCTACTCTACTTGTCCGCCCCTTTCGTATTGTACTTGAATAATCGCTTTCCATGGTACAAGCGAAGAGTCATGATGTTGGGGGTCGTTTTGTGTGTCTCGGGCTTGCTTGGTGCAGCGTTTGCTACGGCGCCCTGGCAACTAATACTGACGCAAGGAGCTATCTTTTCGTTGGGTGGAAGTGAGTCCCTAGGCTTACCCGCACTTGTAAATTCGTTAATGAATGAATCCTTTTGCAGGTTTACTATATTTCCCGATGATGACATACTGTTTCGAGTGGTTTTCGGAGAAAAAGGGGCTGGTACGTCTTCTTATCATGTTCCCGATCTGTGTTTAAAGAAATATCGATAATCAGGCCAATGGTGTCATGTTCTCGGGCACTGGTATGTTCCTAGCCTTGCATTCGTCAGCAATATCATTCAAAGTACTTCTATAGGTGTCGGTGGTGTAGTCGTTCCGATAGTAACGCAGGCATCACTAGAACGATATGGTCATAGGACCACACTTGTTGGATCTGTAAGTCGAAGCTGTCAAGAACGTCTTGCAATTCCATACATACCGCTTTTTTCTTTAGGCGATTGCGTTCCTGATCATCATAGTTCCTTGCTTCCCATATGCCAAAGGACGGCTACCTGTGGCTCAGAGTGTAAACGCGAGAAGTTTTAACAAGCAGTTTTTGTATAATCGAGTCTTTTGGATTATTTTCGTCGCAAATGTGATTCAAGGTTTCGGAAGCTTCATTCCATCTTTGTATATTCCTAGTGAGTCTCTCAATGTCTATAGCAATTTCTGCCAACTGATCTCATCAGCTTTCGCTTCTGATATCAATATGAGTTCTACAGCAGGGACTCTGGCACTTTCTCTCATGAACGGTTAGTTGGCAGATCTTTAGAATAAATGACGGCGATCTGATTTTCTCCTTACTATTATTAGGCGCTTCTGCACCAGGACTCGTGTTCCTGGGATGGATGTCCGATTTCAACGTTAGCCAATCGATGCTCATATCCTCCCTATGCTCCTCCCTATCCGTATTCTTTCTCTGGGGGCTCACAGGCGGCCTCGGTCCATTGCTCTCATTTTCTTGTATCTATGGGTTTATGGCTCTCAGTTGGAGTGCCATGTGGCCACGATTCGTGTCTGCAGCGGCTATAGACGATCCAACAGAGATATCTAATGTCATTGGTCTTTTTCTCTTTGGTAAAGGAATTGCAGGTGTATTGTCGGCACCTGTAGCTTCTGGTCTTTTGCATCCTTGGTATTTCACCAACAAGACTACATTCGCCTATGGTGTACAGGGCTATGTGCGTTCCTTCAGTGTATACTTCTCCCTTTAGCTTGACTAAAAGTATGTTCTTTCTTAGGGTCCCTTGATTATGTTTACCGGAATCTCGCTTTTGGGAGCCTCCTTGGGCTCTGCATACCGTCTGTTACAAAAGACCAAACGTGCCGGGGAATTCTACACCATGTAATTCTATACTGTAACAAAAACGCCTGTTGTTGTGCAATACATTCAATGATTCATAGTTATGGGTACTTTTACATATTGCTCCTATGGCTACGGGGAGAGAGAAAGTCCTTTTGAAGCTACTGATTCTCTTAAAGAGAAACAAAAAAAAAAGTCTACTGGTAAATGTGGCAAGTTCAGAGAAAAAACACACGGATATAGTCCAATCCCATCAAGCCCAAAAGAAAGGACGACAGATATTTACAATATGTACATATACATGTGCTGCGTTGGTGTGCTGGCGAACAAGGCGTACATCTTTTGCTACATTGATATTCGCAAGTATTTACAATAAAGATGTCACTTCCCGAGCGATTGCCTCGACATCCTGCGCAAATACCGGGGGTATGGCAGAAATGGCTTGTGAGATGCTCTGTGATTGGCTGGGCTCAAGAAGAGGTCCTTTTGTTTGGGCAATATAAAGCTATTGAATGGAATGAGACATCAGAAGCTGCGTCGAGGATCCAGGAGAATGACTTACAATGTTGCCAATTCCAACCAAGGTCCGATAAGTGGTCTGAGAGTCTTCCGTCTCTCCACGAACAACCTGTCCAAAGATTCAGCACGGGAGGACTAATGACAAACTTGACAAACATACACGCAACGACAGCTCCAAGTGTTGATTCCTCGCTTGGACTTCAAACGACTTGCGGAGGTTCATGCAAGAGATACTGGTTAATCAAATGCGATGAGTAATAAGGAACCGACGACCAAACATGAACAAGTCCATACTTGAAAAGTACAGTCGCCAGGGCTAACCGCTGAGACTTGACCAAGACTTCAAAGGGGATCTGTTCTAGGGCCTTGAGGGTCTGCATGGCATCGTGAGTAATGCATACATTCATGACAGGCGGGCAAGATAATCGCAACATACTTGCGCGAGCCAGGTACCATCAACGTCCACACCGTCCTGGAATATATTTGCTAGTGCCCTCAAAACGATCATGCTGTTCCTTTCTCGATCTTTTGGAAGAGGCGCAGTCCAGGGCGAATCCCACTCTGCGGCCTTGGGGAGGGCATCAAAAAGTCTATTGATAAGCCCAGGCGTCGATTGGAAGACATCTGGGCAAAAGGCGACCACGAGACGACTGACGTCCAATACTAAAAATTGGGGTTGTCAAAAAAAAATTCTACATAACGACAACGCTCACTTACCCGGTAAGAGATACACAGTGGGCCACCGCTCCAGCACATGAATAACAGATTCTACATCTGTAGGTGATGGCGGTGGCGATTTGCCCGTACCGTCTATAATGTGTTGCAAGTAGGCAAAGACGACTTCAAACGACCGCGTCTCCTCGGGATACATGGCAAGTGATGAAGTCGACTGTAGCAAAAAGGATCAGAACTAGAGTAAGGAGTGTATTGAATGTCACGGACAATTTCATGCTTTATTTGTTCATCAAATTGGAAAATTCTGCTTCGCATGGGAGCAAGGGTGGCCTGCTTGAACAGGGACGGACTTCGCTATGACTCGGGTCAGGTACGCAGTGATATGTCTGGTAGAGGAAAGCATACCATAGGGATGAGCTTCAGAGCAATCGGCGCCGCCGCTTGTGACGGCTGTGACGGTGGCGGATTAGAGGAGTTACTGCCACTGTACCGCGAATGTCCAGTGAAAGGGTCGACGTATGAAGAGGATGGTCCTGTGGGAGCTGAGGAAGGACCACCCCTGTACCTTGAAGCTCCTATGGAAGAAAATAAGTAGACTGTAACGAGACTTTTGACTGACATGATACGACTTACCAGTGTAAGGGTCAACGTATTCTTCGCCGCCTGACCCCAAATTGACACCAGAAGTGTTCTTTTGTATAAAGTCGACAACTTCGTCAATCTGGTGCATTGGTAGATCGTTGCTTTCTAGGAAGCGTTGAGCCGCAGCAAAGGGGTTTTCTGAAAACCTAGTTAGTATGGAGCAGGCAAGTAAACTCAAGGGCCACATACCAGAAGCATTATAAGGGAGCTTTAGTGGAGGCCTGCCGTCAATTTCAACGTCAAACACGTAGTCGTATTCTTTGCCCTGATACAACTGCTTTCTATTCTGACCCACGGCGTCTACGACATCTCCAACCTTCTGCCACGTAAAGCTTCCCGAATCCCACTGAAAACATTTGTCAAGAACAGAAGATCATTATGCAATGTGCGGTTCACATCGTACCTGATGAGCTTCTACTTTATCTCCATTCCTAACCATCTTGACCTCCCCTGGTTTCTTGCCTAGAGAGATGATTAGGTTACGTCAAAAACACATAAACTGCAGATTTTATACACACCGGGTGTTTCTAGAGCTTCTAAACCTGGAAGATCGCTCTTCTTAACATCACCAACTTGCTGAGAAGGGAGTGCTTGATTCGCGACTTGGTCATCATACTCCTTGAGGTCAGCAGCGGTTGCCCATCGCTCTTCTGATTCGCTAAAGACGCGCACAACACCGTCACTGCAGCCAGTTACAATGTCACCGTTTGGCATGGATGATACAGCCCAGACCGAAATAGCCGGGTGTACCAAGACCTGAGAACATTCACCATCTAAAGAACAACTGGTCAAATGGTACGGCGGAGGTCATTGTGTTACATACCTTTCCATATCCGAACAGAACGATCTTCTCCCCCTGATACAATGTCACCATTTGGAAGAACCGACAAGCTGTAAACAAAGGACGTATGCCCAGAGAGAGAATAGATGATATCCCCGCCAAAAGTCCAGACGCGTATTTCGCTGTTAATTACAGACCTTTAGCCCAGGTTTGCCACAAGATGTAAACGGCAAGACTCGCCTATCGTTGGAACATGACGCGAAACCAAGATCTGGGATCAGAGCAAGACCACGAACAGCATCCTGGTGGCCCGTAAATGTGTTGAGCAGCTTGTGGCGCATCCAAAGCTTGATAGTTTTGTCCGCGGAAGCTGGAGCACGACAGGTACTGAGACAATGGTTTCACTTGGATAAACATGGTAAACCGACCAGTCAACACTTGCTCCTCATCGATCGCTAAAACTGCCCACACCGCTTGTTCATGTCCCCTGAGTTCGTATGCTAGACTAAAGTTCCTCCAAACTTTGGCGGTTCTATGATAGTTGCTCGAGATCAGCGAGGATGATATACGAAAGTGAATAATGTCGCGTACCTGTCCCATGAACCTGAAACGATAGCCCCGCCTGGTGTGGCATCCAACGCGCATACGTTTTCTGAATGACCGAGAAGGGTGTAATCTGGATCTTCCTTGGGATTTGACAGAGAGAATACGTTGATAACCGAGTCCTGGCCACCAGTAACAGCATAGCCTGAAGAAATGCATTTAGATAAGATATACAGTGGTTTTACGGAAACGCACCTTTGGGTGATTCTGGCGTTGGCGGAAGGTACGTTACCGCATTCACGTAGCGAGATCCGGCTCGTAACACGGTTTCTGGTTCAAAATTACTGGACTGGGACTGTCTTCGCCATGAAATTGCAGTGGTATCTCTTGACGCGGAAAGAACGATATCGTTTGTCGGCGATTTTACTGCGCGTACCTAGGACATCGCGCTCAGTCAGACAACTGAGCGTCTTGTCAGGAAGTGAAAAGGAGACAAACATCAGAGGAATGTGCCTTCAAAGTTGCCGACAGCTTGTAGGGCATCTTTGACAATGGGTAGACGATGAGGGGAAAAGACAAACAGCGAATCACCGCGGTCAAGAGCTTCCGAATCCGATTATGATTATATCTTTTCATTTTCTTGTCAGCTTTCTCAGCCACCTGGAAGATTGGCCTGCTTCGTTTGTAAATGAAGTGTACGAGATGCAAGTATATTGATACGGAATACACGGATAGATGGTAATTCTACAGAAAAAAAAATGTACACCACTCTAACGAACCCCACCGTTGTAGAGAAATCCAACAGCAAGGGGATACGGAGGTGCGAAACTATGCCATGCACCATTAATTCATCTCCTGCGAGGTCCCCGCGACGCTGAGCATCGCACAATCCAACAATGGCACGACAAGGTGGAAAGTCGCGAGGGGATGATCCCAAATAGGCAGCCGTCCCGCCAATTTCAATCAACCACTTGAGGGCAGGCCATTCTGAGCGCGGCCGCACACAGCTTTGCCTGCAGGAACTTTGCACTCTAAAAGGTCCTCAAAGTGACTTGTCCAATGCCTCGTGTTAGAAGGTCTCTCTGGAAATTCTAGTCAGGAACTACCAGTTGCGCGGAGTTGGTTTATTCAATGGCCAAAGCGTCCATCAAAACTACAAATACTTTTCAAGGCCAAACTAGTATCCTAATACGCTACCCCTTGACGTACCCAGGTAAACCCTGGACCAGTGGAGAAAAAAAGAAGAAAGAACGTCCACTTTTCTTCGATATCCATCAGGAAACTCACGGTCCGGCGGCCAACACCCAGAGTTGCCTAGTAGATAAGTCAGACGATCGTTTTTTGTGTAGACACTAAGACAGTAGGATGGGCCTAGAACTCTCCGATAGGTATTTTGGTCGAGAATAGATGGCCCTGGTCGTGAGGATTCGTGGCTCGCAAAGTGCTTTTGAGAGTGGGTTCCACTAATCGATGAAATTTGCTGTGAAGTATTCTCGCCCGCACTGGTTTCGAGCTCCACAAGCTTGTGGCTCCGATAGTCCTCTCGATCATATGTTGGAGTGGGATAAAGGACATCGTGAAAGCATAAACACTTCTTTGGCAACTCAACTCATCCAGCAGTATTCCAGATTCAAATCATCAATTCATACAAAGGCAGGATTATTCCATCGTGGTACACAGTCCCAATTCCCAATTCCAAATAGTACAATGTAATCTTTCCATAACCGAAAAACTTGAACGAGTGAAAACCAGCAAGCAACGACATCGAAAGCGAGGGAAAGAACCAAGTCCAACGGTCCAGGCAACACCCAGTCAATTATTCCGCCAAATCAACAGCTGGGGCCAAAGAAATCTTGACTTTCTTCTTGGGTCTCGGGTCCTCATCACCACACGGTCCTCCAGGACGTTTGAGGTCAGCAATATTCTGGGTTTCATCTTGAGTTTGCGAGTCATCTGCGACGGTTTGAGTTTGGGTAAGAGCAGGCGTTGTCTGTACGGATGATACGGAGGGAAGGTTTGGTAAAACGGGGGCAGGAGGTTCGGGTATTCTAGGGAGTTTACGGGTTTTGAGCATGGCTTTCTGCAATTCAGAACGTGGCACATGAGTATCGGGGGTAAGAGAACATGAAGGACGTTACGCACCGTTTGTGGGATACCGAGCAGGCGGCTCTCTACTTCAGGGTCAGGATTGAAATAATCCGCGTAGGCTCGAGTCTCCTTGGATTTGCGATTGAAGATATATGTCTGCTTCTGGATGTTCCTTCTCTTCGTTTGTTTGCCTTTGGCCTTGGCTTTGGTCTTGGTGCGTGAACGTGTTTCCGTAAAGCCGATATCGTCAATTGTAGTCACTTGTTCAATGATAAACTCTGAGGAGACTTGAGAACGCAGAGTTTTCGTCGAAAGACTAGAACGCACCTTCCGTTTCCAATCTTTTCCACAGCTGTCGGGCGAGTGCATTGTCACAACCTGCAAAATACCATTAGGACAGGTGAAAGAGGACAATAGCAGCGTCCTTCAATACCCATAGCCTTGGAGAGTTGGGCTGCGGTGCTGGGCCCTTGGTGTTCGACAACCTTGATAGCACGCCTAAAGTTCATGGTAAGAATAGAATCTGCCAGAAATGGCCTACATGGAAAGTAAAGCAGTAAATACCTGAATAACGCTAGCTCCTTGAGCTTCGACATCATGGTTGGGTAAAGATCAACCTTGATGAGCTCCCAAGAAGGATCAGCGTGAACTCGGCAATCGAAGCAGACAAATTGGTCGGGTAGTCGAGGATCGTGTTCTGAATGGTAACTGGCTCAACTGATCAGTATACAGCCCGCGACACGTTGGCGCTTCGAGACGTACCCCATGCACCTAAAAAAAACAATAAAATGAGACGTGTTGCTAGACATTGCGAAGACGACATACCAAATGTGATACCATCGTTCACATCCGCCCTCGCAAGCACAACATTCATCGTCAGTCTGTTTATAGTGACCATAAATGAGAAAACAAAACCAATTCGAGATTAGAAAACAACCGACCGTGATACCACATTCGCATTCAACTCCATCTGAAGATTTCTTTTTCCTTGACGCGGCTCTCGTGAGCGATCCAGTTTGAACATTGTCTTGAAGACTTGCAGCGTTTCCAAATGACTCGATAGTATCAACGGTTTGTGTTTCTTCGATTGGCTGAACTTGCGTTTCTAGGTCTGATATACGTCAAGTAACAGCGAAAGTCAAACAGTACTCAGTGAATACCAGGAAGGAAAAACATACCTAACATCTCTGAGTCATCCGCGTTGGCATTTCCTAGAGCCAGTTTCCCCATCTGTGCGTCAATGTCCTCGTCCACAGACGAGATGGAAGACATTGGAGAAAGTATCGGTCGTCTCGCGATGCTTGGTCTAATCGTATTGATTGGTGGGGACATATAGACACTGTCATCGGCATTGAGCTGAAATTCACTTGAGGAAGGATCTGCGTGTTGTTCTTGGGAGTCATCAACTATTTGGGTCTGTTCGATGTCCGACGTCATGGGCAACTTTCTTGAGAGCTGGGTTTGATACCGTCAGGTAATGAATAGTTCAAATAAGCAAATCAGTACCTCTTTAAGACCCGTCGGTACAGCTTGTGATACACCAAAGAAATGTGCTTCACCCTCATCCAGACTCATCTCGTTCTGAGCAGCGAGTGGTTCAATAACGCCTTCTTCATTCCTGATGCCGATAGGAATTATCGATGGATGAATAAATGATCTATCCGCTGGCTTAACATAGTCAGGATCATCATCACCATCAGCGTCAGCATCCAAGTCAGGGTCGAAGGGTTCCGCAGACCAAGCGACTTTGCGACTTTCAGCGTCCTCCATCTGCTTCGCAGTCTGCTCTGCCCGATTCGCAGCCTCCTCAGCCGGAGTCGGAGTAAAGCCACTCATGATGCCTTGGGTAGATGTGCCGGCAAAAGGGGCGTTATCGTGCTCCGTAGATGAAGGGAGATATGTGGCTATGGAACTGACGTTGACATGGACACTAGCGAAGACATTAACTTTGAATACATGTACGCGCTTCAGAAACGGGACGTACGAATGGTAACCAGAATTAAGCTTTCCAACAGACCAGGTATCGGGCGTCTCGTCTAGGTCGTGAGTCATGAAATACCATTTATCTTTCTCAAAGTCGCCGGGCTTGAAATGGGGAGGCTCGTAGTCGTCCGGTGTGTCATCGGTATAGAAAAGCTTGAAGGATGCGTAGCGACGCTCTACCAAGAACTCAGGTCAACGTGTGCATAGAAAACAGTTGAACTAGCAAACTTACTGGGCAAGACATCCATTTGAGTCATAGAAGTGATTAGGGTTTTGAGGAGACTCTAAACGTTGAAAAATGTCATCGCACTCAATTACTAAGTTTAATTTTGATAGGTACTCACTTTGAGGCTGCGTTTGACATCTTTTAACGTAGGGACTTTACCGTTCTTTGCAGCTTGGACAAGTGGGTCTCTCTTGTCGCTCAATCCTTCGCCGACGGTCACGATGGGCACTGTAGTGTCTGTCCCTGCGACTGAATGATACTAAATCCCCGGTCAGTTTCCGGCAATTCATGAAAACAGAAGAAATCACCTGGAAATTGAAAGTATAGGCTTCGACGATACTGCAAAGGTCAGTTAGTGTCACCAGAACGACAAACGAACGCATATATGTGCACTCACTTGTTAGGATCCTTGTTATCCTGAGCACATAAAGTCAGCGAAGATCAAAGACAGTTGCCAAGGGCGAGGTGTACCAGATATATAGCAAAAATGAAACTGCGTAGGTATTGTTTCCTCAGAGCGTCGAATATCCCGTATTCCTAGCAATTTCCATCAGTGTTACGCAGTATAGGTAAAAAGGAGACGGCCCACCAAATAGTTGAGAATTCGATCCGCTTCGTCTGTATAGCCGCGACACATGGTCTGGAAGAAATGTGAATAAAAAGCAGAGTAGCAAAGGGAAGGGCAACGTACCATAATTTTAAAACCGCTAACATTCCTCTTATCAGGTGTAGAGAAGCTCGAGCTCGACCCATCATCCGCCGTCGTCAGTTGATCTATGGAAAGAAGCTTTAGTCCCAACCTGTAAATGAGGCTAGAGGCAACTCACTTTCCTGGAAATTGTCTTGGGGTAACAAGTCTCTGAAATAAACGCGTCAGAAATGGAAAGACGTCAACTCAAGCAGCATATATCTACCTCATGAATGTTATACAACCCAACCCAGCCTTCAACAAAGTCTCGACAACCTCGACACTTGTTGCAGACGAGACGGCTCGAGCCTCGGTGCGAGTAGCTTGTGCCTGCATAGGGTAGATAGAAAAGAGCGAAATACTGCTGAACGAAAGTGGTGGAAGGAAAGCAAGAGCAGTTCACCGACTTGGACGCGTCTATCCAAGAGCACGTGGGCGAACGGAATTACCAAATCACTTATTCGCTCGGTAAACGTTAAACGTTAAACCTCGTAGTGGGGACATATCTTCCGTGCCAATTGCTAGAACAAGTTTACTCAAGTGTGCAGAATAAGCAGATGCCATTAAATGTGTATTTGTATATTTTTGATCGACAAGTATTCGACAATTTTCAACAAGTTCTGATGTTCAGTATTACCTGTTCATTATCTCCCTATACTTTTCTATGTTCTGCTCTGCAGTGCCTTCCCAAGAAGTCCCTTCAACTATACAAGCCTTCCAAGAAGGCGACTCTCGAGAAAAGGCAAGAATTCGTTCAATTTGGGCAGCATCGGGTGGACCAATTCGAATGGTAATTTCATTTCCTGCAGCTACGCGGCGGCCCAAGGAACCATCTTCATTCGGGCGAGTTGACGTGCTAGGCACAGTACCGGACGTAGATGCGCCAATTAAGGTACTGGAAGAGGGCGTTACGTCTGGGCCCTCCTGAATACGAGTACTAACATGTCCCATCCATTCCGGTCGCTGGAGAGATACATCGCGGTCTGAAAAAAAAGGCCAACGGCCACGGACACGCCACTCATGTATGAGGAAAATGGCCTGGAACGGGCAAAGTCGATCAGTGGGGTTTAGGAGAACGAGCTCGCCATGATGCTGTTCATTGTGGGCTATCCTACTATGGTTGACAAATATAAACCCCTGAATCTAAAAAATCTCAGGTGATTGGTTGCGACCTAAAAAGCCGTATTCAGGACGTACCTCTTCGACGAATCGAATAAAAAAACGGTGTTCATCGAAACTTCGGTGGTGGTTTAAACAAAGCGTGATTCCATTACGGGACTCGTGAAGAACTGATCTTGCTTGAGAGGGAATATAACCACGTCGACGAAGATCTTCCCACTATTGAACAGTTGGTAAGTTCATCACATAAGTAACACATATCGCAAACGCACGGTGCCCATTTCCATCCGAGGAATGATATGTCCACGGTCCAATTCCGCTGTATTCCCACAAACGATACAGCAACGTTCAGACTGGAAACAATCTCTCCTATCCAGTCCAGTGGCAAATGCAGTGGTATTCGAGAGTTGAGACACACTATGAGAATAGTCACCAAACGGAGGCTGCGATGGGAGGGGCAGTGGAAAGTGTCGAAGGATTGACATTAGTGGTTTGATTCAATATGACTAACCTGGTAATGGTTCCGAAGGATTAAAAAATCAAATACACCGTATCTACTACAGTCAGTTTCTTGTATTTATTCAAAATCTTAGCATAGGAAAGTACCAAGTAAGTAGGAAATCCTCATCTAGATGAAATATCCGTCCTTTTACCTTATTGAAAGCAAAGCATACAAATATGAAGCATTATAAAGTTGACAAAAAGTAAGCTCAAAGTAAGAGTACCAATGAATTCCAAGTCAATGTTCATGACTAATGGCCAGCAATACAGCCTACAGGCAATGTACGGTGTTAAGTGGTGCCCAGGTCCGAGTTGTCGAGCTGCTAATCTCACTAGCATGATCGTCATCATCGGACTTATGTTTAGTGTTCTATAAAAATATGAGAAACACCATGTGCCAATCAATATTACTACTACTGACCTTAATACTGACCTCCAGATCTTGAAGATCGTCATAGCATTTAATGACCATCCACAAAATTCGGAACGAAGTAAAAACATATGAATGTAGAGAAGACCAACGGGGGACATTTTGGTCATGTCTTTGTTGTATGCAGAAGAATTGATTTCGAATCCTGGGGAGCAGTGGGTCAGTTTTCAGAAGAAAGAGGTATTCAAAAAGTGACCTTTCATCGAACTCATGCAAAGCATCTCCGTTCCCTTCTTCGTGCCAATTGCCCATAATTGCATTCTTCATGTCATCAACACGTGTCTTCAGGCCAGACACAGTAAGACACGGGTAGCGGAGTCGACAAAGAAAGATGATAATGACGAGAACGATGACCAGTCCCATGCCAATGTAGGGATTGAAGATGTCTATGGGGGTAGAGTCGGGTGACTCAACTACATCCGGTTGTACAATTGCACAATTGGGCATTGAAGTGGTTAGATACAAATAGAATGGGTGAATAATGATTTACTGAGGTAGACAACCATCTTTTTAACCAGTGGTTTTGACTTTATCAGTTCAGTCGTTTTACACTGAACAATCAATCTATAGCTTGCTGGTTCAGATGTTTTGCATATTATAAAGTGCGCTTATTCGACCCAGACGTTAATAAATGTTCAGAGGAATAAACATGAATGAAAATTTCACCTCTGAACAGATGCAAGAATGGAGGGCCGGAAGAGATGCCACTATACTGAAATCATGATACAAACCTCACAATTATGGTGCGCTGGCCTTACTAGGATAGGGTTGTTAGGGTTGTTAGTGTAAGGGTTGTTAGTGTTTAGGGTTAGGGCGCTTAAAGTCTATACATATATTGACTACCACTTGTCGGGAGCCAGGTCGGTCTGGTGTGCGTTGCACGTGTAAGTATCTGCACCGAACTGGTCGTGCACAGTCACATGCTATGACGACATATATGTACGGACTTAATATATTATCAAGGGGAATTCGAAAATGAGTCAAGTAAGTCTGATCCGGTTCCCAAAAGGTCGCTGTCAGCCTGTATTGCAAAAAATGCATATCCTGGTATCTCTTAAAAGAGCTTTAGAATGTAGAATATTTCTACTACTTATTTTCCGTGCGTCATTCGGGTCGTAAGCAAAGGCCTGCAAAGGCTCCGATCTCCGTTTCCGGAAATTTCCAAGTGTTTCAATAAGCGAGATCCTCGCCATAGAGGCGTTATAGTAGTAGTACGCTACACATCCGGTGGTAGGCGAAATCCTTTCTGCATGTAGTTTTTTCATAATGATCGAAGATGTGACGAGTTTTTTCCCGTGGTACTGAGTCTGGGTTGGGTCTGGTTTCGAGCTTCACGCTTAATGGATAATAGGTACACATTCCTTCGGGTCGCATTCTCGTTGGCAGAATGTCATTGCTGAAAACAGTCAGGAAACACGACCATAAACGACCGCACTTGTTGAAAACCGCATGAGGAACTTCAGGAACGACATCCCGAGCCGAAACTAATAGCCAATCTAAGCTCTCCCTTAAGGACAGTCCAAGTGCACTAAAATGCACTAAGAAATTAATATTGTCGATGAAAAGTTACTGGAATATAATTACGAGATTCATGCTGCCAAGACGACAGGCGTTGCGCAGAACAAGATTTCAGCGACCGTGGCTGGACCGTGGTGAACATTCGGTGGAACCATTTACTTCTCATTCTCTGAAGAATTACGAAGTGAGATATTTTATGACCATAAGCTTAAAACCATGGCCACCACTGTGAAGATTCAAATCAGATTCAACCAACACAGAGTAATATAGAAAACGTTGACTGACTATTGATATTGTACGTATGTAGAGTTGTAAGTGTGGATGATATGACGACCCCAATACTAGAGAAATAACAAGCGGCGAGTACTTAGTTATATACATAATAACGAGCTAACAAGGTACCAAGGCATTAGGAGTACCCAGAAAATAGAAAGAACACAACCGTGGTGACAACGACAACAACAGCGACGAACAACGAGGAAGAGTAATAGTGTCTGCAATATAAATCGTCTGTACACATACAAACTCATACCCTTATTCATATCCACCTCTTCCTGGTCCCATGTCCATGTGCATGCCCGCTAGCATGCCTATCTCTAGTTGAGTTTCCCGTCCTCCTCGACCCAGCTGCCAGTGCAGAACCAGGACTCGGTCCTGGACTGGGCGTGTCTCCTTCGCCTTCTACACTATCATCATCTCCACCACCTATACTCTCCATCTCCGCGTCCTCGTGCGCAGCCTGAGCCTGAGCCGAGACCCCTCTCCGTGTAACAACTGCACTAGTCGCCCGTGTCCTATGGTGCGTATTCGTCTGTGTCGACTGCGTTCTCTGCGCAGCGGTATACCTCGTTGTTCTCCCAGATGCTCGACCGTGGCTCTGTGGAATCAACTCGACCTCGACCTCAATCGGGTCTTGTTCTTCGTCATCTTCGTCGTCTCTCGGAGTCCTGGTCCCTGCCTCTTCGTTTTCTTCATCCGGAATGCTCCTGGGACTTCTACTCCTCGTCCTCCCTCTACTACTCGGCGTTCTCCTCCCAGAAGATAAAGTCGGTCGAGGAGAAAGTGTATCTATCATACTTGCGTCTACATCTTCATCTGAATCCTCGTCATCTCCGTCTCTGCGTCGGATGAGTCCTGCCAACTCATCTTCAACGACGACATCCATCTTATCCTCCTCCTCTTCTTCATCTAGCCCCCTGTCCTTCCCTTTACCTTTCCTCTTGTCCGAATTAAACTTGAATTTCGGTGCAAGCGTATCCTCCTCCTCTCCTTCATACATCTCATCTTCATCATCCCATTCTTCATCATACATACCTCCCGGAGGCTCACCAACCCAATCTTCGTCTCCAACGTAATTATCCTCTTCCTCTCCTTCCAGTTGTTGCTGAACCGAATCCAACGACCCAGATCCACTTGCACCACCTTGCTCATCTTCTGTATCTCCACCGTTCCCATTCTGCCCGAGCACACCCGAAGAACCTCCTGAAATCGGTACACTCCCACCCGTCCTTCCAAAGTCCCAAACATCCAACACTGTCACATCGCTTCTATTGCTCGCACTAACACACCATCTTCCTTCAAATGCAACTTGCCATACTCCCGTAATGCCGACCAATAAATCTCTAACAACTCCTCCTTCTCTTACATCCCACATCTTGAGCGTTCCATCAGATCCAGAAAGAACTTTGAACTCGTCATGCTGGAAACAAGTGATTGCCCCGGTATGAGCAGCGAGAGTATGTTTGAGTGCACCAGTTGAAGGGTCCCAAATTCGAAGAGTTGAGTCGGCAGCGGCAGAGACAAGGTAGGACGGTGAAAGGCCCAACAGACCAACAAGTGAAGTGTGGCCTGTAAGGGTGTGGAGACACGTTCCGGTGAGGATCGACCAGATGCGGACGGTGCCATCCATAGAGCCGGAACAGGCTTGATTACGTGAGGGATCGAGGACGACCGAGTAGACTACCGAGAAAATGATTAGTTACTTAACAGGTAACGGAATAGAAAGGAGCACTGACCTTTTTGGGTATGCCCAACGAGTACCCATCTACACTTGCCCGTGATAATATCCCAGATCCTAACCGTACAATCATAGCTTCCGCTAACCAACGTCCTACCCCTCGCAGCTAGCGCCCTAACTGCATGATCATGTCCTTCCAAATAGAGCCTATGATACGGATTCTCTTCTACATCACATACTTCAGCATCATCAGCCCCGGGACTGGTACTTCCATTCGGCTGATCGTACCCTGCAGTCTTATACTCGGGTTCATTCCTCTTGGGTAAAGTCCATACCCGAAGTGAATGGTCCCTAGAACCAGTAACAATCAATGGGCGTTTAGGCCACTTTTCTCTCTTGATCACGAGCCCTGTCTCATCATCATACACATCCACCATTTCGGGTTTGACGACGGCAAGGCACCTAACCGTACTCGTATGACCTCCGAAGACATGTTTACATCCTCCTTCTTTCAAATCCCAAATCCTCACTGTGCGATCTGTAGACCCGGAAACGAGAACGTCTCCGGAAGCAGCAAGAGCCCAAACACCACCTTCATGGCCTTCGAGCTTCTTTTCCAGCTTCCCTGTGAGAGGAGAATAAACATGGATAGAATGATCATCTGAAGCGGAGATGATGCGGCCATGGGAAAAGATGAGGCAGGTGACGACTGAGTGACCGTGAGCCGGAAAAGAAATGTGTCGTGGGTCGGGGTTGTTGACCCACTTTGTCCTAGTGAGATGGCGGGATTTGAAGAGAATTTTGTATGGGTGTGGAAGCGGAAGTGGGAGAGGAGGGCTGTTCAAGTATCGTCGGCGGCGCCGAGCGATTAGGGAAGCGGCAAAAGCGTTTTCGGATTCACCACCAAACCATATTTTGGTTGATTTCAAGAGGTCTCGCCAGAGGACAGGGTCCGAATCAATAATGGCGCGCCAGGCTTTGGAGACGCGGGAGGCGCGCACGAGAGTCGGGAAAGGCAAGAACGACAGGACATGGGAGACGAGTTCTGGAGGTAGAAGAGTGAGGAAATCACGTGCGAGGGTTGGTGTAAGGACAGAGTGAAGGGTGCGCAGAACCGGGAGAGGAGAGTGACGCAACAGGGTCAGGAGGAGATGCGATTGCAGCTGGGGTGGCAGTGACACAAAATGGTTAACGAGACTGGGCAGAGTGAGCAAAGTTGTCAGAGAGAGATCAGGCTGGAACGGAGCCTGTTGAGGTGGGGGAGAAGGGGGTGCGGACGGCCAGATTGACTCTGGCGGCGGTGACGGTGGTGCAGCTGGAACGCGTTGTTTCTTCCTGGGGGTAGGTTGTTCATCGTGCTGGCGTTTCTTGCCATAGCGTTCTAGAGCCTCAGCAAGACCGAAGACGTTTGAATTGTTGTTGTCTTCGTGGTCTGGTCGCAACATCCGCCAACCATTTCCCGAGGCGAGCTGGTGTTCATCATGCATCTCCTGGTCGCCATCATCTCCATCACTGAAAATAGCCCTTGCACCGCCAGGAAAGGTAAGAGGAAAGTGGCGAAGACTCGGGGGAAGTGTGGCATTCAGAAGGGGGTAGTTTTTCGGATCCTTCGGTTCTGCTGGCGGGGGAAGAGATGGCAGAGGAATTGGTGCATAGGTCGTAGTGGTTGTTGTTGTCGTCACTACGGTCGTTGTATTTACTGAAGGTTGCAGAACGATTTGAGGATTTGCCATCGAGGGAGAGGTGATGGTGGTTCAAAGTCCCCTGCGTGATCACAAATGTCACGGTTTGTTCCTTGTTTACCAAAGTTTCCCTCTTTGTGCAAGTCAATATTTTTATTGGTAAAAACTACAAAATGGACAGGGATCTTTCCAGAATCGACGTGAAGACATAAGTCCTGACAAAAGTTTTCAAAAGGTAGGTACGACACCGCGAGATCGCGTGTGGGTAGAAACAGCACAGCCAGACAAGCGTTAAGCGCTTTAGCGCGTGTAGACTTCAACCCCAGAAAAACGTCGGACAGTTTTTTAGCTTATTTAATGTACGAGAAGCACCGACAGGGAATGGAAGAACTTGAGGGCTTTTGTCATGGACAACGAATAAATTTGTTGAAGAGATGCCAAAGATGCGCAGATGACTGATGTACTGATGGGTTGCGTCACCAGGGTCAGTAAACTATCAATGTCCAAGACGGGTCGAGGTCGGCAGAAAGAACGCAGCGTAAAGAAATGCCTCCAACTGGTAAGCTTTCGCGAGATGCGCAAGGTTGGTGATTCTAGGGAGTGACGAAACGGAGAAAGAGGACATAAAACGACGCTGGCTGTTGACGGAAATCAAGCAAGAAGTGATGTGATACACGAGGACAATATACACAGGGATGCGCACCTATAAAAAGTTCATTGGGGAATGTTGCAGTCCATTTTCAACGCACAGAGATTGAGAGAATTAGTGCTGCTCTGGAGCATCCGTGTCGAGTACTCGACATCCAAAATGCAAGGTGCAGAGAGCCGTAAAGTTTCTAGAACACATAGCGCGGAAACCAGAAAGCAAAGGAGGATTTGAGGAATCAAGGCATAAGAAAGCCGGCCCAGATAGATCGAGAGGATGCCGAGTCAAGACTGGCGTTTTTCACCCTGTTGACCGTAAGGAAGGCTTAAAGTTTCACTTTGCCATAAGACTTTGCTGATGGATGCTGTCTACTTGGCAATTTATCTGTGACGAAGAAATTTGGGGAGGCAATGCATAACGAGAGGAAGACCAGAAGAGAGGAGACGTCCATCACGTGTATTTTTTTCTTCATGGAGGAACCTTTCGCACTCGACTCGTATTCCTCATCCATCTCCGCTTCAAATGCTCAAAATTTTGTTTCTGTCGCTGCAAATGGCAATGGAGTACACATAATCGATGTTTCGCAGGTACATACGGTCGTCTCACACACCACTGGTCCAAAATCTCGTTTTACCGCTCCTCCAGTCTCGAAAATAAAAGGAAGCGTGTTTACTAGCTATGCCGCCAGTGGAAACACGCTTTTTACTTGGGATGAAGACATAAAAAGCTCAATAGCTGAACGGGCAAAACAGAAGAAGAGAGAAATCACGCTAGACCATTCTGTAAATGGTCTCTTTCTCGCAGGAGACTCGCTTGTCGTCCAGTCCAATGAAGGACATCTTTCCTTAGTTGACGAGGATGACACAATAAAAAAGACGGTGCATCACTCGGGAGACGTCCAAAAAACATTCTACTTTCACTCTCCTTCTTTCTACAACTCACCGGTCATCGTCTCATTTACCTCCACCTCCATTCAAATCATTGACGCTTCTTCTTTGGAGCTGTTAGCTACCATCCCTGCTCCCCTACAAAAATATCACCTATACACATGCAGTTCTTCCGGATGGATATCTCTTCTCTCCTCAGATGGCACTTGGTCGTCTTCTCAGCTGTCTTCTTCTCCTTTCAACCTTTACCCCGTCCCCGAAACGACCCTCCGTCTCTCCATATCACCCCAGTCCCTCCTTCCTCTAAACACCTCTCATGTCCTTCTGGCTGCCCACAATAACTCTGGGATCGTTCTCCTTTTATGGGACCTCGCATTCAGTGTCCTACTCGCCTCACGAACCATTCCTTCCTCTACGGCTCCCACTTCTCTCTCCCTAATCGACGCGACAGAGTCGGGCCATATTCTCCTCGTCACACAATCCAACAAATCTCGTTCGTCCATACTTGCAATACCTATTACCGTCCCCGCCTCTTCCACAGTCGCTAATGCGTTGGGTAAAGCTGGTGCAGGAGACGCTTTTCTCCTCAAGTCCGAGGAAGCTTCGTCGGGCTCTGCTTCCAAAAAGAAAAAGGATAAAGTACCTTTGGAGCCAAAGGCATTTTTCGCTTACGTCGATAACAGGGAAAAGGAAGGAGAAAAATTGGGATTTAATGCTATCAGGGAGACTTTCCTCTCTACGCAGTCTTGTGAGATTGCCAGATGGCTCTTGGACCGAGGGCTCGTTTCTTCTTCGATGTTCTCCCAGGACGGAGGCCTTTTAGGTGTATTGAGAAGCAGAGGCGATTGGGTTAGTTTTTCTTTTCTCATCTTTTACTTGTAGATAACAATGATGGTCTACACAGGAAACAATAACCCAGATCCTTTCCCAAAACCAAGTCCCGGATCTAACCGAAAACGAGGTGATCGAAACACTCGCTGTAGTTATAGCACACCATCGGGCCATCTCCTCTGGGGAGAGTGGCCCAATGCAAGTCGACTCTTCGTCGTCGAGTCCCCCACTCCCTCAATTCCTTTCAACCCTCCTCTCCTCTACTTCTTGGTTCCACTCACCGTCTTCCCTCCGAATCGCACTGCGTTCATATCTACCTTCCGCTTCTTCAAGTTCGGGGTCTGTATCGACAACCTCCACCACGACCGGCGGGGCAAAAGTGACCCCAGAGACACTCCTAGACACTCTGCTTCCTCTCTTAACGATCCTCGTCTCTTGGATCCGGGTACATCTTCATTCGTCGACAGAGGACGTCAAGGTTCGGATGCCGACGAAGAAGGACGTGGTTAAGAAAGACGGAGTATACGTCTTCCAGCCTCGAGCTTCTTCTAGTAAAGATGGCGTCAAAGGCGACTCGGAGAAGGAGACACCAGCCTCTGCCCAAACACCTCCCCTACACTCGATTCTCTCCCTCCTAACACCGCTGATAGATATATCCTACATACACCTAATCTCTCTCCCTCCTTCGTCGTTGAAAATCCCTTCCTCTACGCCACACAGGCTTTTGAGACTCTTAACAGACCTGCAAGAAACCCACCTGCCTACTCTCCTCGCTCAAATCGAGCTTACGGAACCGTTGAGAGGGGCGCTAGAAGGATTTGGTAGAGCTCAGAGAGAGGCGGAGGCGGCGGCTACTTTGGTTGACGGTGACGACTCCTCAGAAGCCGAGGTCGAGTCTGGGGACGAAAAAGGTGCCGACGACGATGAGGATACAGCGATGAAGGGTGAGAAAGACGCTGCCGGGAACAAGAGCAAGACAAAGACGAAAGCGGGGAAGAGGGATAAAGGGACACGAGAAGGACAGAGTGGAGCATCGAACTGGCGGCAGCGTAGAAAAATCGCACATGAGCTCGAGGGGATGGCCGTTGGGTTGTATAGATTGGAGGAGATTGTGTTGTAGTACCGAAATCCTTAGATGTATTCGTCTGCTTCGCGTGAAAGTATCACGAAAAAAAAAAACTTGAAAGGGAGAAAACGGACAAACAATATGTCAATATACATCACTTTCTTCGGCGCCTAGACCTATCTGTGAGGACGTGGACATCTATGGGCCGAAGCGAGCTAGCTTCAAACCGCTTACCTTGAAGTGAGGAGAGATGCGCGGAGATTCGGGTACGGGATGCAGAGCGACAGATAACTGAAGACATCTGGTGGAGGACCGGAAGAAATCTGACACTCCCTGTCTACAATGTCAAGCAGCGCATACAACGAAGGCTCGTTCTTCAATATCTTCTCTCACCGCAGGCAAGGCCATGAGAAGCCAGACAAAAAGGAATGGTACAAAGATCACTGACACAAAGGAATGAATGGAATAATTCTGTCTCTTTCATCGTAGACCATCAACTCTATAGCGGCTTCCCATGAGCTCGTCTCCGGTGTCTGAATGGGGTGTTGAGTTTTTTTTTCACTCGAAAGTACAATACTAACTGATAAAGACGACCCTTTCCCCCAGACTGGGTCGAAAGTGAAGTAGCCGAAGTGCTCGCTTTGGTCATCGCTACTCCGGCTGTGCCGTTTCTGGCACCAGGTTCAACATCCCGGAGGAGCCGTGTGACCTACAACTATCTCTGGGGACGGTGATCCAAGCCGATTCCGAGTCGCTAAATCCTCTACCCGGATACTTGGCTCTATTCACCGTCTTCAGCCGTTTTCTCTCCGAATCGCACTGTATCTTCACCCTCTGTTACGTCACCCTCTACTTTTCTACGCTATCCCGGCTTCTGTTGAATGAACAATGAACAACATGTTCAACCTCAGACATCTTACCAGCTACCTCCTCACTGTTCCTGTTTCTTGGACTCCTGTGCATCTTTATTCTTCTTCAAGCTTTGGATGTCGATCATGGGAAAAGATATGGTTCTGGAAGGCGGGATATACGCCCCTAGTTGCCTCGAATCCCTGCGAATGTAATGAAGATGGTGCCAAAGGCGATTCGGGGGAGAATACCCCTACCTAACACCCTCCTTGAACTCAATCCCTCTCTATACCAATCCTACATTTACTTGATCACTATCATCTCTCTCGTTAAAAATGCCGGCCTCTACGCCTCGACAACACTCGAAAAAACTTAATGCTGCTTCCTACTTCACGCAAGTTGAGCTCACGGAGCCGCTTTGGGCTGGCTCATAGAATATGAATTTGGTTATATAGCGGCCAAGTATGCACAGGTCCAGAGTTGAGCTGAAAATATCCCTGTGGTTTGATGCAACAGGCCACGACGCTGCACATGTGGTGCAAGGTGTGTAAGCGAAACGGGACAGTCATCGGAGTAGTGATCACAGCTACATACACAGCGCCTGAAATGTTCTATCAAGCCTCAAGAATTGTCACCTGAAATGTACTAATTCAGTAGCCAAATATTTAATCTTGAAAGAGTTTACAAAACAGAGTCAAAACGGTGTGGTGATTTAGAGCCAGAAATGAAACATATCGGGAATATTTTTCCGAAACCAGAAATAGGACTGGATTCACACAGAATCATTCCTACGGATATGTCACATGAAAAAGGACTATTCGGATGCTGTTTCAGGAGAAATGAAAGAATTCCTATCATACGACCATGTTTTCTACCCGATATAAAGTACATCTGAACCAAATATATTTGTACTGATTTACGCAGTTTCGGCAGTCTTTTCTGATCACTTGATATGTCAACTGAAAGTTAGTCTCTCAGACGCACTGATTTGACGCACGCGCGTCATCGTCTAGGACGTCAGCACGTCGACAGGCACTATTTTTTTCTAGTATCCCTGTTTCTTCTACCGTGCACCAAACGCAGCAGGTCTGGTACTGGTCTTGCATCAACTTCGTTTTGGGGTAAATGGAATGAGGAGTTGGAGGATGCAATTTACTGAGCTTGAAACTTGCAGACATGGCGGCAGGGAAACCATTATTGGCTAGCATCCGCAAAAACAGCAGTCACTTACGAGACGACCGACGAGGCCATATGGCACAGTGTTACGCCGAGTGCTTTTCTTTTTGAGCCAAGACGTGTGAAGAACAAGGAAGCTATCGTCACAGTAGAGCTTGTAATTCGGAAGCGAAAAGCAGTAGAAAAGCACATTGAAGGCGCCCAGATGCGCGAAAACCAAGTGGACTAGAAAAAAGAATCTTATGCGTAGGTAACCTGACGCCGACGTGTACGTAGCTTACTAGACTCGAACGATATAACATGGTTCCACGAGAGGGGAATTCATGTATCCTGCAGCTGGGAGCGACAATGTGGTCCGGATATATTTTGAAGATTACAAAAAAGGTCGGCAGGATTCGAGGTATCTGCTAAGTGGGATTAGCACGAGTAACAATGAAAAAGACTAATGATACGAAGTGCAGACTCAGGCTAGAATTGGTATTGGCGGCGCAGGTTCAAAAGTTTCATGACAAAAGAGGTACCGGCGCTTGCCTGTGAAAAAATGTAAGAAACAGGAACGTGGCAAGGCAACAAGCAAAGAAATGGAATTGACAACCAAATGACAATAGGACCTAGTAGCGTACAAACCACGAAGAGACATGGTACAGAGTCAATTGTACTCACATCTAGGAGCGCCGTACAATAAAAAGCTCGAGAAAACTCTGCGGTGGTCAAGAATGCCTAGAAACCAGAGTTTTCACAAAAAATGCAATGCAGAGGAAGAAGGAACAATAAGGCAGAGCAACTAGCAACGCAGAGGCTTAAGAGACAAATTGAAGTGAGGACAAAAGACACATCACGTGAAACGAGACAAAAGGGTAGTGGCAGCCCTTTAAAACAGAGTGTATCATACATCCCTCAAGCATGCACTTACGCTGCTACTGCGTTTTAATTATAAGAGAGCGCTAGATTCTTCCGACATACACCTTCTTACTTCCCAACTCTTCAAATCTTACATTTCCTCCTTCGACGTTTTCAGGCCGCGTTTATGATCTTTCTGGTTTGTAGATTTCTGCGTAATGTGAAGCTAGATTTTCTCTGACCCGCCAGCTCTTCTGCAGCGTTAACGCCAGTTTCTGAAAGACCATAACGGCTACTCACATCAGCCGCTCCCCACTGAGAATGATTAGACAGTCATTTCCGCTCGCAGCTCTGATTTGAGAGATTTGGATGCCAACGATGTGAGTTTCAAGTGGTCAACTCTCCTTTTCTCAATCCTGACCAAATCTTTTCCCTTCTAGTCGGAAATGACTGGTCTCCATTCGAAACGGCTCTCATATCCAAAGTGAAGACCTGGGCCATCAGCTACAGAGACACTGGAGACAGACGGGGAGTGGATTGTTGCTGAGCGAGTGTAGTCTGCAAGGTATCGGGGTTTTTTTTTTTTGCCTCTTTGATTGTGTGCATACTTACTCGTTTCCAGATCTTGAGCGCTGTACATCTGTTCTTGGTTGTCGCCCGCCGCTTTTTATCGGGATAGCATATCTCGCATATCTACGTCAGCTGCCTGAAACCATATTTGCACACATTCCCGAGCCCTCGACCCAAGCCGCTTTTTGACAGTTCCTTCGGGTTTGATTGGAGATCTGAATGCAGAACTTGTCAGTTCATGTCTCTGATTTCTTAACTCTCAATACCCACTAAGCCTGGATACAGGAAACTTGCACGAGGCAGAGCTTTCTAACAGACTGGCCGTTCATCCACTGCTCCACAATATACAGGTTAATCAACGCCTTCCAGCTGCCGCCGAGTCAATAGCTCACCAAAGTTTGTCTACAGCCTCCATTCTTGTCTTGCGCCTGCCGGTGTCATGGTCAAACTATGTTTTAGACCAAATGACATGAAAAATAATCTAGCAAGGAATACACAATTAATACAACACTTAAACAATGCCCTAGTTTATGCAAAACACCTCTAACCTTGGTTTGGAAATTTTCTAATAAATTTCTAATATTTTTCATCTGGTTTCCTTGCTTCAAAAAACTTCTATGCTTGGTCTGTAACAGTCTCTAACCCCTATTCTGAACTCTATTATGCAATAATGATTACTCATAACTTTCATCACCTAAACACCCTTATACTCTAACATTTGATAACTTCTTACATACACTAGCAACTGGTAGCTTCACACTTCTATTCTGGGACACTTCTCCTAAAATAGTATACTGAAGGGAAGGTTTCACTCTAACTCTGGTTAGTCTCATTAAAGGGTGGAGCTAAACCTTATAGGGTTAGCTTGAAAGGAGGAATGAAATCAGACCTTCTAGAGTGCTCCACTTATTCTGCTCAGTCACATCAAAACAGGAATTTGGTGGAGCATCTAAATTTAGAAGACCCTGACTAGCCTAATAAAGGCATACCTTGCTTAATTTTAGAATACTTATACTTAGTAATAGTAGTAGTACTAGTTATGTAATCAGGTACCCCATGGGGTATATAAGGAGCTTGAAATCAAGCCCTAAAAATAATAACAAGTTGGAAATTAGTGAGAGTCCAGAGTGATTCTTCCCTTTACCCCACATTTGTCTATACTCAAGTACACAGGTACTTAAGTCAGCATCCTCTGTTGACAAGACTTGCTCTTGTAACAGAACACTAGTCATCTTATTGTTAGTCAGTTTCATAAGTACACAGGTACTTACAGTCTATACTCTCCCTCACTGTTGCCAAGTAACCAGTCTTGCTACAGTACTCTTTACTCTACTGAATAGGTTTGAAGGTAACAGAATAATTGTTATCTAGCATCAGTTTGTTGATAATCTACCTTGATCACTGCTTACTATCTACATTTTGTTTTAGGTTATTATTAGCTTTCAATACAAAGTACTCACTTGTAGTCCAACCTCTATCTACAGAAACTAACACTAGTTACTGTAGAATTCTTACTATATACAACTCAATTACATTCTTCACTTCAGGAGTGAATAAACAGTTTCAATCTTCCTATTTAGATTTTCGAGTCACCTCAGACTAAATAGAATTTACCCCACGAACGACTAGGTGACTAGCTTGCCTATAGAAACTCAATTCACAAGGACCGCTACACCTAGGTTAACTAGGACTGCATTCTTGTATAGTCTATATCTATACTATCTTTCCTAGTGTTGACATACTTTCATTGGAGCCCACCGCGAGGGGAAATAAATTCTAGTCTGTTGAATAAATAGGTTAGAAAAACTCTCACTCCAATTAACAGAAGAAACATCTCACTGGTTTATGCCAATAAACCCTAATAACTCAAACCCAAACTTTACACCTAATCCTACTTTCTCAGTTCCTAAACCTCTTGAACAGGTTACTTCTACACTGCCACAGAGCAACAGCTCCCCCTTTCAATCACAACTTGAAATTAACCCCTTGAACCCTTTGGACATTTTATCTGAAACAGAAAACACTACTGGTACTGGTACCCCCATATCTACAGAATCTAGTCTTTCATCTAGCACTACTGAAGAACTTGAAAGTTTACATACCCCATCTAATAATACTTCTTCTGAATCCCCTGAGATACATCCTAACATGACTACTACTTCTAATAGAACCCCTGATATGATGCCCCTTATGGGACAGAAGGGTGCCCCTCCTAAGTTCAAAGGATCCTATGGAGAGGTACACAAATTCCTTCGCAAATATGAACAGATATGCACCTCTTACAATTTGTCTGAAGTCCAGAAATGTGAATACATTGTTGATTACACTAGCCACAAAGTTAGCCTTATAATTGAAGGATTTAAAGGATATGGAGAAAAGAAGTGGGATAAATTGAAGAGTGAGGTGATCAAGCATTTTGATGCAGCCAAGAGAGATAATAGACACAAGACTAAAGATTTGAGAAAGTTGGTAAAAGAAACCAAGCACCAAAGGATCAGATCTCTTAGTGACTGGAGGCATTACCAAAGGAAATTTGCTGCAGTAGGGGGATGGCTGCTAAACCATGGCAAGATTGATGAAAAGGAGTATTTGAAGCAATTATGGTTTGGTATTGATTCCAGATTCCGCAAGCATACCCTTGGACCTGATCTCAAACTAAAGGAACCTAAAGAGAAAACTGGGGATCCTTGGCCTGAAGACACTATTGATAAGTACATGGAAAGATACTTTGCCAGGGGAACCTTTGAAGAAGAAGAATCTGGTTCAGATTCTGACTCTTCTGAAGATTCAACCAGTGACTCAGATAGTGACTCAGACTCAGACTCCTCTGAATCAAGCAGTTCTTCTGACTCAGACTCAGGGGGCAGATACAAGAGTGGGAGAAAAGGGAATAACAAGGTCAAAAAGGGAAAGAAGTCTATCAAGAAAAAGCCAAAAGCCTCTAAAAGTATTGGCAAGGACTCTGCAGCCTCTTCAGCCTCAACTGAGAAAGCTCCCTTGCCACCAAATAAAGATGAGGTTGAAGAATTAATTGACCAATTAAGTAAGATGAGCATTGATGATCCACAGTACTCATTAACTTACTATAAAGCCATCAAACTTGATCCAGAGTGCAAGAGTTTCTTAACTGCCCCTGCTGCCAGAATACCTACACTCAGAAGTGCACCACCTCCAAGGCCAACCCTCCCTAGAAGTGATGTTGCAAGAGATCTTCCACCACATATGGACCCAAACAGACCACCACCTAGACAATGTTTTGGGTGTGGTGAAATAGGACATGGGTTAAGATACTGCCCTAAGGTGAATGAACTTGTCAAGGCAGAAAAGGTTACCACTGACCCTAACAACCGGTATGTAATGAAGAATACTGGGCAAAGCATACGCAGGAATTTCAATGAAACAATAGTGCAGGCATATGAGAGGATGGTGAAGGAAGGGACACATCAAACTAACTTTGTGGCTGAAATGGACCCTTATACTTCAGAAGATGAATCCTATAATGTAGGGTATGAATCTGACACTGAACCTGATGACACTCTTAATGATGACATGGAGGTGCTGGCAGCAGACCGAACAGATAAGTCTATCAACCAAGCCAGGAAACAGGTGTTTGATGGGGTCCACCTGCCTCCAAAAGGAAGCACCACTCAGAAAGCAAGAACTGCAGACAGGAGACAACTAAACCAACCACAGGAGGTTACCAGACAATACAGAACTAGGGCTCAAGATAGGCCCCAACCCTTTAATAAGGCACCTATTGCTAATGTCCCAGTGCCCACTATTCCTGACAAGCCTATACCTATGGATGTGCGCAAGCCCAGATTCGACCCTAAGGAAGTAAAAGACATTGAAATGGACCATCCAACAGTAAACATTCCTAATGCAGCCCCTAATCATAAACAAGAAACCTCAAAGCCATTAGTCAATAAGGAAAACACTGGGATAGAGCCAAAACCAATAACACAACCAGCTCAATTGGAAGGTAAACGCCTTCCCCGACAGGCTGAAATTGCTAAAGATATTAAACCTGAGCAAATACTAAAGTCTATTCTTAGTACCCCAGTAACCATTACCATGCATGAACTATTAGGGACATCAAAGGATTTGAGTGATCAAATGATTGAGCTTCTTAAGCGCAAGAACATCAAGCCAATAGTGGCACATTCATATCAGGCCTCAGAAGTCAAAGGGTTTCTAATACTCCTAGATATAGTCTTGCCTAGAGGAGCAGTGCGAGCTATAGTTGACACAGGATCCCAGTTAAACATAATGAAGAAGTCTGTTTATGAGACCTATGTTATGAGGCCAGTAGATATGACAAGAAGAGTAGTTATGAAGGATGCAAATGGAGGAACTAAAGTACTCACTGGGTTATCCTCCAATGTAGAGCTGGAGTGTGGCAATGTTAGCACGCAAGGAAAGTTTTGGTTAGGAGAGAAACTGCCCTTTGATGTACTATTGGGGAGGCCCTGGCAGTTGACCAATTTAGTATCAGTAGAGGAAAGAGTGGAAGGAACCTACCTGGTATTCAGAAAAAGAGATGATCCTGAATATATAAGGGAGACTTGTGTGGGAAGGCCCCAAATCATTTCTGCCCAACAGTCAGCCCCTGAATTCTCTGCATTTTTATCTGAAACCCCAGAATCTCTGACTGAACAAAATACAGCTAAAGGCATTTATGATGAACCATTCAGCTTATATTCATCTGAAGAAGTAGGAAATGATCCATTAGAAATACCCTACATCTTGCCTGCTAACTCTTCAAGAGCCCTTATCTATGAAATTGAAACCCAAGAATCACTTATCTCCCCTGATCCTGATGATATTACCAATGGAAATCTAAATCCTGAAATTGCTAATGGAATCAACCTAGAGGAGGAAACCCCTAACCAAGGATTACCTACAAGGGAAGGTACAGCAGGTTCTGAAGAGGTAATGATTGGTGCAGTATTAATCCCTGATGAAAAGAAGTCCGTGCCGCGCATAACTTCTCACCCATCTAATAAGAATGGATTGCCCATCAAGAACTCCATAAACTTAGATCCTGAAGAAGGTGACATGGGAAATGCCGAGTGCAGATATGATCCTAATAATACCGAGCCGAATACTCAAATAGGGTATATTGCTGTCAACCCGGTTATTAAGGGTAGAGAAATTAACAATGACATCACAGGGACTCCGAGAAAAGTTGAAGAAAATGACAAAAGAAATTCCATAGATGAGATCTATGGAGGGCAACAGCTGAGCCCTGGACTGCTAGAAGACCTCAGAGAGTCTATAGGCATGATGTACAAGAAAAGAGGAAGGAGTGTAGGTGAATTAGCTTCCCCGGAACCGGAACCAGGAACCAATATAGAATTTGATCGACAGAATCGGCAGAGGTCTATATTAGGAAAATGGTGCCACATAGTGAGAAGGAAGCTTGCAGTGCAGACCCTAGGCAACAAGGAAATTGAAAAGGGTGACCAGAAGCAGGACACTGGAAGAGGAAGCAGAGCTAACCAAGACAGGGAGCAATATAAATTTATTGGGAAGGTTCAAAGAATATTTAAGAAGAAAAACCCATTAGATCCGCCGAATGAAAATTCTGTGCAAGGGACCTCATATTCTGGACTTGAAACCAAGGCTAGAAGCTTGATAAATGATACACGAAATATTTGGACTAATAAGAGAACAACTGGTATAAAAGAAGGAACGAGAAATCGTCCAAAATCACCCGAAAACTTAACATCAAAAACTACCAAACCTCTCCTCTACACAACAGCAAACTGTCTCCCTTCTACAAGCATGGATTCACCCTCATTCTCCGACTCCTCGTCCCTAAAAGTCGAAGTGGATTCCGTGGCCAAAACGCTCTCCGAGCATTCCAGCTGCTTCGGCAGATGCGGGGAATACCCATCCAGCTCGATGTCGCACGTGACCTGCGGGGCCGTGCCCGCCAACCACGATGGCGAGGCTGTCGCCCACGCCCTCAGGCATGGCAAAGACGCTGCAGGCAACGAGTGCGAGCAGGTACGTTGTTACGAGGTCATAATAGACCTATGTACTCACGAGGAGAATCAGGGCCACGCTCAAGTATCCGCCCCAAGCGACAACGATCCCCTTCCCCCCCCCCTACCGACCTTCACCTCAAACGAACCGAGCACGCTAGCTTTTTGGGTGCTAGTGTGCAGGACCTGGACCTCACTCTCTTATACCCCGTCACTGCAAGCAGTGACGAAGACGGCTATCCTCTTTCTTCGACTATGCGATCTCAAACCTTGGACTCGGACTCTGTACATATTCCTATCCTTTCTATCGACTCCGTGACCACCAGCTTTACCTCGACAACCAATACTCTTTCCTCTGGATTGAACAACTCTTATGAAGATACTCGGACTCTCTCTCTTGACCGGAACTCCGAATGCCTTGAGGCTATCGAAATCGAATCGGGCCCTGACGTTGCTAGTCAGCGCAGGGCGTGTACAAATTGTACTATCAACCATGGATACTCCTACTGTCGGTGTGGCAGAGTGGGACGGGAAGACGAGATAATGGTACGTCTTCCGCGTTCTGATGATTGGGCGAGCACTGACCAACCAGAAAAGGAGACTACTGACTCGCTGCCCTCTTCACCATACCGCCCATCCCTTCCTCCAGAACGCTCTGTGCGTCGACGTGTCGACTCCGAACCTGAACCCGGCCTCGGCAAAGATCTGTTGAGCTCTGATGAGCTCGACGCCCACGACTCAAGTCGTGAGGCATTGGATGACGCCGTCCCGGTTTTTATGGTTCAAGAAAGCCTGGTCTGTACCCCTACCTACGCCAGGCCAGATCTCAACAACATCGTGAACAAGAACGACGAAAACGGGGGCAACTGTCCCGCAAACGCTTCTCACTCCCGACCTCTCAAACGAACGTACGCATACGCCAACCTTGTGGAGGACTCGAATGGGAACGAAGGAGAGGGTATGGGGGCGGAGGTTATGGAAATTGAAGATATGGAAAGGGAGGGTAGAATGGACGAAGAAAAACGAGGAAGGACCCTGCAGAGGCGAGGAGCAAGGGGAAAGGTAGCTAGGAAGCGACAGCTTCCTCTGCGAAGGAGCGCGCAGGGAAAACCCAGCCCGCTAGCCATCTCGACCTCACCAGACAACGACAATGATGAAGATGGCGATGTGGAAGTGTTGAAAGGATCCGAAAGCTCTACCCCTCTCACCGAAGATGGTCCGACAATGGCTATGGACCCGACCCAGCTCTTCCAGGTTCCCTCGTTGTTGCTTACCATTTCCCACTTGTCTCCAGCTCTTCCCGGGTCAACTCTAAGGTTCTGCTTTCGACCAGAAGTGCCAGCGCATCGAGGGCTGGAGCTTGACGAAGGATTAGTAATGGCAGGAACGGTCGTCTGGGGGCTGAATGAAGAGCGAGTAGCTGAACTGGTCGTGCACAATGCAAAAGGGAAGCTTGTTACAGTCGGGCTGGCAGTAGACGCTCTGTTTCCCGATGAGCCGATACTCTTGTCTCTACAGCTATTCCCACATACTCGACCCATCGAAATCTCTATGGAACGTGCGGCTACAGTCCGAGATGCTACCAGCAAGGAAATAGCTCGGCTCTTATCATCAGTGTCCCCAGTCGTTCGACATCATCCGTCTGTGCTTGCAGGGAAGGCCACTTTCTATGTCGCTCGCATATCTTCCATGCATGCCAAAGTCGACCTTTTATATGTCCCCAAACAGATCACTCCTAAACAGCACCCCCTTCACGTCCACTTCGAAGCACTGGTTCCTCTCACACGGCGACTGGAGACCAGCGAACTGGCAATAATGCCGGGAGAGTATTCCTGGAGGACGGATAAAGGGGTAGAAAAGAGAAGTGGAGAATTAGTGGTCAGCCAGGAAGGAAATGGGACGAAACTGGGAATGATACTGGGAATTGTGCCAGCGAACGAACGAACCATTCTATCTGCTCGGATCTTCGACAATTTACCAATCATCAACGCACTGACGCTAGCCCTGTCCACCATACAGAACGCTGCTCCGCCTGACATCGCAGACCTGTACCTTCAACTAGATCCCAGACTTGCTCACCGACAGAAGCCCTGGAGAGGAGTAGCAACAGTGTTCACGTCTCCTCCTCCAATCATTACCCCTTGTTCCAGGAACCAACCAAAACTCACCTTCTCCTACGGACTGGGATCGCCAAGACCAGACTACAAATTCGTTTCGTTACTGTCCGGAGAGCTGAAGCTCTTACCGGGGGAAATAACGGAGCTGGAAGGGAAAATGGAACATGAGGAAAATGGATACACGCTCTATGCGGGAGCCAAAGTGGTTCTCAGACGGTCAGAAGATGGGGCAGTCATACTGTGTCAATTTTACACAGAACGACTGCATCGTCTTCTCGACGTCCCATGCACGGTGAGCATGGACCTCGACGTGCAACCCCTCCCCTATGCTTGGATTCCGTCGCTGGTCAAGGAAGACCTAGATATGCAACGATATAGCTCGCTGCCACCATTGATGGAAAGGAGTGATGTGCTGGCCCTGACTGGTATGGTTAGCGTTAACGCCATAGAACCCGCACTAATCTACGCTGTAGCTTCCACAGATATTGGCAGAGTTCAGGAAGAGCTGGCATCGCCGGATGGAATGGGAGTAAGGGAGCTTGCTTGCCTTCAATACGATCACGAGGAAGCCGGACAAGCGTATGAATTTACCACAGAGGAACCATGGGAGCTAGGGAGGAACGAGGAAAGGGTCCTCAGAGGGGTGTTTCGATGGAAAGATGGTGGGGAAGTGAAGTCAAGTGAAGGAAAGATTGGGATATGCCGTATAAGGGGCACCGGTGATATCTTTTGGGAAGCAGAAACTGAACGCTTCAACCTCGAAACCCCTTGTACCATTACCCTTTCTGTGCCCAGTGACCTTGCGAGCGTCCAGTGGATATCGGCTCGTCTATTAACGGAGAATCTTCCTTCTAGCGACACGGATGCTCCGCTACATCAAGGCCTGAAGGTGGAGCCTATTAGCACTGTCAAATTTCTCGCAGATATCCCTATGAACGACACCCTCCAACCGAGAGACACCATCATTATGACAGGGTACCTGGAGAGTGAAGACAGTAGGGAAATGTACAAAGTACCAGCAGAGATCAGGGTGCGCATGAAGGAAGACGAGAAGAAAGGAGTAGAGAAAAGAGCAAGTTGGAATCCGTTCCCGTTTTCCCTTCCAAGTACCATCTCAACAAACCTCAGGGTACGGGCAGCTTGGACGGGAACGGAGATAGAGGTGCTCCTGATGCCTCGAATGACTGCGACAGGGGAGTCTGTTCCAGCATCCAAAGTTCGGCGGTACTCTATTCCTTTCGTCCTAAAGGCTCAAAAGGAGACGACTGATCTAATGCTCGCTGAAGACGTCACCAGAGAGAAGACGAAAGGTCACAAAGGTCTGATGGTTTACTTTCGTGCTCGGGAACCCTTGCCAGAGTTGACACTGTTTAAATTCACAACGGTGGAACCAGTTGAAAGAAAAATGCAGCTAGGGGAAAGGGAGGTTATTGATGGATTCATTCAGTGGCAGGAGGAAGAGGAAGGTGCAAGGGAAGTACCGGCTAAAATGACGATAGAGTGTCGAAAGAAGAGTGATGCCGATAAATGCAGAAAAAGGGTAAGCAATAACAAAACGAGGAATGATCGGGTGCTTACTTGCAGCAATCAGACTTGGGATTCTGTAGCTATACGGCCACCAATCCTCCTTTCAACCAACCTTTGTGCACTCTGCGAGGACTCGGGAAACTATGTGGAGTGTGGACTGCTGCTAGACAACTGCGCGCGGCGAGAACTCGCCGAACGAACGAGCAATGCAGACCCTTTCTATCCTATATCCACGGCCTCGTCCCCCCTCGTTTATCACCTTGACCCAGATTCAGACACCTTCCTCCGACGGTCCCAGCCCCCAAAGCCAGTCCGTGCGCTCCTGCCAGTTGACCATCTGCATGAGGCTCAAGGACAAGAAGGAGAAAAGCCTCCGCAGTTCAGGATTGAAACGGAGGAGGGATTATTCTATTCGGTACCGTTGCCCTCACACATCCGTGCTAACACGGAATCCTTGCCAAAGGCTACAACTAGATCTAACCCCGTAAACGAGAGCCTCCAAGCGCTCGCACAGTGCATAGGCTTTCTTTTAGACAACGCCTGCGAGGTACAGGACAGACCAGATCTGGTCCATCCTCTCGTCATAGTTACCCAATACGCCACGTTACAAAACCCTCGACAGCTTCATGGAATGCCGGTGTATGAAGGAACAGGGACAGAGGCCTTATTCTTGTATGTCAATGAGGATGGGGAACCGGCAGTCCGAAAAGGGAGTTTCACCTATCAAGCGAATTTCGATCCCTATTATTTGTACCTGACTCCGGAGGCCTATGGAAGCAACGCTGAACATCACTCACACGAGCTGCTGCTAATACAGGCTCATAATGGAAAACATTTGTCCAGCAGCGAACAAGCTCCGTCGACCACTGTAGCTCAGGAACCGACATGGTTGCAAGGAGCGGATGGAGGACACCTGCCTTCCCCGGCGAATGCCATGGCTTCCTTCTTGGGAGTTCAGGAGGGGGATTGGGATCCCAATATGTCCCACGTCCTTGCATGCGCAGAGGACGATAATGCCTCAACCTCTAGCTCTATGCCGGGATTGATAGCAGGGTCAGACGACGAGGGAGAAAGAGTGACGACGGCAGAACAGGAGGAGGATGGTGACGACTTTCCTGCCTGCACGGAGACCGAGCTCATCCCAATAACAGCCCAACACATCTACACAGACAGCAATCCACACCCCCACCTCTACGCTGACCCACGTGTCCTTAGCGGAACGTCGTCCATCAGTCTTGCCCAGGACGTAGAGCGACACAGGTGGACCACTCTAGCTCATAGCGGTGGAGCAGATGTGCGAGCTCGAGCCTTAGAGCACTTGCGAAGACTAGGATCAAACACAAGGGAAGGACGTACAACCCTAGAAGATATTTTGGGAGCATTAAACGGACAGAGGCCGTATCCACCTTCTATGTTCGTATCCCGAATCCTACCTGTTCTCAAGTCACAAAACACACCACCTTCGGCAAATCCACGGGAAGAACCAACTAGGGATCCAAGAAGGGATGAAGACTATCCAGTTATGCAGCCGAGCCTGCTAGCTACCGTGCTCGGGAGCTTCTCCGACCCTCAGGACCCAGCACCAGCATACTCCCCGCACCCGGACACGATTACAATGTATGTCGGAATGGTTCTACAAGCCTTTAGGGAGCGATTCGTGCGAAGAGATGCCCCTGTTAGCACCATTCTAATCCAGCCCAGTGATCCTCGAGTTCGACAGGTTATGATGGCAGGCCCTCGCAGATCAGAAGTCGTGATCCTCAACAGGAATGTAGCAGGATTTGAATTGGTAAAGAAGGCTATCGAAGTCTCGCCTACATTTGCAGCATACGGAAGAGGCCTTGAAGTGCTAGGAACGGTTGGAGCAGTGGCGAGCGCGGTACGAAAATCAATTATGGTGATGATGAGATCCGGGATATTGCCTATTCCTGGCTACACGCCATTCCCTATTAACGCCAGTCCTGAAAGGATGTTCCGGGAGTTACTCGAGGGGTATACGCCTGTATTCCCAGAAGAGATTCCAGTCGCTCGGTTCATTTATCTAGTCGCTCATCTACTTAATGAATTCGTTGATACGCCTGTTATAGTTCTACAGACTAATTTGCGCGTTTCCCCTATTATATTCAAAGGACTATAGTCTAGTTCCTACTATAATATGCCTTAGCAGTTTATAACTCTATGCTAGGGTACGCTATACTAGCACCCTACGCATACTCCATTCACCGAAGGATCAACTCTGTAATGGTCATTATACTCCGAAGGCAATTGTTTGCACACTCTCATGAGCTTCGGAAAGTCTATTCTTTTAACAAAGGTTTAGCTAATGCAATCCGGTTATCCGAAGGCATCGACTCAGCTACGCTGACATGTCCAACTGCCGAAGCGTGGTTTACAACTGTACAGTTTTACTTATCTAATATTTCCTGAACCCATAAATACCGTAGGTACCTTAGTTAGAAAGCCAGTCACCCATACGTACTCAGCTTCGGGATTTAGTCCTAAGGCTATAGTTACTAGTGGTACTCTACAGTTGGTTCAGGGGGAAATACACAGAAGAGTCCAGAGCACAAATCACTTTTGCGAAGCTAAGAAATACGAAGTTTGTCCGACGCGAAGCGACGACCGAAGCATATTTTCTATCGAAGTTCATACCGAAGCGAAGCGAAGTTTTATTTGAAGTCAATCCGAAGCTCTATCATATAAAAACCCGAAGCTATACAAAAGTCCGAAGCTACTATAAAAATCCGAAGCTGTTACACAACCCGAAGCTATTTCCCTAGACTTTTGTCTTTAAACACGTCACATTTAAAAGAACTGTCTTACTAGTTTACCTTCGGTACTAGTTATTTCACTTAGGTGTTCACTCCGAAGGCTCTATTTCTAAAGTCACTACTCAAAGTATTTTTATACTTGATCACACCCGAACTACACACTATTTGTGGTTTTTAGTTGGTTTAACCTTCTATCGACTACACACCTATTATCTGGAGCCCACCGCGAGGGGTAGGGTAGTGATTAGAGATCATAAAAGCTCTTCCTAGCGAAGCCGTCTAGGAATATCAAAACACCGAAGATAACGGAAGGACTTTAGTTCATCCAAAATATCCACCAGAAGAAATACCCCTTCGGATCAGGAACCTACTGCCGAAGCGTCCAATCCCGAGTTACTAGGGAGACAGATAAGACTTTACAAGAGATTTGTCAAGCTTTTCAAGAACGACACCGTTGCTGCGCAGAAAGCAGCAATCCTAAAAGCAGACGAAGCGTTTCTGAAGGCAATCAACAAAGATTATCTTTTGTCCAAGAACCCTTCGGAAGTTCTACTAAGAGTCAAACACACTTACAATCTCTACGAACACTTAGCTGTTCCTCTACCGAGCTTAGGATCAAACCCTTCGCCCACAGAGACCGATCCGACGGATATCTCATCTACGCAATCAACCTTACCTTTTTCAAATTCAAATTCAAATTCGGCAAACATGTCCAGCACAGGCAAGACAATGCCTACGTACCAGGGCAAAGATGCCCCCAGGATCGACAAAGATTCTGCCAGCAATGGCAAGAAGCTTCGCGATTACTGGAGAAAGTTAGAAGCGCACTTCGAACAATGTGGAGTGAAAGAAGAAGACAAAGTGGGCTACGCTATACACACGTACCCTGATGAAGAGATAGAGCTGATATGGAAAGGTATCGCGCTATACAAATTTGGTGCTGAATACCAGACGAAGCCCTACGCTGATGTCAAAAAGGCTATTTTGGAAACCTATCCAAATGCTACCGAAGAAGAGAGAGTGACCATGACAGAAATGGTCAAAGCTTTAAAACCATACGTAGGTATTACCGTCCGAGATGAGGAACCCTACGGAGGAATGAAGAGAACGTTCATCGCGTACTGGAAACAGTTACCTGCGGGACTATATACAGAGATGCAATTAGTGGACTTGTGGCTGCAACGCCTAAGCGATACTTTCAGAGACGCTCTTATTGATAGAATGAGTCTGAAAGGAAAACTGAAGAAGTCTACACCAGAGAACCCAGTACCGAAGGAGGATCGCTACGAACTCACAGCGATGATCGAAGAGTCCGATGAAATGGTGTATAACCATAAACCAGACACTAGACTGCGCTATGGTTCCGAAGCGAGGGATGCCGTAATACCTCCTACGGGATCGACGTTCTCGGAGAAAGGACGAATAAAGAGAGAAGTAATGGACATGATCAAGGAGGTCACAGAACCACTTGAAACGAGGATAAAAGCATCGGAAACAACGGTATCTGAGTGGATACAGAAGGCAGAAAAGACCAACAGCGAACAGTTCGCAGGTCTCAAGCAGGAGTTGAGTGGACAATTCGAAGGTTTTAAGTCGTGGTACCAAAGTCAGAGCGCTTCGCAGCCTCAACAACCAATGGGAACCTGGATGAACACCTTTGTCCCTCCACCTTCGCAAGTGTATCCACCTTCGGCTGGATACCACCAACCTGCGCAGCAGTACCCACCTTATAACCAGTACGCTCATCAACAGATGGCTCCGGTGGCCTCTCAAAATAATCCTACGATGAATAGACAACAAAACACGAGACCACCCCGAAGCGGGCCTCCTAACTGGACGCAGGGGAAAGATATGTCGATGAAAGATCTACAATGCTTTTTCTGTTGGCTCATGGGCCATATGGAGAGCAACTGCGAGATTAAGCAGCAATACATCAAGGACGAGTTGTGCTATTACGACGACAATGGTTATATCCGAATGTGGGATGGGGGAAGACCTTCGCCTATCACACCAGGTGTCCGAGTCCCGATGAAACAGAGAATCGATGAGTACCTTGCGAAGCACCCGAAGCCAAAGTCAACTCCTTCGTCGAACCCTAGACAGGGGACCACGAACCAAGACGAAGTATACTATATCGAACAAGCTAAGGAGTGGCAGGAAGCGAAGGAAAGAGAGGACGCCAGAAATCAGTACTTGACTAGTATCCTGGTACAACACGGAATTGCTATCCCCGAAGGGTATGCTACGCACGACAGCAACCAGCTCCAAAATGGAATGGCAGCTTCGGACGCGGCGTACTACATGCAAGGATCCAGCGAAGCCGCTATGCCAAAAAACTAGCAAGCTCGATGATGGTGGGTACACACAGTACTGCCAGGCCGGGCGCTGTGAAGAAGCCCCTTGAGAGCGGTATTTTAAAGGCAAATAATAATAATAAAAGCAGTATAAAGAAGAAAGTGGTATTCGACGGAGTAGAACTACTGAAGTCGAAATATGTGCCACCTCAAAAGAGAACAACAGAAGAAATCACGACAAAGACTCCTTCCCAAAAGGAGGTAGCTTCGGAAATCGAAGAAGTTATTGTAGAAAGAAGAGAAGAAATGGAAGATGACGTGCGAAGGGAGGCTATCTCGCCACTTCCGCCTTGGGCATCGTTTCCAGCAGCACCTTATAAAGGAATAAAGGATGTTAATTATCCGAAGGCTAATCCTCCGAAGGATGCAACTTCACCACGTACCCATCAAGGACGACAAGAGGTTGGCCCGAAGGAGAAAGATGACCCTATACCTTTAGCGAAGGAAAAGTCTCCAGCTTACCAGAATCGAGCTTCGGTAGAAGATGCTGAGCTGGTAGACAAAATTGTTGGAAAGATTATGGACACTAATGTCAGTACGAACATTGGAGAGCTTTTAGGAGTCTCCAAGTCTACCCGTGAAGAAGTCAGAAAACGAATAACGCAACGACGTATTCCACTGACGAAGCAACAAGTCCATATGTTCGATTTCATTGAAAAGTTGGATGCCGAAGGGATCAATGAAACTGAAGAACGGAAAGACGATCAAGAAGAGGACAACTATGATACAACCGAAGGGACAGATGAAATGCCTGAGATCCCACAAGGAGATGTCATTCGAATCGAAGACTTACCTCCGGTGGTGGCATTCAATCAATTCTCTGTCGAAGCCTACGGCGAAGGGAGTCAAATAACAGATCCTATCCTTCAGTATCTAGATTCCTTAGCACCAGGAGAAAAGCCGAAGCCTGTGCTGGTAGCCAAAGACACTACTTCTATTCGAGCGTTAAATCCTTGGATTAATGCTAGGATGAGAATAGAAAGTATCTATGACCCAGGTTCACAGATCGTGTCGGCTTCAAGAAAAATTGCAGAAGAATTAGGCCTTAGCTGGGACCCTGATATACGAATATATATGCAGTCAGCTAATGGACAAGTAGAGAAGTCCTTAGGGATAGCCCGAAACGTAGCATTCAATTTTGACGGCGTTACCTTGTACCTACAAGTACATATCATTAACGAACCGGCCTACGAAATGTTACTGGGTAGACCCTTCGACACTTTAACCCGAAGCGTTGTAGAAAATGAGTCCGATGGTGGTTCGAGGATTACCATCACTTGTCCCAATACGAAGAGAAAGGTGACCATACCCACATATGAAAGGGGTAAGACAAGGCCTCTAGCGGTTAAAGATCCACCTTCGGGTAAAGATGAATTGAAGAGCATGGCGGATTTTCCGGCAACCTTGAGGAATTGATCGGACAAGACCAAGGAGAGGTTGCCCTGATTTTCAATGTACGCTCCGACGGCGAAGTTGAAATCGAAGGATTCTGTCTGCCAGAAAACCGAGGAAAGAAAGGGAAGAAGAAAGCTATGGGCAAACGCAAGCGAAAACCAGGAACCTTCGGCAAACAAGAATTGATATGAACGTACCTCGCTGCATCAGTAGAGGCTACGAACGTAGATTTACCTGCGGAGTATACCCTGAAAAGCTACCTATCTCGAGTGTATGAAAAACCGGGAAGTTCTAGCAAGACTAGTTCACCGAAGGGGAGTAGTACTCGACAGGCGAAGGAAGTGAATAAAGGTCTTCCGAAGGAACCACAGTGTATAACTATACCTGCGGAGAGTCGAAGTCCTACTGTCCTTCTGTTTGACATCCGAAGCAACAATCTTGCCGAAGAAAATACAAAAATATCAGAAAATGATAAAAATACAAAAACATTTCATCAAACCTCAGTCTCTCCTAACTCTTTTCATTCTCACTCTACTTTCTGTTCCAATTCTCTCTGTCAATGTACAATAAATTATACCCAAGATACCTCGATGGTGAATACCATCATACCACCGGAAGTAGACCATGCATGTGGAAAACTACCGAAGCGCCAAGCGTTGAGCTTTACTCCCGTAGCGGTGTTTGGATCGAAGAAATACAAACCCGTAGGAGTTAAAGTGAAACCAGTGTTAGCTGCGCTACCAGAGAAGTTTAGAATCGTTCGGAATATCACAGGTGATCCCTTAGCAGAAATGCCGAAGCTATCACCTAACCCGCCGGAATTTACACCTACAGGGAGATATACCCAAGAACGAAAAGAGATTATTGATGCTGTACATAAAGAAGATTTCCTATGGCCCGAAGAACGCAAGCTTATGCACCATTTTATGATGGAGCAGGAACAAGGCTTCGCGTGGAATGATGATGAACGAGGACATTTCAAGGAGGAATATTTCCCCCCTGTCGAGATGCCAGTAATTCCTCATACTCCATGGGTATTAAAGAACATACCTATTCCGCCAGCACTATATCCAGAAGTTTGCAAGATTATCCAGACGAAAATCAAAGCTGGCGTATATGAGCCTTCGAACTCATCATATCGCTCGCGATGGTTTACTGTAGTAAAGAAAGATGGTAAAAGCCTTCGGCTTGTCCACAGCTTGGAACCTTTGAATGCTGTAACAATTGCGCATTCGGGTATACCTCCAGCTACGGACGATCTAGCCGCGCACTTTTCAGGAAGAGCCTGCGGAGGCGTACTAGATTTGTATGTGGGCTACGATGAAAGAATATTAGCAGAATCAAGCAGAGATTATACAACGTTCCAGACACCCTTCGGTGCCCTTCGACTAGTTACTCTACCTATGGGATGGACCAATTCGGTACCTATCTTCCACGATGATGTCACATATATATTGAAGGAAGAAATTCCTCATATATCAGTGCCATACATCGATGATGTACCAGTTAGAGGTCCGAAGACAAGGTATGAGTTACCCGAAGGCGGATTCGAAACTATTGCAGAGAATCCTGGAATCCGACGCTTTGTCTGGGAACATTTCCAAAATTTAAATAGAGTCGTACAAAGAATGAAATATGCCGGAGGAACCTTCTCAGGTCATAAAGCAATATTATGTGCCGATGAATTTCAAGTCGTAGGGCACGTATGTAGCTACGCAGGTCGAAAACCAGAGAAAGGAAAAGTCCATACTATTACGAACTGGAGCAAGTTTAACAATATTAGTGACGTTCGAGCGTTCCTCGGAACAACTGGCGTCCTTCGGATGTTCATCAAAGATTATGCTAAGAAAGCCAATGGGTTGACGAAGCTGCTTCGCAAGGATGTTCCTTTTACATGGGGACCTGAACAAGAACGTTCGGTTACTGCGTTGCAAGAGTCTGTTATGGATTGTCCTTGCCTAGGGAATATTGATTTAGAAAACGGTGGAGAAATAATACTCTCCGTAGATACGTCCTACATGGCAGCTGGATTCTACATAAGACAACTTAGCCCAGATGGTGACAAGCACAAAATGAAGTACATCAGATTTGGTTCAATTACACTTAATGGAAGAGAGGCGAGATTTTCACAACCGAAGCGTGAACTGTTTGGCTTGTTTAGGACGCTTCGGGCCACGAAACATCTGTTGTATGGTGTACGGAATCTTGTAATAGAAACCGATGCTAAGTACATTAAAGGGATGTTGCAACACCCTGACGAAGCCCCTAATGCTGCAATAAACCGATGGATTGAAGAGATTTTAATGTTTCACTTCACCCTACGGCATGTCGAAGGCAAGACCTTCGGTGCTGATGGTTTATCCAGAAGACCAGCTCACGAAGGTGATGAAGAATATGATAATCCCAAAGACGACTATCACCACGATACAGCTCCTTTCAAGTTTGAAGTTGCCGAAGGGTCAAGAGACACCACTCTACCTTTCGATGAATTCAAAGACGAGATAGACATTAGAGGCGGCTATATGATGGAGTCAGTCGAATGCTTCGCGGATGTCATTTTGGAAGAACAAAATTTGGAATATAAGACCAGAATTAAGATCGCAAGTACAGGACCCGAAGGAGCACAAATTGTAGCTGCGATGCCACAATTAATGCTGCCTACGGTGGACCAAAGCGAGCCTTATAGGGAGAAACATCGTTCGAATAAAGCGAAGCGCTTAGATGAAAACTTACTACTTGTCAGAAAATGGCTTAGGGATCCTACTCAGAAACCTGAAGGCATGTCAGATGGGCAATATAGAAGTTTCACTGGCTTCGCAAGGAAATTCTTCTTTTATAACGATAAGATGTACCGAAGAGATGAACAAGGGAAACATAAACTAGTTGCAGCTAAGGCAGAGCGAATGTATCTTTTAAGCGCAGCGCATGATAGCTTAGGGCACCGAGGAGTATTTGCTACGAAATCTTTGTTACAAGAAAGGTTCTGGTGGCCTGAACTAGAAGCCGACGTGAACTTTTATGTCAAGCATTGTCACATTTGCCAGACTCGTCTAAAAGATTTTGTAAAGATGCCTCCGAAGGTAACGCCTACGCCTTCGCTGTTCCAAGTGATGCATACAGATTCAATGCACATGCCTGTGGCTTCCGAAGGAAAGAAATACATAGTTCACGGTCGATGCGCAATGAGCTCTTGGATGGAAGGCAGGGCGCTTGCGAAGGAAAATCAGAGAACTATCGGAGAATGGCTATTCGAGGATATAATTTGTAGATGGGGTTGCCTTGCCATGATCATCTCGGATAATGGAGCAGCTTTCAAAGCAGCTTTAGCCTATCTGGAGAAACGCTACGGCATTAAAGGTATCCAAATTACTGGCTATAATTCTCAGGCCAACGGAAAAATTGAAAGACCACATTGGGATGTCTGGCAAGCTCTGTACAAAGCTACCAATGGCGATGTCAAGAAATGGGCACGCTTTTTCATTTTGATAATGTGGGCTGATAGAGTGACCACGCGAAAGCGGATGGGATGTTCCCCTTACTACGCAGTAACCGGAGCTACGCCCGTACTTCCCTTTGACATTGTCCAAGCCACCTGGTTAATTCAAATTCCCGGTAGAACTCTTTCCTGGGCGGAATTAATCGGCCTTCAGGCTAAAGCTTTGTCTCTTCATGTGGCCGAAGTGGAAGAAATTATTAAGAAGATAGATGAGAAGAAAATCAAAGATACGTTAGCGTATCTAGACAAACATGCGGCCAAGATCAGATATTGGAACTTCGAACCAGGTTCGCTGGTCCTTGTCAGGAACACTGCCGTAGAAAAGTCACTTAACAGAAAGTTGAAACCTAGGTTTATTGGACCTTGCATAGTCATTCGAAGGACCGAAGGAGGTGCCTATGTGTTGGCTGAAATGGATGGTTCTGTTTTACAGAATAAAATAGCTGCCTTCCGAGTTTATCCTTATCATGCACGTCAACGCGTAGCGTTGCCTTCGAATCTGTCTACATTGACTGGTCTAAGCGAAGAAGAATTACAAGAAATTATTAATGGACCCGATCCCGATGATACTCCACCAGTAGAACTCCACACCGAAGGCACTTTGAACAATCTGCCTGAGGTAACCAGTGAACAAGTGGAAGAAGTTCTGGGAGGAGCGGAGAGCGACGCATCTGAGGAGGAGGAAACTTAGCAGCTTTAGTGGGGGGGAGTGGCTTCGAAGGAGACACTTACCACTTTGCTTTAGCAGACTGCTTCGCAGTGCGACTGTAGAGTTGGCGCTCCCTACGGGCTTCGCCTCTGAGTATTGTAATGAGGACAGAATAAAAATTTAGAAAGAAGATATGACACACAGTTGGCTATAAGATTGTACAACCCGAAGCAACCTATAGGTCGTAGAAGCCTTCCTAGGATTCTCCGGAGCCATGGTTTGCAGGTTGGTTTCAATCAGTGAATCTGTGTGCCAACGCCGAAGCTTGGTGAATCCATTGTTGCTACGGATCTTGAGTCTACCTCTCTGAGAAGGACACATAGAGACATGAGGAATACTCCAAGTTCCGAGAGTGCAGTATATGCAAGCCATATTTTGCGAAGGCAAATGTACAAAGCTTATAAAGAAGTTTATTACCGAAGCATGCGGATTTGACACCTACGGTAGCCGAGTTGTGCTTTCACCTCACGATCTTGTGGCTCCGAAGGGAAATTTGAAAAGATCACTATTCCAATTTGTTTCTGATGGAACAATGGAGTGCTGATCCGAAGCAAATTTTCTGCACACAGTTTTATTCGACTACAAGACAATTTTACAAAAGAGTGACACCGTAGCTGGTACAAAGAGTGGACGAATTCAGTATTGGATTCTTTGATACAGAAAAGAAAGATGATTAAGCAGTTTTATTAGAAGCAACGGTGGCTTCGCTTTCAGTCTCAGAAGGTGCAGCGCTAGCTGGGGCCGAAGCAGTCGCAACTGGCCCTTCGGGATTGTCCATGGTGGCATCGGGGTCAGAAGTTTCTGGAATGGCAGAGATGCGAGCATCGGCATTGGCGTTCGATGGTCCTGTGCTGGGACCGGGGATGTTAGCAAGTTCCCGAAGCGATTGGATCTCTGGCCCTGCCAACAGCTCCGCATTCTCACCCAGGAGATCTTGCAACAAGGCAATGGACCCTTGCAGGTTGCGCATCTGAATGACTAGTTCAAGGGCGGATGTTCGAATCCTAGCTTCCAACATGGAGATTGCCTCGAGGACCCTACGGGTATCACCGGTTCCAGAGACCGAAGGTAACAGGGCCTCTTGATACTCCCTAGCCAGGTGAAGGACGGTGACGAGACTAGCGTCGGACAAAGGCGAAAGGTCACCTAGGAAAGATTCATTAAGAAAAGTAATGTTGAAAGTCATGTTTACTACGCACGAAGGATAGCCTGAACAGCACCAGGATTGATGATGCGGATCTGTTGTTGCAAAGTAGAGACCTCCTGGGAAATCTCTGCGAAGGCCCCGTTTGCTTCGCTTCGGGATCTCTTGCGACTAACTTCTGCACCAGCAGCTATGCTATTCTGAGCCTACGGCAAAAAAAAAAAAAAAAAAATTTTAAAATCAACACAGTTTAAAGAGAAATATGCGACGCACCCGATCCACTAATTCGGCTGCGACGGTTGCAGCTTCCTGTACCCGTCGGAGTATTTGGATGAGTGTACTTCGCATGAAGTTCATTGACGAGAGAATAATCACCGTTTCGCGGGACAGACGAGAAGTATCAGAGCGACGAACGCTATCCACAGCATTTGGAGCAAGAGGGAGCTGGACATTCGATTCAGTACTGCTTTAAAGGATAAAAATGTTAGAGTCCTCACCGAAGCCCCTTCGTCCTCCGTTGTTGCGCCTTCGCGCTTCTTGCCCTTCTTCTTTTTGTCCTTACGGGGTTTCTTCTCTTTTGGTTCCTTTATGAAGAGTAACTTAATACGGAAGAAGAGATGAACTATAGCGACTTACAGGAGCTGGATCATCTTCCTGGTCTTTAGGATGACTGCCTACACCTTGGTTATTGCCTGAGGCATCTACCATAACAATATCTTCATTGGCAATCCGAACACTAGGAGGAGCATGATAAGAACTGTTGACACTTCGGTTGATGCGTGGTACACCGCCGTAGCTAGTTCCACGCCCAGGGCGAAGGATGGTTCCAGTAATGGCCCTACTACTGGCACTGTCCTATAAAAGAAAACAATAAGCAAGTGAAGGAAACATTCATTATAATCACTTACCCTGTATGAAGGCCTTCGATTCTCTTGGATATCACGAAAGCGTCGAACGAACGATTGAACGTCTGAATGAGACCGAGGCATGTCCAGACCAAGGGTATTGAAAACCGATTCTGCCATACGACGACGAGGGAGAAATTCTCCATTCATGAACTCCAAGTCATGAATCAGGTCATCAGCTTCGGGAGAGCGAGCAATAGCAGACTAGATGTAGTCTGAGTTATCAAGTCAAATGCGAAGGAAGACAAAGACATACCAAGAGGTTCATGACAGCTTCGGCGTCGCCTGCATTTTGATAGTTTGGACTGCCACGGTTGTCTTGCAGATGGTTCTGTAGATCGACCGCACGGTTGCGAAGCATCCTACGGAGATTGTCAAGTGAAGAGTTGTCAGACATAGAGAAAAGTTTGTTTTGAGTCTCTAGTCCGAAGGCCTAGGCATTTTATACCTCACATCGCCTGCGCGTATTCCCTTTTGGTTGGGGACAACCATTTTTAGTGGGGGGGAGGATATGGTAACCCATTGCCCTAGGACGAGCTTCGCACAAAAATTTTGGCAAAGCTCTAGTAGCCACACCTCATGGTTTCAAGAGAAAGATCTGCCGAAGGAAAACTTAACAAAGAAACAATAATGACTTCATGACATATCCGAAGCGAACCTACCAATCATGAACTACTCACGGAGATAACTTAAAAGGCTAATCAGAAATCACCGATCCGAAGGCTGGACGAGTATAATTAACCCGAAGGCAGGATAATTCAAATCCTAAGTCACACAGAATAAGAGACAGCAAGGCCATAAAGGCCACAGATACAAGATAAAATTGAGATGATACCAGTACGACACGATACGAGTCCATGTAATTCTACTCTAAGAGTAAATGGCTCAATCACTACGAGGTATGGTATATCTACGAAACCGAAGCAGGAGGAGAATGCGTATATGAGAGAAGAAAATATTTTAGGCACTAAGCCTGAGCAAACGACCGCAATTGAAAATCGCCTGACAACAGGTCCATGACAGCGCAGTAGACTCGAAGCTTAATCACCACGCTGTCGAAAGAGAAAGACTATAATCAGAACACAGAAAATAGACAGTACCAAGATAAGAATAAATAAAAACGCACTTTACGCTTATTGGCTTTTGAAGTTGACGCACCACCAGAAGACTTATTGGCTTTAGAAGCGGAAGCCAACTCTTCTGGGTGATTTGACCACTCCAAAGGCAAGCCGCCTTTACCACTTGTGCCTTCCAGCCAATCAACGACGCCCTGACTCAACTCGGCGCGGATGTTTTCATCGAAAATGACAGTAGGACTGGGAACGATCTCGTACTCCTCTTGACGACCTTCAAGATCAATACAGGCCATCTTGAGGGGCTCCGAAGTGTCGACGTCTTCCCGAAGCCATGTGGTGTACCCAGGCGAGGCCTGATTGGCTAAAGTCAATGCGGAAGTCAGTTTATACCGGCGAGTATGGTACTCGCTGATATCCAACAAAGCAGCAGCAATGGAAAATTCCATGCGCTGCTCAGCAAACTTCTCGTCGCGGGCTAAGGAATCCAACCCTGCAACAGGAAGAGTATCAAAACAAAGAAAGTAGATATAATAGAAAGAAATATACGAGACAACGAGAATTGAGCTGTTCCTTCGGCACGATCAGCGGCATTAGCAAAATTTGCTACTGAGGACAGGTTGCAGCCTAGGCCAGACCGACGGCAAGACAAACAAGATTTTTCTCCGGTTCGAGGGAAACAGATAACACCGTGATGACCGCAGGTCTCACAAGGATCAAGGACAGGCTAAGAAGATTTTCACAATTTAGAAGAATAGGAAAGGAAACAGAAGACCAGTACTCACGGCGAAGCTAGAGGAAGTAGCATACCGAGCATCCACTTGGCGGGCTCGAAGGGTTTCCCGGACATTCTCCATACGGTGCCTGACGCCATAAAGGTTAGGGGGAAGAGTAAAATCACCCAGCACCCGAGGAGGTTGAAGATGGAATTTGGGCGTAATAGAGGAATGGACAGAATAACCAGAAGGGACATGAAAATTGGTTGTACCATCGGGAATTTCGATCTCGTCGCCAGCAGGCATAGGCACTTCCACCAAGCTGTTACCGACTGGTGCTCGACGGCTACGCTTGGTCTTTTTGTTGACGGATGTATCCTCAGCCTGGTTGGATGGACCTGGTACTGGAGCAATGACAGCGGTGGGAGGTGGATCCTTGACGGTAGCAGGACCGGCAACGCTAGAATCAGCCACTGCAGCAGATGCGATAATTGGATCTGTGATGGGGACGACGGTAGACGTGGGGGGTACAGACGCCCCAGGCTCTGCTGATGTAGATTCGACTGGTTGTAAAGAAAGTTCACGAAATGGGGCAGCTACGGCTTCAGAATCGGAATCGGTATTCATCGAACGGTCCACAGCGGGCTGTTGAATGGGAATGCGACGGGGATGGCTGTAGTAACCGAGAGGTCTTTCTTTAACTGGAAATTCCCGCTGCGCAGAGACCTGACGAGAACCAGAAGCTGAAAAGTAGAACCGTTAATGATAACGACATGTCATATACGAAAAGCACGAGGAAGAGAAGAAAAGCCAGAAAGAAAATGTTACCTGTAAGAGGGCTGGTAGGAGTAGTCTGGCGAGACGAAGGAAGGAATTCGTCTTCAGACGACTCGTATGAAGCAAGGGTCAATAAAGTGGTAGCATCAAGCTGATGAAGACGCCGGCGAACACGACCGCTACGGCGAGGCCCTAGGACCAGCGAAAACAAACAAAGGAAGGAGATGATTTGGAACGAGAAGGGTGTCAATAAAAGAATTTTACTCACCCGTCTTGACAGAGTTGGGACTCGGAACCTCTTGGCGGGCTTCGGAGACGGCTTGAGCGATTTGGGTCTTCCGAACCTTAGAAGACGGAGGGGTCTCCCCAACATACGCCTTGCGTTTTTGAACGAAGGAAATTACTGGAGATGAAGCTAATTAAGAACAAAATGTCAAATTTTTCAAGAGAAAGCAATCAGAGAATAGCAACTCACCAGGGACAGCTCGCCTTTTGCCCTTATCCTGCTGAACATTAGCTGGGGTAGACATTGGTGTAGGTCTTGGTGTGGGTCTTGGACGAGGAAGGATTGGAGCGGTACCAGAAAAAGAATTGGAAATGGAAGGCGAAGTAGGAGTGCCAGCTAGAGGTGGTGCACGTTCGACCTTGACCGCGGCAGTAAAGTCTGTAAGGAGAAATTAAGACATAAAAAGGACATAAGAAAAGAAGTGCTCACCATCGTCAAAGTCGTCCGATTTGACGAATTGACTCCAATGGAGCCGAGGAGGAATTTTCCCCGGCTGGATGAAGTTGTCGCTTTTCTACAGACGAATAATGACTTTAATACAGACACCAGAATTAGATAGAAATGAACGAAGACACGTACTGGGACTTGGTAAACCACGGTTTCGTCGCCAGGTGCGTCCAGGTAAAAGCCAGCCCAAATGTCGGGTGTACGCCAACCATTAGGAAAAACATCATCCGGGGGCGTAACGATTGGTAGAGGGGTGAAGAGACTTTGGACTTTGGCAAGCTGAACGTGAAGATTGGCGGGAACGGCCTCGCGACTCTCACACCACTCGTCAACCTGGTCGATGAAATCTTGATGACCCCAATGAGCTGCGCGAGGAGCGAGAGACACCGCTGCTAAAAAGCCGGGGTCCATTCTAAAGTTGTAAAGAACAGTGTGGAGGGTATGTGTGATGACATCGGGTTCATTGTAATCAGGATGTTGATACCAGACGTAGTAATCGTCCTGTCCAAGAATCGAACCATTAAAAAGAATCGAGGAGACATTAGAAATAACAGTCAAAGAGAGACGCGACAACAGTCGTGCTCGAACACAGAACTACAGTTCTGGTAGACTAAAAGAAATAAAACTAGAGTTTGTGACACGTACCAACGCGCTAGCCACCATGTCAAACAGCAAATTTTGTTGTTGTGAATCCAACCTATTGAAGAGGCGCAAGTTCAAAACGGCGGGAAACCAGAGTGCTAACAACATCAGAGGTCTCCATGGCGTAGATGGAGTACCTATCACGGCAGTAGGAATGATGTCGGGGGTTCGATTGGAAAAGACGTCGTTGTACTGGGCCGAAACTTCGAAGATATCGTGGTCCTCAAGAGTGGTGTCTACTTCAGAAGCAGAGAAAGGAAGAGACATTTCGGCGACGGATAAAAGACAAGAACAAGATACGAAAAGTTGGGGGTAAGAAAGAAACGATGTTGAACTTATTCATACGGGTACTTATAATCCCTATGAATAAGGACGATCGATGCCACATCACCGATCATCAAGAAGAAAGAAGAGCGCATCAATTGCCCTCTTTGGGGAGGAATTCCTCATATCCATCAGAGAAGTCTCTATGGAATGAGACCCTGCAAAAGAACACAGTCTAGTAATTACTTTATTCGGACGGAACATAAAACTATACCAAGTTTGTGTTCGATTCTGAACAGTTTTAAAGAGTTGAGACTCGAAGGTCGGAACACAACACCGAAGGTAGTACTTCGCACTCTGCCAGGAGGTTTTGAAGGATATGGCGATGGTAACAAAATAAAATTTGTGCCGTCGATGCCGAGAACCGACGCAATGGTAACTAGCGATAAAAGACAGGCATGTAGGGGTTCATAGAGAGTGAGTCAGTAATAGACGTTGCCGAAGCGACCATAGAGAGAGACTTCATCGAGTCATAAATGCAGGCATAGCTATGCCAGAAGTATGATAATGAGGAAGGAAAATGGACTGGTGAAAACTGTAACCAGGATGAAATTCCTCCGGAGTGCTTCGCTAGTTTATTTGATCGCGTAGGCGAACTTTGCTTCGCGTCTACGGTGTTCTTGTGACTTGGGAAAACTGTACCAAGGATGACCGAGGACGGTCAATATTATAGTGGGGGGGAGATGATACGCCTGTTATAGTTCTACAGACTAATTTGCGCGTTTCCCCTATTATATTCAAAGGACTATAGTCTAGTTCCTACTATAATATGCCTTAGCAGTTTATAACTCTATGCTAGGGTACGCTATACTAGCACCCTACGCATACTCCATTCACCGAAGGATCAACTCTGTAATGGTCATTATACTCCGAAGGCAATTGTTTGCACACTCTCATGAGCTTCGGAAAGTCTATTCTTTTAACAAAGGTTTAGCTAATGCAATCCGGTTATCCGAAGGCATCGACTCAGCTACGCTGACATGTCCAACTGCCGAAGCGTGGTTTACAACTGTACAGTTTTACTTATCTAATATTTCCTGAACCCATAAATACCGTAGGTACCTTAGTTAGAAAGCCAGTCACCCATACGTACTCAGCTTCGGGATTTAGTCCTAAGGCTATAGTTACTAGTGGTACTCTACAGTTGGTTCAGGGGGAAATACACAGAAGAGTCCAGAGCACAAATCACTTTTGCGAAGCTAAGAAATACGAAGTTTGTCCGACGCGAAGCGACGACCGAAGCATATTTTCTATCGAAGTTCATACCGAAGCGAAGCGAAGTTTTATTTGAAGTCAATCCGAAGCTCTATCATATAAAAACCCGAAGCTATACAAAAGTCCGAAGCTACTATAAAAATCCGAAGCTGTTACACAACCCGAAGCTATTTCCCTAGACTTTTGTCTTTAAACACGTCACATTTAAAAGAACTGTCTTACTAGTTTACCTTCGGTACTAGTTATTTCACTTAGGTGTTCACTCCGAAGGCTCTATTTCTAAAGTCACTACTCAAAGTATTTTTATACTTGATCACACCCGAACTACACACTATTTGTGGTTTTTAGTTGGTTTAACCTTCTATCGACTACACACCTATTATCGTTACCGGAGTAATGCAAACCGTACACGAACTGGAAAACCATCAAGCTCCTCCTCCTATTCCGTCTCCAACCCCAACTACCCAGGAAGCACCCGACCCGCTATCCGAATCAATTAACCCAAGGCTCAGCGCACTATCCCTTGAAGACACAAGAGGAGAACCGATAAACGGGTTACCGCCCATATCTACCTCAGGCTCTCAAACATCGGTGTTGTTTACTGGCTGGGCGGAACAAGAAGAAATGGGATGGGAAGGTATAACGAGAGAAGAGCGAGACACATTGGAGGAAGACATTTTCGGATCGGAACTATCTAGCCTTAGTGAAGAAGATGGAGAAAACGAATGGACTGACACGAGCTCCTCTAACTCAGCCTACTCTCCAGAGTCAGCGAGCTCTGAATCACAAGACTCAGATAGTTCGTCAAGCGAAAACGAGGACGACAATTCCGGCACAGAGCCTACCTTAATCATTGCCCCTACCCCTCGACTTGAACCAGCTCTTATAGCCCATTCTGGGTCAGTTGCTAGCTCTTTGCGTGCCGACGACGGCCATGAATTAACAAGACCGGGGCTACAACATCACGAGGAAGTTACAGCGAGAAGACGAGCTCTCCGCCCACGACCTTTTGACTTGAAGACTAGTAGGTTTACCCTTGACCGCGTCTCGACCTGAGCTGAACAAATTAGGAACAGTTACCGAGAATGCGAGTCGACACGGGCATGTCTGATTGAATAGCTAGTACCGAAGGTAAGCTAGTAGGACAGTTCTTTTGAATATGACAGTGTTTATAGACAAAAGTCTAAGGAAAATAGCTTCGGGTTGTGGTAATAGCTTCGGACTTTTGTAGTAGCTTCGGGTTTTTATAGTAGCTTCGGATTTTTATATGACTTCAGAATTTAATAGAGCTTCGGATTGACTTCAAATAAACTTCGCTTCGCTTCGGTATGAACTTCGATAGAAAGTATGCCTCGGTCGTCACTTCGCTTCGGACAAAACTTCGTACTTCTTAGCTTCGCAAAAGTAAATTGTGCTCTGGACTCTTCTGTATATTTCCCCCTGAACCGACTGTAGAGTACCACTAGTAACTATAGCCTTAGGACTAAATCCCGAAGCTGAGTACGTATGGGTGACTGGCTCAACTAGCTAAGGTACCTACGGTATTTATGGGTTCAGGAAATATTAGATAAGTAAAACTGTACAGTTGCAAACCACGCTTCGGCAATGGATTGTGTCAGCGTAGCTGAGTTGATACCTTCGGATAACCGTGTCGCAGTAGATAACCATTTGTAAAGGGATAGACTTTCCGAAGCTTATAATAGTGTGCACGCAATCGCCTTCGGAGTGTAATGACCATATAGAGTTGATCCTTCGGTGAATGGAGTATGCGTAGGGTGCTAGTAGAGCGTACCCTAGCATAGAGTTATGAACTGCTTAGGCATATTATAGTAGGAACTAGACTATAGTCCTTTGGATATAATAGGGGAAAACGCGCAAATTAGTCTGTAGAACTATAACAGGCGTATCATCTCCCCCCCACTATAATATTGACCGTCCTCGGTCATCCTTGGTACAGTTTTCCCAAGTCACAAGAACACCGTAGACGCGAAATAAAGTTCGCCTACGCGATCAAATAAACCAGCAGAGCGCTTCGGAGAAATTTCATCCTGGCTACAGTTTTCACCAGTCCACTTCACCCGTAGCTATTGTGCTTCTGTCATAGCTATGCCTGCTGTTCAAAACTCGATGAAGTCTCTCTCTAGGGTCGCTTCGGCGGTGTCAAGCGTTAACGCACTTCTTATGCAATTTCTTCAAATGCCTGTCTTTATCACTAGTTACCATTGCGTCGGTTTTTCCCGGCATCTTCGGCACAAACTTTATTTTGTTACCGTCGCCACACCTTTTAAACTTCTTAGCAGAGCGCGAAGTGCTACCTTCGGTTTTGTGTTCAGACCTTCGAGCCTCAATTCTTAAAGACTGTTCAAAACCGAACACAAATCTGGTATAGTTTTATGCTTTGTTCGAATAAGGTGACTATTAGACTGTGTTCTTTTGCAGGGTCTCATTCCATAGAGACTTCTCTGATGGATATGAAGAATTCCTCCCCAAAGAGGGTAATTGATGCGCTCTTCTTCCTTCTTGATGATCGGTGATGTGGCATCGATTGTCCTTATTCATAGGGATTATAAGTATCCGTATGAATAAGTTCAACTCTGTTTCTTTCTGACCCCCAACTGTTCGTCTCTCGCTCTTGTCTTTTCGCTCCCGCTGCAATGTCTTCTACTCAAGCTGTCCCTAGGGCCGACGACATTCCCGACAACCATGATATCTTCACGGTCCCCGCCGAATTTAATGACGTCTATTCCAACCGGATTCCCGACATTAGTCCTATGGCCGTGATCGGTACACCTTCGACACCTTGGAGGCCTCTAATGCTTTTGGCTCTCTGGTACCCTTCAGTTTTAGACGTTCGTCTTTTCAACCGACTCGAGTCTCCTCAACAAAACCTGCTCTTCGATATGGTAACGAGCGCCCTGGTATGTGATTTGCTTTTGTATTCTATTCTGCCCTTGTTCGTCCTTTTTCCTTTCTTTGGCCAGAACTGCCGTTCTCTGCCCGAACACAATTGACATTGTGCTTCATTTCTATCTTTTATCTTTAAACGTTCCGTCTCACTTAATCTTTTCTTTTCGCGTTTTTTAGGACGATTATTATGTCTGGTACCTTCACCCCAATTACCAAGAACCAGAAGTTATATCGCATACCCTCAATACCATCCTGTACAACTTCCGGGACGATCCTGCCTATATCGCCGCTTCCTCATTGGCCCCACGCACAGTCCGTTGGAGACACCAGGATTTCGTAGAAATGGTCGATGAGTGGCTCGAAGATCAATCCTCGATTCCAAAAAACCTCCATGTTCAGCTTACCCAGGTTCAATCCCTCTTTGCCCCTCTTTCGATTGTTACACCGCCGGACGAAGATTTTCCAAACGGTTGGCGTACTCCAGATGTCTGGGACGGGTTCTATTTGGATAGGCCCTGTGAAGAGACAGTGGTATACAAGGTTCCGGTGCGTGCTTTCTTTTACTCTTTTTATATCTTTTTATGTTTATTTATTTGCTTTCTAGAATAATTCTAACTTTCTTCCACTGGGTAAAATTCCTCCTCGGCTCCATTGGAACCAGTTTGTCAAGTCGGACGACTTTGATGATGGTTAGTGTCTCTTTTTTTTGCTTTTATTCTTTTTGCGTCTTAGTTTTTCTTTTTTAGATTTTTCTGCCACAGTCAAAGTCGAGCGTGCGCAGCCGTCTGCTATCCCTTCTTCCTCGCCTTCGGTTCCGAGTTCTTATTCCGGTACTGCTCCACTCCTTCCTCGTCCTCAATCCCATCCAAGGCCTAAACCACGACCTACGCCGACCGTTGTTAAGCAGGATAAAGGCAAACAGAGAGCTATCCCCAGTGAGTCGGATGCCACCTGTTTCTATCTTCTCTGTTGATGTATCTTAAATAGCTTCTATTCCAGTGGTACCTTTGTCCAAAAAGCGTAAAGCTCCCGTCGAGGACGTTGCCCCAACCAAAGTCCAGCGGACTCAAGATGCACAGGAGGTCTCTGAAGCTCGTCGTGAGACCTCTCAAGTCCTTGATACTCGTGCGTCTTCTATATCTTATGCTATCTGTTCTTCTCATGTTTCCATAGCTCTTCCTGGTCCTGGGCCCCGTCGCAGCGGTCGTGCCCGCAAGACACTTCACACATTCAACAATCCTAGCCTCCTTGTCCTCGATTCATACGAATCTTCGGATGATGAGTTCGTGCCTTCGCCCCACCAGACCACTTCTCCCAGTACTCCCGCAGGTATGGAATTCCTTTCATATCCTTGGAGCGTCAGGTTCGTATTGTTGCAAATAACAACTGATTCCCTTTTTCTAGCTTCAGGCTCTTCTCGAACTACAGCACAGCAGGAATTCCGTGTCAAGAAGAGACCCCCTGGCTATTATAGCCATCCTCATCGAATCTCTATTCCAAAACCCAGCGTCGATACTTCTATGACCGTCGATTCCGATTCTGAAGCAGTAGCGGCACCATTCCGTGAGCTTTCGATTCAGCCCGCTGAGCCAGCGCCAGCAGTCTCTATGACCCCTGTGCCTTCTTCAGCCAGTCCGGTCAAACTTCCCAAATCTCTTCCTCCGCCCGTCGAACCAACAGAACCGACTCCTGCTACCTCTACGCCTCCTCCAGTCAATCCTGTCAAGACTGCCGTCTCTATTTCTAAGGACAAGATCAGCCCGAAGCCGACTTCAGCTGTCTCTCAGCCTGGGGAAAACGTCGCGGTCAAGAAGACCAAACACTCCCGACGCGCCCCTACTAGCCATGCACTGGTCAAGGTGCCGACTAGTACCTCTGAGACTATCGAAGTCCCTTCGGGATCCAGACAGTTCGTGGTACCGGCAGGTTATTCGATTCACTCTTCCGTTACACCCTCTTTTCACTTGGCTCCCCCACGCGTTCTTGGTGATTTCACCATTCCCTCCGATCTTTACGGGGTCAAGCATCGCATGGAGGCGATCCGGGAGACAATGCGTGCTAGGCAGGTTTCTGCCCGTTATGCTACGTCTTCCAGCTTTGCGGTGAGCTCGATTTTATTTTTTTTTCTTCCTTCGGTTCTGTTATCTTAATCATTCCCTAGCCTATACTTGGCCCGTGTGAGAATTGTGGTCATCATGGTGTTGTTTGTTTCCCTCGTACCGGCGACAAATCTTGTTTGAATTGTCGTCGGTCTGGTCTTGGTTGCAACTTCTCCTCTGGCGCCAACTTCTCAAACGCTGCAGATCGTGCTGACGGTGTAGCACAATTTTCTACTGCTCGTATGTCTTTTCTTTTAGTCTATTGTTTTCATTTTGAAATCTATTTTCTCGTAGGTCTAGATTCTTTGGCCCTCGACGAGTACTCTGCCCAGCAACGAATGGAGTTGTCTGTTGCGAGTGCTCTTCTCGATATCAACGAATATCACACCCGTCGGTACAAGTTGACCTCAGCTCTCACGTCGGCCAATCAAGCATCCGAAGGTTTCACCTCTCGTCTCCAGGACGACGTCGACATTTCTCCGCAACTGAAACAAGCTTGCGTCGACCTCAAGGAACGGCAGGAGGAGTACGATATTGTGCCCTCTGCCGACGTCATCTTTGACGAGAATGTCCGAGCCGAGCTGAGCCAGAGTCTGGTGGACTGGTTTGAGGGTAAAGGTGGAAAAGGTTCCTTGCCTTCGGAGTGGTCCAGTAATCCTCAGCCCGAAGCATCGTCGTCAAGGACCTCCAAGCGCAAGGTGAGTTTCTTTTATGCTTTTGTGCCCTTCTGTTTAGTTCAGTCACTCTTTCTTTTTAGCGCGATGCTTAGATTGCAGGCTTATAGGGAACTCCTTCGAACCATTGTAGAATCATGCAGTCTCCAATCCCGTCCCCGGCCATAGTGCCATTTAACATTTTGTATCTCTTCATATTCCTCATACGCCGCCTTCATCTTGTAGATATATAGTACCTTGTAGACTAGAGCCATTACTCTTAGAGTAGAATTTACATGGACTCTTACCGTACTCATATTATCTAAATTGATCTTGTGTCTGTGGCCTTTGTGGCCTTTTGTTTTCTCTTTTCTTGTGTGACTTAGAATTTTAAGTGTCTTGCCTTCGGACTAATCTTAAAGGTCCTGTCTTCGGATCAGTGATCTCTGATTAGATTTTAAGTTATCTCCATGATAGGTCATGATTGGCAGGTTCGCTTCGGATATGTCATGAAGTCGTTATTGTTTCTTTGTTAAGTTTTCCTTCGGCAGATTTTTCTCTTGAAACCATGAGGTGTGGCTACTAGAGCTTTGCCAAAATCTTTGTGCGAAGCTCGTCTTAGGGCAATGGGTTACCATATCCTCCCCCCCACTAAAAATGGTTGTCCCCAACCAAAAGGGAATACGCGTAGGCGATGTGAGGTATAAAGTGCTCGTCCCCTTCGGACTAGAGACCCAAAAACAAAATTTTCCTCAATGTCTGACAACTCCTCGCTTGACAATCTCCATAGGATGCTACGCAACCGTGCGGTCGAGTTACAGAATCATCTGCAAGACAACCGTGGTAGTCCCAACTATCAAAATGCAGGCGACGCCGAAGCTGTCATGAACCTCTTGGTACGTCTGTGTCTTCCTTTGCCTTTGATTTGATAACTCAGACTACATCTAGTCTGCTATTGCTCGCTCTCCCGAGGCTGATGACTTGATCCATGATTTGGAGTTCATGAATGGAGAATTCTTGCCTCGTCGTCGTATGGCAGAATCAGTCTTCAATACTCTCGGTCTGGACATGCCTCGGTCCCACTCAGACGTTCAATCATTCGTTCGACGCTTTCGTGATATCCAAGAGAATCGCAGGCCTTCGTACAGGGTAAGAGATCAAAATCAATGTTTCCTTCGTTCGCTTATTGTTTTCTTTTATAGGACAGTGCCAGTAGTAGGGCTGTTACTGGAACAATCCTTCGCCCTGGTCGTGGAACTAGCTACGCTGGTGTACCACGCATCAACCGAAGCGTCAACAGTTCCTATCATGCTCCTCCTAGCGTCCGGATTGCCAATGAGGACATCGTTATGGTGGATGCCTTAGGCAACAACCAAGGTGTAGGCAGTCATCCTAAAGACCAGGAAGATGACCCAGCTCCTGTAAGCCGCTATAGTTCATCTCTTCTTCCGTATTAAGTTACTCTTCATAAAGGAACCAAAAGAGAAGAAACCCCGTAAGGACAAAAAGAAGAAGGGTAAGAAGCGCGAAGGCGCAACAACAGAGGACGAAGGGGCTTCAGTGAGGACTCTAACATTTTTATCCTTTAAAGCAGTATTGAATCGAATGTCCAGCTCCCTCTTGCTCCAAATGCTGTGGACAGCGTTCGTCGCTCTGATACTTCTCGTCTGTCCCGCGAAACGGTGATTATTCTCTCGTCAATGAACTTCATGCGAAGTACACTCATCCAAATACTCCGACGGGTACAGGAAGCTGCAACCGTCGCAGCCGAATTAGTGGATCGGGTGCGCCGCATATTTCTCTTTAAACTGTGTTGATCTTAAAACTTTTGCCGTAGGCTCAGAATAGCGTAGCTGCAGGTGCCGAAGTTAGTCGCAAAAGATCCCGAAGCGAAGCAAACGGGGCCTTCGCAGAGATTACCCAGGAGGTCTCTACTTTGCAACAACAGATCCGCATTATCAATCCTGGAGCTGTTCAGGCTATCCTTCGTGCGTAGTAATCATGACTCTCAACATTACTTTCTTAATGAATCTTTCCTAGGTGACCTTTCGCCTTTGTCCGACGCTAGTCTCGTCACCGTCCTTCACCTGGCTAGGGAGTATCAAGAGGCCCTGTTACCTTCGGTCTCTGGAACCGGTGATACCCGTAGGGTCCTCGAGGCAATCTCCATGTTGGAAGCTAGGATTCGAACATCCGCCCTTGAACTAGTCATTCAGATGCGCAACCTGCAAGGGTCCATTGCCTTGTTGCAAGATCTCCTGGGTGAGAATGCGGAGCTGTTGGCAGGGCCAGAGATCCAATCGCTTCGGGAACTTGCTAACATCCCCGGTCCCAGCACAGGACCACCGAACGCCAATGCCGATGCTCGCATCTCTGCCATTCCAGAAACTTCTGACCCCGATGCCACCATGGACAATCCCGAAGGGCCAGTTGCGACTGCTTCGGCCCCAGCTAGCGCTGCACCTTCTGAGACTGAAAGCGAAGCCACCGTTGCTTCTAATAAAACTGCTTAATCATCTTTCCTTTCTATACCAAAGAATCCAATACTGAATTCGTCCACTCTTTGTACCAGCTACGGTGTCACTCTTTTGTAAAATTGTCTTGTAGTCGAATAAAACTGTGTGCAGAAAATTTGCTTCGGATCAGCACTCCATTGTTCCATCAGAAACAAATTGGAATAGTGATCTTTTCAAATTTTCCTTCGGAGCCACAAGATTGTGAGGTGAAAGCACAACTCGGCTACCGTAGGTGTCAAATCCGCATGCTTCGGTAATAAACTTCTTTATAAGCTTTGTACATTTGCCTTCGCAAAATATGGCTTGCATATACTGCACTCTCGGAACTTGGAGTATTCCTCATGTCTCTATGTGTCCTTCTCAGAGAGGTAGACTCAAGATCCGTAGCAACAATGGATTCACCAAGCTTCGGCGTTGGCACACAGATTCACTGATTGAAACCAACCTGCAAACCATGGCTCCGGAGAACCCTAGGAAGGCTTCTACGACTTATAGGTTGCTTCGGGTTGTACAATCTTATAGCCAACTGTGTGTCATATTTTCTTTTTAAATTTTTGTTCTGTCCTCATTACAATACTCAGAGGCGAAGCCCGTAGGGAGCGCCAACTCTACAGTCGCGCTGCAAAGCAGTCTGCTAAAGCAAAGTGGTAAGTGTCTCCTTCGAAGCCACTCCCCCCCACTAAAGCTGCTAAGTTTCCTCTTCCTCAGATGCGTCGCTCTCCGCTCCTCCCAGAACTTCTTCCACTTGTTCACTGGTTACCTCAGGCAGATTGTTCAAAGTGCCTTCGGTGTGGAGTTCTACTGGTGGAGTATCATCGGGATCGGGTCCATTAATAATTTCTTGTAATTCTTCTTCGCTTAGACCAGTCAATGTAGACAGATTCGAAGGCAACGCTACGCGTTGACGTGCATGATAAGGATAAACTCGGAAGGCAGCTATTTTATTCTGCAAAACAGAACCATCCATTTCAGCCAACACATATGCACCTCCTTCGGTCCTTCGAATGACTATGCAAGGTCCAATAAACCTAGGTTTCAACTTTCTGTTAAGTGACTTTTCTACGGCAGTGTTCCTGACAAGGACCAGCGAACCTGGTTCGAAGTTCCAATATCTGATCTTGGCCGCATGTTTGTCTAGATACGCTAACGTATCTTTGATTTTCTTCTCATCTATCTTCTTAATAATTTCTTCCACTTCGGCCACATGAAGAGACAAAGCTTTAGCCTGAAGGCCGATTAATTCCGCCCAGGAAAGAGTTCTACCGGGAATTTGAATTAACCAGGTGGCTTGGACAATGTCAAAGGGAAGTACGGGCGTAGCTCCGGTTACTGCGTAGTAAGGGGAACATCCCATCCGCTTTCGCGTGGTCACTCTATCAGCCCACATTATCAAAATGAAAAAGCGTGCCCATTTCTTGACATCGCCATTGGTAGCTTTGTACAGAGCTTGCCAGACATCCCAATGTGGTCTTTCAATTTTTCCGTTGGCCTGAGAATTATAGCCAGTAATTTGGATACCTTTAATGCCGTAGCGTTTCTCCAGATAGGCTAAAGCTGCTTTGAAAGCTGCTCCATTATCCGAGATGATCATGGCAAGGCAACCCCATCTACAAATTATATCCTCGAATAGCCATTCTCCGATAGTTCTCTGATTTTCCTTTGCAAGCGCCCTGCCTTCCATCCAAGAGCTCATTGCGCATCGACCGTGAACTATGTATTTCTTCCCTTCGGAAGCCACAGGCATGTGCATTGAATCTGTATGCATCACTTGGAACAGCGAAGGCGTAGGCGTTACCTTCGGAGGCATCTTTACAAAATCTTTTAGACGAGTCTGGCAAATGTGACAATGCTTGACATAAAAGTTCACGTCGGCTTCTATTTCAGGCCACCAGAACCTTTCTTGTAACAAAGATTTCGTAGCAAATACTCCTCGGTGCCCTAAGCTATCATGTGCTGCACTTAAAAGGTACATTCGTTCTCCTTTAGTCGCAACTAGTTTATGTTTTCCTTGTTCATCTCTTCGGTACATCTTATCGTTATAGAAGAAGAATTTCCGTGCGAAGCCTGTGAAACTTCTATATTGCCCATCTGACATGCCTTCGGGTTTCTGAGTAGGATCCCTAAGCCATTTTCTGACAAGTAGTAAGTTTTCATCTAAGCGCTTCGCTTTATTCGAACGATGTTTCTCCCTATAAGGTTCGCTTTGGTCCACCGTAGGCAGCATTAATTGTGGCATCGCAGCTACAATTTGTGCTCCTTCGGGTCCTGTACTTGCAATCTTAATTCGGGTCTTATATTCCAAATTTTGCTCTTCCAAAATGACATCCGCGAAGCATTCGACTGACTCCATCATATAGCCGCCTCTAATATCTATCTCGTCTTTGAATTCTTCGAAAGGTAGAGTGGTGTCTCTTGACCCTTCGGCAACTTCAAACTTGAAAGGAGCTGTATCGTGGTGATAGTTGTCTTTGGGATTATCGTATTCTTCATCACCTTCGTGAGCTGGTCTTCTGGATAAGCCATCAGCACCGAAGGTCTTGCCCTCGACATGTCGTAAGGTGAAGTGAAACATTAAAATCTCTTCGATCCATCGGTTTATTGCTGCATTAGGGGCTTCGTCAGGGTGTTGCAACATCCCTTTAATGTACTTAGCATCGGTTTCTATTACAAGATTCCGTACACCATACAACAGATGTTTCGTGGCCCGAAGCGTCCTAAACAAGCCAAACAGTTCACGCTTCGGTTGTGAAAATCTCGCCTCTCTTCCATTAAGTGTAATTGAACCAAATCTGATGTACTTCATTTTGTGCTTGTCACCATCTGGGCTAAGTTGTCTTATGTAGAATCCAGCTGCCATGTAGGACGTATCTACGGAGAGTATTATTTCTCCACCGTTTTCTAAATCAATATTCCCTAGGCAAGGACAATCCATAACAGACTCTTGCAACGCAGTAACCGAACGTTCTTGTTCAGGTCCCCATGTAAAAGGAACATCCTTGCGAAGCAGCTTCGTCAACCCATTGGCTTTCTTAGCATAATCTTTGATGAACATCCGAAGGACGCCAGTTGTTCCGAGAAACGCTCGAACGTCACTAATAGTGTTGAACTTGCTCCAGTTTGTAATAGTATGGACTTTTCCTTTCTCTGGTTTTCGACCTGCATAGCTACATACGTGCCCTACGACTTGGAATTCGTCGGCACACAATATTGCTTTATGGCCTGAGAAGGTTCCTCCAGCATACTTCATTCTTTGTACAACTCTATTTAAATTTTGGAAATGTTCCCAGACGAAGCGTCGGATCCCAGGATTTTCTGCAATGGTTTCGAATCCTCCTTCGGGTAACTCATACCTTGTCTTCGGACCTCTAACTGGTACATCATCTATGTACGGCACTGATATATGAGGAATTTCTTCCTTCAATATATATGTGACATCATCGTGAAAGATAGGTACCGAATTGGTCCATCCCTTAGGTAGAGTAACTAGTCGAAGGGCACCGAAGGGTGTCTGGAACGTTGTATAATCTCTGCTTGATTCTGCTAATATTCTTTCATCGTAGCCCACATACAAATCTAGTACGCCTCCGCAGGCTCTTCCTGAAAAGTGCGCGGCTAGATCGTCCGTAGCTGGAGGTATACCCGAATGCGCAATTGTTACAGCATTCAAAGGTTCCAAGCTGTGGACAAGCCGAAGGCTTTTACCATCCTTCTTTACTACAGTAAACCATCGCGAGCGATATGATGAGTTCGAAGGCTCATATACGCCAGCTTTGATTTTCGTCTGGATAATCTTGCAAACTTCTGGATATAGTGCCGGCGGAATAGGTATGTTCTTTAATACCCATGGAGTATGAGGAATTACTGGCATCTCGACAGGAGGGAAATATTCCTCCTTGAAATGTCCTCGTTCATCATCATTCCACGCGAAGCCTTGTTCCTGCTCCATCATAAAATGGTGCATAAGCTTGCGTTCTTCGGGCCATAGGAAATCTTCTTTATGTACAGTATCAATAATCTCTTTTCGTTCTTGGGTATATCTCCCCGTAGGTGTAAATTCCGGCGGGTTAGGTGATAGCTTCGGCATTTCCGCTAAGGGATCACCTGTGATATTCCGAACGATTCTAAACTTCTCTGGTAGCGCAGCTAACACTGGTTTCACTTTAACTCCTACGGGTTTGTATTTCTTCGATCCAAACACCGCTACGGGAGTAAAGCTTAACGCTTGGCGCTTCGGTAGTTTTCCACATGCATGGTCTACTTCCGGTGGTATGATGGTATTCACCATTGAGGTATCTTGGGTATAATTTATTGTACATTGACAGAGAGAATTGGAACAGAAAGTAGAGTGAGAATGAAAAGAGTTAGGAGAGACTGAGGTTTGATGAAATGTTTTTGTATTTTTATCATTTTCTGATATGTTTGTATTTTCTTCGGCAAGATTACTGCTTCGGATGTCAAACAGAAGGACAGTAGGACTTCGATTCTCCGCAGGTATAGTTATACACTGTGGTTCCTTCGGAAGACCTTTATTCACTTCCTTCGCCTGTCGAGTACTACTCCCCTTCGGTGAACTAGTCTTGCTAGAACTTCCCGGTTTTTCATACACTCGAGATAGGTAGCTTTTCAGGGTATACTCCGCAGGTAAATCTACGTTCGTAGCCTCTACTGATGCAGCGAGGTACGTTCGTATCAATTCTTGTTTGCCGAAGGTTCCTGGTTTTCGCTTGCGTTTGCCCGTAGCTTTCTTCTTCCCTTTCTTTCCTCGGTTTTCTGGCAGACAGAATCCTTCGATTTCAACTTCGCCGTCGGAGCGTACATTGAAAATCAGGGCAACCTCTCCTTGGTCTTGTCCGATCAATTCCTCAAGGTTGCCGGAAAATCCGCCATGCTCTTCAATTCATCTTTACCCGAAGGTGGATCTTTAACCGCTAGAGGCCTTGTCTTACCCCTTTCATATGTGGGTATGGTCACCTTTCTCTTCGTATTGGGACAAGTGATGGTAATCCTCGAACCACCATCTGACTCATTTTCTACAACGCTTCGGGTTAAAGTGTCGAAGGGTCTACCCAGTAACATTTCGTAGGCCGGTTCGTTAATGATATGTACTTGTAGATACAAGGTAACGCCGTCAAAATTGAATGCTACGTTTCGGGCTATCCCTAAGGACTTCTCTACTTGTCCATTAGCTGACTGCATATATATTCGTATATCAGGGTCCCAGCTAAGGCCTAATTCTTCTGCAATTTTTCTTGAAGCCGACACGATCTGTGAACCTGGGTCATAGATACTTTCTATTCTCATCCTAGCATTAATCCAAGGATTTAACGCTCGAATAGAAGTAGTGTCTTTGGCTACCAGCACAGGCTTCGGCTTTTCTCCTGGCGCTAAGGAATCTAGATACTGAAGGATAGGATCCGTTATTTGACTCCCTTCGCCGTAGGCTTCGACAGAGAATTGATTGAATGCCACCACCGGAGGTAAGTCTTCGATTCGAATGACATCTCCTTGTGGGATCTCAGGCATTTCATCTGTCCCTTCGGTTGTATCATAGTTGTCCTCTTCTTGATCGTCTTTCTGTTTTTCAGTTTCATTGATCCCTTCGGCATCCAACTTTTCAATGAAATCGAACATATGGACTTGTTGCTTCGTCAGTGGAATACGTCGTTGCGTTATTCGTTTTCTGACTTCTTCACGGGTAGACTTGGAGACTCCTAAAAGCTCTCCAATGTTCGTACTGACATTGGTGTCCATAATCTTTCCAACAATTTTGTCTACCAGCTCAGCATCTTCTACCGAAGCTCGATTCTGGTAAGCTGGAGACTTTTCCTTCGCTAAGGGTATAGGGTCATCTTTCTCCTTCGGGCCAACCTCTTGTCGTCCTTGATGGGTACGTGGTGAAGTTGCATCCTTCGGAGGATTAGCCTTCGGATAATTAACATCCTTTATTCCTTTATAAGGTGCTGCTGGAAACGATGCCCAAGGCGGAAGTGGCGAGATAGCCTCCCTTCGCACGTCATCTTCCATTTTTTCTCTTCTTTCGACAATAACTTCTTCGATTTCCGAAGCTACCTCCTTTTGGGAAGGAGTCTTTGTCGTGATTTCTTCTGTTGTTCTCTTTTGAGGTGGCACATATTTCGACTTCGGTAGCTCTACTCCGTCGAATACCACTTTCTTCTTTATGCTGCTTTTATTATTATTATTTGCCTTTAAAATACCGCTCTCAAGGGGCTTCTTCACAGCGCCCGGCCTGGCAGTACTGTGTGTACCCACCATCATCGAGCTTGCTAGTTTTTTGGCATAGCGGCTTCGCTGGATCCTTGCATGTAGTACGCCGCGTCCGAAGCTGCCATTCCATTTTGGAGCTGGTTGCTGTCGTGCGTAGCATACCCTTCGGGGATAGCAATTCCGTGTTGTACCAGGATACTAGTCAAGTACTGATTTCTGGCGTCCTCTCTTTCCTTCGCTTCTTGCCACTCCTTAGCTTGTTCGATATAGTATACTTCGTCTTGGTTCGTGGTCCCCTGTCTAGGGTTCGACGAAGGAGTTGACTTTGGCTTCGGGTGCTTCGCAAGGTACTCATTGATTCTCTGTTTCATCGGGACTCGGACACCTGGTGTGATAGGCGAAGGTCTTCCCCCATCCCACATTCGGATATAACCATTGTCGTCGTAATAGCACAACTCGTCCTTGATGTATTGCTGCTTAATCTCGCAGTTGCTCTCCATATGGCCCATGAGCCAACAGAAAAAGCATTGTAGACCTTCCACCGACATATCTTTCCCCTGCGTCCAGTTAGGAGGCCCGCTTCGGGGTGGTCTCGTGTTTTGTTGTCTATTCATCGTAGGATTATTTTGAGAGGCCACCGGAGCCATCTGTTGATGAGCGTACTGGTTATAAGGCGGGTACTGCTGCGCAGGTTGGTGGTATCCAGCCGAAGGTGGATACACTTGCGAAGGTGGAGGGACAAAGGTGTTCATCCAGGTTCCCATTGGTTGTTGAGGCTGCGAAGCGCTCTGACTTTGGTACCACAACTTAAAACCTTCGAATTGTCCACTCAACTCCTGCTTGAGACCTGCGAACTGTTCGCTGTTGGTCTTCTCTGCCTTTTGTATCCACTCAGATACCGTTGTTTCCGATGCCTTCATCCTCGTCTCAAGGGGTTCTGTGACCTCCTTGATCATGTCCATCACTTCTCTCTTTATTCGTCCTTTCTCTGAGAACGTCGATCCCGTAGGAGGTATTACGGCATCCCTCGCTTCGGAACCATAGCGCAGTCTAGTGTCTGGTTTATGGTTATACACCATTTCATCGGACTCTTCGATCATCGCTGTGAGTTCGTAGCGATCCTCCTTCGGTACTGGGTTCTCTGGTGTAGACTTCTTCAGCTTTCCTTTCAGACTCATTCTATCAATAAGTGCGTCTCTGAAGGTATCGCTTAGGCGTTGTAGCCACAAGTCCACTAATTGCATCTCTGTATATAGTCCCGCAGGTAACTGTTTCCAGTATGCGATGAACGTTCTCTTCATTCCTCCATAGGGTTCCTCATCTCGGACGGTAATACCTACGTATGGTTTTAATGCTTTGACCATTTCCGTCATGGTCACTCTCTCTTCTTCGGTAGCATTTGGATAGGTTTCCAAAATAGCCTTTTTGACATCAGCGTAGGGCTTCGTCTGGTATTCAGCACCAAATTTGTATAGCGCGATACCTTTCCATATCAGCTCTATCTCTTCATCAGGGTACGTGTGTATAGCGTAGCCCACTTTGTCTTCTTCTTTCACTCCACATTGTTCGAAGTGTGCTTCTAACTTTCTCCAGTAATCGCGAAGCTTCTTGCCATTGCTGGCAGAATCTTTGTCGATCCTGGGGGCATCTTTGCCCTGGTACGTAGGCATTGTCTTGCCTGCGCTGGACATGTTTGCCGAATTTGAATTTGAATTTGAAAAGGGTAAGGTTGATTGCGTAGATGAGATATCCGTCGGATCGGTCTCTGTGGGCGAAGGGTTTGATCCTAAGCTCGGTAGAGGAACAGCTAAGTGCTCGTAGAGATTGTAAGCGTGTTTGACTTTTAGTAGAACTTCCGAAGGGTTCTTGGACAAAAGATAATCTTTATTGATTGCCTTTAGAAACGCTTCGTCTGCTTTTAGGATTGCTGCTTTCTGCGCAGCAACGGTGTCGTTCTTGAAAAGCTTGACAAATCTCTTGTAAAGTCTTATCTGTCTCCCTAGTAACTCGGGATTGGACGCTTCGGCAGTAGGTTCCTGATCCGAAGGGGTATTTCTTCTGGTGGATATTTTGGATGAACTAAAGTCCTTCCGTTATCTTCGGTGTTTTGATATTCCTAGACGGCTTCGCTAGGAAGAGCTTTTCTGATCTCTAATCACTACCCTACCCCTCAAGGTGCGGGCTCCAGATAATAGGTGTGTAGTCGATAGGAGGTAAAACCAACTAAAAACCACTAATAGTGTGTGTTCGGGTGTGATCAAGTATAAAAATACTTTGAGTAGTGAATTTAGAAATAAAGCCGTCGGAGTGAATGTCTGATTGAATAGCTAGTACCGAAGGTAAGCTAGTAGGACAGTTCTTTTGAATATGACAGTGTTTATAGACAAAAGTCTAAGGAAAATAGCTTCGGGTTGTGGTAATAGCTTCGGACTTTTGTAGTAGCTTCGGGTTTTTATAGTAGCTTCGGATTTTTATATGACTTCAGAATTTAATAGAGCTTCGGATTGACTTCAAATAAACTTCGCTTCGCTTCGGTATGAACTTCGATAGAAAGTATGCCTCGGTCGTCACTTCGCTTCGGACAAAACTTCGTACTTCTTAGCTTCGCAAAAGTAAATTGTGCTCTGGACTCTTCTGTATATTTCCCCCTGAACCGACTGTAGAGTACCACTAGTAACTATAGCCTTAGGACTAAATCCCGAAGCTGAGTACGTATGGGTGACTGGCTCAACTAGCTAAGGTACCTACGGTATTTATGGGTTCAGGAAATATTAGATAAGTAAAACTGTACAGTTGCAAACCACGCTTCGGCAATGGATTGTGTCAGCGTAGCTGAGTTGATACCTTCGGATAACCGTGTCGCAGTAGATAACCATTTGTAAAGGGATAGACTTTCCGAAGCTTATAATAGTGTGCACGCAATCGCCTTCGGAGTGTAATGACCATATAGAGTTGATCCTTCGGTGAATGGAGTATGCGTAGGGTGCTAGTAGAGCGTACCCTAGCATAGAGTTATGAACTGCTTAGGCATATTATAGTAGGAACTAGACTATAGTCCTTTGGATATAATAGGGGAAAACGCGCAAATTAGTCTGTAGAACTATAACAGGCGTATCAACGGGCAAAGTCCGCTAAGTGGGTGAAGTCCGTACCCATCCGTGATTGGAAGAATGCCAGAACTGACACCCCTTCTAAAAGCCGTTATAAAGAACCTATTCTGTTGCCTTTGAATGCAGTTACGAAAACCAACCTTGGACTACCTCTTGCTCGGTATGACCGCTTTGTACAAAGTCTGGAAGCATTCCTTACCTCTTGTAACGATAAACCCCAAGTAATTGTACCCTCCATGAATCTTGACCATTCCTTGTGCCTTGTAAACTTACCATTCCTCCTTTCATGTAACAATAAATCCCACCCCGTATACTGGTCCATTAGTTGTCTTTGCAAAATATGTATAACGCTTGTACATAACTATGTCAATTCTATTCTCCTTGACTCCAACTTGAGGCAGCTCAGACAATCATCAATGAAAGGAACCAATATGGACCTGAGTATTCATGCAGAAGAGGAAGAAGTAGTAGTCTGTATGATGAAAGAGAATGATAATCCAGAAGGAGAACTTCGAGAAGGGGAAGCAAACCGGCACTATTTTTTTAAACCATACAAAATGGGACCCATAGGTTTAGAAAGTGGGAATCTAGTAGCAATCTTTGGGACGTACCACTTACTAAGGGAACCCAACGAAGTATTCGATCAAGGAGGGATATTGGCTCGGATGGGCAATAACGGAATAGTGGTGGCTAGAATAATGACTAGCTCTAAGACCTTAATACCACCATATATCATGGACATGGATATGTGGCACGACCCAGTAATTGGATGGTATATTGGCCATCTGGACGTCGAAAAGTACCCCTGTGACTGGAAAACAGTATCTATACCTGATGAAACAAATACTTTTGTTGTTGGACCGGAAGAAAGCCTGGATGAGGACAGGGACACAAGAAAGGGAAAGGACCTATGGCACCTAGTAAAGCACAGTCTCAGCAAAACATATCAGGCAATCTGATCGCAGGACAATAGCAGGAACACTCAACTGTTGGCTTATGATCAGGAGAGCCCTTCAAGTGATCCCGATGAAATAATCGCCTCAGAAGAACCACAAGACTTATTAATGGAAAAGGAACTAGATGACTATTTGGAAAATGTACTTGGAATTGCTGAGGTTGGAGAAGGCAATACTGACTCTAATGCCATAGTCGCCCTTGGAACGCTAGAAATGGAAATTGAGGATGGCAACACAAAGACTTTTGGTCCGTTGTTGAGCATGAGTAAGGAGTTCTTCCCAGAAGAATATTTGCTATCGGGCAAGTCTGGGTTATCCGATTCTACTGGTTATGAAAGGATGAAACCTGAAGACGAAAGCATGGGAAAACCAACCCCCCTGGAAAAGTTTGATATTAGGACCCTGCTGAACCCTGAAGATTCACCCTCAACGGAGGAAGCCGAAATTGAGGAACTTATATATCTAGTGGAGTTTGACGAGGAAAAGGAATCGAGAAACTCTTCCCTCATGCCAGCTCAGAACAAACCAGGACCTCCCCCTCCTCTCATCCCCTACATTCGGATACCACCTGTGCCTGGACCGACACTATTCTTTGAACTTCACACAGACCAGAAAGCTGAATTCGGGACCTTAGCCTCCAATATCATTCTACGAGAGCATAGCTCACTCAATGAGCAGAACCGGCCTGGAGTATACGTGACAGAGGGACTGCTGCGATCTCACCCTATTCCTACATGGGTGTACCGATACTGCCCACCTCTGAATCGACAGGAATTTATTGGCATAGACGACAATCACCCACTCAGACCTGAGTGCTTCCGAGATAAGCAAGCTGGACAGCCTATTATCCCTGAGTTACTAGAGGAGGGATACGAAACCATGATTCATGACAAACTCCTATATGCGCTAGCCATAATCAACGATGGTCCTCTTTTACCTGAAATGTGGGATGCGAAGGATGGTCGGGGAGCCAAACGGAATGTCAAGTTGATCATGAATGCTCAGCAGGAAGCTGAACCATCCCATAACCTTGAAGCTAACCAGTTGTATGTCGAACGTTGTATAATGGATTCTAGTAAGGAACACCTGCCCTTGTCTGATCAGCATAATACTAATCTTCCGCCGCATTGGGATGTTGTGTATCAAGAACTGCAGGAATTTCTTGGGGAAGAAGACTACCATGAACCGCTGGAAGACTCTCGGAAAATTGTCAAGGAAAATGTCTGGCTCCCTCGTATTGGAACCCTTCGAAAAGCTCGAGGAGTGCGGGTTACTAGACACAAAGCTGGCAGCATTATCTATCATTCTGAACAAAGGAATACATACCATGGGGAAAGGTGACCGGTGACCCTTCTGAGTTTGAAGATAGCTACGTACGAACAACGCCAGTGGTTCCAGATCCTAAATGAAAGAAAAGGAGAAAAAATGAGATCATGAATAACGATATGGGAAGGAAATGGTACCCAATGCGACGTTAAGCTAGACTGGCCAAACCAGCATAAAAAAACAGAGCACTGCCACTTTCACAGCCCAGAAGGATAAAAAGACGGGGAAGAACGAGTTGCGGTCCCGGGACGTAGTTTCAAGATCGAGTTGGGTGAAGGTTGAAATATAGCGACCAGGGCCACTGCAGCCTTGAAAAAACCGCCCTAAGGGTGATGTCAAATGCCCATCCCTCTACAGAAAAGGAACCCGTACGCACCGTAATCAATACCAGCGCCAAGAACGAGGAACACCGATCCCCTCCACACCCCCGCAGAAGGTCAAACTTGGCCTCCCTGGCACGGAGGTCAAACACTAGTGACCGAGGCCACCGCAACTTTCACAGCTCAGCAAAGTATAAGAAGGCGGGGAAGAACGACGAATCGCGGCCCCAGATGCAGTTTGAAAACCAGCCTCACACGATTTGAGTTTCGTGAAGGTTTCAATATAGTGACCGAGGCCACCGCAGCCTCAAAAGGACCGCTCTAAGGGAACGCTAAACTCCCCCAAATGAACCCGGAATCGCAGGGAAAAGAATGAGAGACGGGGGCCCCATGTTATCATGACCGTCACCCAAACCAAACCCACGCAGGTTCCAACACAATCACAGATGTCGTGGTAGAAGTTGGGAGTAAAATTGAACCATATACTGCTATTCTGTTCCCAGGATTGTCACGTCACGTGGCTGATGACACGTTCCTTGCTTATCCGAATGATGTAAGTACAGGGCGCAAATTTCCGTGTATTCAGTAATGCGTTGACAAGAATTATAATGCAGAACGGTATTGTAAGTCTAATGAAGAAATCAAATCCATCTCGTCATTTGAGACTGTACTGATAACGAATTAAACCGACACGACGGGTAGCAAGGAGACAGGACCAATAGTAGAATCTGTGTGAAAAGCGCGATATCTATTGAAGAGTAGGGATCAACACAAAAATGAATGCGATAACAAGAATCTCACACTGCGCTGCGTTGATCCCTCTTCTTAGGTACTTGTAGTCTGTGTAGTAGCTTGTGCAGTCTGGATACAAAGAGACCAAACGATTCCGGAACTTCGAATCGTTTGGTTTTGGAATCAAAGGATCGAGCCCATAAACTGAAGCCCCACATAACGTGAGCCAATCCTTGGCCTCGAGGTCGAAACCAAGGTATGTCAAGAAGATTTTCATCGGAGATGGTGTCCAGAGCAGCTAATGGAAGAGCTAGGAGCCACTGCGTTACGCTTTGGATGCTATCGACTGTCAGCATCGAATCGTCGACTGGGAAAGGTGGCGGATTGGGCAAATGATCATTGAAATGGCGAACCCATCTCAATACCACAGGTGGTGATCCTTCGAGCTCCGGCAACCTGAACGAAGAATCAGATATGAGTCCGTATCGCGATGAAACGGCATTATCTATCGTAAGAAACTTTCTCATAACATTTTTGAAATCTCCCCGTAGAGAACTGGGCAGGCTGTCATGAATATCTTTTGCCCCTCCAGCATCAAGGTCAAGAGACCATAGCAGTCCTGTAAAGCTCCAATTTACCACCGCGACACGATTGGTAATAAGAGCAGATGAGCCCTCGACGGCCTCCCTTCATGTTCGTTTGGAAGGCTCCACCACAGAAGTAGCTTCGCCTCTGGCCTCCTGGGCATCACGTTTGCGAGCTCCGGATTTCTTTTTATTAGAACCGCGAGCAACAGAAGAAGCATTGGATTTCACAGGTCGACCAGGCTTATCTTTCCTCCCCATTAGTGATCGCCTGCTTTCTGGTATTAAGGGGACATGGTCGCTGCGTGGGGGACTAGAAGGATGGGTATTGGGGACCAAAGAACTTTGAGATTCGGTGCCCATTACAGAATCGAGACCAAAAGCTGATTGGTGGTGCGGAAACTGCTCAGAGGCCTGAGGATCCTGTAGGTGTGGATCGATCACAGGCTGATCAGTGGGAACAGAAGCTTGGGATGAATCTCCCATAGGAACATCAAGGTTCTCATCCTTGTCATCTGGGAAAGGTTGAAGTTTGTCCAACTCTCGTGACCAGTCATCATTCTCATCATCGTCTGGGCCCAGGCCGGCAGATTGAAAAACTGTTGTGGTCGCTCCCCGCTCAAAAGGCTTTTTGAGCGCCTCAGCAGTCCAGCAAATCGCAGGGATGTGGCCATTATTCTCCCTTTGGAGAATATGCTCATACCAATCGACCCATGCATCCCCTTGCACAATATTGGTCTGTCCAAGATTGACATGGGAAGGAACAGATTCGGTAGTCAATAGTGTACCTTGTGGTAGACTTCCTAGCTTGGACCAAGGAACTGAACGTTTGGTCTTGAATCCACCCTGCCATTCTGAGACGAAGTTAGAATAAATGGATCAAGGACGAAATCTTTGAACACACGTACTGGCTACGTCTGAAAGATACTTAGTCATTAGCTTGACGAGGTCCTTCTTGTTATTTGGACAAGGCTGTGGTAATTTGGGTGGATCTAAAAACGTAGTTTTCAGTTGGGTATTAAAGGCAAAGCAGGTTTAAACAACAAACCCCGGTTTCCATCCAAGTCTTCATCGCCGAGCCTAATATCACCATCCTCAGATTCCAGGAGGTCTATAAAAAGCCGCGTAACGTGCTCTCGAAATCTTTCATATCCTTTCATGTGGCAGAGGAAGTCAGAGGTATGCTGGACGCCAATAGTTGGTCGACCGTGTTCATTTTTCCAACTGAGTAAAACCAACGCTTGAACATCGAACTTCAAGTCCAATGTCAAAATGCTGCCATCCAGGTACCGGGCAGCTCGTTTCAATAAAGTTCTTCATGATGCATGGAAGAAGATTTAAGCCAACACAACATTTACATAGCACGACTGACTTACGTTCGATCCACGTTGACAGACTCGAGTTGGCCACTATTAATTTTTTCAGCTATGTCATGATATCGATTCCACTCGCGTTCGCTCATAATTGTCTGCATGAGGTCCATTGTCTTGTTCCATCGTGAAAGGCCTGGACCTCTTCCAACGTTCTTTCCCAGTTCTTCATAAAGCTCCGGGTTGAGTTTGTGGGCAATCCGTCTGGCATTAGCTTGCCCGTCGTTCCATGGAGCACGTTTTGGGGCGAGACCTGAAGAAGTATCCCGTTGCTGATAGTAAACAGGAACTTTTGCCTCCCCATCGTTTTCTTCGTGGTGCTCTGAAGAAGTAGGCTCGTTGTCAGACTCAGAACGAGAATCGACCGTGTTTTGCGCCGAATGATGTGACACTTTGACAAAACAGGATCCAAATTCTTCGATGGCAATATCCTGAGATGTACTAACGTTACTCAGTTTGTGATCAGAGAAGACAACACCAACCTGGCTTTCGACTAATGTTTGGCACTGGTCAATAAGCTATCGATAGATTAGTTATGAGCTTCGATGATACGAAATGAACATGCCTCATTATCCTGCAGACACTGATGTATCAGCGTTTTTATTCCCTGAAAGATCATAGCTTTGGGTCATATATCAAAAGGAAGAAAAAGGTTGAAACAAACTGGTCGCAAATTCCCCATTGTAATGGTAGGAGGTATCTCAGGTACGGTGCCGTTGGAGATTGCTCGTTGTACACTCCTTTGGCAGTAAGTTAGCAGGGCCTCCCGTTCTGCAGCGTGCTCGCTGGAATCCCCAAGCAATCGGTAATACAAGAGGAAAACAGGACCTGTGATCAGGCATTCAACGAGGGTGTTTATGGCGCGGTACTGATCAGTTGTGGGCTCGATCGCTGAAGCTTGCGTGGCGATGGTAGTAAATGGGCTGGACATGGTTGTGTGAGAGAGAAATCGACAGCTAGAGGCTCTCTTTAGAATCGGAGTTCAAACATGAAAATTGTGATCGACTTTGGGATCTCTCGGTAAACGTACCAAGCACCATGGCCCCAAGCAGATACGATGATAGACATCGAAGGGTCCTATAGTGAAACATCTGTAATGGCCAAGAGGCGAAAACTCCGACAAATATATCCAAGTTTTCTTCTTCAGGGTAAGTCAAATCCGAACGGGACATGATGTCGGCTAAATATTATTCTGGCAGCTGTTGCAGACCAAACTGCGTCGTGGACCCTGACAGGTTCTTTCTGCGGAAAAGCGGTTGAAAAAGAATCGTTGTGCTAGCCCCCTGACGTCAATCTCACGTCGATAAATCTTATATCTTGAAACAGTCACGCAGATGAACCCTTTGAATCCTTTAATGTTACAGAAAAAGGAGAAATAAAGAACTAACCCGAGTTCAGCATGAGGGGTTTATGAGTGGCGATTTCCGTCAAGCTCGGGATCATGTTTTGATAAGGATTTCATTTAAAGTTGAGCTGACTCTGAAATTGTACTCCAGTGCTGAGTCGGATTTGTAGGATTTGTATTCATCCTCGAGGTGTCGGCTAACTAAAATCGAACTGGGTCGTGTTAAAGCTTTGTAGGTGTGGAACTTCGGCTTTGTGCTACTACTTTCCCACAAGTTCTACACGTGGTTGCCAACTGTCCTCGTAACAAATTCGCTCTATGTAATTTTCAATGCTACAAGCGCTGTACGCATAATCACAAGCCATGCTCAATGCGCGCCAAACCTCGGACTCGTTATCTAGGCCAACCGATGCCCGTTTGACGTTAGTCTGTCCCATTTTCCTCTCTTCTGCGATAAAGCCCAAATTTCCTTCTTTGAATGACATCGTAATCATGAGTTTTAGGAATGGCGAAATCTCTATGTCAATCTCCGCTTTCACCACTTTCTTCAGCGAGCGCCAGTGTGCATCCATTACTGTGAAAAACAACTCTTCCATCGTAAAGCTTCCTATTAGAACATTAGCGCATCTGTTGATGAAGAGGTATCCTGCACTACTCACGACTACGCTGTTGAACACCCGCTGCTAGCACCATTACACTGTCCCTTTGATTCACAACGATCCTCTCCATTTGCAAGCTATTGATCTCTTCTCGAAAATAAAGACGCTCCACTGACCACGGGCTATGTTCCTTTTCCGTCATCGAGTCAAGAAACTGTGCTAGGGTAGTTGAAACTCCAAGACAATCGACAACCTCAAGGGAGGTTAGACGGAGCTGTCCATGCTTGTTTTGGAGAGTAGTCAAGTAGTCGATCGCTGGACTGCGCGGAGAAGTCGCTGCAATGCAGTTTTTGAAATTTAGCTGCTCTGCTGGTTCGTTTCCTGGGTTTTCAATCATATAATATAAATCACCCACAGTCGTGACTGCGAGTCCCCGTGTCGTCAACGCGAGAAATAGATGGTGGAGCGATTGGACCTTCAAATTCACCAGAAAGAATGACTGCAACATGGATCCCATCCCAAAAACGATCAATCCTATTTTCGAAAACAGGACAACCTTTTCAAAAGATCCTTTTATCTGCACAGACATGTATCAATCTTTTGAAATATGCGCAACATTATGGGACAGACCTTTAACAGCTTTGCGTATTCAGCTCTGCTCATAAGCTCGCACAGAGCCTCGGTTCCAGCCTCATCGGTTTCTGTTTCCCAATGTAGATCAATGCTTAAAATTGACCGAGCTAGCTCTGGAGACCTGACTATGGCGTTACAAATCTGCAAAGCATGTTCCGGGAGTCGTATTGCTATTGTCCGGAATAGTCTTCTTTGTGCAAGAGCAGAGAGACCCCGTGCACTTTCCGAGAGTGCTTTCAATGTTGCTCTGTCACTGTCTGGGAAGTAACACACAATCTCCTCCCACAGTTCCAGTGGGAAACGATCGTAAGCTTCGACCTCTGTCGAAGACAATGTCATTGAAGTGGTCGATATGCTATCTTGAAGAGTAACAATGCTTGGGAGAGAATACGTTTGTCGGGGGATAGACATGGATAGTGGCCTTCGATGGGGAGCTTCTTATTGACATTAAACCATTTAAATTCAATCTTGCCGTACACTGGGCGGTGTTGGTAAATTTCCTCCCTATTTTCCCGGCCTAACAAAACGCTAATGTGACATTTGTCGGACTCTGGGACTTTTTTGACAATATGGAAACTTGGATCCTGGATCCTGGAGTATTCGGAAGTTTTAGAATGTAATACTGATGAGTATCTTTAACCGAAATGCTTTTACTACTGAACAGCGACGTCGTCTACCCAAACTTCGGCGATGGGATTTGTATCCATAGCGTGTTACCATGTTTGCCTGCCATTTTTGACGTGGTGCTCGTTCATCACTCACCCTGGTTAGTGTGATGACGTTGGTAACATAGTTTATGGTGATTTAATAGTTCAAAACAAACTACGACATTGCATTGAAAAGCAAAAATATTTGAAAGGTACTCTAAAAATCTGGATTTGTATTCTAATCACTCAAAAGTTGCTCTAAAAAATTGAAGAGGTACTTTAAAGGTTCCAGAATGGTAGCTGAAGGCGAATTCATAAATGTTCGACGTGTAGAGCAAAATCCTTCGGGTGCTCAACGTCAACTTTTTTAAAAAAGAATAAATCACCTCGCTTCCCCCGCACTGACACACTCCAGGTAATATCTTTCCAAGCTCCTGTTTTTTTTTGGGACTTCCACAGTTGCCAACGACCAAACCGCTCAACCCCGGCGATTCCCAGTATTACCTTATTTGCTCCCAACTGAAAGCGTCCTTGCTTCAAGGGCAGAACAACGTCAATAGGGTCTGCATCATCCTTAAATGTTGGGTGATCAATATCATAGTTCTATATATCTGTTTTTACTAACCTTCAAGAAAAACCTCGTTGTAACCGTAGGTCCAACACAAGTGGGTTCAGCCCCCTCGGCTTTGCGGCGCGCGCTTCCGTCTTTCGCGATGACCTCTGTACCAACAATAGATTGGTTTGTGTTCAAAATGTGTCTTCTGGAAGAAATCCTAGGCGGAGAATTGAATGCAGAGGATGTGGAAAATCTACGATCGAGAGGGAAAGCCTTACCTCGACGCATGCGAACGCCCTTTGGGAGCGAAATACGGTGGATAGTCTCCTGGGGGCCCCTCTACTATATCCTCGCTCCTCACTATGAGCTTTTTGCCTTGATTCGTGAGCCCATGACGAATTCTGAGGAGTTCTCCGATCACCCCCTTACTCAATACATCTAATCCTATGGCTTGAGCCATACTAGGCCCTGGGCAGTATGTTCTGCTGGTGGCGATGTCGTTCTGCCCAGGACCAAAGCGATATACAATCTGTTCGCCGGTCAGTGAATAGTAGAAAGTCGATCAATAGATTGCTTACATTCACATAGCGCCGTCCAAGCGTTCCCAAACCATATGCAGTGTCTCCCAGGTCAATGTGTACATCTGCAACACTCGCAAGACACGGATGAGCTGGTAGTTTTTCCTCAATCTCCAGACGTAGGTCCTCGTTAATAGCGGCAACCATATCTGTTTGTGTTTTTCCTGGGACATAGACCGAAGCCACACCGTCTCCATATCGCCTTTGGTAGCCTTCCAAATGCATGTTTGAGGAGATTGAATCACTTGTATCAGCAGACCAGCTTCTTTTAGCTATTATTGTTGTCCGACGCACGGGCTCTCTAATTGTGTAATGGTATGCATCAACGATGAAGCGTAGGTTTCAGGTTTACAGTCTTCTGTACGTATAATTATCTTCATAACACCGCTCGTTTCAATCTGTCCCTATCGGCACACCCTCATGCAGAGATTCTATGGCCATTACCCCGATATGAACTTTTCTGAAACGAATGGTAAGTCTCCACAGCATCGTCGGCGGTTCTGTAATTACTCCTCCTGTCATTTTAAGGGCTCACCTCAGTCTTCTGGCTATCGAAAATGAACGGCCTAACTGTATGGGGTTTTTTTGAATGGAGTATAACCCTGAGTGATACCCAGCTCACATCTACGTCTTTCCACTACATGCTATTGTTCGAGTCGAGGATCGTAATTCATTTATCCTCGATGGCCCTACACTTTAAAGGCCATCAAATTTTCTTTTTTCTTGTTGGCTATGCCTCGCACGACTAACAAAAACCTCGGTAAAAGGTCCCAAATCGCGTCTTATCTTTCTCCGGGGTCGAATGTCGAGAAGCTTCTTTCACCGACATTAAAAAAAGATGGTATGCAATGAGGAGCCATAGTGCTAGCTTTCGGTACTTATCATATACAAGGCCTTCAAGAGATAATTGTACTTGACTCGGATGACATCGGAAACTCCCAGAAGACGCAGCCTTTAGCGAAATGTAAGTGTTCCATTCGGTGGCGCTCACAAGATTTTACTTCATTTGATACGTTCTTCAAGGTTCTTTGACTTCTCAACCTTGTGGATCAGATCACACGCACACCAACGACATTGGCGATAGCAAGGGTATTGATGAATCTTTCATTTTCGAAGTTTGGTAGGACTAACAATAGTATCCTCTAGAATGCCCAATTTGTTGTCGAATGTTGCAGGCCCCGTTTATTCTATCGTATGTTCTGATATTCCTTTCCATCTCAGCTTCACTAACACTACTATTGGCGCAACAGGTGCTGCAAATTGACATACTGTTCCGATTGTCTACGAAAATGGGCCGAAAAGCTCTCGAATGGACGGCTTTTTTGTCCTTTGAGATGCACCGAGAAGAAAGAGGATCGCCTTGTTCTGTTATGGAATCGTGCCTTGGAAGGTTCCACCTCTCAACGTGAAGAAGAAGCCAAGTTGAAAGAAGTGGGGTGGACCATTTTGTAATTATCTTGACTAGTAATCGTAGTAATCGTTTGAATACGAGATGGAGTCCTCGGAGTTGTTCTTGTAATATCCCTGGCAGCGGCGGAATAAAAAAAATCGGATTGACATCGTGAGTGGATTTTGAAGAGAAGGGAGAAGCCAGGTGGAGATACACGATTTGAAGCGGTTTCGGCTATCTTGCCTGTGTTGAATAGCACGGGTCTTTGCGTAACTTTTTACCGGTGGCCACCGTGAAGTATTCCATTTGTTGCTTAGCGTCTCTGTGTCGTTTCTATATTGTCTGAGTTTGAATTTTTCAGTACCCTTCCTGTTTCCTGACCGTGTGGACTCGCTGAAACGTCTATGATATTGAGACCGAGGGTCTCTTCGGGATCTAACAAAGCAGAATTCAGGACCAGCCATTAAATGCAAGACTTGAAATCAATAAACGCCTCGAATCCGGAGCAGCTCCCTTCACACTTTTCATTATTCATTTTTGGAATGGGTCCACCATATGCTATTCTCAATAGCTACCTCCACAAGGAGCCAAACCTTCCCACAAAGCGGAACTATGTCTCCTTGTTCAGGTTTGCTGAGTTCGAAATACAGACCTTGCACTTCTGCGCCATATTATCGGATCCTCACATCTTTGAATGTGATTGGTACAGCAAATTTTCACTAATGGTTTCTTGTAGACATCATACGTTGAGATCAAAAATTGGTACAGCATTGGTACAGCAAGTTCACATTTTCATTAACGGTTTCTTATTGACATTGTACATTGTGACAAAAAATAGCTAATACAGTTTCTACCCGTAAATCCAGTGACCACGGGCTAAAAATTCCATGTTCCAATCGAGAACACGAGCGAGCTCAGACAAATGATCCAGGTCCGACATGGGAGAAGTTGGCGAAATCGGTTCCCTATCAAGAGCACGGCGCTGAGTTTACTTTTTTGAAGAGATATTTGAAGACATACTGAATAGGAATTTTATCAACACGGGACGAAAGACTCAGGGTTCGCCCGTCTCCGAATCTTAAGTCTACCCGACTTCCCTGGCGCTGAAGGATAAGTTGGCAAAATGTGGTGAGGGATGACTACTTACCGCAGTGAGGCTCTCAGACGACCCAACACACTCACCGACATAAAAGAAGGTAGGCAGAATAAAGGTATTTTGATTTGCAGAGAACCTGACGCTGATCAGGTAGACGGTAGGCTGAACGTAATGTGAGTTCAGAGGATCAATTGAAAGATTAGCACCACAAACCTCGGGTTTTGGTTTGGACCGCTCTCGAGAGCCACTGGCAGAGCCACCGACTTTCTTGTCGTCTGTTGCAGACAACTCTTTGGTGGAGCTTCGGGTGGTACTAGTCATTTGATATGAGTGAGGAGTTCGTCAAGAGCACTTTGGGATGAGGACGAAGTATGAATGAACGAGGCCTGAATGCCTCGCCTTTATATCGCAATGGCTTATTATTTACAGTGAGGAGGCTTATAAACAACGTCAGGCATGCTAACCCATAGATCCTGAGATTTTATCTCAAATGGGTAATGTCTCATTCATATTGGACTTCTTCTGTCCGGTACGTATTTTTGGATAAAATCCATCGTTGTGAGTGGTACTTCAGAACTTCTCTTCTTACACTGCCTGCCGCTCTCCCTGGATAATGATACGGGTAAGATTGAATACCATTTATGTGACAGTGGATTTTTCTTCATCAAGGGGGGTTTAAAAACCATGTAAGGTATGTTGGCCGTATCAATCATATTTGGGACTCCCGGTACGTAAAGTTTTCATATTGTCGTTGTATTTGATACTTGAAGGACCGTACTTCAGAACTTCTTTTCTTACGCTGCCCGCCGTTCTCCGCCTAACAATTTTTTCAGCCGGGCGAAGCTTTGCTGGCACGTTGACAGTTTTAGAGCAATGATTGTCTTCCGATTTTACCGTCTTCTTACAGGAGCCTTGCATCCTAGAAAAGTTTATCGCTTCTCGCCTCACCTTCTTCCACCATGACTCAGACCCCCAAATTGACGATTTTCGGCACACAAGTAATCGATATATCTTTTCGTTCTGCAAACGTTGACAGTCAAATGAGGTTCCCGGATTGAAAAAATAAATTCATGACCCCAAACTGACGACTTTCGGTACACAGATAATCGATATATCTTTTCGTTCTGCAAACGTTGACAGTCGAGGAAGGTTCCCGGATCATCGAGTTACCGCCCGGAATTACCTAAGTATCACGCGGACCGTCACATTTGTTATTTAAGGCTGTACTGTGCGCAAACTCGTGCATGTCTTCTGTTTCTTTCCTTTTGACGCTGGCATTCGGGATTTCAGTTCCCGTTTTTTTCTTTCGACATGACCTCGTAACATGGATTATCAGAGCAGGTTCTGCCAGATGTTGCATGGCTGCAGAGGCAAGCGTGTGTTTCTTACCATGCTCTTTCTTCTAACCCTAGCTTTATATAGCGGCCGTTAAACGAGCCTTTAAATGTCGGCAGTTAATTTTTTTGTCCTGTGTTCTATATTAACTTAATCTATTTAGCTGCCGTTGACTTTAGCAGAATGGAGAACCTATGAAGATGGTCGAAGTCTCTGGGAATCGCTTAGGTCCAGGTTCCAGGCAGCTGGCCTCGAACTCTGGGCACACGCTTACTATAGTACTGCCAAAGCCCCTCTCAATGTCAACTCTCCACGTCAGAATGGTTATTTATTCGCACACACCCTGCGTCAAGATATCAAAAACGTTAGAATCGGATTCCTGGGGTACCTACGCATTTTCCAGTACAAAGTTTGTTCCAAACTAAGTGTTGCATTATAAGATTAAATAATAACTTGATATCCTGTCCGTTTTAGAATACTTTGTTTCGTCCTGCACGTACTTCTGAAGGTCAAGATGTTCGGCTCCGTGTAATTGTTGTTAACGGTGAAGGCCAGGACCACTTACGGATTCTTCGGAGACTAGCCACTGGTCCAGTCTCCCTCATCAGTGGAAATCATACTTTGCCGCTGTTACGGGAAGTCGAATTGGGGCGTGTGGTTTTTGGGGTATTTCCTATGGTTGGGTCTTCAATGGCGGAGTCAGCTGCGCCATGGCCAAGAAACTCTGTGCAAGATATCTTAGAGTTGCTGATGCAGGCTCTAGAGGGGCTCGCTTTCATTCATAAAATGGGTATTGCTCATCGAGTAAGATATATGAAACTATTATGACCGAATAGCCTTAACAACTCATGCAGGATGCATTTCTCGATAACTTTTTGGTTCAATGGCAGCCCGAGTCTCTTCTTACAGAGGACCTTTTCTCTTCGAGACCTCGGGTCTACCTCATTGACTTTGAGGTGGCTGTTGAGTTTCCAGCTTTTACACCTCCTGAGCAACGAATATGTTATGGGTTACCTGTAGGTGGATCATTTCCGAACGAGGACGAATATGGACGGCCGAGTCCTCCGGATGTTCTTGAAGGACAGGGGTATGATCCCTTTAAACTCGATGTTTGGCAGCTGACACATGATGTGATTTTTCGTAAATTTGTGGTAATGCCATATTTTTTCCCTCCACTACGTTCTAATGTGGTTTTCGTCAGGTCGGCGATGCAGAGATTGATGGACTTATGCAGGCGTTATGTACCGATAATGCAGACCAGCGCATATCTGCCGAAGCTGCACTTGGACAAATGACACTGGCAGTGGAGTCTGCAACACGATCATGTCTAAAAGCCCTTGCAGTCTGGAAGTGACCTGTTTGATATCTTCCGGAAACCATGAGGTTTCTGAGCAGATGAGCATCTCACAGAGAGCTGTCTGACGGGAAGAATATCAGGTCATATATGGTTAGGCTGTACTTGCGTCTGTAGTCACCTACCATGTTTCGATGGCTCGGGATTTATCTCTCGGCCAAATCTCATTTAGACACATCAGTTCCTCTGCCTTTTTCCGAGGTGCTTATTGTCGGTATATTTTTGTTGGTTTTGAGTATCGTATTTCTATCTGTCATGGTCAATTTCAGTGTGAAGGGGTCTCCTAACTGCTGATGACTGACCCATAGTTTGCTTGTGTCTCAGTGGATGGGATGGCCATTTGTGATCTGTACTTATTCAGTCAATCAACGCCGAATACCAGAACTGTAAAGTCGGTATATTCTGCTTGCATGGCAATCGCCAGAAACCACCGTTGTCTTATCCAGTAAAGCCTACGTTGCTAGTCTGGCTTTCTGGATCATATTGGCTCTGTATGTAGGGTCACTCTTCGCGTCAACGCTTCTCTGCAATAAGTCAAGTGTTCGGTCTGTCTTGCACTGTGCAAGCGGCGTCAGCCTTCGCATCAACGCTTCTCTGCATTGATTCCATTTTCTGACACCTCTGCACTGTACATGCGGCATCAGCCTTCGCGTCAACACTTCACTGCATTGGGTTCATTTTCTGACATCACTGTACTGTGCATGCGGCGTCAGCCTTCGCGTCAACGCTTCTCTGCATCGATTTCATTTTCTGACACCTCTGCACTGTACATGCGGCATCAGCCTTCGCGTCAACACTTCACTGCATTGGGTTCATTTTCCGACATCACTGTACTGTGCATGCGGCGTCAGCCTTCACGTCAACTCTTCTCTGCATTGGTTTCAGTTTCTGACATCAATGCACTGTGCATGCGGCGTCAACCTTTGCGTCAGCACTTCTCTGCATTGATCCAATTCCTGATATCAGCACTGTACATGCGGCGTCAACGTTTGCGTCACTGCTTCTCTGTAAATATCTCCAGTTTTGTCTGCATGCGGCGTCAGTCTTCACATCAACGCTTTCTGAATCTTTCCTGCTGCAGCGTTAACTTTTGCACCACTGCTTCTCTGTACTAGGCACTGCGCATGCGGCGCCAGTCTTTGTTCAGGACTTGTTTGCATTGTCTCCAGTTACCGTTAACCGCTCTGCATACGGCGTTCTGCATACGACGTCAATGTTTGCGTGGGCTTCTTTTCAATAGGTCCAGTTTTTGGTCTCCCTTGCAGCATACGTATGGCACCAGCATTCACATTTCTAGCTCTCTGCACCACGTTCAATTCTCTGACTGCACAATGCCAATCTTGTTGTTGTCGGGTTCGGACCGGTCAGCCGCAGCGCAACGCGCGGAGATGATCCTAGATAACGAGGATCTATAGTCTACAGTCTGTGTGATTAGGTAGTTGTAACTACTTACCTAGATAACGAAGACAGCAAGAACGGATAGTAATGTACCCTAAGGCTATTAGAAGGCTATTAGTATCGGTAAGTAATTAGATAAGCGTGGCAATGCATGTGCGCGTGCGCCGATACCTAAAAAGGTAAAATATACGTTGACGCGTGTTGTACTCTACCTCCTCCTCCAGCCTTGACGTCTCTTAACGATACCTAAAAAGGTAAAATATACGTTGACGCGTGTTGTACTCTACCTCCTCCAGCCTTGACGTCTCTTAAAGTGTTCGGCAGATCTGCCTTGACTTCAAGTGCAAATCTGCTTTCAAAGTTACTTAACACACTCTGATCTGTATACCATCTAAAACACAGTTTTGAGTGATTTTAGCGTTGTCTAAGGTTTCATATGGCTCGCACTGGTGGTGATAGAGAACTCGCTCGCATCCACTCTACTCTGTGTTGTATCACCACCTTCGTCCGAAATGTCGTCAGATGCTTTGTTTTCTGGTTAGTTACAATCATAGAACCAGAACAATATATCTCGCCGTTTTTTCGAGAGTCTTCTCCCGCTCTCTGTATTGTGGGCTGGTGAGGATCATCGATACATATATCCTTCCAACTATGCCTGCTAATCTTTGGAGTGATGTCCTGGGTTTGACTCACGGCGGCATCTTTGATCTGCATCATATCTAAAACACGGTTTTGAGTGATTCTAGCGTGGCTTAAAGTTTAAAGTTTCATACGGCTCGCACTGGCGGTGGTGGAGAACTCGCTCGCATCTACTCTACTCTGCGCCGTGTCACCATCTTGGTCCGAAGTCTCGTCAAATGCTTTGATTCCTAATCAGCTTATATCATAGAAACCAGAATAAAAGATCTTACTTTCATTTCGAGAGTCTTCTCCCGTTCTCTGGCTTACAGCGGGGAGGTATTTATCGTCTTGGACTCCACTTTGCATGGCTTTGCTTTCTAATCAGCTAAATCATAGGTATCAGAGCCACAGATCGTACTTTCGTTCCGAGGCTTTCTTCTGCTCTGAACTCCAATCTGGCGAAAGGAGACAATACATGCATCTTCCCTGCCATGGCGGACACATCGAGTGCATGGTCTGATATTGTCGCATTTCTTGCGAGATTTTCTGCAAGATTCGCAGGCCCTTTTTGCTTTTTCTCTTGTAGGCATCACTTCCACGCATCGTGGAGGATAATAGCCTAAGCCTTTGCACTGAGCGGATCAACATCATCTAACAATAGTCCTTGTAATGAAACTTACTCTGTATTTGATCTGATCGATGGAAGGGATAAAACCTTTTCCTGCCATTTTATTCTCGACATAACTGAGTATAAAACACCATTTTCCTCTGAGACGACCGGTTTCCTGGAAGGATAAAAAAGCTTTCAAGAGACAGATATTTGCATCAGCATACCAAAAAGTGGATAATATGTAGCGGTACCCTCGTGAATACTGCATATGCGTCTCGTTGGTGAGCAACAATTGTTCGAGAAGGCGCCGGGCTCACAAACGATCAATCTCACTGTCACCCTTCATATACGTCAAGCGTGGACGTCGTTCTGAAGTTATTGGTTTAGTCGACGCCATCCGAGTGAATTCGCCTAGAGGTATATCAGACAATGATATACAGGTGAGGAGTAGTCTGAGGAGTAGACAGACCTTGATAGTAAGTGGACATCTGGATTGTATAGATCCTGTACATGTGGTTCATTTGATTCAAGGACAGCCATGAAAATTCATGTTTCGATAGCCGGGAAATTTCCTTCTCGGAGTCGGAGCTTGGATCAGATACATTTCTTTCTGGAAGAGTCTTGACCGTGCAAAAGCACACCAATGGTAGGACCCTGAAGATAGTAAGCCGGCAAGGAAAGTGCCGAGGAGGTTTTGCCTGCCGGCAAGTGCTACTTGGGAAGAAATTTGGAATCTAAATCTAAGCAGTTACCACCGTTCCATCATGTACGGCCAACCAAAATCCATACCAGTCTTTGCTATGACTTTACCCTCGACACCAAACAAGCCAATATCATTGCATGATGACCTTCCCCCGTATCCAAAAGGGACCCTCCACCATACTTCACATGCAGCAGTGCCTCGACCTCCCGGATCAAGTATAGAAGTACTCGCCACACTGGATATTGCACTGCGGAAAGAACTGAGGGTAAGGCAATAATATATAGTGTTCAGTGAATTAGTGGCTTAGTTCATGTCAGGCATTTGCACGGATTCAGATTCGAAAACACTTTCGCCTACAATTCCCGCTTGAGCAACAAGATGAAAATGACATCCAGCGCGTTAGGGCTGCGGTGCGTTGACTCATCGGTAATGTAGTCTATACCTCTTAAACCTATTTTGATAGATTGTCAAAAGATTTCCTGAACTTATGCAACACATGAATCTCTGGTCCGTCTCTGCCGCCCTACGTGATCAGCTCCGCAGTCTGAAGGACACTCGGAATGCTCAGGTCAGAAAACAGATCAAGAAGAAAGGTCGGAAGTTGTCACCTGTGCGCCGACCAGTACTAGTTCCGCCTGGTGATTGTAACTCATGAATGACATTCGGTTTATCTATTCGAAGTACTCACACACGTGGTTGAAAAGAAAAATTCCACATATACCGTCGGTCCGGAATACTGAACCCCAGCGTGCGTTACATATATTTAGTACTACCGTGGTGCCGACTACTGAGTCGAAAGCGTCCCAGTCGACACTGTATATGCTTCCCTCGCCTTCTCAGATCCTCTTCAAGTGTTCCTCTGCGATTGCCAAAAGGTGTTTCATAATCGAATTTTGAGATTCACGTAATTCGCGGATTTCTTGTTCGGCATCATTCAGTCTACTCCTAAGGTGGCTCTCCTGAGCAATGAGACTAATTTCCTGAGCACTGAGGTTTCGAATGTATTCTGTGACTGTGATGCAAGGAGTGTGAGTACCGTATTTATGCCTGTGATCTCTATTACCTACCGGCGTCTAGCAATTGGGTCGTATTAGTCCGCGGTTTCAAATAGTCGGGTAATACCGATCTAAGGCGACCATACGCTTTTTTTAATTCGAGCCGTCGCTTTCTTTCTTGTTTTGCACGTCTACTACGATACGTCATGACATCAATTCAACATCCTCAAAGCGCTTCAGACTTACGTGCTCTCTTTTTCCTCCAAGCTATTAGCATCACGGCTCAAAGGAGAGCCGCTTTCAGTCCTTTGGAGCCAATCAAGGGTGTTAGGAGAAAGTGTATGAAGGTCGGACGGTGACACAACTTCAGGCTGACCCTGAAGCTCTGTATTTGCCAGGGCGTGGGGAAGAAAAGCAGTGCTAGTAGTGATGGACATGAATCGAAACGAAAAAAAAGTTGCGCAGTCGCTTCTCTTTAAAACATCTCTGCTATCCAAGTCGGAAAGTAGCGCCCGTTCTTTCCTTACAGGAAGGAAATCCACGATGACTCGCCTCTCAAAACATGCAGTGCTTAATGGGGTAAGTGTATTGGGTTCCCGAGCTCGTCTGACGCGTGGGGGCCTACTTACCCAATCAGTCTCAAATGTACGGCGCTTCTGATTGCGAAATAATCCGAGTGGTTTGGAACACTCTTATGCTCGCAGTACACACGATCGCCGGCAGATAGAAGCTTGATAATGGAACTTCGACCATACGAAAGTTCACGAATGGTAGGACCCTGAATAGGTTTGACGGCACAATGTGGTGGCCTTCAGAAGTTGGGAGGATTCAGACGTGCTCCCCTGCGGTACCAGTTAATTATTTGGTTTGTAAATAATGCGTATATGAAGCTGGAGGATTTCGTAGTCTAGCCAGATACTTTCTTCTTTCAAGTATAGGTTTTCGATGCCTATGGAAGGGCTTGTAGATGCTATGCCTAAACAGATGTGGAAGGTGAGAGTTAATCATCTATTTCTTGAATCTTGCAAAGCTTAAGTTTCCTGCATAATCAAGCCAGACAGTCTCGCCCTAGTTTGCGACTCCCATAACTGCGACACCCGCTTTGGCCTGGTAGAACGGCGCCACCACTGTCGCAGATGCGGGGGTATTTTTTGCCGTTCTTGTTCGAGCCATCGTGCTCCCTTGTCAGGCCGGGCGAAACAGCCATTTTCATTCTTTGGGTTGATTCATACACTGCGCTTCATGGTAGGAACCAGAGTGTGCTACACCTGTTGGAGTGAGTTGCAAGAGTTCGATGATGGTAACATGTTCATCCCTTTACCCATTTCACGACTGAGGCATGTTTGTAGTAGACCACAACCTCATCATCAGACAAGAACCCACGCGGAAGTTGGTGCGACGTCGTCGTGTCTTTGCCGCCTCTTCAGATAGCCCCGACGTCTTTTCACATATGTATTCTGCATATGGTGCTCTTGCTTCATATCCTCTATGCTTGCCCTCCGACGTATGTAAGGCTAGAGGGGGAGGGCGCTGGCAACCCGTCGCATCAGCTGCTACCACTGAAGGATTGTTTTCTATCATTAATCGGAGTGTCATTGCTAAGAGGCAGAATAAAGGTGGTCATATAAGTGGGGGTACGCGTTAAAAATCTCAGAATGCTCCTGATTCTAATGTTGGTTTAGAATATTTTTAAGCCAGTGCCTAAGGCTGCTGAAACGCGAAGGATGGTCTCCGAATCTTTGTCAACGTTCTAGTGGGTTTAAGACGAGTCGGCGTAATCGACGTATATAAATGTATATATAGTATCTACAGATAGTAAAATGTTCCAGATTCAAGGGTAACATGGAAGCCGCGTATCTCCCTTGAAATGAAAAGTTTTTTTTTTCACCGGCGCCGAACATGTGGCGCATAACACTTGCACCGAAGAATTTTCGGCCATGTCATCTCTTTCTTCCACGCTGTACCCTCTAGGATTAGGTCTACAATCTGGCGTCAGCCCTTATCCTAAAACGAGATCGAGGACCTAAATGAGTTGTCTAAACTGTCGGATGTCGAGGAAAAAAGTACGTTGAGTCGCTATCACTCTGGCAAGGACAATGCTAAGGTACCATTTTTCAGTGCGACAGAGGATTTCCTTGCGAGAGATGTCGGCTTTATAAACTAGTAGGGCTTCCTTCTTGACCTTCCTCTAGAATATTGATCACGTCTTTGTAGACGTCCTCCTGTATCTACCAGTCTGAGGTTCCTTGGGGTGATACGTGTGATCTTACATCGCCGAATGTGTACTACAATTCGATAATCATTAGGCTTGTGCTGATAGAGTTTCTTCAGTGATTTGCTTGATATAATCCAGCAACTAACTGAACAGAAGCAAGAGCTCTGGAAACACTGTTTCCAGTTTGGCGACGAGCTTAGGATCATACGCAGTAAGTACATCCACTTTTTCAATCTCATTCTAAATCGTTTTTAGGGAAACTCAACCAAGACGCATTAAACGAGTTTAGCTTTGATCCCGGCTCCGCCTCACCCTCTCCCAGCATCTCTAGTGCCTCCAGTGATTCTAGTGGAACACCAGGCCTGGCGCAGCTAGATGGAGGTGGCCCAACAGGACCTACTGATAGCGCTGCCTCCGATGTATCTATCGATGTAGAACTGTTGACTATCAACCCCAAACCATCGACGATCACGGCCCAGACTTCCACCTATACCTCTTTATGGAACAACTGATCCATGTTTTTTTAACGGCAAGTGATACGAATTTGACGTTTTCTTTATTGATACGGGCCCAGATACCTGTTCACAAGGTTCTGCAAGCTCCCACCCAATGGGCTTCATGGGGTTTGCTCCCAAAAGACCGATGTCAACCACTTATATGCCCACAACTCAAGGTCCGTCGTCGACTTTCACAATATATGCTCTGCCAGTTAAACACGAGTTAGACCTTGATACGAATCCTATTCAATATCCGCCCCACCCCGCATATATCCCGTGCCAGTGGACAAGTACCTATGAGGGGTGAGAAACTACATATCTTACTGTATGTACTATGCGGGTGTTAATTGTTCCTCAGAACTCAGTCGTCCCCGAACTGGCATTACTTGCACCATCCAAACAATTGTCCCTGTCAAATTTATAGTCCATGCTTACCTACTTACCTACCTGCTTGCCAGTTCCGGTCGATGGCAGGACATCCGAACAGTTTTTCTGTAGATTCGCGAACAAACCACTTTGATCGCGAGTTGCTTCCTTCCGAGTCCCCGTCCTATGATAACTTTCATAATCTTTGGTTTGGTCCCACACAAGTACTCTCTACTCCACATTTATCCTTCAACTAGCGCTGACTTGATATTCGCATTGCTTTGTTGCTGTGTTTTAATTTATTCGACTTTGATGTAACAATAGTCTACATGCCCTAGATTGGTGCTAAAGATATCTTACAGAGCATAGCAGGATCTCGTTCTGCATTGCCAGAATGGGCAAGGAGGCACTCTGAACAGCCTGGCCTCGAAAAGCCGCACCAGAACAGAACAAGTACTAGTAGGAAGATTGCAACAGTGCCAACTGCGGTTGAGAGGCTTCGGTGCGGATAACAGTACCCGTGAAGGACTACAACAGGTGTCCTGAAGTGTTGTAGGTCTGCGGGATATCTGCGTGAAGCATCGCTATCCCCTAAAGTTTGGAGAGATACCAAGATTATCACGTCGAAGCCTGAAGTTTGGAAAAGGGGTTTTAATGTACGCGGTCTCAGCACGAAGCTTCTGGGGCGCGAAAATGTTGCAAGGGTATTGAAGATTGAGGATTGAGTATGCTGATAGTTAGCGCCATCCACAACGCCTCAGGCTGTAGAGATCTGCAAGGGAAAGCGTCCTAGCTTACATTCCACAGTACCAGCGAAGAGAGAGCCAAAAGCGGGAAACGTGGGACAGTGGGCGACCTAAGATGAAGCATACGATAGTTTAATGAGTAAGAATTGTAAGGACAAGGGGTAAATGTTATTGATGGTGCCTCAGTTCTCCCAACTGCTTCAGAATAGTTTTCTTTCCCTCGGGCTTATATGTGAGATTCCGAATGTATTTGGAACAATTTTCGAATCTCGTCACACGATCTGATCATGTAGCTGAGTAGATATAGGTAAATGGAGACACCAATGCATCCGGTACTTGAGTTGAACGATTTGCGCGCCACCTGGAAAATCCGGCAGAAGAGCGGAGCCCACGCTGCTCACTTCGTGGTTAATAAATCTTATGGTATGTCTCTCGAAACCGGTGAGCTTGTACTAAGGAAAAGAGGTATAATCAAAGGGGTCGATGAACGGTGGATATTACATTGAATACAAATACAGGCTGTTGGTGTACATTTAGTAATCTTCTATTGCATGTAGGCTTTGACCAAAGCACGTAGTAGTCTTTTATTTTCGGGCCTCGACGGCGAAGGACAGGATAACCCCTCCAGTGCCGGCGTCAATTGGGGGATAATGCAACCCCGACAGGACAGCGGATAGCATGGTAGTGTTCTCAATTTCTGGATGGGTCTGACACGTCAGAGTGCGCTGGCGGTGGCGGGTTATCAAAACGTACAGCAGTTATCGGGTGAACAACGTCAGCGTTGGTGTAGAAAGTAATGATATTAGTGAACGCCTCTCGAATTCTTTGACTAGTGAGAGGGTCATGAGGTGGTGCAGGGCCGGAAGGTCGAGTGATGCCAGGCTCTTGGCGACAGCTTGATGAAGCTGAACAAGAGGGCGGAGTCTGAGCCTAGAAAAAAGTCAGAATGGAATGGAAGCAGTATCGCAACAGCACCCACTGCAATTGAGTACACAGGATGTGTTTCGGCACGAATAGAGAAGACGTTCGTGAAGGACTCCAGAAAGGCATTCTGAAGCCATCGAGAAATGTTTACCGAGCTTCACACAAAGGGCAAGAAAATTCACCTTGCGTGCGGTATGGTGTTGGCGTTTAGGTTTCAGATACTCAAAAGAGCATCCTAAGAGATGTGTTGAAGACATGGGACGCGGCCTTCACCTCGCCGTAAGACTTACTTTGGCCAATCTTGGAGCAGCGAAAGCAAGCAGCTGCAGTTGCGGGATAGCGCAGGCATGTGCAGTGTAGGTCGACGCAGTGGTCGCATCCTGGACCTCAACCAATTAACTTCAGATCCTCAACAGTGATCTCGAGCCACTTACTTCTCGCGCGTTTAAGTGATCTCCCTGTTACAGTGGTCATCCCGTTGAGGTGGTCAAGGACACTATCCATAGCTGCTGTGGGTGGGGCAGAGATAGGTGTGACTTCCTATGATGAGAGGAAACCAACTGGAACGTGACACTATGACCACAAGTTTTCTCATCTGGGGAAAGGGCGACTACATCTGGTGGCCTACGACCGTTCATCAGACTGGCTCAAAACTGGTCAATAAAACGGACATTTTCGCCTTACACACCGGAACTGAACCAGCTTACAAGTCAAGGTAGCCGAGGAATTCACGCAAAACGTCGTCGGAGCAGGCTCAAGGATGTGTGTAGGTGCATAAATCTAAGTCATGACCCATTTTTGTCGTACCTTGGTTTTGACCTGGATTGGACTGGTGGCGTCTCACTCTCAAACATGGTGACAAAGACAATTTGGAAGGGATCTGTTGTGTGCTCCGAGCAGCACTGAAACCTCGACGGGGATAGATTGGCTTCGCTTTGGATGGACAAGAATTTCTCTGAAGTCAGCCTGGCGCTCCTCCCACAAAGGTCATGCATGCATTTACCTAGCAAAAAATATGAGAAATGTGTCAAGCCAGCGAAGGTGCATGCGGTATTGAAAAACGGCCACGTTGATAGACCAGTATGAACCAACATCTGCATGAAGAATTATTGGTGGCCCTGATCATTGGAACGGAGACGATATCCAGACAACGGATAACTACATGAGAACTGGTGAGCGATCAAGCTCGAAAGAGACATGTTTTCAATTTACGCAGCTGCTTATTCCGAGCATGGACATGCTGCAGAGATGCGGAGAAAAAGTGGTCCGAAGTGCCTTGCACTCGGAACGGATAAGGGGATGCAGTAGCCAGACACCCAGGAAAGCAATTGGGACAAGTCAGGGTCTCTAAACAAATGCGAGCAGGCAATCTAGGAGCGAACTCCGGTGTCAACACTAGGAAAGATAGTATAGATATAGACTATACAAGAATGCAGTCCTAGTTAACCTAGGTGTAGCGGTCCTTGTGAATTGAGTTTCTATAGGCAAGCTAGTCACCTAGTCGTTCGTGGGGTAAATTCTATTTAGTCTGAGGTGACTCGAAAATCTAAATAGGAAGATTGAAACTGTTTATTCACTCCTGAAGTGAAGAATGTAATTGAGTTGTATATAGTAAGAATTCTACAGTAACTAGTGTTAGTTTCTGTAGATAGAGGTTGGACTACAAGTGAGTACTTTGTATTGAAAGCTAATAATAACCTAAAACAAAATGTAGATAGTAAGCAGTGATCAAGGTAGATTATCAACAAACTGATGCTAGATAACAATTATTCTGTTACCTTCAAACCTATTCAGTAGAGTAAAGAGTACTGTAGCAAGACTGGTTACTTGGCAACAGTGAGGGAGAGTATAGACTGTAAGTACCTGTGTACTTATGAAACTGACTAACAATAAGATGACTAGTGTTCTGTTACAAGAGCAAGTCTTGTCAACAGAGGATGCTGACTTAAGTACCTGTGTACTTGAGTATAGACAAATGTGGGGTAAAGGGAAGAATCACTCTGGACTCTCACTAATTTCCAACTTGTTATTATTTTTAGGGCTTGATTTCAAGCTCCTTATATACCCCATGGGGTACCTGATTACATAACTAGTACTACTACTATTACTAAGTATAAGTATTCTAAAATTAAGCAAGGTATGCCTTTATTAGGCTAGTCAGGGTCTTCTAAATTTAGATGCTCCACCAAATTCCTGTTTTGATGTGACTGAGCAGAATAAGTGGAGCACTCTAGAAGGTCTGATTTCATTCCTCCTTTCAAGCTAACCCTATAAGGTTTAGCTCCACCCTTTAATGAGACTAACCAGAGTTAGAGTGAAACCTTCCCTTCAGTATACTATTTTAGGAGAAGTGTCCCAGAATAGAAGTGTGAAGCTACCAGTTGCTAGTGTATGTAAGAAGTTATCAAATGTTAGAGTATAAGGGTGTTTAGGTGATGAAAGTTATGAGTAATCATTATTGCATAATAGAGTTCAGAATAGGGGTTAGAGACTGTTACAGACCAAGCATAGAAGTTTTTTGAAGCAAGGAAACCAGATGAAAAATATTAGAAATTTATTAGAAAATTTCCAAACCAAGGTTAGAGGTGTTTTGCATAAACTAGGGCATTGTTTAAGTGTTGTATTAATTGTGTATTCCTTGCTAGATTATTTTTCATGTCATTTGGTCTAAAACATAGTTTGACCATGACATACAGCGCGGGGAACTGTAAATCGATTGTCCCCAATCGAGCGGGATGCACAATTAATACCATCCTTTCTCAAGTGTCCAGTATTACTCAGCACAGATTGCGATTGTTACAAGGATAGGTCAGCATGGAACAAGAAATATCAAGTAGTAAGAATGGCATAAGTGGGGAGGGCAGATGCTCTAATCAACTAAACACGTCCTCGACTGTCAATTTTATATTGGTCAGCAGAAAGAGGTAGCTTCTTGTTCACCCAAGTACGCAGTCTCCCATAGCACCCCATCTTAGTTTTCTCTGCTTCGACGACATAGTGAACCACTCGAATCCCAAGTTCTTCTCTTTTCTTGAAGCCGATAATGACCTTTCGATAGCAACCAACATATCCACCAAAGGCGATCACAGCTCCTCGTCCCAAGTCTCTGGTTTGGATAATCTGTCCAGGTTCGAAGGTGAGACAGGCGTTGGTAATGTACAGGTATGATATCCCATCTCTCAGGCTGATGCGAAAGGTGTCATTGGTGATGAAATAGTTGACTTTGGACATAAAGGCTAGGGTGGGTGCGTCGAGGTGGCTGACACTGGGAATTCGATACAGATTGGCAAAGAACGGGTGCATAGATTCTCGGAGGCCTTTTCCAAGTTAGTAGCCTGGTAGCTCTAGGCTGTACAACAGAAGTACCTTCTCCAATTAGGAATTCCTCTACAGGGGTGACACGTCCAGACCATCCTTCAACAGGGGTATCTTGTTCGACATCCAAGCTGCTAATCCCCAGACTGTTACGGGGTAGGAGACCACAGGTGAGCGAAGCGTGGTCCGATTGACTAGAGAAGGTAGGCTGCATGGTAATGGAAAGAGTGGGCATAAACGTCCTGAGTGGCAACTTCTGAACACCGAGGGTTTAAATATGGGGACTGTATTCAGAACCGTCTGATTGGCTCTCAGAGTCTTCGTCGGTGCTTATAAGCTCTAGAGGTTTGTCAGAAATTAAGTGATACAATATTGGGTTTTTCCGGCTGACATAAGGTATTACCCTGAATCCTGCTACATAGTCATGGAAAATGGCACCGTCTAATTCCTTCAACTGATAATTCCCTCTGAGAGACCTTTGGACAACTTCATAAGGACCAATGTATCGTGGGGATGTCTTAAACCTGTTGATGGTAGCTTCGAGTCGTACGTTCCTGATTAAGACTAAATCCCCTGGCTCGCTTACTGTCTTTTGGAGCCGTTTCACATATCGATCAATGAATTGTTGTCGCGACTGGAATCTTGCCTTTCGCATGGACTTGGCGGCTTTAGATAGATCTTCTTCATGTTTCCCTAATTGCCTGATGCGCAAGGTTAATAATTCCTCCGTTGTCATCCCTGACCGATATCCGTCCACTAGAAGTGTAGCTTCCATTAGATCAAATGGCAAAACAGGATCTACTCCGTGCAAGAGGTAGTAAGGCGAATATCCAGTTGTACTGTTGACCGTAATTCTGTCAGCGAAAACAGCTAGGTCCACTTGCTTATGCCAGTTCCTGATATTCCCAAAGTCGTCCACAGGTGAGGACTTCACAATGGCCTCTCTTAAAATATAATGTCCCCTTTCCACTACTCCATTGGCATGTTTGTTGTATGGCGTAATTGTGACATGTGGGATCCCCATTCTTTGTACAAGAAGTCGAAAGGCCCCTTGAACTTCGGATCCGTTATCTGTAGTTACTTGTCCTATGGCTCCATACCTGCAGTAGATTCGCTCCCAGAAGAACTGAGCTAAGGTCTTTGAGTCACAACGTCTGATAGCCTGTGCTTCAGTAACTCCAGTAAGATCGTCTTTGGCCGCAACAATGAAATTGAACCCTTTACTAGCTGGCATCTTCATCACGTCTATATATACCTTTTGGAAGATAGTGGAGGGTGCTGAAACTGTAGGTGGGATTTCCATTCGCTTCAGGTTTCGCAGCTGGCACTGGTGACATGATGTGATATGATTATGCACATCCTTTCGCAATTGAGGCCAATAAAATCGGAGCCTGAGAATTTCGTATACGGCATGTTCCCCGCGGTGTCCAAGCCTATCATGAGCTTGTGTCAGTATCCAGGCACGCTGACGCTGGCTAAGAATAACTCTTAGGGGTAACTGTGTACCATTACGCCTGTACATGCATCCATTATCCTTCAAATAGTATTCTCCAGCTTGTTTGCAGAATCTCTTGCGGGCCAAATTCGAACTGAGGCTTACAGGCAGCCTTTGATTTTCCAGATAATCGTAAATGAGCTGTAGTTTCTGGTCTGCCTTGGATATACTATCTTGTCCTTCATCTTCATCTGCATCTGAATCTGACATTAAGGATGGTGATGATGCAAGAACTATCTTCTGATCTGCTAACTCTGCTTGAAGTCCTGTTGGGTCATGCAAGTGTTGTATTAATGCTACATCACTTAGCCATGATTCATCCTCCATTTCCATTTCATCGTCTGTTGCAACTCGCCTCCTGGAAAGTGCGTCAGGTCCTTTAAATTGTCCAGCCGGGATGTGTACAAGTTTAAAATCAAATAGAAGGATTCCTTGAATCCATCTATTCATTGCAGCATTTGGCATGAGGTCTGGCTCGTTCAGCATTCCCCTGATATATTTTGCATCTACTTCAACAACCAAATTCTTGACCCCTATAATGTATATGCGCCAATGTCTGAGTGCTCGGAATAGCCCATACAATTCCAGCTTAGGCTGAGAGTACCTAGATTCCCTTTCGTTCATGGGTAGTGATCCATATCGAGATGGCCTTCGTTTGCCCACCTCATCTTCTTGGGATAGAATCATTCCCACTGCGATGCAGCTTGAGTCTACTGAAAGATACACTGGTCGTGAAGAACTGTAATCAATAGGTGATAGGGCAGGGGCTGATGAGACTAATTGCTTCAAGTGTTCAAATGTTCTTTGTCTATCTCTTGTCCAGTCAAATTCTATATCCTTTTGGATTAGCTGCGTCAGAGGTCTGACAAGTTTGGAATAGTTTTCAATCCAAATTCGCACGGTGCCACATAATCCTAGAAATCCCCTAACTTCAGTTACATTCCTGGGTATAGGCCACTTGACAATTTTTGACACTCTTGCTGTGTCTGGAGTCCTTCCTGACGCTGAGCATGTTTGTCCAACAATTAATACTGATGGTCTACATACTTGTGTCTTTTTGGCAGAGAAGGTAGCTCCGGCACACTTTATTCGGTGCATGATTCGATGGACATCTATAGCGTGTTCCCATATAAACCTACGTATTCCTGGGTTTTCTTTTAGGGTTTCTGGCATTCCATTGATTCCTAAATATTGGGAGCTAGGTCCCTTGATAGGTAGGTCATCTATAAATATATTGCAAGTGTGTGGTATTTCTGGTTTCAAAATGAAAACCATGCAATTCTGAAATTCTGCTGGCGAGTTTGTATATCCTTGAGGAAGGCAAGTTAGCCTGAGTAAGCCTAATGGTGTATAAAATGCAGTCATATCTCGGGATACTGCGTCAATCATCCTTCCGTCAAAACCAGAGTATAGGTCAAATAGCGTATAGCACTGTCGTCCGGCAAAAGATTCCACAAAGTCATCCACAATAGGCAGCAGTCCCGCATCTCTGATTGAAACCTTATTTAGGGGCTGTAAGTCATGAATAATTCGTAGTCCTCCACTTTTCTTCAGGACACAAAACCATCTGCAACGGTACGAGGACTGGCTAGCCTCATATACTCCAGCTTTGATTTTCTCATTGATAGCCTCAATAACCTTCTCCCTTATTCCAGGTGGGATGGGTATGTTTCGATATTCCCAAGGGGTATGGGGTACTGTTGGCATAATGTAATCCGAGAAATATTCACGGCTCAACACTCCTCTTTCACCATCATTGAAAGCTAGGGCCTGCTCATTCAACTTCATAATATGTTTAAACAGCTTCTCTTCCTCAGGCCATAAGAAATCATCTCCATTCACATTAAGTATCTTCATTCTCTCCAGAGTGAGGCGTTCTGTAGGTATAAATTCTGGTGGGAGATATGGGAGTACGGGTAAGGTTTCTAACGGGTCATGAGGCATGATTCGTCTCACTCGTGCCTGCTGTGGAAAGGAGGTAGATACTGGTTTAATTTTCTGATCAACCCGTTTGTAGGCAGTGTACATGAGAAGTTCTGGGGAGGTTGCCTCATAGTTGCCTGTTGAGCTCGGCTCAGCTTGGGTAATTACTACAATCTGGTCTCCTTCTTCGAATTGGTAACTCTGCAATGACTCGATTATGGGGTGTAATTCACTAGGATTATTATGAGTATATGGCATTTCAGTTCTTCGTTCAATAATGCTTTCCAGTTGTGTTTCCCTATCCCCTGTTAGATAGGAAGGCTTCCTAGATTCGATTGATGTGTATTATAACCGGGGTGGTCCACTCAGGTCTGGGCAGATCTTGTGGTAACAAGGCATATAAGTATAACACGAGTGTAGATTTGTACAAGTAGGAATATTCTGCATAGTAAGATTGATAGGCATAGGTGATCTGTTCAAGTACGCAAAGGCAGGGGGCAGAATCAGAGCTGGTTGGCTGGGTTTGCTTCTACAGGGTTTCCTCTTTGCTGGCACCAGTATCAGCAGAGACATGCTCATTGCATTCAGGTGGGCTCTGTGCAGGGAACTGTTAGCATTGTACTTTTGTAGGAAAAGAAATCGAATGACCTTTGCTGCGGTACCATGGTCCCAACGCATAGGAAATGGAGTTCCATTTATGTCGTAGGCAGCCATGGGGTTTAAATACCCATATACCAGCAACTGCCTTGCTTCTTGGCCCAACATTAGCTTTAGATTCCGCACTTTCCGTATGACGCGGGCAACACTCTCCCTTCCTCCATACCCTAATAGCAAGATAAGGTGGTATAGGAACTCGTCTTCCTGAACTGTCACCAAGGGGTTGGTAGGGTCACACACAGGTAGTCGTTCAACCTTTACCCCATGGGGGTTTGCGGTTGAATGCCTACAGTACTCTGCAAAACCCCGATCCACAGTACTCCCTAATTTCATTAGTCGAAAATAGTGGCAATGCTTGTAGAAATAGTGGTATGTGTCGTTAGCAGGAGGAAGACGTTCAATTACCTCTCGCCATTCAGGCTTGAGGACAAGAAAGATGCAATCCCGCAAAAGACTAACCACCAGCCATCAAATTTATTAACTTCGCTGACAACATATACATTCCTTGATCCTTCTTTTTCTAAATCCTAGGTAGATAGTCTTTTCGGATCCCTTCGTGATGCGATTTTTCTTGGTTTCCCACATGTTGACCTGTCTTGCTTATAGATTTTTGGAGAACTCGGTTTCTCAGCTTTGTCAAGCCAAGTGTTGTTACGGGATGGTATACATCTTGTTGGTAGGAGTCCAAGCAGTCAGTAGCTTAGGATTTTCTTGATATCGTCTTTATGGTGTTACGCGGGTGTTTTGAGGGGAGAGGAGTCAGTGATCTGCAGCACTGGCTCATTTCCCCTCAAACCATCCATGTATATATATGTATTATATTCTAACTCGATGAATTTATACTTGCGGGAGTAAAGACGTGTCGCCAGCGCAACAAGTCACGTGACCGCGATGTTCGTTTCTTTTTTTTCGTCGACGTATCATCAGTTTTTTTCTTGCTTCCCCAACCCTTACTTGCTATCACTTACTCCTTATGCCGAAAATCATCATAAGAGGTGGCGCTCAGAAAACTCAGACCGCTGCCACCGGGAGAAAAGGTGTCCGTGTTCGAAAAACCAACACTGCTGCTACCGCTTGTCCACGTGTGCGCACCAAAAGACAGCCTTGGGATGCCCGCAAGAGTACTGGTGGTGAGGCTCCCAGGCTGACTATCGGCGGGGGTGACAGTGACGAGGACGAGGACGAAAACATTTCTTTAGGACTGGTAATGCTGTTGTTCAGTGCGGTCGTATACGTTGTTTTTTTGATTATGTTGTTTAACACAGGTTAACAACGCGGCTGGAAGTGATTCACTAGCTGTTGGGGTTGAAGCCGTTCCTGACCAGAATGACGAAAGTATGGCTGAGGCAACGGGTATGGTATTGGATTATACCGATGATTTTGCTAGACTCTCGCCCGATGTTCAGGTTGGAAATTTCTTAAACTTCGAACTATGCAAGCTGAGTTCCCTTGTTTAGTGGTGCGTCGGATGCGGGGACTTCACTACCCACACCCGAAAGGCGAAATGCAACACCTGCGGCCAGATTGTTTGTTTTGCTGGTCCTGGCTCAAAGGCTTGCCTTGAGGTCAGCCAGTCTTATGCTGAGAAAGGAATGTTGCAAGGCCACCGCTTTACATGCCCCGGCTGTGCTAAAAAAGACCACTGGATGAAGAAGACAGATGGGTATGTAACCTACTCGGTGCGTCAATTAAGAACTACAGCTACGCTACAACACTAAGAAGTTACACAGGGTTTTTCTGATAAACATGGAAAACAACTCGACGTTATTCGAAATATTCGGTCTTGCGACTTCACTTTTTTCAAAGCTCCTACGATGCCGACCTTAGGCCTGCTGCAAATTGAACTAGATGAAGAGATGCTTGAAGTTCGAACACCATATGACGTGACGAAACGTCTAGCCCAAGGTTTTGCTTCTGGCCTGGTATCTGCCCACGACATTATCAAGCATGGATTAAGAGCACCAGATATCCCTACTAATAATGCAGCTTCTCCTCGGCCGCTTGTTGCTCAGGTTATTAAATTTAATTTCTTGACCACACAAAGTAAGACTCGCTACGTAAATCAAATTCATCAAATTATGGGAGCATTCAGGAGGTAGGTCGCACCATTCATGTCCATTTTTTGATCTGACTGTTCTCGAACGAAGCATGGGAGTGGATCAGATTGTCATTTTTCTCGCTACGCATGGTGATCCCGAACGTGGTGACCTTCATTTTGCGCCGCACGGAAGGGGTGCACATCAGCTGGAGGCGGTAGGTTACCTTCTGGCTCTCGAGAGCGAGATTTAACAGACTTGATCCAAGGTCTTCGCTGAACTTTTCCCTCCGACCGTTCAACACTGGTTGTGCACTTTGAAGGCTCACCTTTTCATGTTTGTATGTGGAGCAAAACCCCTTACGGAAGTCGGATACAGGTACTTGTCAGACATCGTCAGGAGGTATGTCTCGGTTTCATTTCATGTTTTAGCCGAATTCGCTCAATACTGAAAATGCAGGGAAGTCTTCAACAACGTCTTTTGTTTTCCAACAACGAATTTCCAGCCTAGAATGGCCACTCGTTTTGTGTCACGTTTTGTCGAGGACACAGTTTACAGGCAGACTCCAGCTGACATGTCTATGCATCATATCTTACGAGAAGACTCTCAATTAGGTTTACATTCGAAAATTCTTCGCCTGACCCACTCAATGAGCGACAAAGGGATAACATTTTGTCGCGCGTTGAGGTATGTATGGACACACGAATCCCGGCGACCTTGGGGCTTGGAATATCCGATGAGATGCCCAAAATGCAAATCTTTGCAGTCCTTCGCTGCCCTAGGTCATCTGGGCACGCATCGGAAGTTCAAGAGATGGGAATGTAGGGGTCGACTGGATGACGGTTCAAGCACCGGTCGCCCTTGCTTGGAAGCATTTGAGGTGGAGCTAACTGAGAACGAAAGTCAGCTAACGAAGGGCACAAAGGAGGGTGTTTGGCAGCAACATCATTTCAGATGGAACGAGGACATTATGAGACGGTTTTGACTATGATCGCGAATGTAGTGTAGCAGCATTGTGTTCTCTGTTTACTTTGTTTTATACAAACACTTGGTTGCTAAGGCATTCGGCGTATCCCTTAGGAGAATTACACGCGTTCGTCGTGTGTTGTCAACTTAAGAATCATGTGACTGGCCATTTCTGCTCTTCCATGCATCCCATTAACATTTTCTCCAGCCATCTACTCGAAAGGGCAATAGAGGACCTCAATGAGAGAGTTTGGCATCCAGAAAGGTATCCTTAAATGGTTTGTTGTTCCCTGCACTACGCTGTTGACGTCGTTCTGCATTAGCACTCATTGCCTCCGTCGGACACTAGGCGTCGACCTGGAACATATTGCGATAGCTCTTCGGAAGGCCATTCGTCATAAAGGTAATACATTCTGCCTTGGGGACACAATATTCATCTGAGAACCTTCCCATCTAGTGGTACTACCAATCTTTGCGGCAGAATACTTTGATTTACCATTGACACAACGTGATTCGATGCTTGCAGAGTGGCGGACTGCTGAAATCAAATTTTATGAACGAAATGTAGTGTTTGTAGATAAAGAAGGTGTATCGCTCTTGTGGTTCTTACCCGATTTAGTGGCCAATGATATTAAGGTGAGGGATTCGCCAAGTTTGACGATGATTTTGGTCTTTTACAGTTTCTGCATAGCATAAGGTCTTCCAAAAGACTCCTTTGGTGCAAAAAAAGATGGTAAAATGTATTGCGGCTGCGAATAACCCTGAGCTAGACATCTCCACTAAACCTAAAGGATGGAGGGTCAGCCAGTTACAATTTCTTGAGAAGAAGCACAAACCCATAGTGTTTCCCGGAATATGTAACTTCTCATTTGGCTGGAGGCCTGCCGGGCACGAGGTATGGTCGTTCTTATCTCGATGTAATGTCATTGTCATTGGTTTGTGCTTATACCCCAACAGTGGACTAATGCAGAAGTAGCCTCAAGCACCTCTCTCCGAGAACCCCTTGATATGGTTAGACAAACTGAGGAATGGCTCCACCAGATCTCTCAGCTGCAAATAATTGTTTCTCTAGTTCTGTCTTTTATCCATCCCGATTTATATACAGCTGGACAAAGGACTTTGGACAAGTGCTGTCAAGAAAATTCACCTGCGACATCTCATTGGGCGAAAAAATGGAATAGCGTCTTTACTGCGCTCACTGTGATTTCTAGTCGTCTCACAGTTCCCCACATTGACAGCAAGGGTGCTGTGAACTATTTTGATGCCTTGATTGGAATTGGGACGGCGACGAAACCTAGGTTGATTTTGCGAGAATTAAATGCAAGTTTTTTGTACAAGGCAGGCACTGGTGTCTTTTTTTCTGGACGGGGCTGGACGCACGAGGTCCCAGACTGGGGTAATGGTGAACAATTGTGCTATGCTTCTTACATGCGTCCAGAGATGATGGAGTATGGCGGAGGAAAACTGGATAGTTTTGGACTGAAACTTCCATTACCTTAGTATATTAGTTACGGTAGGTAGGTAGGTAGGTACGGCGTTTTCAGAAAACCTTGTCATTTAGGACTTTTTTGAACACACAGAAGTGCACTTTTGAAAATGGAAGCGACGGCTAATAAACGCTTCGAATAACAGCACGATCTGAGAGTTCTTTCCCCTTGGTTGCATCTTTCTCAGACGACAACGACAATTCTCGGCATATGAATTTTGTACGAGAAGGTGAAGAGATAAATGAAGGAATAAGGGAAGAAGATGTAGATATGTGGGCGGAAAACCGTTGTCTGATGGCATCCGTCTCGCTCAGACTCGTTAAGGCTCGGTTGCGCATCGGATACAGATTTCAGAAGTTGTTTTTCGTTGTTCATCGAGAATCAGCGTATGACAAGGTTTTCCGAAAACGCTGTAAGTGGGTCATAGATTAGCCGAATGAAAGCATTCAAATCGTTGCCGGTTAACTCCGGTCGTTTTTAGTCCTCGCCATGAGTAGGAACAGCCCCCTATGGCCAGGTAGCTCCTTCCCAACAAAGCTAGGGCAGGTATCCAGCAGTAATCGGGCTAGAAATGTTGGAATTATCACCCCACTAGCTCGCAAGTCATCGGGCGTGTCTCCCAGAGTCCCCCAAACCCCGCGAAAGCCAAAACGTAGTGGCTTCTCGTTGCCAAGAGAAACGGACAACAATATCGTTTCAAAAGGCACGAAACGTCAACGGATAGATGACATTGGAACGTGGTTAGCATCAGGGGTACAGTTAGGTGTCCTAGGTAAAACAGAAGCACCAGAGAAGGGCGCTAACAGTTCCTTACATTCTGTAAGTGACGACTTTGCTGTGGGAAAAGCTCTCATTTATGAACTATTTTGATTAGACGCAGAATGATTACATGAGGGAGTTTTCATTTTTGGAGCGAGATTTTCAACGTATTCATATGGATACTAACGCACCCCCCCAGTCCTCTCTATTGCAGTTCATGTCAGGCTGCACAGACCAAAGCCAGGCCACTGATGCCTTTATTTCGTTGCAAAGACTGCCATGGACGTAGTCATCTTTGCCTAGGATGCTGCTTGGAGGCCCACACTTATCACCCCTTTCACCGTCTTTTGGCTTGGAGAAATGGAGAATTCTACGAAGAAGTGGATCTTGATGCGCTCGACTACTCAATGAACATGGGACATGGAGGCCACCGTTGTCCGAAGTTGTACTCTTCGTCAATCAAACCTTCACGAGTACTATTCGGTGATCTAGGAGGGTTCTATCCTCGAAATGTTATGTGGTGTGAGTGCGGAGGTGACGATAATGAACGCTGGATGCAATTACTCAAAATGGGATACATCCCGGCCTCTTTCAAAAGGCCCACGACGGCGTTCACTACCAGACTATTAGACAGAATTCATTTGGAGTCTATGGAGTGTCACTCGTCGATGAAACAGATATATGAAGTATTGTCACGACTCACCTTGCAGGATGACACTGACCAGGTCGATGTAAGTGTATTTATTCAGACTTAATTGCATTAAAAACTGACTATTGTTGATTTGCATTGGCCAGAATCGCTATCTCGAGCTCATGAGAATGTACCGCTGCTATTCGAGCGTAGAATTTAAAGTGAGAGGTGGTGGCTATCATGAACCTGACCTGTGCAAGAAACCAGACGGTCTTGCGCTATTTTGTACATCCTGTCCTCAGCCTGGGATCAATGTTGCAAAACGGAGCCCGGAAGACGAAGATTGGATGTATAACACAAATTGGGTTCTAGACGGCAACTTTAAGATGGAGCAGCTGCGAATGCGTAATCCTAGTAAAGATGTCAGATTAAGGGCGGGAAATGGGTTCATGGTCGAAGATCAAAGGTATCAAACCTTCTTGAAGGCCACTGATTCTTGGGTAGTTCCGGCGAGTGTATAAGTTCTAATTGCATCGGGAGTCTGACAAGGTCGTAACAGAAATCAACTTGCAATGGGTTTGTGAATCAAGACAACTGCAATATTCCCATGGATCACTTGCTATACCGTGGTTTAGCTTCTATTGCTTGTGCTCGACATGGTTGTTTTGTTCCAAGTTGTTCTATGAATATTAAAAATGGCGAGCAGTAGGTGATTGTTTTCTCGATAAATCAACAGCTAATGTTAGCACTTTAGACAAAGAATTTTTGACTATGGACTTGCAGGGCTGTTCCACATTCTCAACGCACTTAATAATGACCAGAGCTGCGAGGGAGAAAGAATACGAGTGGTCAACCTCATATATGACCTCATGTGCCAGTATTGTGTGCATTTTAGGGAAAGATTAGACAGAGGGGGGCTTGAGCAACCCAAAGATATGAAGCTGCAGTACTTCATCGGCAAATTTCATTTAGGTTGTCATAAAGAAGAGTGTTGGGCATTATACACGCTGGACCTGCTGCTTGGTGGTGCAAGGATAGATGGTGAAGTCTTAGAATCATTATGGTCTGATTTAAACAAATCCAAAAGTACTGTCAGAGCATGCTCTGAAGGCCATCGACAAGAGCACTTGGATGACCTAATGCAGTATTCCAATTACAAGAAACTGTTAAGGGGAGGTCAGTAAATGAACCTATGTTTTGGAGAGATGCTGATATGTCTAATAGATACCTTACTGGTTGATAGGTGGACAAGAGCAATAGCTGCTGAAAATGATGCAAGGATTGCTTGGTTTCAAATGCAAGAGAGGGTAGAGGAAAATGACAGGAAGCAATGGAACTTGGAGGCTCACCAAGCACATAAAGATCGAAAACCAAGCTATCTTCGGATGTATGAAAGTGTCAAGGAAAATGGTAACTTTTGGTTTTCTTCCCTCAGAGTTATATATAATGAAGGCTTTCAGCCAAAGGTTTTGCACAGGTCCAGCAAGAAATTGCAAAAACTGAGCTTCAAGCAAAGTTGAAGGAGGGGGGGGATGTTGCTTTCTTAAGTGAAGGCTTAGCTATTGAACTAGCACAGTAAGTGATTAATTATGGTGGGATCTTCATCCAGATGATAACAATAACAAGGCATTCCCTGAAAGAGAAGTTGTCCACACTAAAAGGAAAACCAAACCTGAACGAAGTCTATGCTATAGTGGATGATATCAGGTCCCTGATTCAACAGTATAACCATTTTCAAGAGAAAGCCACCAGGAGGATGACTCTCCCCATAAATGAATTCCCACCATCTCTCATTGGACACCCAGTCAGCCATAATATCCAATGGGAATTGCTGCAGGAGTATGCCATGCCAGAAGAGATGGTTGATCCTGAAGCATTGGTATTGGCCCTGCCCTCCAACTTATGTGTGGCTGACCGTGTTCGGGTAGGATGGAGTGGCCTCGGTGACATGGAGGCAAAGCTCCGTGAAGGTGTGCTGCAAGACACGCTTACTGAACTTAGGGTGTGTCTAGGTGAGAAGCTGATGAGATATAGAGATCTGCGGGACAATGAAAGTCAGCTAAGGAGGGGAAGAAGCCAGATTGGAATAAACAAACTTCAAAAGAAACTCCAGGGAATCCGTCAAATTTATATCAGCCAGGTGGAATCCTTGATTAGGCTAACAGATGTTGACACAGTGAAGCATAAATGGAAAGATATTACAGAGGATGACCTCAATGTGACCAGCAGGGTACCTCTCAAGAAAGGCGACTCATCCTGGTTTTGGGATTCCTCAGATGTATCCATTGAAACAGACTTGGAATATAGTCCAGCCATGAAGAACTGTAAGTCTTATTTGATATCAGAAGATTACCAACTGAACTTGGGAATCAGTGTATAAAGTTAACTACCTTCGTGGCCTGGCAAGGTGGCAAAGGTGGAGAGAAGAAGTGATGTTAGTGAGGAAAGAGATGGAGTGGAGAGTGGCATGGTTTAATTGGGCCAGTGAGACATGGAGGCAAAGAGCTACTGGAGTGGGTATATCTCAGGGAGGTAAAGCTTATGCATTGGCACAACAAGCTCGTTGGAGAGGATTTATGGAGCGAAGCCAGACCAGGTTTGCAAGGTTGGAAACTCATAAGTGGACTGATACTCATATGGATTTGCTTATGGGAAAAGAAAGGGAACAGGAGATTTTCGTTGAAAGGGAATAGTTATGGTAAAATATAACTTTACTAGAGTACCACAGATTTTGTCATGAGCAGAAGGAAACCATAGTGGATATATATGATTTGCATTGCAATGAGCTGAGTTACCTGCCAGGCTGTTAGATCTTACAATGAAGTGTCACAACTTTATGGATTCCACGGGGATTCCATCTTCATTCTTGCTCGACAACATGGAGTATCTCCAGTACCCTCCTTCACCCACCTCGCCCGACTTTTCATCAATGATTTGTAAGTATATGTTACTAAACAAGTAACTACACCCTAGTTAAGCCATCTGCTTCGCCAATGGCTTTCCATCCTCTCAACATGCCCAACAACCTGGATATGCCTACGTGCTAGTACCACTTTTACTTCCCTTGTGCCCGTACACCCCTGTCAATGGCGCTAGCACGTCTTCTCCCATGCTCAACTACAGCCTGTGCGGCCCTGGTGATGGCTCTTCAGACGAGCACTCTACGCATACTCGCACTCCTATCGTGCTTTATGCCACTACCGTCCCCAGGTCGCACCGGTATAACCTCGTTGCCGTGCCCGCTACTCGAATAAGCGCACGCGCTGCTGTTGCTTGCGGAAGGAAAAATAGCACCAGCACTGAGAGCCAGAATGAAGATTCAGATAATGAAGACATCCCAGTCTCCTCCGGAGGTGTCGATGTGTACACATGTGCAGTGAGAAGTAGTATGACGCGAGAATTGTACTGTATGATAGAATATGCGAGCTGAGATAGATTGAACTTAATGCGAGAAATGATGCGAGGCGTGGTGTCACGGTGGCGGGATTGGAGGGTCGCACTTCATTCAAATAATGACGCGAGATGTAGTCTGCTTGAGAGAAAATATAAGCAGACTGTACTTTGTTTAAATAGTGACGCGAGATGTAGTCTGCTTGGGAGAAAATATGAGGAAGCAGACTGTACTTCATTCAAATAGTGACGCGAAATGTAGTCTGCATGAGAGAAAATATGAGGAAGCAGACTGTACTTCATTCAAATAGTGACGTGAGATGTAGTCTGCTTGCTGAGAGAAATTATGAGGAGGCAGACTGTACTTCGTTCAAATCATGACGCGAGATGTAGTCTGCCTGAGAGAAAATAAGAGGAGGCAGACTGTACTTGACATGAGAAATGACGCGAGACATAGTCTACTTTGAATCAAAATTGAAACAGGACTTGACGCGAGCCACGACGCGAGATGCACTCTGTTTCATCTATCTTTAACGTCTATGGAAGTGTACAGCAGATCCGCCTTGACTTCAAGTGCAGTTCTGCTTTCAAATTTACTTAACGGTGTGCAGATCAAAGATAATGGACCTCTCGCCGCCATGAGTCAAACCCAGGATGTCGCTCCGAAGATTAGCAGGCGTAGTTGGAAGGATATATGCATCGATTATCCTCACCAGCCTACAGTACAGAGAACGAGAGAAGACTCTCGAAAAAACGGTAAGATCTATTCTTCTGGTTTCTATGATATAGCTAATCAAGAAGCGAAGCATTCGACGAGATTTTGGACCAAAGTGGTGATAATGCAAGTGAGATGAGCAAGAATGAGTCCCCTACCACCGTCAATGCTTTCCCGGATATAACCATCTGCTTTCGTGACGAACTTTCTTGTTCACCAATTTCGTTCAACTATGAACTAGGCAACGACTACGATTCGCCTTATTTTCCTCCGATGCCTTTCTTATTTGCAACAAAGCTAAGACCAGAAATACCATGAGATTCGGTACACTTTCAGACGGGAAAAATTCTTATAACATGTAAATTTATTCCAGTGTCTACAGATTCTGAAAGGATAGTCCCAGGGATCTTCGTGGTATGCTTAGGACCAGCGAAGGAATAGACTGATACAATGCAAACAACATTTTTTGCCTTTGCTAGCTGCCATATTACAATTTCACTAGTAGCAGGACATTTGTCAGATGATAGAGTCTCGGAATCCATGTTGGTTAATTTAGTCAGAATACAACTCGGAAGAAAGTGGGCAAAAGTCCTGTGGATTTAGTAGTATTTTACATCTCCAAGGTATGTGCATCGCTCCATCTGCCTATTTGTCCATTTGGCATTATGACAGCCTCAAAATCTGGGCCGAGTCGAGTCTCCACTATTTCACGAAGTCGCTCGGGGTCTGCAAGCGGACTTGTGCTGACACGAGTAGACGTTGTCCGGGTCCGGTCGTTAATAACAGGCTCAGGACAGAATGGTGACAGAAGTGTCGATAGTTCACCGTTAAGCTGCATTTGATCATATTGTCCAAACATCGTGGTCTGGTTTATGTCCGCAACAGAGAAATGGAGCCCTTTATGTAAATTCGATCAGTTGGAAACTTAAGGCATTGATACAAATTTTACGCACCGTCATCGTAGTAATACCGAGGATGAAGTTGGGCTTCCTGTCGAAACATGTAGAATAAATGGACTACGAGCACAAACTAAACATGATTGATACCCACAATTTGCAAGAGCCTACGCTCATGATCATGGATCAGCTGCTGGCAATGTGTGAACTGGGCACTAAATTCGTCGGCGTCGCGAATCCTCAACCGTAAGAGGCTGTTTTCGGCTTCAAGTGTGGTGCGTTTCCGTTTCTCTCGGATTAAGGATAGCTTAACAGTACGAAGTCTCCGCTTCTATGCACCATGGTTAGAGTCAAGAGAAACCGAAGAAACAAAGATGAAAAGACTTGCCAGATATAATTGGGTTCTAGCAGTATTTGTGGAACGAGGCATCGGAGAAAGATAGATCTTTCAACTGAAAATGTGCTTTTATTTAAGCTTGAGCGCACATAGGATTTCACAATCAAGGTCTTGCAATTGTAACTTTAGACAAAAACCTCAGAGATACAATTAACCTTAAAGTATCAGCGCCCCGAAGTGTTGTTAAGTAACTTGTTAAGTGGCTATAGGACATGAGAACAGCGAAGTGTGAAGAATGGCAAGTGAGAGAAAGACTATACGAGCCAGATTCCGAATGGTTCTCGTCCCATTATTTTCAACGCCCGAAATTAAACGATTCTACTACACGAACCATGTGGAGACAGGAAGAAGTGCGTTCGGACAGCCTTATCTGGAAAGATTTTCTCAATTTTCTCACGGTTGGATGGCGACCGGATGGCTACACTCAGGACCGGATAGCTACAGGCTACAGAAGCTGCTATCGCATATTTCGACGATACCTTCTGCAGAAAATTTTCTTTTGTATTAGTCTTGAAACCTCGCTAAGTATTCTTTTCTTAGTACTTTTTTCACGTACTACTTCCCATGGATTTCTGAAAGTCCATATGTTTTCATGTGGGTCGTCAAATGGATACCACTTGTAGTTCTCCAACTCGCACAAGAATGTACGATGTGCCCGGTAATGTAGCGCCCTTTTTTTTCGATGCTATTGTCAGTAGCTGTCAGAAAAACATTTGCAGACAGTAACTTTCTCATCTTGTTCCGAATGATTCCCAACAGTCTGTTTTGTGTTGCGCGACTAATGTTCAGCCTGAGGTCCAGGTTCATTTTTCTTGTTCTTTTAGTTTCGTTATTGTCTCTTCCATTGCACATAAAATGCTCGGTGCGAGGAGATACAATAACACATCACTCGCTGCCAATGTCTGCCTATCTCGCCGTAACTCAAGAAGAGTTCCTGAAGTTCATAGTCTTCAAATGCGCCTTTCCTCGGGACTTGGATGCAGAGATTGTGAACGCCTGGGCTCGTGCTACAGTTAATGGCCAAGGCCAAGGTGATCGGAATTTATACCTCTGAGACATTATTCATGTGAGTCATATATCCAAAGGTCTCCTGCTACTTTACAAACTAGCTATCAGCTCAGGGGAGTCTTCAGAAAGCTACATCTCTCTATCCGGAAGGAGTTGAGGCCTATGATTATACACAATTACGATTTGAAGTATGGAAAAAATACCGAAGTCCACAACCGTGACCTTCAGCTTCGTTTGCTGAGAAGAATCTCGTTTACTTTTAAGGTGTGAGGCGGTATGGTAGACCTTACCTAATATACTGTCCTCGTGACCTATGTACAAATATGGTAGTACGATGGATAGTAATAACATTGACCTAGACCATGAATGACTGATTCCTCGTTTCCCTCTATGCTCTCCTATCACCTCGTTATGGCTGAGCACCCGTATAACTGCTCCCTGTCGAGGTATTCGGCCGCCCACGTCAGCGTTATGACGTCGCCATCCTTCCTTCCAGAGCTGATGACGTTCGGGGTACTGTGTGCACCCTTGCATACGGACCTACGGGAGTCCATCCGGACTACGAGCGCATCACAGTGGTGGGGGTACCGCGGACTCCCGTGTCCGCACCTGAAACGAGCGTCATCCGCTGTTTCGTTCACTTCTCAGAACTAGCGTCATCCGCTGTTCTGTTCTATTCTTAACTACTCTTTAGAAGAAGCGTCGTCCGCTCTTCTGTTTGTCTTTATTTATACTAACTATTACTTTCTCTTTATCTACAGATTATTCAAGATGAACCTGCTCTCCCGACTCTACCGGCTACACCATTCCAATTCCCAAACGAATTCTACTCCTTCATCCGTCTCAGAAGGACAACAGTACTTCAAGAGTAGCCGTATCGACAACTACAGCAGACGACGTTCCGGGAGGACGGGATGCGATTAGAGCTGGGCAGAACGAGGAGTGGTATGGGGAAGGCTATGGAGAAGTCGTTCCTGGTAGCGCGGACTCCTGTGTCCGCTCTGTTTCGAGACGAGCGTTTATCCGCTCTTTCATCGACGTAATTCCCTCTACAGAACTAGCGTCCATCCGCTGTTCTGTCTTATTATGTCTAACCAACTCTCCCAATTCTACCAGCTATACCGTTACAACTACCTGAACCTTTGCTCTCCTATCTATCCTAAACGAGCGTATACCAGCTCTTCCGTTCACCCTCTCCTACTCGTGGCCCTTCCGTTTGCTGGCTTCACACCTCCCCCAGACATAGACGGAAACGAGACAACTCTATTGTCCTCGCGCTACCTTCTGTTTGATTCCCGGAGAATGGAGAAAGAAGGCGCGTTGGCTTTTGGCTTGGAGGAAAGATGATGATGCCTCGAGTGTAGCTACGTCATCGACTACAGCAAGCAACATCGTAGGAAGACGAGATGAGATTATAGGACTGAGCAGAACAAGTGATTGAAGCGGGCGACGAGGAAGGTTGTGGGGGCAGTCCATTGCGAGCGTCATCCGCCAGCTAGACTATTACTCCGTCAACCACGCCCTTCAAGCTTGCTCCTATAGTTTCCTACTCTACCGACTCCTTTCTACGCTCAGCCCTCTTATTCGCCGGCTTCATACCCACTCCTCTCTTCGACTCTTCATGACCTGTCCTTTGGTTTCGCGCTACCGTTCCTACGAATTGGACCCTTCGGTGTCAAAAGAGATTCTCGGTGAGGAAGGAGAGACTGTCGGGGTTGAGGAAGGGTTGTGTTTGATCGAGGTTGACAAGGAAGCGGCAGAGGCAGTAGAAAGGAAACAGGAAACTATGTTTCGTCATCACTGTCCTCGGCGCCTTCAAAACCTCTTCTCGTGCCATCTACCGCCGTTTTGGGCACCTCCTACTCACGGCTCTCATCCTCAAACAGCTTCATTCCAGCTATAAACTTCGAATCCAATTCCTCCATTCACGACCTTGGCGAAACTCACGACGCAATGCCTGCGCGAGAAATCTCACCTATCGCCGCTTTCGATGACCGTGCCAGCTCTGAACTATGCCGTCATTGATACCATCATATCCACCTCAACTCTCTTGTGTGCCGGCATCACTCTTACTCCAATCTTCGACTCTACCTTGATTCCGCTGAAGGCCAAGTCAACGTCTGCTATTTTAGGTGCCAACAAGGTTCCGCGCAAGGTTTAATCCCACTATCCCCTTTCCTATGCAGCGTAATCCGCTCTGGATTGGGATTCGTTTCTCTATTCTTACGAGTTGGACCCCTCTGTGCTCGGACTCCTTACCAAGTGCTTTCGGCTGGGTTGTGCGGTATTCCGAAGGAACGGCAGATGTGGAGGATTGGTTTATTTCGACATTAAACGGGTTGGGCAGAAATGTTGATCATTGGAAGGAATTGCTTTTTGAGTACGAAGAATGACAGAATATAACGGCTATTTCCACTCTCGGCCTTGTTCGACGATTCTTCTTCGTCTTCACTGTCCTCTGTGCAACCGTATCGATCCAACAGACCCGCAAAACGAGCTCGGACCCCTTTCCCTCATCCCGTTTCTTCGCCTCTACCTTCTTTGTGTCCTTTTCCGATATTCGGTTGCTCCAGAGATCGTGGTGGTGAGAAACCTTTTCTTGACCTCGATGAATCTGACCATGTCGGGATACCGGACCGATAACCATGTATTCGAGCTCCTGAACCGTTGAAGACACCAGCCTCGTCCTTCCTTCCCTCCTTCACGAATTCGAATTTGCCGGCAAATGGCAAGTTGAGACTGGCTCCCTCGTCATTCTCAATCAAGTTCGTCAAGAATGCCCCGGCCTGAACAGCTTGTCGACGACACCACTCTCCTCGAAACCTCGCTGGCTAGTAGCGTAGAGTCGAGCAGATCTTGAGCTCGACTCAGACTCATGTGTTGACGTGTTGACTTTGTTGGAGTCTGAGATGGATATGCGGAGATTTTTAGGGAGTATATACCCGTGGCAACAACAGACTTGGGTGTTCCCACTGTTTCCGGTATCGACTTTGTATTCATCATGTTATGAACACCAACCAGCGGACCAGCTCCCAAAGGAGAATGTTTATGGAGAGCCTGAAGAGGAGAAGGTGGAATTTGGAGTGTTCGAAGAAGACAGAATTCTGAAGAGGCGAAGATGCTTTGGAAAAGTCGCAGTTGTTGATGGAGGGTCTGTGGTGTTGTCTGACTGCAGCTCGAGATGAAAAGAGAGAGATTCTCGAGGTTATGACTCGAGCGTTCAGGAAAGATTTTGGCGCCTTCAAGCTTGCGTACTTCCGAGAACGATGTTGTATCAGCAACGGGTGTTAGGGTAGATGTTGCAGGGACTAGGGGAGACGAGTTGAAGAGGGAAGTTGAGATGGGATCGACGAGAACTGGACAGAAAGATATCGAAAAACCTCCTTCCATGTCACCTACCGGCGTTCTCGGTGACCGGCTAGCTCTACGTCATTCCCGTTCCTCACTTCAACTCTTTGCAACGCGTCCCTTAGTTTTGCGCTACCATTCCTACGAAATGGACCTCATGGTGTTGAAGAAGATTCTAGTCGAGGAGGGAGAGATTATGGCGCTGCAGGCGTAGCCACGTCGACGACTACGTCAAGCAACGTCGCAGGAGGACGCGATATGATGTGCCCAAGAACAGGGCAAGCCGCTGGAACGATATGCGCAGTTGGCCTTGGATGGCTCCTGGTCCTTGCGAGCAGTGAATGGCTACGCACCCGAATCAACTCGTTCTCCCATCAGGCACTGCGGCACAATTGTAAAAGGAGCTCGGACCCTCTTCACCTTCTCTCTTTCCTTCTCTACCTCAGTTTAAGCTCGCGCTTTGAATCCTTCTCTACAACCTGCTGGATCGTGTAGTATTCCCGGGAAGCAGTAGATGCGGAGAATTGGTTTATATCTCAACGTTAAACGGATAGAGCTGAGATGTTGATCGCTGGAAGGAATCACCTTTTCGGGTATGGAGAATGATGGAATTTGACAGCTACTACTCCTACTCTCGGTCGACCTGCCTTTGCAGAATCTTCGTGGTCCTATTCCAGCAATATTCCAGCGTGATAGGTTAGAATCCTCTCGTCTGTGCAGCGTCATCCGCTCCGGATTTGGATTCTCTCCCTTATTATAACATCACCGACGTCATCTCCAAACTCACTGCCCGACAAACTGATGATAAGGAAGAAGGCTACTCTCCACGTTCCATTTCGTATCTCCTGCGCTTCAGAATCGGTTGTATAACCGTTCCACCAACATTGGACATGGCTAGTGGTTTATGTGCTCCACCACCACAATCAACCTCTCCTGAGAACATAGACCTATTGTCGAACCCGTTCTCTCCTTCAACGGCAGTTCCACTATTTATCACTCTCGACTGATGCAGAAACTCCTGCTGTCTTCACATTCCGTCTTCTACTCTCAGCTCTCCTCCCCAAATGGCTTCATTCCCACTTCAAACTTCAACCGATCACAACGAGCTGCTCCTTGGTTCTACTCACTGTTTTAACACTTCCTGGGATGGAACGAGCGTGTTATCCACTCTTCCATAGGTCCATGCGCTGTTCCAGAATGAGCGTCATCTGCTCTTCTATCAACCATGTCTGGTGGCCGTATGTTTGACACTCAAGTCTCCAAAATCAACCTCCTTCCCCATTCACGAAATCAAATCCACCGGGGAATAGTGAACTGAAGAGTGGGGGGCAAGAGGTGGTTATGGACCTGCTATCGGTACTCTTCAAGTTCTCTATCATTTTCAATTCCACTCATCGCTTGGACCATAACTCATCATGTCGCAAGCTCTATCTCTCGAGACTTTTCTCCTAAAGGACTGGGATGCAGTCGAGCATGTAGAACCTCCCTTCATTACAACACTGTCAGGCGTCATCCGCTGACTGGAAGGTTGCAATCGTCATACCCTAGGAACAATTCCACGGTTCTCTCGCTGTCTTTATCACTGAGCTATGCTTCCACATACTCTTGACTTGGACTTAACACCTCGTGCATATGTTATCACCTAGCAACTACTCCGAGTCCCCTGTCAACTCTCTTTACTTCAAGCTCACACTCAGCGAAATACGGGTAATGACTGCCTGTTCCAGAGGTGGTCTCCTACCTCTGAGTCTAGGCATGCATGGAAGTACTATCTGGTGTTCTTCGAACGTGTCTATCAGGGGGCCCAACTTTATCAGTATTCTTCAACGACCCAAATGATTACTCAACCCCTATTCCTTTGACGGTGAACTGTTGGTTTCGAAATTCTTGCAGCCCTGCCTCCGTCCAAGTGTAGGTTGGGTTCTTCTCCTCAAGACACATGCATGTTGCATCTCTGCTCCTTTGACCTGGTTCATCTTGGGTTTGCAAATCCTTAGCTTCTCTTTACAGACACTTCACGGTTGTGTTTATGAGTCGTTGTCTTGGCACGAGAAATCAGGTTAATGAAATGGGTAGATTAGAAAAGGATGAGATGGAATAGATACTCAAAGGCAATATTGAATGAGTATTCGCTATTTTGCGGCAGGAGAATGTGAGCGTAGTCCGCTCTATTCTTTTCTTTTAGAATGAGAGTTATCTGCTCTTCTATCGACTGCATGCAAGTGAAATACTATCCTTCCCCTCCAGTACCTTTGGCTATGTATTGGATACAAGATGAATATAGGGCTGGAACAAGTAAAGATTAGAAAACCGAAGAGTGGGGGGCAAAGGCTAGCTATGGAACATTCCCGTTGTCTACCTCTTTCCTTGACAACTTCATGTCTATTGCTTGGTTAGAGACTTGTGTTGAGAGAATTACATTTGGGATTGAGATGGATTTACCTTCTGGAATTTAGCGTCATCCGCTGATTCCTTCTTCCTTTACCCTCTGGAGTTTAGCGTCATCCGCTGATTCCTTATCCCTTGTTTTTGTCTGATGTGGTATGCCTAGTGCTCTAGTCTGGCATGATCTGTGGAGAGCAACCTTTCATCTTTTTTGGAGGCCAGCGTCATCCGCTGATTCTTTTTCTCCCCCTGTTTGTATGAAGCGTAATCCGCCTCCAAACATATTTGAAGAAAAGATAATATCTCTCTTCAAATTTAAATTTAAATTTTTTTTTTTTTTCACAACTTCTATTATTCAGATATAACCCAGTTCACCTTGCAAGCCTGTTTCTCTGAAGTAGTATCAACACCTCTGTGGAGTTTCTGAGTCTGGGGGGCCACTGCTGTTGCGCAATATCTTCACAAGTTTTTCAGCAGGGAATTAAATATCCAGCATTCTTCCTTTGCAATGAAGAGCTGCTGAATCTTTAATTGGGGGGCTTAGGGGGGTATATATGGTATATACCAGGGATTAGGCTGAGATGACTATCGAAGCCTATATGCTTCGGTGACATCTACCTAGGATTAGGCTGAGACAGGTGTTAAAGCCTATCCTCTACTGATTGCAGCTGTACACTGCATCAATCCTTACATTATACCCCCTGATTGGCAAGCATCAGCTACTCCTGATACATGTGTATCAGTCTGGGATTGTGTTACCCTGTGACAGCAATTCCAGTTGAATGCTATTCCCTTTTCAAAACACCCACCCTCCCAACCCCCAGTTTTACAATATGCTTCCTGGAATCTCAAAAGGTAAATGGTATATCTTCCCTTATTATTATATGCACACAAGTCCCAAGGACAGTGGGGGGCACTGTGAGGCGGTATGGTAGACCTTACCTAATATACTGTCCTCGTGACCTATGTACAAATATGGTAGTACGATGGATAGTAATAACATTGACCTAGACCATGAATGACTGATTCCTCGTTTCCCTCTATGCTCTCCTATCACCTCGTTATGGCTGAGCACCCGTATAACTGCTCCCTGTCGAGGTATTCGGCCGCCCACGTCAGCGTTATGACGTCGCCATCCTTCCTTCCAGAGCTGATGACGTTCGGGGTACTGTGTGCACCCTTGCATACGGACCTACGGGAGTCCATCCGGACTACGAGCGCATCACATAAGGTATCTTTGGCGTTCTTCACAGCTTATTCTTTACACTTATTCTTCATGCAGGATCCTATTAAGAGGCACGGTGTATATCGAAATCCTCTGATTTCCAAAGTAGTTGAAGCTATCCTCGAGTTGATGACTAGTGTAGACTATGAAGAAGAGCTGGCAAATGGGATTCCTCTACCCGTTATTTCATTTGCTATACTTACTGTGAGTTCTATATATGCCGAGTGAGCTCACCTGACCCGCTGTACACAGATCGAGCAAGCCCTAGAGGAATGGCAGACGGGCAAATTTGTCCAGAAGCGCATATGTACGACAGGGTATCATTCCTTGCGATTCTCGCAACACCTACGCACTCTCCAAGCACTAGACGTGCGCGCTCAGAAAAACTTGAGAGAGCGACTACTTGTCGAAGCTCGGTAAGTTACTTTGAGCAACGTCATGGTTCTTTGAGTGCTAACGACTCGAAGTCCCAGCTATGATGTTCTTCTTCTTACCGAACGGGACTTGATTTATGCTGCTGAGGAAGCGGAAGACGAAGAATACAACGAGAATGAGGAAAGCGAAGTGCTTGAAGGAGATGACGAGTACGGAGGAAACGATAAAGATGAGAATGGTGACAGTGAAGATGACCAGGATGACGATGATGGTTTTCACACTCCGAGCCTATAGTTCAAACCCACCGCATGAAGCAAGTTTTGATACCCCAGAGTGTAATTTTAGCTAGTCGAGTTATTGGTAACCCCTTGATCCCCGGAAGCCTATGGTGAGAAAGACAGAGATAGTTAGGGTACTGATGCCAGTCTGATGCGAGTTGAGTCAAATTGGAATGCTGAAATTCGCCATTTGTTCTCCTTGTGATGACTATAGACTCTTGGTATCTTGTCCATTTTGAACCATGGACCAGAATCCAAGGGCATGTATCGGGAAACTTTTGGGTCCGGCAGTGGTCACAGGTGGGAGTTGGTAAAGGTGTCAGATCCAATCGTTCGAGCTGCGATGCTTTATAAGCTGGCATTCCGCAAAGGCTGTCTGAAAGTCAAGAACCAACAACTCGTTGATAATACAAGTTGGGTTTTCAAGTCCCAAGAATGCGTCTCCAGTATAATAGGAAAGCGAGAGACGTCCAACCCACCAAGAGCTGCCACATATTCTGGGGATACACCAAGCAAAAAAAGGTGTACAGCTCCACCAATCCTAAAGTTGTGACCAAGGACATTTCCCAATCTGGGGTCAAACTCTGCTAGTAGAGGGATGGTGGGATGGTCGAGCGCTTTTTTGGGGAACGATGAGATATCTGACTGTAATAGGTGGTTTGCGCTTGTGAGATGTACCTTCTTTTGACCGTTTTCCTCGCCATCTGGATCCAGCGTTCGTCTCCACACCATCAAGACCCTTTGGTATCGTGCTCCGCTTTCAAACTTGAGAAACAGTTTGAGACGATAGAGCCGGAAACCCTGTCCAGGTGTTCACCGACAAAGGCTTTGTCTGCTGGCATCCGCGGTTCCTCGTTGATGGCGTTGCTGTGTGAAGCGGCCAGTGAAGTCTTTTTTGAGGAGGAAAAGACTTCAGTAGTTCGCGAAACTGGGTCTGCAGGGTTTCTCTCTGAGTGAACGTATCCAAATGAGGAGGGATCCAAAGCTGCGTAAACGCGACGGATAGAGGCACTGATCCAAGGATTACGGTCACGACCTTTGGATAGAGTGCCAATAGTACCTTGATTATCCGAGTAGATAACCAAATTGGTATTTGTTAGGTCTCTCTGCTCCAAGAAGTAAACCAGAAGCTCGATAGCTACCATCTTCCAGTAGAATATGTTTTGCCCTGGGCACTTATCCTTCCAATTGGAGTCTAGGCGAAAGGCAGCCCAGGCGGATGTAGCAGTTTCCTTAAGTTCGAGAGTGAGGATAGACGGGGGCGTCCTTCCGTGCCGTGTGGACAAATGCACAATGACAGAGGGTGCTATGTATCCTCTCGACTGGGTTAAGGTTGCACGTGTTCCCCAAGAAGCAGTTCATAGACTGCCTGATGCAGTGGTGGAGGTATTTGAGGTGCCTATGCTCCTAGAGCGATACGGGTTTCCGAGGAACGTCCCATAAGAAACCAATGAAGACCGTGATGTCAACAAGTCCGACTTTACCCTTGTCTCCAGAGGAGTGCTAGGGGACACCCAGTGTCATCTTCGCCTTGTCGTATGCATATACCCTGACATCTGGTTTAAGATATCCGGAGCGGTTTGAAATCGTCTTCGCAACGTTTGAGGGAGTCAACACCTTTAGCATCCCAGATCGCTACACTGCATTACCAACCATTCCGGCATTGCTACTCGCTGAAGCACAGCAGAGGGGGACACGGTGATCAACTAGAATTCGGTCATGTCCTTGTACAACCAGGGGGTTTCTGGTCAGGATGAGCCGGACAAGTACGGTGAAACTTCTTGATGTCAAAGGCACATGGTTGTGTACATGATAGGCGGTCAGACTAAGGGAAAGTATGGTCGAGGCATTGTAAGCAATGAGTATAGGACGTAGGAGGCATAGTCATATTAGGCATGATAAAAGTTAACACGAAAATCACTCACCAAGTCTGCAACCATAGCCCTGTATCAAATCTTGTGGGGAAGTCTTCCTTGTCTATGAAGGAATTGATGGGGGCACGCTCAGGTACTGCTTTCGAAAGGTTTCGACAGACACGGTATTTAGGTTCCAGACCCTCTTCCTTGGTGTAGGGTCCTGAGAAACGACCAGCTTCGAGTTCACCTTTGATGTATTATTCATAGAGTCTGACGTGATCAGGGTTCACATTAGGCGGTAGAGGTCGGTGGAATATATATTTAGTGAGGTCTGGGCAAGAAAGCGGTTCTGGGAGTGAGGAGGCGTTCCCGAACCGCTGCGCATTCCGCCTCGAGAGCACCGACAGGAGTTGGTTCGAATAGGTTGAATAGTTACAGGACCACTGCAGAGAGTAGTGGTCGGATCGCCCGCAGAAAGTGCAGACTTGTCCGTGCACTTGCATCCTCGTCCATCTCTGTTGTCTTGACGGAAGCCGTGAAGATTCCAGGAGATGCAGATGGTTGCACCAGTCCTCAGATTCTGGAGGTTGCCCTTGACGAAACGTGCCCAACGCGGCTTCCCATTCGAGTCTCGATGTTCATCAAGTTTGTGTCCCGGTTTGACGCATGCGGGGCGGCAGACGCAACAAACCGGGCGCCTGCTACCCGTTGGAAAGAGCTGATAACGTTCCTTACCAGTAATACTAGACCTGTCTGCAGAACATCGAAAAGAACGTGGACGATGGGAGGAATTGGACCGATTCTGGCCCTGCGCTTTCAAGTCTTGCTCTATCATAGCCTTGTTCTCTGCCTCTAGTAGAGCCAAATCATAGAAGGATGAGGTAAATCGAGCCTGTTTGATGAAACGTTCCTTACGGAGACGCTTCTTCGCAGTTCTCCAAATACCCACGATCTCCTCGTTCTTTGCCCAGAACTTTGCATGTGCGAAGGCAAAATCGGAATGCCGACCTCCTTTTCTATTCGGGTCACCTCCGTGACAGACGCGACGTGGTTTGGTATGGCGTATGAGAACTGGGTGAAGTTGGAGCAGCTCTCGAAGGGATGTTTTCAGCCTTACAAATAGCATCCCAGTGCTTGATCTTCTTCCCATTGGCATAGCTTGAGGTTAGAAGGTTAGAAGAGGCGACGGCTTGAAATGGAATGAGTCGCGATGTGATCATGAGGAAGAGGCCCAGAAGTATCACTCCGTGGTTAGCGAGTTCGAAGAGTTCATTTAGAAAAACCAATTTCTGTGTGTCCACCACCTCGAGGTAGTTTGGGGCATGAGTGCGCGTCTGCCTAGATCAGGAAGGTTTATCTTTGTGCTTGGCGGTCATCTCCGCCATCCGAATCAGAGCACTCTCAGGAAAAAGTGCTTTGAAAAGGGATGGCGTACTCACCTTGACGAGGGAAGCCGTGGGTGATCCGTCGGGACCGATTGTTCTGCTGCGCCCTTATGTATTTATTTCGGCATTCATCTCGAGCCAGGTTTCCAAATCCAAGTTTTCGAAATACCGATGTGCTGTACATAGGTAATCTATGGGTTTTCGGCTCTGAGAGATAAGCCACGTTGCTAGAGAGGCATTTTCGAGTTGCGAAAGAAAACGGATGAGCCTGAGGAAGGTGACTACGGTTGCGTGACTAGTCACAGTCACTGCTCGCACCTTAGCCGATAAGCATCAAAATATTTCCGAACTTGCAATAATTCCTCTGGGTGGCTCTACTGGAAAGAAAAGAAGCAAGTGGGTTGTCCAAAATCTTCTGCGGCTTTTTTTTTACACCTCTTTCAAAAGGCAGTCCATTATCACCTGATGTCGCACTACGTGCTAAGTGGTCAGAACCTTCATTATTTCCCCCTTGAACTTTTCGGTGTGTCTTCCACAGACTCTTCCTTATTCATGGTGTAGACATTCTCTTCCATCACGTTAACATCACTTTTATGCACTCTAAGAGCAGCTCAATTAATCTCAGTAGACTTGAACTAGCAGTGACCCGTGCGACGCTTCCGTGCGTAAAGTCTTCACCCTCCCTTCGGTCGGACAGCTCGAGGCCCCTTGCAAGCGAGCAAGTGATGTTATCTGAAGGCTAGCAGCTAATCAGATTACAGGTTTGTCTCGAGGACGAACGGTCATCTCTGATGTATAGAACTTGGACGCCGAACATATGAGTTCCACCTGTTTATGCTTTGCCAATTTTATGCTCCTATTTCGACACGCGTGCGGTGTCTTGATATGATTGATTAGCTAGCTCTGCGGATTCGATTTCTAAGAGTCCCCGAGCTGCATGAGATTGCCGCCTCCAAGTCATACAAATGTCGATATGTATAGTGATCGAAAAGTACGTGTACATAGTGTAACGTCGCTGTTAACAAGGGCAGTAGCGGCAGCAGTGGCAAAACAAAATACGTATCACGATGCAGAAGTCACTAGCCATTCGATACTGGTTAAACTTATGGTTTGTAACTGATAAGCCAGCTTTGCGGATTCGATCTCTAAGAGTCTCCCGAGCTGCATGAGATTGCCGCCTCCAAGCCATACAAATGGCAATACTTGAATGCAAGCACGCATTCAAAGGTTTATTTCTAGAAGTTCGTATTTTTTTCAGTAATGTCGGAGAATTGAGACTTGGTTCAGACGTCGCGTTATTCGCAATCGCCACATACAAGCTGCAGAGATGTTTAAATGCAAGCACGAATTCGAACGTGTATAATGATCGAAAAGTATGTACCTATGTATGTAGTGTAACGTAGCTGTTAACAAGGGCAGTAGCGATAGCAGTAAGTAGCAGTAAAACAGAATATGTACGGTATGGTAAAATTTGTGAAAGTATGCCAAATATGAGTTTTCTAAGTAATCGGATGGTTGAGTAGGTAATGGTGAATTGAAAGATGCGTACAAAGCTTGAGAACTTGGCAGTAAGTAGTAGTAAAACGGAATATGTACAGTATGGTAAATTTGGCGAAAGTATGCCAAATATGACTATTGCAGTAGACAAAGCGAATTGAGTTTTCTAAGTAATTGGATGATTGAGTAGGTAATGGTGAATTGAAAGATATGCACAAAGCTTGAGAACGAAAGCAGCGACAAAGCAAAGACAGCACCTATATAGACGCTGAAGTGAGATATTTGAGAGATGGCTAAGGGAAGAGGATCGGATTCAAGACATTTGGGGAGACAATGAACTGGGTGACACGGGAAAGAAGTTTGTTCTGCCGCATTCATTTGTTACGCTAGAATAGAGAATTAGTGATTAGTGGATTAGAACGCGGTGGATGGACACGTACCATCGTCCGAAACAAGAATACCGGCAAGCTCGCTATAAGAATCCGGACAAAAACTACCATCTGAGCGATAACCTGTCCAAAATCATCGATTGATACAGGTCCTTTCCGCAGTATTGATCAGAATTGCTCACCAGAATCACTGGCATGTGGCCAACAAAGACGATGTTTGCATTTGGGGGGTTCTGCGTCATGGTCAGTGAGACTACTCAGAATTCAACACAGAACTGGAATGAAGCATACTCCTAGCGCAGGAAGTACCTGTCTCGGTCTCGGTTGGGGTCGTTCTCGCCGTTCTCGACGTAAATTTCTGCGACGATTTCCAATCTGAGAGCCACTAAGATGATATCTTTGGACTTGGAACGAAAGTGGAACGTACGCGATGCTGAAAGTGTTTCTCCTCTGTATCACCGTTCTTCCCAGCTCGCGGTGCCTTGGGGTGTAGACGAGGTCGAGTGTTTCGGATGGGGGGCATGGTCGTAGGAGGACAGAGGATTAATATTGGCGCCCACGCACGGTTCCCGTATCACCAAGTCAGTCTGATCGGCGTGCGATTTTCTTGCCAGCCTGCTACGTTATCAATTCTATCTTAAAAGCAGGTGGAACCGTGATGCATTCGACGTTTTTCTTTTTCTTCTTTTTGCTGAAAAGGTCTTGAAGAAGTATAGGTCGGTTTAGCAGGTTTGAGCTCGCTGTTCACTGGCCGTCATCACCGGTCAAGTAACGTTCACTCTAGTTCTTGAGTCTCCACCTGGTGGTCCTACATCTGTCCCGATTGTTCCAGCTGAGTTTGAAATGTCAGAGAAATCTTTTGTAAATGACAAATGCAGTCATCAATCGTCCACACTCGCGGGGACTCAATTGCTCAAGTCGCCTAGTCCCCTACCTCTCTACGCTATACGATCCAAGCCGGAGACGACGAAGCATCCATTCTATCTGCAGTCCCAAGGACTTTATCTATGCTGCGACCCGGACAAAATGCCTGCAGATGCCTACTACACTTGTCGTCCCCTATGGCTCAGTATTCGCAGGTGCCTGCACAACTCAGCGCTTGCAGGTGCCTACACTTGCCCACGACAGCCCAGCGCCTTGACCGAAGGATGTCAGCCGCTATTTCCAGCCGCTATTATGGTATGTCGAGCAGCTCTCGTCGCCTGAGAAGGTTTTCATGGTTCTGCTAGTTTCAACTTTGGCCGGGCAAGGAGTGGGTTGACTTTGACTATTCCAGTGTACACTGGATGCTGTACTGGCACATTTCCGGATGCGGTGAGATGGATGATAAGGTGAGCAACCAGTCCTATTCCAAAGTTGATTGAGTGTATTGATTTGTAGCACCTTGTATCACAGGCCGAAACCAACTGGCTCCAATGAGTAGGGTAAAGCCTAGGTCTACTGGGGGTGCCTAGGGTGTTGTGGAATTGGGACTGGTTAGGATCTAGGGAAGATAGATCTAGAGGTGAGCGGCCAGCAGCGTTGGCTTCACCAAGCATTCACCTGTGCGCGGCCTTACGTCTAGACCGGCGCTACCCGATTTGATCCACCTCTGAACCTACTGGAGCATATTTGGATGTTCAACACTCCCAGCGGTTTTGGGTGTATACCATACAATCCCACAGAAGAATCGTCTTTGCATGTCGGACATATTCCTCCTTTATCCTGGCTGCGTACGGCTCCTGTATCAAGCCCTCTGCCAATCTGGCTATCGTCCGAGCCATCATCCGAGTGTCCAATTTAGGTTTGAACCGACTGGCTCTGCCGACTGACCAAAGCAAGCTGCACCCACATCCGAGTCCGCGACAAAGTCCTGTATAGAGACTTATCGTTCGAAACCCGAGAAATTCAAAGAGCTTCACCTGCCTTCGTTGGTACAGAGTCCTTCAGGCCGTTCCTGGGACGACAAAGTCGCGATTGTCGCTTTTCTATTCAATCCGCTTCTAATTCCTACTCAAGTAGAACCTTGGAGCCTTGTTCGGGCACTGGAGTTGCATAGAAGTGTTTTTTTTTTGTTTCAGTGACGCAAACATTTTTTGAACGCTGGAATAGGCATTTTCAAGCTTGCAACCTCAGAGATAGCACGAAGCAAGGGTTGGATCAGGAAACAAGAGGATCGAACACCAATAGCCCCCATAAATCTGAAAGTACACGGAAAGCTAAGAATGGAAGGGTGATTCAGTCTGTTGGACCAAGTTGAGAGTGCCTTTATGACGTGAGATGTCGAATAAATGACCACGAACCATTTGTATCTGCTGGACAGTCAGCTAGTTGCATGCTCCGTTCATCAGATTTGAGCGAGCCATAATGACAACTTGAGAGTCAAGTGGTTGAATCTTAAACTCAATATTTACCTATGCGACCACTTACACGTAACTTGCTGTCCTTCATTCTCATGCTTTCTGGGCAAATCGCCAGCTTCTTCTCTCTACAGCTGCCAGTGTAGCCAAGCTTTTATTCGGCCCTTAAATGACCTATCTAACAAACTACTGTGCAATTGCAATGTGTGGGTAGCCCCGTATCATCCTGAATCGTCCAGCTCTCGAGCCTCCTGAAAGATAACCTTTCAGCTACTTCTTTGGGACCAGTTAGCTTGACATGCAGCAAGAGCCAGGCTTCGGCTGCAGGTGCGTTCGCCGTGTCCGTAATGTTGTGTTCAAGGGCTGAAACAACGCAGCTTTATCTACCGGACGTAACTCTGTCGGATGGTCCTGCGTTACGATTGGTATACGCCAATCGTTACTGGTATTTGGTGCAGCTGATATGGTAAAACTTTTACAAAAGTACCGATAACTTATCAGATCGGGTATTGTAAAAGTGTCGATAACCAATTTTAGCAGGCATTTTTGAGATACAGCTTTTAAAAAAGTATGTATCTTGAAAATAAAAGTTAATACAACTTTTGTAAAAGTGGGCACCTAGAAATAACTTTAAAGTCAATCAAATGCATGTTCCAACCCCTTTTTATTACTAATGAGGCCACTCTGGAACTGAAATTGCCCATTTAGAGGGATGTGTCCAGGCAGAAACATCACTAGAGCTCATTAGAGGCGTCCTGACCCCAACCCTAACCCTAAACCCTAACCCTAACATTACCCCTAACACTATCCCTAACCCTAACATTAACCCTAACACTATCCCTAACACTATCCCTAACCCTAAGCCCTAACCCTAAATACTAGCTGTGGGACACAGTTCGAATACAGGGGGCAAGGGTTTTTCTCCTGCCATTAGTTATCGACACTTTTACAATACCCGATCTGATAAGTTATCGGTACTTTTGTAAAAGGAATACAGGCTCTGGTGCCAATGTTGGATTTCTCAATAATCGCGGTTACTTCTGTGCCATGAGTCTTCTGAGCAAATCGCCTCTATCATCCGTGTCTCGAGAAGAATTATTACCGAAGGGAATACGAGTCTTCTGGGCAAATCGTCCCGTGCATACGTCATCTTTGGAAGGTCTTTTCTCTTTCCGATCAGATCCAAGTCCATGTTGACGAAGGTCATGGCCTAGACCTTGACTTGGTCGATTGAGTCCTCAGTACATCTTACTATATCTTGCTGAGCGTTTGGGCCCTTAGACTATACATTCTTACTTCGAAGGACACATCAGGTCACATATATATATGAATGCATGTATTAAATCACCTACCTTTTAATCTCATTGTGTTTTGACCTTGCTTTCGAGAGACCGCAAGCTTATATTCTCAGTCCTAAGGCCTAATGCTTCGTGCTTACTACTGCACTATTCCCTTCAATCCTTGACAGCAGCGATGACGCTTCAAGGCTTCAAGCTTGATAGCATAAACGATCTAAAGGATTGCTCATAGTACGTTGAACCAAGCTGAAGGATTTATTTGCATTATGTCCGAATGTGGATTAATTCATAAACAGCTTTTGTAACAGGTAATTACAAAGATGGCTCCCAATAATACACCGATAAGCAGACATATAGAGAATGCATAACTTCGAGAAGCTCCATCTCCATCACACTTTTGCCAGTATTCTACGTACAAAGCCAACCCATCGCGTTTACATTGCATATACATGTTCCTCACTTGTGGGGTGACGCAAAGGGATAGATTGCCGTTGACCAGAAAAGAGACGGATACGCGAGACAGATGGGAGACTGAGGTAGCTTGCTGGTGATTGTAGCTAGTTTCAGTCCAATACCGAGATCTGATCATCTGGGCAGCCTTCATATGCAGAAGTCGAGATAGTTCCAAATCTTCATCCCGGTGTACTAAAAATAAACCCAAAGCCAGTTCCCGTAATAGAGGTAGCACTATACGGGATGGTGCATACGTAAGTGCATCCAAGAGGTCACTATCAAACCAATCTGAGTTTGAACTGTCACAAATTTCCAGGTCTTCTATACCATTGCATTGCGAAAATAGCAAAATTAGTCCTGGGGAAGTCAATCCAGGACAATCTTGCAGGGATAACTTAGAGAGCGGAAAATAGCTGCGAGCTCTCAGTGAATTTAGCGCAGATAAAGCATTCCTGGCCATGGTGAGCTCAATGGCACGGAGGGAAGGCAAGAAGAAAGACCCAAGGAGTTCGTCGCAATCGCCTTCAGCCATCGAACACCGAATGATCTCCAAATGTCGCAGTGGGTGGAGTGGAATACCAGAGAAATCAACCAAGGGAGTAGACCCGCGGGCATAAAGGTTCACTTTCAGGTAGACGATGTCACGACATTGCAACAGCATTTTTCGCACTAAGAAAGCGTCCAATGACTTCTCATCGATGTAAAGGGAAGTGATTTGGCTCCATGAGATAATATCAACCGCGGGGAAGTCGAGCAAGGTAAAGCTGCTTCTCTGATTGATAACTTCGAGGGAGGTAAGATTAGGGCTGGCGTAGAAGAGTGAATCGAGGTAAGGAAGCGATGATTCGTCTACATGACTTCTGTCATCAACACAGATTCGGAGTTCTTGGAGATTGGGAAAATGGGCCACGGAAGTAACAGGGCCTTCCAAACATGCTATAGGGATGCACAGCATAAGAGATTGCAAACAGTTCGCGGACGCAAAAAAGGGAAGCAAATATGTGATGAGACCGTTCCGGGAAAAAGAGTCTGGATCGAGATATTGTTGACCGTAGAGTCGCAAGTGTACAGGCAGAGTACCTATACGACTCAACCATGCTTCAACGATTTCGTAGTGGGAAGAGAAACAGGTGTCGATCACAGCATTTGGCATGCGTATATTAAGGTAGTTCCACAACTCGTGGGTTTCGAAAGCGATGCTCCTCCAGCGACGACATACGTGACACAAGCGAAGGATATCAGCAGGAATCCGCTCTCGGCCTTGATTAACAGACGAGGTTAAAATCTCGGATATCAGCTCTGGCGGAAAATCGTTAATTGTTACCGCAGGCTTGCAAATCTGAGAAAAAAACCATCAGAAACAGCCTCGTGGTTGTACGCAGCTAGGACAGAACCTTCAAGAACCTCCGGGATATTAAACAGAGACATTGTCTAAGCAAAACTTCGGTGGTGCCGCTGAGGGCCATTATGAGTGTTATCGGGTTTGGTCGTGCTGACTGTGGTTTCAATTTATGGCTGCGAACTTTCAATCATTCAACCGTGGAAGAGAGGGGGGGAGATACGTCCAGCCAGATGGCGAACTTCTGTTCTCGATCTGGAGATCAGGTCACATACACTAACCGATGCTGTTTTATAAACAAGACAATTATTGGCGTGCAACGGAAATGCTGAACACAAAAACGGACAGAATAGTGAGAGAAAGAATCCGCACTAGTGTGAGCTTCGAGAGAGAATCTCCGTGCCGGAGCGAGTCCACAAGGTCGACGACAGCTACGAGTGTCCTTCAGCATCCCCGGAAAAAATATCGTAGTCCCACAGATTCACAATGACAACAAGGATCTGTCCAAATTCCTGAAGTCCCAGCTTCCATGGTTTCACAATAATGATTACCAGGATCCGTCCGAATTCCTGGCCTATATTTCCAGCTTTCCCGAGCTTACATTAGCGAGTACAGGGATCTTCCCGGGTTCCTGACAGAATTGAAGCACCAGCTTTCCCGACTTCGCGACATTAGGAATCTTCCGGAGTTCCTATCTGAACTGTAAGAGAAGATGGAAGATTAGACAATGCATACACACCAGAACGTGAAAGAGAACAGAACGATATAAATAAAAATTATTGAGTGAAGACGAGCGCACACTGTGACAGCAAGGAAAGAATTTGCTGGCCACACCCATCGTAGGACTTCCTGTTTCCGTCATCATGTCGGAGGAGGCTCTGGGGGCTTCTGGGAGCTATGACAATTCAGAAATGCAAAGAAAACTCACGGAATCACGCCCGGAAACGGTCAGATTTTTTCCACGCGTGTCAGAAAGTTCTTGATTAGAACATGCAACGCATTTACTGTACTCTTTAATCCCTTCTTCTTCATAGTTAGGTTCATCGAGGTCGACATATCTTAGTCTATCCTAGGTGTAGATGAATATCAAATTTGTAAACTTGTAAACAATCCGAACAGTCCGAGTACCTAGCATAGGGTCAACTTAAATGAGCTAGTAACCCGCCAAATACCGTGATATCAGTATATGAAGTTCAGATCTCCAAAATTGAGAGAAAATATTGAGAAATGAGTGTACTCTGCGGAAGATTGAGCTTGGCTCAATGGATACATTTTTCAGCGAGTTGCATTTCGCGTCAGAAATCGCATCAGGGATCAACGTTGTCAACGCTCATGTGCTCCTATTCCCGAGCCGTATGAACCAACAGACTCAAAGGATACATGCAATCGTCTTCGAAAGTCAACCGCAATAACTAGTAGACGAGGAGCAAATATGTACAGTAATCATTCGACGAGAGCCAGTAAGAATGTGGTAAGCAAGAGAAAATTCTACCGTGGTGAAGCACTCGGCCAGAATAAGTGTAGACGATTCCAACGGCAAGACCTATAGGTAAATAACTAGGAGGAATTTAGAGCGCTGTATGACTGCGCTTGTGCTGGAGAGAAAGTAGGAAGAAAGCAATATCAGAGCAGGAGGATGGTGTCGGCCACATCGAAAGACATGAAGGATGGACTTTAGTTCCATGGATTCCTTATGAGGACGCTAGAAAGCGATGTAATTAGTGAGGGGTACAATACGCTGCACAGCTGCAGACGCACTTTTGTCTCAGACTCCACCTTGTAAGAGGCAACCAATCGCGACCTCGCAGTAGTGCTGTTCAATGTTCATGGTGATTTACTATGATGCAAGTTGTACGATGATCAGAACTGCTCACTATCAGTAATCTCATGACATTCAGTAGGTCTCGCCAGTTATTATAAACGGCTGGTGGATGTGGGGCCTACGGTGGTGTCAGGAGACAACTGAGACTTATTTTCGGGGTCAAAAATGGGATAGAACGCACGTTAGACATGGGACCAATCATAGCGGCCTGAAAGTCTCTGCGATGAGATCGAGGTGCCTGAGGATGGAGTCGGCGACGATTATTGCGGATGGGAGGCATGGCTGTAAGTGTTGAAATCGGATTTAGAATCAGACTTAGCGCCTGCGCACGCCCTAAAAAGCTCTCGCTTCACCTAGTAGTGAGCCAAATTAACAGATAAAATCCTTATTTTCTGTCTTCACTCCGGTGGTGTACCCCCTTGGCAAGTGTATATTCACCAGCCGGTTGCTTGTCGAACATACCGAGTACCGCATCTCGTTTCAGCCTCTCAAGAGATCGATTTAATCCCGTGTACAGGCGTCCTAGCTAGTGTTATCCCCGATGGTTCCATGGCCAGCTGAAGTAAGAAATCCTTGTCAATGAGAATGACAAATACAGTCGTCCAAGCTCAGGCTCGACCGCGAGCTCCAATTTTCAGTTCCTTCAACTAGCATTGGAAAACCTGGCTGGCGCCGAGCAAGGTGGGTGAAACTCCGCATTCAACAACACTTGACGCTCTATTCCTACCGTGGCACAATTCAGTTTTTCCGATAACCTCCTTGGAGAGCAAGGCACAAAGCAAGCGTAGAACAGCGGAGGCTCTCTCATTATGGCCGGTACGTTGCAGTTAGGCGTCCGAGACTAAAGGTGCTCCGCCGGTCTTGCTTCGTTTCGACCACGAGGAGGAAGCCTCTGTACTTGATGTTAGTCTATGAAACTATGGGAAGAAGCTACTTGTATTGGTCCTGGATGGTTCCTTGGGAAGAGGTGAGCTATCAGTCCCATCGGATCTGTATCTCTGATTCAGCTGAAGGCATACCAGGGCAGAGGGATTTTATGGTTCAAACTTACCAAGGCTTCCTCGAATACTGTGGGACATGCTCAGCACAGCGAGGTTTGAATCAACTCGGATCCGGGAGGTGGTAACCAGTACTACTCGCCGCACCGCTCCTTCCACCCGACCTTGAGTTGAGCCGTCTTGACCCCAGTTCTTGCTTTGCTTTGCACGCCCGGATGTATACCTTTTTCCGTTCGCACAGCCCCTCCTTTATCCTACCCCGAACTCCACGTCCGAACTTCATAACGTCGATTTATCCAGACAGTTATAGATTGCATATGCTTCGACATTGGGGCACCCCTCTTCCCTTTCTTCTGACTTACAGTTCCAACCAAATGAGCTTTGGTCGGCTCTGTGGCCTCCTTGGGTGTGTTATTGTCGGCGATGTGAACATTTCTTGTACTAGCATTGGCATTTTCGACAACCTCAGCGACAACGTAGAACGAGAATCTAGAGACCAAGAGGATCAGGGCTTGATTCTATGGAGCCAGTGAGCTGAACCCACACCAAAAGTAAACAACGAAAGGTGATACAGCTAGATCCAGTTGAGAGATGTAAAATGTCGAATAAATGACCACGAACCTGTCCAAGTATTTGCATCTACTGGCTATTTTTGACAGCGCTGCTCATCGAATTCGAGCGCGTTCTAATGTCAACTTGAGAGTCGAGTGGGTTGGATCCTAAACTCAATGTTTACTTGTTTTCGGCCTTGCAGCTGCATGTCACGTAACCTGCCTCTGGGCAAATCTCCTCTCAATCTCGCTCTTCTTTCTACTATGTCCACTGGGCCTGACATATACTATCCAGTTCAGCTTGCAAATGCGGCTTTTACGAAATGAGTGGCTCTCGTCTCTCTCCCCGAGGGTAAACGTTTGTCTCGATTTGCGCACGGGGAAGCTTTCATCGGAGGTGCTTTTACTTTTCGTCGTCCAAGGTTTCTCTCAGTGCCCAATAGTTTAGCATTGTAGTGAATATGACGCCAAGGTATAACTTTGTTAGCCCTCGCAGGAAGCCGTGAAATCGTTGGGTTGTGTCGGTGCCTCTTGCGAAACCTCTTGTTAAGGGAACTCAAAGCTGTGATGACATGTACGTATAATACCTTTGGTCATTCTGAGCAACTGATGCTAGGTAGAGGTGGTCTATAGAGAGCCCACGGCTTTCAACCCAATAGCTGAATGCATATCTTATAGCTAGTCTCGCCTGCACTGAGCAATATGGACTATGTCGAAGTTGGATTGAAGATGTATCGCATATATATCTCGGAGGAAGTGCGAATTTAGCGCGGCCAGGACATCTGATGCGGCATTATACGAGTGCCTTAGGACTCCTTCTGGGCAAATCGGAGCGATGGTTCTGCGATCGAAGTTATTCTTGCTTGAATCTACCCTTCTACTTGTGCTACCTTGAATGCCTTTTCAGCCAAATCTGAACTTTAGCCAACATGGTGGATGATGCGAGGCCACATGAGGTGGCGCCCATCTTTGAAGAGTGCAACGACTCCTTATGATTCACTTATGGACCAATCTACTATGGAATATCCCAAGGCAACTGCATACTGAGCCAACGAGATCTCATTTTGTGGATCTTCTCCACATCTATTGCCCAAATCGCTCACGATTCTCGCCCAAAATCCAGTTGATGGTACTTGTGGCTAATTCCACATACGAAATTTCAAGCCTTTAAATTTGGATCTCGGACATATGAATTTCGTACAGCTCTGTGCCACGCCAAAGTCTAGCAAACCGAAACAAACAGCAACTCCAGGCCCCTTCTCTGATTGGTTGACTTTGTTTACGGCGCTTAGTTGTGCTTTGATATCTGGAGGGTCACCTTGCTAGATCTGCTACTTCTCTTCGTCGGCCACTCTTCCGTCAACTAGTAGCCTTTGCTCTACATCGTCTCCTACCAGCTGATATATTTACAGGTATCATACTGAGGCCATACCTAGAGGAACACTGAGATGCCTTGGCCTGGGAAGCAGAATCTGTGGTAGGGTGTCACAGTACTATTCAAGTATTTCGCTATGTGGTGCGTCCATCCCTTCCTCCATTATTCTCAAGTCTCAACGATGTTTATCAGCGCCCTTATTAAGCATTATACAGTCAACATGACAATATGGCTTGTCCTCTGTCCTACCCATCCTTGCCAAGTCTGTTCGCACTCAGACACCTCAAAATGGGACTGCCACTCCTAAACTCCTAGGCTTCTATATCGCCAGTGAATATCACACAAGGCATCGGCACTCGACTGCCAGAACAACTGAAAGACCCGAGATTCGTTGAAGTCAACCTCAAGTCTGAAGAGTCTTTTATCTTACACTGCCCTTGGGGCTTTCTTTCTAGAGCAAAAACCTTAATGGGAATGTAATATTATCTGATATGTAATTATATTATTTTTTGCCACAAAAATAAATGACATTTTTGCGCAAAAGAATAAATCAATCTCATACAAAAAGTTTTATCTTTTGCCACTCGGAAAGTTTTTCTTTTTTGCCCTGGAAACAAAACGGCCGATAATCGCCCGCTAAGCGCCACTAGTGGTAATAAGCGGGCGATTATCGGCCGTTTTGTTTCCGGGGCAAGAAAGAAAAACTTTCCGAGTGGCAAAACAAAGACTTTCTTGTACAAAATTGTTATATTCTTTTGCGCAAAATTGTGATTTATTTTTGTGGCAAAAATTGATATAATTACATATCAGATGCTATTATATTCCCATTAACTTTTTTGCTCTAGAAAGAAAGCCCCAGGGGCAGTGTTACCCGGTGCGCTGGCGGGAACCTACTCTACATGCTCGCATTCGCAGACACCGACATTACCTTGCATGCACATAGGACAGCGGGGCACTAGTAAGAAGACCTTCCCCGCGCGCCTCAGTATCGCGGCTGACGTCTAGGAATAATAGGTGAATTTGGTCCCGGGTATTGAGCTTTGACGGCTTCGTTTCGGACAGCCCTGCTGACTCTCAAGTTCGTGTGACTATGCTTATTGCAAAACAAGGTAATAGAATTTCTCGAATCACGGGGATCACCAGATATTCTAGTTCGCCGCCGTGCTCCCACTGGCCTTTGCATTCCGCCCTCTCTTTCCGTTCCGATTTTTCTTCGCACCCGAGCTCCTACCTTTCTTCGGCGTCAGGTCAAACAGTTCATGCCTATAGAAGTGCCGGCGTCGTGCATTCATGTTTGCATCCATGATTTGCCTTTGTAGCATGACATCAACGGCCCAGAGCTGCTCACAGCTATAAAGGATCGGGTATTCATCTGCCAGCTTTCCAATGCGGAAGTCATCAGAATCAACGCGGGGATCAGTGAGGTTAGTACGCACCTTTTCACGAAGCAAGGCAACTTGTGTCTGATCTTGGCGTTCCAGAGGGAGACTTTCGTCCAGTAGCTCTTGAACCAGGTACCAGACCCGTTTCTGAAAGAGAGCGTGAGCTTTACTGTGTGCACCCTGTTGCATAAAGTTTACCTTCATTTTGCTGAGCAGCTCTCTGCCGAAGTCTGGCAGACATCGGTGTGTACTGTCTTGATCGATCTCGGGGGGACGCGGAATTATGCGATGGGTACATTCCTGGCCTGCATCAGCAGGTTCTGAGAACACCTCTTGTGACGGCTGGCTAGTGGAGATACTCGGAAGCGGGAGCTCAACCTCGGGGGGGCGCGAAACGTTATCCTGGTCTGAGCTGGCTTGTGACGATCCCGAAAATGTCTGCGAGGGCGACAGCCGACCAGCGCTGTGGCTGCTATTAGAGGGAGACGGTTCATCGTGGCTAGTGCTGCTACAGGTATCCGAAAAACTCGTCACCGCATCGGACAAGGGTGACGACCTTTCCTGGTTGGTACCGGAGGACAAGGCAACTCCGTCGGCGGGAATGTTGCGAAAATTTCTATAGAGGCGTGGAATCAGATTCATTGTCGGCGAGGATGACGATAAGCGATAGGATGAGAAACCTGGAGTCACAAGAAAGAGTAAGTCACTGACCTCCGAACTTTTTATGCCTTTATACGTGCCTGAGAGGTATTCGAACAACTGATAGTCGTAGGAGCCATTGAAATGATCATTGACAATGGCTTCAATGCCTGGACTGTAGATTGTCTCGTTATGCCATATGCATGAGTAGAGTGTTGCTATGTGCGTGGGCTCTGGGATGCATACCACATGCATCAAGAAGACCAAGCGTGAACGGAAAACGGAAAAAATTTACCCATTGTGGCCCTATATGGAATGGTTTTCATGACTTTCATAATATGTTCCAGGTTATTAAGAAGGCAAGAAAATCCTATTGTCTCATGACAGGGGTACTTCGCGTTTGTTTCCCGGTTGTCTCATTCCGACCTATTGTCATCTTTTTCTACCTTGCTATTTCTTATAACCTGAAAGTATATCCTCTTTTGAAGAATGTTATTATTCGTAGGGATCCATGCCTTTTGAAGATTCATACCGGCCTTCGTACATCCTACAAGTGAGCAGTATTTCTTTTGTATGGATTTTTGCTGTATTCCGCCCGTTGCTTGGGAATCACAAAAGGATCCCGACATTTATAAACACCTTTTTTGCTTTCTTACCTCCCAGCTCCGATATCCTTGGTCATTTTATACATCACGGTAAGTCGAACAGCTTCAAGCCAGTTGTCCTACACGTTGTCCTGTCTGATGCGTATACGCAGAAATGAATCCCGATGACTTCTCCGATCTCAGTTCACTCACCGAAATAGATGAATTGTCTGATCTCAGCTCACTCACCGAATTATCTGATAGTTCTGATGGACATGACTCTGAAGATGATGGGGGTCCAACCGAGGGCCAAGCCACCGTCCCCGCAAGTGCATTTCCCGAGAAATGCTGGCGCGGAATTGGCTATATCTACACCACCATCTTGTTGAGTGTTTCATTGGTTCTTCTTCTCAAGATGCTCTTGGTGCGAAGCTTCACTAATTTCATGAGAAAAACGCCTGATGGTTTGCTAGAAGATATTCTACGGTTGCTCGCCACGCCAGGTGGAAATTCATTCTGCCCCGGACGCTACAGCGAGTGGTTGTCTGACGCTCGCGGCTTTCAAACCGTCTGACGGCTGAGGGAATCGAGTCTGGGAAGAGTTAAAGCAAAGTACTGTTCCATACGATGTAGTGCATCTTATTCTCATGTGAAATGTGGATTTTTTTCCTAACTGTCCTGTTTCTGAATGATAACTTCGGGTCAGGACACATATCTGCGCCGATTTCCGGTGGTGGCAATCTTAGTGGGAGGTCTCGAATGTTTGATATACACAGCAATGCTTTTATTGGCCAACAGTTCTTCGATTGTTACGCCGCCACGAACTGACTGAAATCGTAACATTTTGCCGCTGCTAATGTAGCATTCCGACTTTGATAGTAAACATACATCCACCCGACATAGTCATGCTATTACAATACCAAACTACGAAGTACAATAGGAAGAGAAGGAGTAACCTCACACAAAGCGTAGCGAGAACAAAAGGAATATTCAGTAAGTATATGATGTCGCAGATGAAAAAGTCGGTGGCTTTAGTGGTAGCACAAGGTAAAACACTTAGACGGGGACAGGTTTTTTGGCGATGACCGCTAGGATTGTTCACTTCGTGGTTTGAATGATGAGAGGCACTTCCGATCGTGATTTTTATAGCACAGGCAATAGTTTAGCTAGGCACATAAAAACATCATTCAGGGACTGTTGGGATATGCGAGGCTATCTGTATGGTTCATTTTTCACTCACCTTTTATAGATTTAGCTAGGCTCATTCGCTCGCTAAGACCTCTTTTTTTACGATGAGCGGCCATTCTGAGAGCGATCTAAATGATGAAAAAGTTACAGGCAAACGATTCGAAAAGCGTAGAACCACCTACCCTTATGTACATCAGTCAACGCTTTCTGTTAGGAGTCAGCATTGAAAAATTTGAGGTCCTGGTTGTACTTACCATTCGGTTGATTCTGTATCGAATCTGACCGACTGAGACCTGCTCTTTGCTCTCACGTTGCACGTATTCGACAAGGAACTTCCATTTCCCGCCATGTCGGGTCCCCGTTGCTTGAAGCGCCGTTAACGCTGGAAGAGAGTATTTCAATATGCAAAGCAGCGTAGAAAAAGGATGTTTACCATCACGAAGGCTAGATACAATTAATAACACAGAATATCAAATCCAATGAGGTCTTACATTCGATTATCCAAGCGAGCCCAAGTCTTGTATTTGCTTGCTCTTGGTTTCGAGGAGACGCAGCGGATGTTGTTCTTGACGCAGAAGGAACAGCAAGAAACGGTTCTTTCGCATTTATGGCAATCGAGTTGACACCGAAAGCAAGCTCTGTGGTCCTGAAGATTTTTGGAAGGCATGCAGCGAGTTGAAGGATCCGGACCATATATAACACGCTCCTTATTGTCTCCCACACGCGCGGTGTAATCAAGCGGAGACATTCAATTGAGATTTTTCCATCGCTCCGATTTGCCCAGAACCCTGGAGCAAAATTAAAGAAACATGCTCACAATCGGAATAGCTCTATTACTTTGATAAGGCAATTTGTTTGGAAATCAGAATGCAGTACTATGTAGTAGCACCGGACACAGTGGGTACTTAGGGACGAGCATGCACATGGACGTCATAAGGTCTTTGAACTCTGACCCGTGATACATCTCCCTAATATATACTTCGCCATTCTAGTGCCTACTAAGGGTCATAGAAGCACTTTGGGTCCCTAAGCCTTTTTCACTTAAGCACGGACAAAACGATTCAAGTTAACGTCTACTCACCCATCCCTAATATAAGGTGCAGCGAACAAAATGCCCAAAACAATGCCTACTACCAGACCTGCGAGTAAATTTTTTGCTGCAGAGGGCTTCCGTACGTAGTATTAGGAAGGAATAAATTTGAGAAAAACCTACACTCACAGGGACCTTTTCCTTCAGATGAGTCTCCCTTTGCCTTCTTTCGTTTCGACTGTTGCGAGACTGCAAGAATTGCAGATTCTCTAAATGTCGTAGATTTTCGAGGTTCTTCAAATATTCAAGGAGTCGGGCGTTCAGCATATGCTCGCCGAAGGTCAGATTGGGGGCTCCGAGTATGGGATCTTGCAGGCTTTTAACTTCGCGTGGCGTCACTTGGCGCTTGTTGTTGCCAGGTTCTGCCATGTTCTGCTGAGGGTGTTTTTTTAGTTATTGTTATCTAGAGCAGTATGCATACTTGCCAACTGTTGGTGGAATAGTGTGTTGGTTCAGCACGACGTATATGATCATGACCCCGGAGATCTAGACGTGAGAGCTATTATTTGCATGTGAGGATATTGTCTGTGTGCAACCGTAGAAGGATACGAATTTCTCGTGCATGAGAAGATTTTCTCGGGGACACGAAGGTTCGCTACATGGGTATCAAAGGCTTATTGTTTAAACCGGTGGTTGCTTAATTTAGTCTTATTAACAGCAAACATACTCGCTGGTGTAGAAAACTTGCACATGAAGAACGTCCATAAATTCCGACACCTCAGCAGGCCTGCACTTCCCAAACTCTGATGCGCATTTTACCTACTTTCTTCAGCTGCAGTCTGCTTTGCCTATTATTCTGGCTAAAGAAAGATCAGGACACAACCGCCGTCCAGGATCGTTTGGCCCTCGAAAATGAGGCCATATCCAGTTTTGTGTCCAATATGACCAAAATTTCTGGGATCTCGGCCGAATTTTATATTCTGACGGCGAAACAAGACCTCGGGGATTTGTCTGTGGCCTTCTTTTACACTTATGATTTGGACAACAGTAGCCTTCTCAGTAAGTATCGGTTAATGTGCAAACCGTTGAAACATTGACTTTTCCCCAACAGGCAGCCAACTAGCATCTGTGGCTAATCAAGCGGAAAGGATTGGTATGGGCATACTTGGCTTTCAAAGCCAAGATCTTCAGAGCAGGCAAGTCAAGATAGTCGTGATCCCAGTGTATTTGACAATGATTTTACTTACCAGATTTCATCATCACTTTCAAGCCACAGAATTCAAACAGCAAAGGTCGGTTGTCCAATTGCTCCAAATGATACAGATGGAGAATTACAAGATAGAGGAGATACTGTCAGACTTGACCAGGCTAGAGCACGCGCTAACAAATCTTCGCGGGATGCTGGAACAGCAGATTTTAAGGCAGTCTACAGCTTTAGCTAGGCTACGCCAGAGCCTTTGGGCGAAATTTACTGGCGACCGAATTCGTCATCTTCAGATTATGGAGCTTTTGAGACGTAGCGACGAATGTTTGGGAATTACGTACACTCATCTCAGAACCGCTGTCGTCACTTTTCGCTCCGTGATTGGGAACTTGTGACTGTTACATTTGGATATGCAGCGACGATTGGGAGAAGCGAAGGAATAAGTCGTTTTTTAATGTGTTGTTTATTGTTGGTACTAGGCTGCGATGTTGCATAACTCTTGTTGTTGAATTGTTATTGTCAAGATTCCTCTGCGCGTATATCTTACAGTAATGTCAGAAGTCGTCCTCGGTCTGTAACCATTTGGTGTAAGAGATACTACATTTATGCCGACCGTTGTATCGTTTCCAGTACAATTATCCTGGATAAAGAAGAGACAAAGTGAATCCGTTGTTCAAGCTCCAAGCAGGGGTTTCTATACCTGCTGCTGCTGCTTATCCTGCTTGATCTAGTAGTTCTAGACCTCCGCTACTCCGCCGCTCCTAGCGGTGAGTATAGTTATTCGAGGAAGATGATCGCTCAAAGCCCGGCCTTTGTTTGGTCCCTAGCAACCTCTTAATCCGTCGGACTATGAAGATCATTGCTAGCTCTAAACTACATAGAAACTGAAGTCACAAATCAGTATCGAGAAGAGGATATGACGGGGAACAAGACGCGAGACGTGGACAGACGACCCACAAAATGTGTGTTTTGCAGACTAACTTGAATGAGGCAGAAAAAGTGCATGTCGAACAGCACTTTCACAATGGTGAAGGATATCTCTAAAATATATTCACTTTCAGCTTGTAGTGTGCCGCGACTGTATCCACCTACTTTCAAGACTCAGGATTTCTAGAATCCCTAGAAGCCCAGTGGGCACTCTGCTGATTTTGGACCAGTTTTAACAAAGCAGAGGAAGAAACATTGTTCAGCAATGAAGAGTTCCGGCCTTGATGATCCATCTTTACTACCTGCCATTGGCTGAGTTTTGGCGAGCGACCTTGACGCGACCAGCAAAATATTTTACTATTATACCTAGAACTTCTCGTCCTAGGTTCTGATGCTGGTTCAGGTAGCGGTGGATAAGACTGAGACGGGATGGAAACGGACATACGCGTTAATGTGAGGAAGAGGTACGCAGCTACCAATTCTTCACTGGCTCGCTGAAAACTGATCCAAGAGTTTTGGGTTTCGGCCGAGATCGTTCAGTTGGACTTGGAGAGGTTCGTTTTCACCACTGCCACCAGTCATTGGATCTAGTCATTGGATTGACGCGTCGAATCACCACGTGACCAGACAAATCCCTGCCCATAAACTAAGACTTCTCATTACTCCTTCCTTCTTGCTCCTCCATTGGCCAAATGTTATGAAACTCGGGATATGGAATGCAATAGATACAAGACATGGTACGTCCACAAAGATCAGCCCGAGAAATTGAGCCTTTGTTGATTAGGACACTCAGCTTGATGCGTCCAGGACTTGACTATTCGCTTGTCCCTTCCACGGCTGAAACTGACGGACAGGTTGATGACGATAGTATAACGTGTGGGCTAGTCGGGAAATGATGGAAAGATCTGCGAATTCGCTGAGGTGGGTGTGTCCGAATTGCTACTGTGAGCCACTTGTTTCGCGATTCTTGAATGAACCCATCTTTCCTTTCAGGCCCAGGAAGTTCACTCTACGAAACAAACAAGGGGATTCAGATGCGATTGATTTAGAGACTTTGGGGCTTGCTGTTAACAAGTTCGTCTGCTACTTATTCCCCTGCTGTCCGCATCTATACTGACCTTCATTTTGCCAGGCTCAACGAGGAGCGCATACCAAGACGGGAAATCGGAGTCGTTTTTGAAAATTTACGCGTTCAGGGGCTGGGATCGGACTCGTCATTCCAGCCAATGCTTGGAGAAATGTTCAACCCGTTCAACATTATCGATGGCATTTGAAGTGCCAGGCACCCGGTGACAAGAGATATCCTAAATGGATTCGAAGGTGTTGTAAAGCCGGGAGATATGCTTCGTACGCGTTCTTTGATTTTCTTTGTCATTTTGCCGACGTTACCTTTTGACAGTCGTACTTAGACGACCTAGATCTAGCTGCTCTACGCTGTTGAAGACTTTGGCAAACCAGACTTCCCAGTACCATTCCGTAGAAGGCGAAGTTCATTATGGACCTTTTACTGCTGAGGAGATCCGGCAACTTTATCACGGTGATGTCTTGTATTCGCCTAAAGGTACGTTTATTCGCGATTTTCTGCATACCTGTCTCCTTATCACATTATATCACGGATGACATTCACTTCCCGACCCTTACCGTCGGACAGACGATCACATTTGCTGCTCATACTCGTGCACCTGCCTCTGATGGTGGTCGCTGCGGTCTGTCACGTAACGATTATGCTGATCTCACTACCAACCTTCTTTCGGTCTTTGAACTGACATGCAAGGAAATACTTGGGTTGGAAATGCAACAATTAGAGGTGTCTCGGGAGGGAAAAAGATGAAGGTTTCGATTTGCGAGGCTTTGGCTGCAAGAGTCAGAATCGTTAGCTGGGACAAGTGCGTAGCTTTTACTCCGACTGATGATAGTAATCCGACAATAGTTCCTTCAGCTCCACCCGCGGTCTTGATGCCTCAACGGCATTGGAATACGTTCGGGCTTTGAGGACGGCTACGGACGTTGTGAGAATGACAACCATCGTTTCTTTATATCAGGCCGGAGAAAACCTCTACAAGCGTCTCGACAAGGTGCTTTTTACGCTTCTTTTACTGAATTGATTTAACAAGTCGTATCCAGGTCTGTGTTATCTACGAGGGCTACGAACGAGCCCGCTAACCGTCAAACCACGGCCGACTTTTTGGTGGCAGTCACCGATCCAAATGGTCGCATTCCACGATCACCTTCCGAACATCAAGCTCCCCTTCCTAAAACTGCTGCAGAGTTCGCCGAGTATCTCCGAAAATCCTCGTTTGCTCAAGAAAATCGTCAGCTCATCCAAGAAAATGCAAAGAAGAATACGCTGGTAACACAAAGGCGAAAGATCCGTATGAAAGGTGCGCGTGAGGGGAACACGTCAGAATGTCTTGTAAAGATTCTGCATACATCGTTTCTTTGGGCTTGCAAGCTCGAGAGGTTATGAGAAGGCGACTGCAGATGCTCAGAGGAAACTAGTTGGCGACATTTTTGAACGTATTGTCAGTATCACTCTTAATTTCTGGTTGCTTTACTGACCTTGTATTCTCAGCTCTTACGTCTTGCAAGCTATAATCAACCGTCTACTTGAAGACTGAGGAGTCAACTGCGGCTTACTTCTCTCCCGATGTTCTGTTCTCGTATGTGACTTGCATAGTTTTCGCCTTAAAGTCTCAGTTAATCTCTATCCTTCCAGTGCCCTCCTCTTCTCTGCGTTGGCCACTATAGCTGAGATCCCTTCCCTATTCTCACAGCGACCAATTCTCCTGCGTCATATCCAATGGGCTCTATCACTCGTTTATCGACCAAGCCGCTTTGTTTCCAGTCGATCTCCCGAATATTGTTCATCTATGAGCAACAGACCGCTGGCCAAATCTTGTGCATTGCTTCACTTTACTTTGTATCATTGGCTGATATGGTCATGTTTAGCATCTTCTTGCTCTTTATCTTCACTGTCCGTTTAGTCATGAAAGGGTTCTTCCGAACTTTGGTTGCTGCTTGTACCTCTGAAGGTGAAACTCGCCTCCTATCTTCCTTTCTGATTACTGAACTGATAATCCTGTGTATAGCCGTCGTCCAGACGTTTGCCGATATTGTTATTCTCGCCTCGTCCATGTACGCCAGTTATCAGATCCCAAAGCTGATGATGATTGGTGCTCTCCAATGGATTTTGTATATCAATGTAAGCTGCATTGCTATGCTGTTTTATGGCGTTCTTGCCTTTACTTCGACTTCTTCTCTTATTTGCAGGCTTCCAAAATAACTAACATGTAATCCATTAGCGACAAGGCTGGACTTCTATCAAGTTCCCTCCAAATATCCTCTCCCTATCCTGACCTCGCATACCGAATCCATCAACTTGCTTTCCGTCACGCCCAGATCTCACAACGGCTGGAGCGCGAACACGCTCGGCTGCAAGATGAAATCGAAGCTTGTAAACAGTCCGGTGAACAAGTGGACGACTACTTCTCTTCCAGAGTCTCGAGCGTTGAAGAGGAAGCTGTTCGACAAGAGTTGTCGCTATGTATAGCATGCTCGAGGGCAATGATCCTCATGTCTCTCCCCTGCGTCGTGCTCTCGCTGTTTGGGGCTTGTCTACTGACGACATTGGTGTCCTGTCCATTCATGGTACTAGCACAAAAGCCAACGTAAGCGTTTTTTGTTCTCTTTGAATTTTGTGTATCTGACTGTTTCTTTAGGAGGAGAACGAGACGGACATTTGGAACGCCATCTTCGAAAGCATGCGCCGCACTCCTGGTAACACTGTACCCATCATAGCCCAAAAGAGCCTTCTCGGTCACGCCAAGGGTAGATCTGCTGCCTGGCAGATGTCTGGCCTCCTAGACTGTGCCATTACAAGCATTGTTCCAGGTAACAGGAATGCTGAGTAAGTCAATGTTGTCATTCATTGATATTCATCGTTCGTCTGAATATTAACGATGTCCATCGACTACCATCTCCAGCACCGACGCTCCCCTCCAAGTCTATCCGCACTGGCAGCATCCGCGCTGGTATCATGGTAGGTCCCTTCTTTTGCCGTTTCGCTTCACCTACTTATCTCTATCTAGTCTTCATTTGAATCGGTGGTGTCGCTCTTGCCGGTGCAATCACTGAGAGCATTGACCAGTAACTCTATCTAGTACTTTTGATGAAAGTATTTAATGACTTACTGTATTCACATTCACTAGTACTTATATACAGCCGAATACAGTCTCTACACAGCCCCAATATAAGAATGCTGGCAAGTAAAGTGTAAGTGAAGTGGTGCTGCTATTTCTGTGATGTTCGCCATTCCAAGCTCAGTTCACCAGTTTCTCCTCCTTAAATAAGGTTTCAAGTACCAGAAAAGGTACTAACGACTAAAACTAGAAAATTGCGATGAGGCAAAGTGGCTGTGTCACGCGCAAGAGGAGTTTATTAACCGAGAGCTGAATGCCGGGTTCTGGGAAGCACCCGATGGCAGTACATCATCGATCCTGGGACCATATCGTCCCCATACGGACGAGCTCACGGCTCATATGTCCGAGGTAGATGAGGACAGGCCGCATCGGATACAGGAATTGCTACGTACACCCATTGTAACTAAAAACTACCTACTGCCAAAGAATAGAACACTAAGTTTACCGTCGATACGCCGTAGGAACATACAGGAGTGAAGAGTCAAAAATATTGAGGACATCAAATATGTACTTGGCAGTCAGTGAGAAAGTCGGTTTACAGGAGATTAACTTACCTAGAAAGGTAACGGCCTCATCTCGCAAGCAAAGCTGGGCGCGTTCGGGAACAGGCTGTAGAATGCCGTGAAACTCGCTCGAGTAGTTTAGTCCAAGGGAATCTTCGAAGAGGCTCAAATCTTCTGAGGCTCCAGAGTGCACTCTAGTTTGTGGAAAGGGGAATGAGGGATATCGACGAGCAGAATGGACCTCATGACCTCCTTTCTAAACCGAAACAGGGCATAACGGCCCATTAAAAAGCCCGCAAACAACGGGAGAGCGCACCTCAGTTCACTAGTACTGTCGTAAATCGGGATTCAGCAACTCCATATACAACATACTATGTAATATGTAATCAGGTGCGGTATTGACTTTAACCCCAGTGAGACCGCAGAAAAGTCATTTTATACATGTTCCATTCTGTGTATGATTACTGACTTGGATGATGCTATACCTTTGGTGAAGACTTCCTTTTTTGACTTAGCTGCTTTCAATGGGCTGACTCGTAGACATCGCTTTCTCCCAAAGAAATCATTTTTTGCGAGAATCGGCTGAATTGTCTTTTGCGCGAGTCTGATGAACCGTTTTTTGCGGGAATCAGCTGAATCGCCTTTTGTCTCCAAGTCCGCTGAACTTGCGACTTGGTCTGTCTTTTGTGTGGTTTATCCTTTGTATAACACCGTGACGGATCTGGACTGTTCCAGTCATTTTTATAACAACATAGGGGCTCACTAATTGAAAGCAGACAAGAATGAAAGAGCATGAACAAATTAATATTGGCCGTCCGTAGATTCTGACAAGAAATACCGATTACGCTAGTTAATCATTATGATACTTCCCTATTCCCATTTTATGGCGTGGAGTATCGAGCTATAGCGTTGATCAGCTCAGCAAGAAAATAATGGAATATCCTAGGTTTTATCTGTTCTCCGTGCTCTCCGGCGACGAGATGTTTGATATAGGAATACGGAATCATTAGCTGCATACTGCAAGTCTTTATGGCGAATTGCCCAGATCTCAGCATGAATTCGCGAACTTGAGGATTACTGCAGTAATTTCTGTCATCATCTGGCACAAGTTCAATCTATGTTGGGAATGAGGGTGGCATTGCGCATTAAGATGAATATGCAACCTACATTTACTTCTCCCATTAAAAGGTCATTGCGAATCCGAGGACTTCCAGTCACAGCCCACATAAATATCTGCGGTCGGAAGTACTGTTCGTTGACGTTTTTCAAATCGACCATTGGATGAAACGAGCCCTTCACGTCTTCCCAGAGTTCTGGGATAGGAATCCCCGTCCCGCAAAGAAACTCCGCGAAGAGGCCCTCCATTTGCCCCAGGACTTGGGGCAGCTCACCGACCGCCGGGTTGTCAATGAACATGATCCTGTCAGAGATATCTTGAAATGATGAAACGTGGGTGGTTGAGATGATAGATAGAAATGAATGAGTACTATATGTTCGAATAGTCTACCAAAGAGAATAATCAACACTGTTTTGAGAACAAGACTGGTTCTTACCTCGCACAAATCAAATCCATTGGAAGTCGGGAGCCGGAAAGCCCGAAGAAATGCTTGCATTTCTGGATGGAGTGGAGGCTCAGGACCAATCGCAGCGTTGTAGAGCATGAGAGAAACAATAGCATTGTGAGTAGCAAAATCACGATCTTGTAAAGTCTCGATCTAAGAACATGTTAATTGGATAAGGAAATTAAACGAAGAAAAACACACCTGTAATCCCACGTAAGAGATAAAGAACGCCCGAAAATGTGATGCATCACCCGCAGGACCCAGATCACGAAAGCGAGCTAGGTAGCCGTATAGATCTGGTGCCCACTCTCTCAGGAATGATTCAGAGAGAGAATGGAGGTTACCGCCATGGAGAGCAAATTGGAGAAACAATGGGCCAAGTGGGTCAGGAAATAAGCCATGTACTAACATCAGACCAGTCATAGCACCGAGAACGCCGGCCCATAGTAATCGATGTCCGGACACTACACCCGCAAGCATTGCTGGGGTAGACACCGCCAGACTAGCATGACCACCGTACACATCTATAAAAAAACGACTGTGCTGAGCCTGGATGATTGCCCAAGCGGCTGATACCACTTCCACTTCAATTCCAGTTCCGACCGATATCGGACTGTCAGGGATGCCAGTAGCACTGACGTGAAAAGGTGAAAATTAACAAGAGTAAGTTTTGAGCAGGGTTTTGCGTACACTTCAAACAACTGTTTGGGGGTAAGCAGCACAGAATAATCCCCATTCTCTACACAACTCTTGACAGTTTGCAGCAATTCTTTTCCGGCATCGAAAACATCGTGGGCTGTAATCGTTAACAAGGAAGCAGATTCGGGGTCAGGAAAGACAGCGCAGGAAATATGACTAGAAAATTCTCGTATATCCAATGTACTTGAACTTGACTCCTGCGGCGGACTATGCAATTCAGACCAGATGATCGAAGGGATGGAACAATTAGAACAGGAGAGCCCATCCACATCAGAGTCCCTGCTTGATAGGAAAGAACTCGCAGTTGACTGTGAATCAGACACGTACAAGCCGACATCAATACGGCTGGACGTAACAATCGAAGAAAAAGAACCTACCGCCTCGGAGCAAAGGGTGTCGATGTGATCTGGCGTATGACCACCTATGCTTATGTTATCGTTGTCCTTATCCGACCTGAACGAGCTCGAACTTGTCTACCGAACAGTAAGCTTCATGAATAGCTTTGATAAATTGCAAACAGGGTACCGTCAGGGAAGCATCTTGAGTAGCAGCCTGAGAAGATGAGGTCAGAGCATTCAAAGATCAATCACAACTAACCTGAGAAGTAAGTAGGGCCTGCAATCTGGATCGCATGCGAACTTTGAACATTCCGTCAGACGTTGAATATACAGATATCTTACCAGAATATTTCTCGAGGCCTTTATACACTATCGGAAAAGGACATGACGAAAAGAGAGACAATGGGAAAAGCATCGAGAATCTGTAGAGTGACCATCGAACAACGAATGGAACTTCATGCTATTGTGGTGATTAAAACTAGGTACCGGGCGCTTGTATGAAAAATCCCAGCTTTGAATCACACACAAAACACAAAGAGTATAGAAATTTCAAAAGAGGATATACTTTCAGGTTATAAGAAATAGCAAGGTAGAAAAAGATGACAATAGGTCGGAATGAGACAACCAGGAAACAAACGCGAAGTACCCCTGTCATGAGACAATAGGATTTTCTTGCCTTCTTAATAACCTGGAACATATTATGAAAGTCATGAAAACCATTCCATATAGGGCCACAATGGGTAAATTTTTTCCGTTTTCCGTTCACGCTTGGTCTTCTTGATGCATGTGGTATGCATCCCAGAGCCCACGCACATAGCAACACTCTACTCATGCATATGGCATAACGAGACAATCTACAGTCCAGGCATTGAAGCCATTGTCAATGATCATTTCAATGGCTCCTACGACTATCAGTTGTTCGAATACCTCTCAGGCACGTATAAAGGCATAAAAAGTTCGGAGGTCAGTGACTTACTCTTTCTTGTGACTCCAGGTTTCTCATCCTATCGCTTATCGTCATCCTCGCCGACAATGAATCTGATTCCACGCCTCTATAGAAATTTTCGCAACATTCCCGCCGACGGAGTTGCCTTGTCCTCCGGTACCAACCAGGAAAGGTCGTCACCCTTGTCCGATGCGGTGACGAGTTTTTCGGATACCTGTAGCAGCACTAGCCACGATGAACCGTCTCCCTCTAATAGCAGCCACAGCGCTGGTCGGCTGTCGCCCTCGCAGACATTTTCGGGATCGTCACAAGCCAGCTCAGACCAGGATAACGTTTCGCGCCCCCCCGAGGTTGAGCTCCCGCTTCCGAGTATCTCCACTAGCCAGCCGTCACAAGAGGTGTTCTCAGAACCTGCTGATGCAGGCCAGGAATGTACCCATCGCATAATTCCGCGTCCCCCCGAGATCGATCAAGACAGTACACACCGATGTCTGCCAGACTTCGGCAGAGAGCTGCTCAGCAAAATGAAGGTAAACTTTATGCAACAGGGTGCACACAGTAAAGCTCACGCTCTCTTTCAGAAACGGGTCTGGTACCTGGTTCAAGAGCTACTGGACGAAAGTCTCCCTCTGGAACGCCAAGATCAGACACAAGTTGCCTTGCTTCGTGAAAAGGTGCGTACTAACCTCACTGATCCCCGCGTTGATTCTGATGACTTCCGCATTGGAAAGCTGGCAGATGAATACCCGATCCTTTATAGCTGTGAGCAGCTCTGGGCCGTTGATGTCATGCTACAAAGGCAAATCATGGATGCAAACATGAATGCACGACGCCGGCACTTCTATAGGCATGAACTGTTTGACCTGACGCCGAAGAAAGGTAGGAGCTCGGGTGCGAAGAAAAATCGGAACGGAAAGAGAGGGCGGAATGCAAAGGCCAGTGGGAGCACGGCGGCGAACTAGAATATCTGGTGATCCCCGTGATTCGAGAAATTCTATTACCTTGTTTTGCAATAAGCATAGTCACACGAACTTGAGAGTCAGCAGGGCTGTCCGAAACGAAGCCGTCAAAGCTCAATACCCGGGACCAAATTCACCTATTATTCCTAGACGTCAGCCGCGATACTGAGGCGCGCGGGGAAGGTCTTCTTACTAGTGCCCCGCTGTCCTATGTGCATGCAAGGTAATGTCGGTGTCTGCGAATGCGAGCATGTAGAGTAGGTTCCCGCCAGCGCACCGGGTAAGATAAAAGACTCTTCAGACTTGAGGTTGACTTCAACGAATCTTGGGTCTTTCAGTTGTTCTGGCAGTCGAGTGCCGATGCCTTGTGTGATATTCACTGGCGATATAGAAGCCTAGGAGTTTAGGAGTGGCAGTCCCATTTTGAGGTGTCTGAGTGCGAACAGACTTGGCAAGGATGGGTAGGACAGAGGACAAGCCATATTGTCATGTTGACTGTATAATGCTTAATAAGGGCGCTGATAAACATCGTTGAGACTTGAGAATAATGGAGGAAGGGATGGACACACCACATAGCGAAATACTTGAATAGTACTGTGACACCCTACCACAGATTCTGCTTCCCAGGCCAAGGCATCTCAGTGTTCCTCTAGGTATGGCCTCAGTATGATACCTGTAAATATATCAGCTGGTAGGAGACGATGTAGAGCAAAGGCTACTAGTTGACGGAAGAGTGGCCGACGAAGAGAAGTAGCAGATCTAGCAAGGTGACCCTCCAGATATCAAAGCACAACTAAGCGCCGTAAACAAAGTCAACCAATCAGAGAAGGGGCCTGGAGTTGCTGTTTGTTTCGGTTTGCTAGACTTTGGCGTGGCACAGAGCTGTACGAAATTCATATGTCCGAGATCCAAATTTAAAGGCTTGAAATTTCGTATGTGGAATTAGCCACAAGTACCATCAACTGGATTTTGGGCGAGAATCGTGAGCGATTTGGGCAATAGATGTGGAGAAGATCCACAAAATGAGATCTCGTTGGCTCAGTATGCAGTTGCCTTGGGATATTCCATAGTAGATTGGTCCATAAGTGAATCATAAGGAGTCGTTGCACTCTTCAAAGATGGGCGCCACCTCATGTGGCCTCGCATCATCCACCATGTTGGCTAAAGTTCAGATTTGGCTGAAAAGGCATTCAAGGTAGCACAAGTAGAAGGGTAGATTCAAGCAAGAATAACTTCGATCGCAGAACCATCGCTCCGATTTGCCCAGAAGGAGTCCTAAGGCACTCGTATAATGCCGCATCAGATGTCCTGGCCGCGCTAAATTCGCACTTCCTCCGAGATATATATGCGATACATCTTCAATCCAACTTCGACATAGTCCATATTGCTCAGTGCAGGCGAGACTAGCTATAAGATATGCATTCAGCTATTGGGTTGAAAGCCGTGGGCTCTCTATAGACCACCTCTACCTAGCATCAGTTGCTCAGAATGACCAAAGGTATTATACGTACATGTCATCACAGCTTTGAGTTCCCTTAACAAGAGGTTTCGCAAGAGGCACCGACACAACCCAACGATTTCACGGCTTCCTGCGAGGGCTAACAAAGTTATACCTTGGCGTCATATTCACTACAATGCTAAACTATTGGGCACTGAGAGAAACCTTGGACGACGAAAAGTAAAAGCACCTCCGATGAAAGCTTCCCCGTGCGCAAATCGAGACAAACGTTTACCCTCGGGGAGAGAGACGAGAGCCACTCATTTCGTAAAAGCCGCATTTGCAAGCTGAACTGGATAGTATATGTCAGGCCCAGTGGACATAGTAGAAAGAAGAGCGAGATTGAGAGGAGATTTGCCCAGAGGCAGGTTACGTGACATGCAGCTGCAAGGCCGAAAACAAGTAAACATTGAGTTTAGGATCCAACCCACTCGACTCTCAAGTTGACATTAGAACGCGCTCGAATTCGATGAGCAGCGCTGTCAAAAATAGCCAGTAGATGCAAATACTTGGACAGGTTCGTGGTCATTTATTCGACATTTTACATCTCTCAACTGGATCTAGCTGTATCACCTTTCGTTGTTTACTTTTGGTGTGGGTTCAGCTCACTGGCTCCATAGAATCAAGCCCTGATCCTCTTGGTCTCTAGATTCTCGTTCTACGTTGTCGCTGAGGTTGTCGAAAATGCCAATGCTAGTACAAGAAATGTTCACATCGCCGACAATAACACACCCAAGGAGGCCACAGAGCCGACCAAAGCTCATTTGGTTGGAACTGTAAGTCAGAAGAAAGGGAAGAGGGGTGCCCCAATGTCGAAGCATATGCAATCTATAACTGTCTGGATAAATCGACGTTATGAAGTTCGGACGTGGAGTTCGGGGTAGGATAAAGGAGGGGCTGTGCGAACGGAAAAAGGTATACATCCGGGCGTGCAAAGCAAAGCAAGAACTGGGGTCAAGACGGCTCAACTCAAGGTCGGGTGGAAGGAGCGGTGCGGCGAGTAGTACTGGTTACCACCTCCCGGATCCGAGTTGATTCAAACCTCGCTGTGCTGAGCATGTCCCACAGTATTCGAGGAAGCCTTGGTAAGTTTGAACCATAAAATCCCTCTGCCCTGGTATGCCTTCAGCTGAATCAGAGATACAGATCCGATGGGACTGATAGCTCACCTCTTCCCAAGGAACCATCCAGGACCAATACAAGTAGCTTCTTCCCATAGTTTCATAGACTAACATCAAGTACAGAGGCTTCCTCCTCGTGGTCGAAACGAAGCAAGACCGGCGGAGCACCTTTAGTCTCGGACGCCTAACTGCAACGTACCGGCCATAATGAGAGAGCCTCCGCTGTTCTACGCTTGCTTTGTGCCTTGCTCTCCAAGGAGGTTATCGGAAAAACTGAATTGTGCCACGGTAGGAATAGAGCGTCAAGTGTTGTTGAATGCGGAGTTTCACCCACCTTGCTCGGCGCCAGCCAGGTTTTCCAATGCTAGTTGAAGGAACTGAAAATTGGAGCTCGCGGTCGAGCCTGAGCTTGGACGACTGTATTTGTCATTCTCATTGACAAGGATTTCTTACTTCAGCTGGCCATGGAACCATCGGGGATAACACTAGCTAGGACGCCTGTACACGGGATTAAATCGATCTCTTGAGAGGCTGAAACGAGATGCGGTACTCGGTATGTTCGACAAGCAACCGGCTGGTGAATATACACTTGCCAAGGGGGTACACCACCGGAGTGAAGACAGAAAATAAGGATTTTATCTGTTAATTTGGCTCACTACTAGGTGAAGCGAGAGCTTTTTAGGGCGTGCGCAGGCGCTAAGTCTGATTCTAAATCCGATTTCAACACTTACAGCCATGCCTCCCATCCGCAATAATCGTCGCCGACTCCATCCTCAGGCACCTCGATCTCATCGCAGAGACTTTCAGGCCGCTATGATTGGTCCCATGTCTAACGTGCGTTCTATCCCATTTTTGACCCCGAAAATAAGTCTCAGTTGTCTCCTGACACCACCGTAGGCCCCACATCCACCAGCCGTTTATAATAACTGGCGAGACCTACTGAATGTCATGAGATTACTGATAGTGAGCAGTTCTGATCATCGTACAACTTGCATCATAGTAAATCACCATGAACATTGAACAGCACTACTGCGAGGTCGCGATTGGTTGCCTCTTACAAGGTGGAGTCTGAGACAAAAGTGCGTCTGCAGCTGTGCAGCGTATTGTACCCCTCACTAATTACATCGCTTTCTAGCGTCCTCATAAGGAATCCATGGAACTAAAGTCCATCCTTCATGTCTTTCGATGTGGCCGACACCATCCTCCTGCTCTGATATTGCTTTCTTCCTACTTTCTCTCCAGCACAAGCGCAGTCATACAGCGCTCTAAATTCCTCCTAGTTATTTACCTATAGGTCTTGCCGTTGGAATCGTCTACACTTATTCTGGCCGAGTGCTTCACCACGGTAGAATTTTCTCTTGCTTACCACATTCTTACTGGCTCTCGTCGAATGATTACTGTACATATTTGCTCCTCGTCTACTAGTTATTGCGGTTGACTTTCGAAGACGATTGCATGTATCCTTTGAGTCTGTTGGTTCATACGGCTCGGGAATAGGAGCACATGAGCGTTGACAACGTTGATCCCTGATGCGATTTCTGACGCGAAATGCAACTCGCTGAAAAATGTATCCATTGAGCCAAGCTCAATCTTCCGCAGAGTACACTCATTTCTCAATATTTTCTCTCAATTTTGGAGATCTGAACTTCATATACTGATATCACGGTATTTGGCGGGTTACTAGCTCATTTAAGTTGACCCTATGCTAGGTACTCGGACTGTTCGGATTGTTTACAAGTTTACAAATTTGATATTCATCTACACCTAGGATAGACTAAGATATGTCGACCTCGATGAACCTAACTATGAAGAAGAAGGGATTAAAGAGTACAGTAAATGCGTTGCATGTTCTAATCAAGAACTTTCTGACACGCGTGGAAAAAATCTGACCGTTTCCGGGCGTGATTCCGTGAGTTTTCTTTGCATTTCTGAATTGTCATAGCTCCCAGAAGCCCCCAGAGCCTCCTCCGACATGATGACGGAAACAGGAAGTCCTACGATGGGCGTGGCCGGCAAATTCTTTCCTTGCTGTCACAGTGTGTGCTCGTCTTCACTCAATAATTTTTATTTATATCGTTCTGTTCTCTTTCACGTTCTGGTGTGTATGCATTGTCTAATCTTCCATCTTCTCTTACAGTTCAGATAGGAACTCCGGAAGATTCCTAATGTCGCGAAGTCGGGAAAGCTGGTGCTTCAATTCTGTCAGGAACCCGGGAAGATCCCTGTACTCGCTAATGTATAGGCCAGGAATTCGGACGGATCCTGGTAGTCATTATTGTGAAACCATGGAAGCTGGGACTTCAGGAATTTGGACAGATCCTTGTTGTCATTGTGAATCTGTGGGACTACGATTTTTCCGGGGATGCAGAAGGACGCTCGTAGCTGTCGTCGACCTTGTGGACTCGCTCCGGCATGGAGATTCTCTCTCAAAGCTCACACTAGTGCAGATTCTTTCTCTCACTATTCTGTCCGTTTTTGTGTTCAGCATTTCCGTTGCATGCCAATAATTGTCTTGTTTATAAAACAGCATCGGTTAGTGTATGTGACCTGATCTCCAGATCGTCTCACTATTCTGTTTTTGTGTTCAGCATTTCCGTTGCTTAGGTTGCATAATGACTCTCACAGGTACCATGGAACAGCCACATGTACACAAGAAACAGATTTCTGTTCTCAGATCTGGAGGTCAATCAATTAATTTGTGAGACAGAGAAGTATATCGCCCCATGAAAACATTTCCATTCTAGTACCTTGAAACCGCATGGTGCTTCCCGTTTATAAAGTCTGGTATTCAAACAGTTCGCATTATCAACATGCCGACGTCGTTGGATACTAATCTTTTTACGCTAACAGGTTCTATGGCTTCTCATAGGGGCGCTGTGCATGCCCTCTCAGTGACCGATGAAGGGAGATATCTTGCTAGTGGGGGTAAGACCCGCCTCTGAATTCTCCTCTCAACCCTATGCGCTGTTTCTTACTCATCTGCAGGCTCTGATGGTGTCAAAATTTGGAACATGACTTCATTCAAAGAAGTTCCAATTGCAGCTACTTGGCGGGGCGCGGCGACGGCGCTTCTCTGGCTGAGACGTCCCGACCGCGCAGAGGAAATCCTCATTTACGGCACATCTACAGGATTTATCGGCGGATGGAGACAGGAAGTGGTGTGTGTCTTGACTTTCATCAGTGCATTTCTAACTCCGTTTGCAGGTAGACAGCACTAATTTCACGGAAATCGTGAAAGGCTATATGGCGAAACACAGCAAGGTCACCTCGCTGGCGTTCAATCCCGCTAATGACAATATTGCTGCTGCGAACTACCGAGGTGTTGTCCAAATTTATCACCTAAACGATACTTACAATCTGGACAATATCTTTATGTCCAATCTTGGCAAGATAATTCCCAAGCATGTCGCTTTCTGGTCAGAGCTTCCATGGCAGACAAAGGATATCATCGTCTTCAACGCGGAGTCTGAGCATATGTTTGAACCTTCTCTTCACGAAATGATAAGGACTCACCAAAGCCGTGACAGGTACATTCTACGACATACCGATGGCAAAATCATTGGACAACACCAGTTAGGATGCAAAGCGTTAGTTATCTTGTCATGTCATTGTTGCTGCTCCTTTCTGATGTAGACGATAGCATTCATACTCAAACTCACGATTCCGAATCCCTCGCTGTTATACAAGAGCCTGCCCAGGGGCTTGCTTTGTATGATCTACGTGATTTTTCCAGGATCGATCTTTTCGTGGCTAAAATCACTAAGGACGATAATAAAACCTGCCCAGTCGCTATTTCAGAGGATGGCAGGCTGATTGCATCAGGGACCGATCGTGGCGTTGTTTACATCTTTGAAAGATGGTCTGGTAACTGTTTGGATACGATGAAGACCCATTCTGAAGACCGATGGATCGAAGCAGTCTGTGTATGGTCATTACTTTTTTCAAGATTTAATCCATTAACATCGCCGCAGTTTACCTCAGACCGTTTTGGGGTGGTTATGCTTGTTTCTCATTGTCAAGATGGGGGAAACCTAAATCCCATTCAAGTATGGAGATTGAAGGCAGATGTTCACCGAGCAATCGGGCTCAGACAGATGTGGCCAAGACTATTAGTTCACTTTGTCTTCTTTGGATTGTTGTTTCTCTCGTCTTGGTCTGTCATTCAGATCCACTTTGTGTAGAGTAGTACATGTGGTGCTGAAATTTATCTCAAGAACGCTATGAGGCGCCGTTCAAATTTTGCAATATCCGAACTATCTTGCACTCAGTGCTTATCAAGTACACCGGCAATGATATCCTCAATTATATCCCGGCCATGGCTTTCTTGCTGAATCAGGAGAGGACTCGACCGATCTATTAAACGTGCGCCAAGTCAGTACTCGTGGGGAGTAAACGTATATGCACCCGGTCGCATGGCCTTCACAATAAATTGAGGCTATCAACAGTATGGGAGCTCGTATCTATCCCACCCTATCCCGTGGGATCTTGTAGACCTTCTACAGACGCTCAATTCAAAATATTATTGATCACTTTATCGAAATAATTACAAAACATCGTAAAGGGACGCTTTAGGGCCAGATTTCATTTACGAGGTCAGAGATATTCTCTATCGGCTTGCACTTGTGAAATCAGGACGTTGCTTTTGATCTGCAAACTCAAACACAAAAAAGGTGACTTCAATTGGCCGTCGAATATGAGCATGGGATTTTCTATCCTCTGCTATTGTCTTTTCACGCTCTTTTGTCGCCCAATCGATTATAAGAGCTGCTGGCCGTACCACAGAGACCATCTCCCATTTATCGCTCTACTATGCAATCTCAGAACGGTAACTACGTACTCTCGCGCACCTTGTCCCAGCATGATGGGCCCATATTCTGTCTTGCTGTCTCAGAAGATGGTCATTTTATAGCAAGTGGTGGTAAGTTGGCATTTAATAGAGGTCGGGCACTAATGGATTTGAAACTTCTTAGGTCTGGACAAGGTCAAGATCTGGGACATGACTCAAAGTAGAGAAGTCCCAAGTCCTTCTCTGACCGGAGTTCGGGGGCCAGCAACAGCTCTTATTTGGATTAATGCTCCAGATACTATTCTCTTCTACAGAACATATCGAGGTTATTTAGTGGGATGGAAGCATTATCAGGTCAATCTATTTCTGAGAATATCTTATATCTAATTGACCATAAATTCTACAGAATCGAGGTGCTAACTTTCGCGAACAATTCCTCGGCTCGATGCCAACTCATAGCGAAGTTACGTCCATGGCTTTCGATCAAGCTGGTGCGAAGCTTGCCGTGGGTAACGACAAGAAGGAAATACAACTGTATCATTTGGACACAAGTTTCGGTAAACTGAAATTGGTCAACATCTTCAGCATTGCCTTGCAGGACGTGGTACCATGTCATCTGTCCTTTAGGACCAGAGTGGATAGCTTGGGTACCAAAGATTTAATGATATTCGGTTTAAATGTGAATAAGATGTGAGGACCAACCACATATTGTCTATCTTACGAGCTAATTTTTTCAGTGTGATCCTTGACACCGCAGATGGAGTTATCAAGGGTTCAAGTTCTTTGAACTGTAAAATGTAGGTCTAATCCACTGATGTCTATGAGGAATGGGGGCTGATCTCTGACTTAGACTGGGGGTTGATCTCAATGAAAGTGCAGGTATCGTGGCCATTCATCAGCACAATCCAAATCATGTCGACGGCATAGACCACAGCGTTGCGTTATATAAACTAAAAGACCTTTCTGAAGTTCGCGTTTTCCCTCTTGAAGTCGGTCAGGACGAAATGGGAGAAGAATGCGTCAGATACTGTCAAGTGGCAATATCCCAGGACGCGAAATCTGTTCTGTGTGGAGGGGAACAAGGCGTTGTCTATATATTTGATCAGAAGACTGGAAAATGTCTTGACCAGTTGAAAACAGATTTGAACGAAGGATGGATTCAGGTCATTTCTGTGAGTACTGTCTCATTCTCCATTCTACAACCTCACATTGGAAGCGATAGACTTACTCCTCCGAGATTTACGGAACTATGATCCTAGTTGCCAGTACAAAGCAAGACCAAGGATTACAAAGAGTGCAGATGTGGAAAAAGATGTCAAATGAGAACGAAGGTGGAAAGATCTGGTTATTTATTGATTGGCTTCATCATATTGTAATAGGCATGTACACTGCTATTGTCATGAGGTACCTAGGGCTTTTATTGGGTCAGGTAAGTAGCTGTCTCAATTACTGACTTCATTTCTGATCTTAGTTTCTAGCCATGGATACGTCGACGTATGACCGAAATAATTCGTCCAGCTCAGAATGAGCTGTCTACTTTGCAGTAGTATTACTTTGATTGGAGATTTCCGAGTCACATACACGCTTACCACTTTACCGTCATTACGTCCTGGACCATCATTGTAAATGTTAACAAAGAGTTTTGATTATATCCAAGCAATGGAAATCGCAGACAGTCCCGAAGCTAAAATGTTCAAAGCGTCAAGTAAAACCCGAATAGTTAGTTGGCGTGCACTGCGACACGAGGTTGGGTCTCGTATACTCCGACAAATTGGTAATCCTGGCTCCTCACTCGTCACATTTGAATTATAAAAAACCAGCGACTAAAACAAGTCTACTGGAAAAGGTCTGATGACGTATGCACGGGACGATTTGCCCAGAAGACTCGTATTCCCTTCGGTAATAATTCTTCTCGAGACACGGATGATAGAGGCGATTTGCTCAGAAGACTCATGGCACAGAAGTAACCGTGATTATTGAGAAATCCAACATTGGAACGCGAAATTTGTCGGGCTACGAGGGAGGACCGATTTGCGCAAAAGACCGTGCTTCTGTAACCGAAACAAGTGCTCGATATAGAAATAATAAATCCAACTCGACTCACTATGGTCCAAGATCGCCAACTTTGGTAAACTACGTCGGCGAAGAAAAGATATTAGACGGGCATCTGTGTTGAAGCCGAGGAACCTGCAACGGTGGCGATGAAATTCAACATTGGTACCCAACTAAAAGATCGTGATACGTACCACCAAATACCAGTAACGATTGGTGTATACCAATCGTAACGCAGGACCATCCGACAGAGTTACGTCCGGTAGATAAAGCTGCGTTGTTTCAGCCCTTGAACACAACATTACGGACACGGCAAACGCACCTGCAGCCGAAGCCTGGCTCTTGCTGCATGTCAAGCTAACTGGTCCCAAAGAAGTAGCTGAAAGGTTATCTTTCAGGAGGCTCGAGAGCTGGACGATTCAGGATGATACGGGGCTACCCACACATTGCAATTGCACAGTAGTTTGTTAGATAGGTCATTTAAGGGCCGAATAAAAGCTTGGCTACGCTGGCAGCTGTAGAGAGAAGAAGCTGGCGATTTGCCCAGAAAGCATGAGAATGAAGGACAGCAAGTTATGTGTAAGTGGTCGCATAGGTAAATATTGAGTTTAAGATTCAACCCACTTGACTCTCAAGTTGTCATTATGGCTCGCTCAAATCTGATGAACGGAGCATGCAACTAGCTGACTGTCCAGCAGATACAAATGGTTCGTGGTCATTTATTCGACATCTCACGTCGTAAAGGCACTCTCAACTTGGTCCAACAGACTGAATCACCCTTCCATTCTTAGCTTTCCGTGTACTTTCAGATTTATGGGGGCTATTGGTGTTCGATCCTCTTGTTTCCTGATCCAACCCTTGCTTCGTGCTATCTCTGAGGTTGCAAGCTTGAAAATGCCTATTCCAGCGTTCAAAAAATGTTTGCGTCACTGAAACAAAAAAAAAACACTTCTATGCAACTCCAGTGCCCGAACAAGGCTCCAAGGTTCTACTTGAGTAGGAATTAGAAGCGGATTGAATAGAAAAGCGACAATCGCGACTTTGTCGTCCCAGGAACGGCCTGAAGGACTCTGTACCAACGAAGGCAGGTGAAGCTCTTTGAATTTCTCGGGTTTCGAACGATAAGTCTCTATACAGGACTTTGTCGCGGACTCGGATGTGGGTGCAGCTTGCTTTGGTCAGTCGGCAGAGCCAGTCGGTTCAAACCTAAATTGGACACTCGGATGATGGCTCGGACGATAGCCAGATTGGCAGAGGGCTTGATACGGGAGCCGTACGCAGCCAGGATAAAGGAGGAATATGTCCGACATGCAAAGACGATTCTTCTGTGGGATTGTATGGTATACACCCAAAACCGCTGGGAGTGTTGAACATCCAAATATGCTCCAGTAGGTTCAGAGGTGGATCAAATCGGGTAGCGCCGGTCTAGACGTAAGGCCGCGCACAGGTGAATGCTTGGTGAAGCCAACGCTGCTGGCCGCTCACCTCTAGATCTATCTTCCCTAGATCCTAACCAGTCCCAATTCCACAACACCCTAGGCACCCCCAGTAGACCTAGGCTTTACCCTACTCATTGGAGCCAGTTGGTTTCGGCCTGTGATACAAGGTGCTACAAATCAATACACTCAATCAACTTTGGAATAGGACTGGTTGCTCACCTTATCATCCATCTCACCGCATCCGGAAATGTGCCAGTACAGCATCCAGTGTACACTGGAATAGTCAAAGTCAACCCACTCCTTGCCCAGCCAAAGTTGAAACTAGCAGAACCATGAAAACCTTCTCAGGCGACGAGAGCTGCTTGACATACCATAATAGCGGCTGGAAATAGCGGCTGACATCCTTCGGTCAAGGCGCTGGGCTGTCGTGGGCAAGTGTAGGCACCTGCAAGCGCTGAGTTGTGCAGGCACCTGCGAATACTGAGCCATAGGGGACGACAAGTGTAGTAGGCATCTGCAGGCATTTTGTCCGGGTCGCAGCATAGATAAAGTCCTTGGGACTGCAGATAGAATGGATGCTTCGTCGTCTCCGGCTTGGATCGTATAGCGTAGAGAGGTAGGGGACTAGGCGACTTGAGCAATTGAGTCCCCGCGAGTGTGGACGATTGATGACTGCATTTGTCATTTACAAAAGATTTCTCTGACATTTCAAACTCAGCTGGAACAATCGGGACAGATGTAGGACCACCAGGTGGAGACTCAAGAACTAGAGTGAACGTTACTTGACCGGTGATGACGGCCAGTGAACAGCGAGCTCAAACCTGCTAAACCGACCTATACTTCTTCAAGACCTTTTCAGCAAAAAGAAGAAAAAGAAAAACGTCGAATGCATCACGGTTCCACCTGCTTTTAAGATAGAATTGATAACGTAGCAGGCTGGCAAGAAAATCGCACGCCGATCAGACTGACTTGGTGATACGGGAACCGTGCGTGGGCGCCAATATTAATCCTCTGTCCTCCTACGACCATGCCCCCCATCCGAAACACTCGACCTCGTCTACACCCCAAGGCACCGCGAGCTGGGAAGAACGGTGATACAGAGGAGAAACACTTTCAGCATCGCGTACGTTCCACTTTCGTTCCAAGTCCAAAGATATCATCTTAGTGGCTCTCAGATTGGAAATCGTCGCAGAAATTTACGTCGAGAACGGCGAGAACGACCCCAACCGAGACCGAGACAGGTACTTCCTGCGCTAGGAGTATGCTTCATTCCAGTTCTGTGTTGAATTCTGAGTAGTCTCACTGACCATGACGCAGAACCCCCCAAATGCAAACATCGTCTTTGTTGGCCACATGCCAGTGATTCTGGTGAGCAATTCTGATCAATACTGCGGAAAGGACCTGTATCAATCGATGATTTTGGACAGGTTATCGCTCAGATGGTAGTTTTTGTCCGGATTCTTATAGCGAGCTTGCCGGTATTCTTGTTTCGGACGATGGTACGTGTCCATCCACCGCGTTCTAATCCACTAATCACTAATTCTCTATTCTAGCGTAACAAATGAATGCGGCAGAACAAACTTCTTTCCCGTGTCACCCAGTTCATTGTCTCCCCAAATGTCTTGAATCCGATCCTCTTCCCTTAGCCATCTCTCAAATATCTCACTTCAGCGTCTATATAGGTGCTGTCTTTGCTTTGTCGCTGCTTTCGTTCTCAAGCTTTGTGCATATCTTTCAATTCACCATTACCTACTCAATCATCCAATTACTTAGAAAACTCAATTCGCTTTGTCTACTGCAATAGTCATATTTGGCATACTTTCGCCAAATTTACCATACTGTACATATTCCGTTTTACTACTACTTACTGCCAAGTTCTCAAGCTTTGTACGCATCTTTCAATTCACCATTACCTACTCAACCATCCGATTACTTAGAAAACTCATATTTGGCATACTTTCACAAATTTTACCATACCGTACATATTCTGTTTTACTGCTACTTACTGCTATCGCTACTGCCCTTGTTAACAGCTACGTTACACTACATACATAGGTACATACTTTTCGATCATTATACACGTTCGAATTCGTGCTTGCATTTAAACATCTCTGCAGCTTGTATGTGGCGATTGCGAATAACGCGATGTCTGAACCAAGTCTCAATTCTCTGACATTACTGAAAAAAATACGAACTTCTAGAAATAAACCTTTGAATGCGTGCTTGCATTCAAGTATCGCCATTTGTATGGCTTGGAGGCGGCAATCTCATGCAGCTCGGGAGACTCTTAGAGATCGAATCCGCAAAGCTGGCTAATCAGTTCCTTGGCATCTTCATCGGTGGCGATTGCAAATGACGCACATGCACACGGCATTGGGCCCCAATCAAGTCTCAAATCCCAGACAATACTGAAAGAATATGCCTCCCCGGAAATATGCGTGTCCAAGTATGCACACGGCATTGGAATCAAGTCTCAACTCTCGAAGACTAGCAGAGGAGTAGAGACCTCTGGAGCTCTACCTGAGTACATCATAAAATAAGGGCAGTGTATCCCCCATTCCCATTGCTCCGACCTCAATGTTCTTCACCAAAAATATCGCCGTCGACAGAGTTCCTTCGGCCTCCCGGCAGGAACAGGCCGAGCCTACTCCGATTTGCACATATGAGTTATAAGTATGAGCTATAAGTAAGTCCTTGCCTCATAGTGCCCTATTCCTTTTTAGAACATTGGTAACTACCGGAATTAATTTCTTTGGGTACACTCGACTTAGTTTTCACTACAATACGTATTTGCGATTCGAGCGGCGACTCAACATAGTGTTCTGGTGATTGGTGTGAAATGTGGCCGAAGTACAGAAGTGTCTTCTCTCATTTGTCTCGGACTTGGATGGCAACTCAATCGGCCCTTAAGCGTGTGCGTCTCGATTTCTCTTTTCTAAATTGCTCAGAATCTGAGCCAGTCGCCCAGTTGACGAAGGAGTATGCAGGCATGCAGAAAGATCCGCCCCCGTTCATTTGGGCTGCTCCTGATGAAAGAGATATCTTAAATTGTGAGTGTCTACCGCTCTCCATCTGATTCATCCTCACCATGAATGTCTTGAGGGAGCTACATCATTGTGAGTTCACCCTCTGCTTGCCTCGCTTCCATCATAACCGTTTACTTGTTGTCTACTTCTAGCGAGGACCTCCTGACTCTCCTTACGCCGGTGGCGAATACTACGGGATTCTGATGTTTCCCCCGGAGTATCCATTCAAGCCGCCTGGGATCAAAGTATGTGCAGTCTTGAATTGTATTCAGCCTGATACACAGACCTCTCAGATGTTCACACCTTCTGGACGATTTTATCCTAACAAGAAAATCTGTTTCTCGATGTCAGATTATCACCCTGGGACTGTAAGCCGTCAATCAAATATCTATGATTATTTTAACCGACACCTGTCGTCATCAGTGGAATCCTGCATGGAGTGTTGCGACAATGTAAATTGGTTATCCTATTCCAGGAATGCTACTGAGAATTTGAAAGATTGACAGGCTTGTTATCCTTCATGCTTTCTAATGAAATGACAACTGGTTCAGTGACATCTTCTGACTCCCATAAACGTGTCTATGCTGCTCTCAGTCATAATTGGAATCTGCAGCAAGCTGTTTTCAGAGAAGCTTTTCCATACGTAGGTATTCCCATGAGTTCCCATGAACAGCTGCGACTAATCTATTTCAATTCATAGTACTGTACATCAGTACCCCGAGATCTGCCCAACATGGGTCAAAGAAGCTTCGATCGCAAATCATTCTTATCACTGACAGCAAAGCCATCCAGCGTTTTTCTATTGACTGCCTCTCAACCGTCTGCTCAGGCAATCAAAGAGGCACCAAAAACTCATGATACACGAGTTTGGTTGAGGGGCAAATGGTTATGGTGTCTGCTTGTTCTGTTCGCGTTGTGCATTTTAAGGTTAACGTAACCCGGCCCCAGTCTAGAAGTTCGGAGCCGTGAGGTGCTGTACAGTTACTCTTGCCATATCTTACAAATTGAGTTTGGTAACATGCGGACCTGACTGATCCCGAAGCCAATGGTGTCACTTACAATTGTACGGGTACAGGAGGAAAGTGATCTCCGGCCTGGGAAGTCGAATTATTTTCATTTCGATCCTAGACCACCAAGACTCATGAGTGAGCATGATATAAACTTCCTACGAATGTTTATGGAGACACAGATCGAAGGGAAAACATTTCGTTGACCTACAAAAGAAGCCATGCCCATCCACTAGTTTTCGGAAATGTCCAGTCCTAATTCTGAGCCTTCCTCTGTTCGTAATCGCCGTTCTCGCAGCCCTCCAGATGATTCGCCCTCGATAGAGACCGATTCTCGTAAGCGAGTTTTAGCCTTGGAGATATCTTTCCGTCCTGATACATAGGAGCAACAGGCAAGGGAAAAGACAAAGTTCGGGCTGTATCCGGGCCAGATAGAGAAGAGTACGACAAAGTTCTGCAACAAAATCGCCATATGGAACAGACTATCAAAGCCCTGCAAGACCACCTGCAAAATAGCCGTAACCGTATAGAGCGGTTAGAAAACCTCAACAGCGATCTCACAGTTGAAAACGAAAGCCACAAGAACTCCATCAATCATCTTGCCATCGAACGGCAACACGTTTTTGAGGAAGCGATATCACTTCGGAATTCGGTGCGTTATATCTTTTCGGGTGGTCAGGCATTAATCTGACAGGGTCCTATAGAATCAACAAGGGAACGCCGTACTTGCGGAGCATATGAAAACCATTGAAGAAAGAGAGAATGCCATAGCTCAACGCGATGATGAAATCTTAAACCTTGTAAGCCCTCAATGGTCCGGCGGCCATATACTTACAGTACTCTTCAGAGAGCCATGCAGGCTGAGGCACAGCGGATAGAGGTAGTTCTCCATGTCAAATTTCTCAGATAATCTCATCATGATTCCACCAGACTGAACAGGAGATAGAAATCGCAAACCTGCGCAAGCGCACGGAGGATTTGCGGAATATACCCCTGCAATGGTTGAATACTCGACGACCGAGTAGCAGAAGGAAGAAAGCTGAGAGACCGCAGCCAGCGATAAACCATGGTCTCCGGTTTCCCCATAGTACTTCTGGAGTCGATGACGATGTCAACATGGATGCTCAAAGAGATGGGGAGGACAGACTGACTGAGGAAACTATCAGAACGCTAATTCTCGATGTCCTTCAGAAAATGGGAATAGGATCCTACAAAAAAAGAAGACCGTCAAAGCCAAAGAAGACGGAGGGGTTGACTGATGAAGAATGGAACTTATGGAGGGTATTTTTACTTTCTTCCATGGGCATTTCTGTCTCGGAATTGACAAATATCCGTAGGCTGTAGTTCGAGAAGTATTCAAAGAAATTATGCAGGTTCCTGGAGTTAATGACTTCCGAATGTATTGGCCTGCTACCGAAGAAGAAGTCGGACAGTATGAAAAGGATTTGGGTGATGGTCCAGGTACGGGGTACCGCTTATACTTTGGCGAAACGCACCGCTGGAGACAGTGCGCTTGGAACAAGAAAGTGATAGAAAACGTTGTGTCTGTTGTTGTCCGTGTACACCAGCCTATGGAAACTGGACTACCTGCGCTCAGCGAGGATACCATTGGCGACATGGTAATGGGTTTGGTTGTTCAAGCACAGCAATCTTGGAAGTCACTTGTACCACGTTTCAGTCCGTCTCTGGGAAGAGTGGAGAATGGGTCAGAAGCGACTGAACGGGCAGCCGAACAGGAAAAGAAAAGAGCTAATGCCACACGCAAACGGTCCCGGAAACAGCAGGTATGGTAAATTCAGTTTATTTTATTCAGTATTAAATTTCCTTTAGAAACACGACGATCGGTTCGAAGCAACTGAACAAATGCTGGCGGAGTACGAGGGCAATCACCAACAAACCAATAAATGGAAGAAATTGCAAGATCTTGTTCTACAACTAGGAATTGATGGACAATCATCAGATGAGGAGGTAATGACACATGGCAGTGGAACTTACATCAGCGCTCTCAAGAGTTCGTTACCTGGCTGGCGAAGACGGAAGATACGCTGTCTACTTACCGAAATAGATGAGGCGGGAGACTTGTTGAGGATGGCCAAACCACACAAGGCTCGAAAAGCTAGGATTAGAGGGGACTTGGTCAACAGGGAATCAAAGGTCAAAAAGGGTCTCCCACTGAATTTCTATCATCGGGGTTGGTTGGGTAACACGAGTGAAAGAAAGAAGCAGGGGCTGGGGATTAGCCAAAAGGAGTTTCCGCTATTAAACTCGGACACAGAAGAAGATCTCTAGTTGATGTATCATCGTGGTCGCATAAGCTGGACCAATTTACAATGCTATTCTGTGAAAGAACACGAGAGACATAAAGAACTGCAACAGTCGCAAGTTATAATCACTACAGAGACGTACCTTATATTCCCTAAAGGTGTTGGAGCTGGCTCCAAGGTACTCGATAAGCGTATAAAAGAGTCTCCTACAACAAAGTGACGAGGACACATTCTTGCTAACATATATAAGCCTTTATTTCAACTGCGCAGAATGAAGATAGATTCACCGTGGGCAGGGAACATGTTTCGCCTGTAGCTGACTGCTCAGGTATACGCACTGCGCCTTCGGTCAGTCACTTTACACGGACCGGCAGACTCCAGCTGATTGGTGTAGAGTGCAATCAATGAGTAGACGTGGCAATTAACCCGACTATTCGCAAATTGAGACAGGATAGTCACAGGAAATGTGATGCAGAGGAAGGAGAAACATACAATAACGCAGGGCAACCAGCAACGAGGCAACGAGTACTAGTAGACTTGAGAGACAGCTTATCATGTCACGTGGAAGACAAAAGACTCGCCAGGACCACAGATCACCAAGAGTATCATCCATCCCTCAAACATGCACTCATGCTGTGACTGTTTTAAGAGCGCGTCGGTTCTCCCAACGCTATCACGACTTTCGAAACTCGCAGCACCCGCAGCTCTATGTCGTCAGACATATGCAACTCACAGCTCTTCAAGCTTCAAGCTTCAAGTCTTACATTTCCGTTTTCAGGCCGCGTTTACGATCTTTCCGGTCCGTATATTTCTATGTAATTGTGAAGCTAGATTCCCTCTGAGTTGCTGATTCTCCTGCAGTGTTATTAACACTAGTTTCTGAAAGACTATAGCGGCTACTCACATGGCTTAATTCTCACCGAGTATTTCCCTTCTAGTCGGAAACGACTGGTCTCCATCCATAACGGCTCCTATATATTAGAGTGAAGACCCAGCCTCTTCGTGGCTTGACAACATCTACGCAAGAAGATGCAAGAAGCTACAGAAAGCATCGGCAAGCCATCAACATCGACGGGAAGCTACGGAGACGCTGGTTCACCTGTAGTCCACCTGTAGGAGGCCGACGACGGGGAATGGATTTCTACCGAGCGAGTGTTAATCTGCAAGGTATCGGGCGGTTTTTCTGCATCTAGACTGATGATCTGTTCTTGGTATTGCCCGCCGCTCTTACTCGGCTATTTTTTTTTACGTCGGACTAGCATATCTCGCCTATATGTCGGTTGCCTGAAGCCGTGCTTACACATTCCCGAGCCTTCAACCCAAGCCGTTTTCCAGTTTCCCATCGAAAATGACAGTTCTTTCGTGTTTGATTGGAGGGGTCTGAATGCCGAACATGTCAGTTTCATGTCTCTTATTTCTTATCTCTTAACAACCACTGAACCTGGATACAGGAAACCTACACGAGGCAGAGCAATTCAACAAACCGGCGTTCGCTCATTCACTGCTCTACGATCTCTGTACAGGTAAATCAGTGCGTTTACTTACAACCTCCATTTTGGTTGCAATACTGTTACCTTTGACTCCATTCTGACTTTTTTCTAGACTCAGACTCCACCCTCTTGTTCAACTTCATCAAGCTTTCGCCAAGAGCCTGACATCACTTGACCTTCCAGCCCTGCACCACTCCATGACCCACTACATTTAGTAGTCGCCCGGAGGATGCTCTAGAAGATTACTAAATGTACACCAACAGCCGTATTTTTGTACTCAACCAGTCATAATTCAGCGACTTAGCTTATAAGCCCTGAAATGCAAGATCACGAAATAGGTAGCGTGGGCTCTCCGTCGGATTTGCCAGGTGGTGCGGAACCTTCTTGAATTCGACTCGAATGCCAGATGCTTCGGTGTTTCCGTTTCCCAAATCTACTCAGAGGTAACCATGAGATCGTGTGACGAGACTTGAAAATCGTTCCAAATATGCGTTTGGATGTCCCACACATAAGCCCAGGGACAGAAAATTTTCACTCCGAAGGACAAAAGGATAAGCCCAAAGAAAGCCGTATCATTTTCGACCCGATGTCAGGTGGGACTATTAATTCCTGTTCGTGGAAAATTATGGCTGCACAACGAAAATTCAAGGACGCGGTTCTATAAATCGCGAAGGCTGGCAGTTTGATCTTTCGCTCTCCGGACACACTCTCGCTGCACACAAATGGAACATGAACGTGAAAAGCTCAAGGACAGGAGGAGACAACTAGTGATGACATGTATAAAATGCAATCTCGCTGGTAATGACTCGGAAATAAAAATACGCTTGTGCAGCAACGTGAGTCTTCGCGTATCTTGATGTTTTATGCGGACATATTTCTGATCAACTTAATACACGACAGTGTAAACTCGCTACCTACTGCTCCAGAAAAGTGAGTCCTTCACCATTTATTTATCTTTGCCGTCTCATCATCCTCTTTTAGTGTCAAGCTGACGATTGGTGAGTAGTCACCTGTACTTTGAGATCACTTCAGATCATTTATTTCTACCCAGGCCTATGCATAAGGCAGTATGCGGTGGCAAGATTGCTGGTCGAGGGCCTATGAGGCTTTTTCAGAACTTTTGTTCCAATGAATGGCTCATGGAACAACTCTCCTTCGCCACCGTTCTTCTTTTAGGGCTGAAGAGTGAATGCCTGCCACAACGACCCGTGCAAGTTTGCCTTGGTGTCACGATAGAGCCTACCAATTTCTCTGCATTATCTCAAATGCCAAAGCATGTGCAAGGTGTCCTACAGATCAGTAACATCTATTCCGAGCTGCTTGCAGTGGACTATATCGTCACCACTGACTCAGGTAGTGTCCCGGTGATCATCACGTTCGTGAAAGAGCCCGATTACAAGATAAAGTACTCGTTTGGTATAGCTCCAGAAGTGGTGGACAAGGCACACAAGATAAAGAAGGTGGACTTCCAATCTATTTTCACTGGCAAGGTCATTTGTCTTCCTTGTGGTCTAATGGACTTTTTACGGAATACCGCCGGATTGGAGAAGCAGGAGGGGTTTGAACCTCAAGGGACGGACTCGTAGAAAATTTCGAGTACCCGCAACGTAACTTTCTACGATTCTTGTTTTTTTTCTCCACGATACACACAATGTGAATGGTTTGAGACTTTTGAGAACAAAAAGCTATAGATAATAAGCGGTAGAGAGGAGTAACTTGACGACGATAAAGGATCACAAAGGAAGTTAATGGCCTCACACAAGCAATGGCGAAATGTTGTACGTAGATTCTATAAGCAACTCCAGGGCACAGATCGACCCGGTGTATGTCCAGGACATACATCCGGTTTTGTAGATGTTGGATGTGGTCACCGTTGGAGGTTGATATCGACGTTGTCGGTCACAGGGATGTCAAAGAAGCACAGTATGTGGGTGTTCTCAGCCAGAATGCCCATTAGAGACTAGAATTTCTGATCAGAGTGTACACGCGCTCGTTCACAGACCAGGTATTTATCGGGCAATAGGGTTTATAACGCATATTATTTTCTATGAAGATGCCTAGTACGTATAAATACCGACTGCTGGCTGAAGCGCGGGCGAGAAGCCTGACAATATATGCGCCCCGGCCCTCTTGAAAATGTCGAACCGATCCCATGAAACTTATAAATGGACAAAGGACAAGCACTTTCTGATTCGACTCAAAACTAGACCTAGCCACTTCTGGTTTGGCCGCCGAAGGGAATCTTGCATCGGCTAATGATAGTAAGTAGACTAAAACTTCGTCCGAGGCCTAAGGTGAAACCGCCATTCACCGTCGCCAAGAATCCTGCCGCTGTTCAGAGCAAGCTCTCTACTATTTCTTTCATCGTCGTTGTCTTCTTCAAGTTCGTCCTCTTCCGCCTCTTTAGCAGCGCAAGCCAGGTCTCGCATAGTGAGAAGGATATCGTACCTAGGACTTCGGGCAGTTAGTAAAAATGAAAGCATGAACATAAATTCAACGTGAATTCACCGAGCTTCTACAAATAGTCGCGCTCTCAACTTCTTTTGAGCACGTACATCTATTGCTTGGAGAGTCCGCAGATGCTGTGAGAACCTCAAGCAATGGTGTGCCGTCGTACAAATTTCACGCCTTTGGACAAATTTGCCCGTATGCCATTCCTCTAGGGCTTGTTCAATCTGTATGTACTGAATCAGGACATTCCACTTGGTGCATATACAATTTCTCACCACAGATATAGCGAATGCAATAGTGGGCAAAGGAACACCATCCGACAGTTCGTCGTTACAGTCTATGTCAGCCATCAAGTCGAGAATAGCTGTAACTGCCTTGGAAATCAGAGGATTTCGATATACCCTGCGCCTTTTGATAGGATCCTAGGCGGGGAGAACAATTTCTGCTTAGCGCGGAATGTAAAAAAAGCAGGCATGACATACCTTGAAAGTAAATGCGATTTTCCTCAACAAACAGAGTTGTATGTCTTGATTGTAGACTTGGGTATTCGCTCCGTACTTCAAATTATAGCTTGGAATGATCATAGGCCTCAGCTCTGTCCGAATAGACAGATGTAGTTTTCGGAAGATATGCCTGAGCTGATAAGAAATCACAGTTCAAGTCGGATAAGAGACTTATGGACACAGGACTCACATGAATGATGTCTGGTTGGCACAAGTTCTGGTCGCCTTGAGTTTTTGCAGTAGCGCGAGCCCAGGCGCCGATTATTTGTGTGTCTAAATCCCGAGGAAATGCGCAGCGAAACACCAGGAATTTCAGGAACTCTTCCTGAGCTACAGCGCGACAGGCAGACATTGGCAACAAATGATAGATTATTGTTACTCTCTGTGAGTTCTGGCGTTCTTATATAGAATGACAGAATGAAGAGAAGAAACCCACACAATACAAAAGGTTTACTTAACATGCATGGGGATGAAGAGAAGAAACTCACACAATACAAAAGGTACCCGGTTTGGCTGTGACCAGCTGCTCCAGTATCGGCTCCAGAACCTACTCTGGCACCCAATTCAGGCCTCCCGTTCCCCTTCAAAATGTTCTGCCTTGCGAACATCAATGATCGAGTTCTTCGGTTGTCCTTGACAGCATCAAGATCTCTACCTTGTCCTCCCCCACGTCCCGAACCTATGCTAAAGCACACGGGACATTATTGTCGGTGATGGTGTTTTTGTCTGGACGAAGGATGATTTTTTCCTTCTCGTCGTCGAAGCATAAGGGCCGGGCAAGGTTGGGTCGCACGCTGAATTTGCGAGAACATACAAGTTTCCTTACTAAGATCAGTTCACCAGTTTTCTATGGGGTTGGAAGGGCAATTGTAATTCGCTGCCCTTGATGGGCTGTCCTTCAGCAGGACGTGATCGGACCAAAGCTGCGACTTTTTCGGCGGTCTTCCATTTCGCCAACCAACCGAGACGCCTAGACATTCGTGTGCTCCCCTAACTGATCGAGGATGAAGATAGCACCGTATTGCTTATATGGTATGTTAAAACGCAAGCTCTAAGGGACTCGCTCGCTGTTAAGTACAGTTTATGGCTGACCGTGAAGTCTGCGTCTTTGCAATGTCCACCAGCTGCAGAACAAGTTACTGGAAGGGAGATTGGAGCATTGCTAGAACAGAAAAAACACATACTACTCACTGTTGGTACTGCTTCCAGTCTGTTCAGACACGCCAACAAAGCTTTCTGGAATCTGGAACAAAGTGTCAATCCTAGGAACACCACGATCCAGCGTCAATCGTCGGTTTTACGCACTGGCTTCCTTTCGTTTCGTCGAGTGCTCGGATCATACACGAGCGGAGTTGAGGGACTCGCAATCAGAGCAGCATTCTACTTGTTGACGATCTATCAAAGCTCATTAAAACCTGACGACTCCCGTGGTTAGATTGCTGGACACCTTAAGACAGACATGAGTGTAAGAATACTCGTTTGCTCACCCTCATTCGTCAAATTCCAGACAGCAACCTTTCCGCTGGTGGCAAGACACGGACCTCGAAACCACACATGGAGAAGAGGAGTTGAGGTGGATGAGACCAAAAGTGTTTGCATGCACCGTGCCCTTGCCAAATGTCAAATACTGAAAACGTATCCAAATCAGCTTCCTCTGAGCAGCTATATAGATTTTCACATAGTACCTGTGTTGTTCTTTCATAATATAATGCTAAGTTGTGTCCGATGAGACGCAACAGTTCGGCAGCGATACCATGTTACGATAAGTTTGTCGTAGGTATCGAAATCTCGCTTCTTTGGCTCAATTGGAGCCAGTTCTCGACGTTGTAACTGAATCTTGACCGAGTATGTCCCTTTGAGCTCCCTTTGAGCTTCATAGATGGCAACAACTAAGCGGAGGTGGTGGCCCTGTTGACGCTCTTGCTTTAGGACAGAGACGAGTTAAACAGAGCATGTGGACTTACGAGCTCCACCAGTTGGCCTTGTTCGATGTATCGCAAAATAATGTTTTTAATGGCCGTTGGCATACCGGGAACCTTCCAAAAAGGATCTAGGAAAAGGAAACCGACAACTGTTGCAGAATCGTCTTCGCCTTGTTGACAATGTTGTACTGTTCTGCTTGATGGACCCATGTCGGCGCGTCGTGATTGTACGAAATCTCAGGACAGGTTGCGTATTTGCCGAGGTTTTCGCGCAGCATGACATTGACTGCCTAATGATCATCACACAAGAAAAACCTTCATCTCCGTTTTCCTACGCTTGCGAGTAGCAAGATCCGCTGAACAGAAGCCCTTGCGACAGGCAGCAAATTATACGACGCAAACTCAATAAACCATGATGATATTTCAGAATACAGCCTTGACTTTGCCCGAGAATAATAGCAGAGTGACCATACCGGTTGCGAAAAGTATAAATTTTATTCCTATTTTCTCCAAGATGAACAGCAGCCCCAAAACCATCAGACCCAAATGGGCCATATCACTGGTAATTCTGAAATAAACCATGATCCTCGACTGTTTCTTCTTCGTCCATAGGGTTATATCAGCGGCTTCAATATGTTCACCCGATTGTCCAGCTGCAATAACAGTCGAACCCTCGATTTCAGCAGTCTACCGTGTCTCAATAAAATCCTTGAGATCATAAATAAGCCAACTCACACATATTGATTGTAACCACCCCTCACCACCACACAAGACGTCTAATTCCTTCCCACTTTGGCAATTAAAGATATACACGATGCCATGGTCACTGCCACTCGCAACAGCACAACCTTTATCCAAGAAAGCAACATTTCGAGTCTTCCGTTGAGTGGCAGGTACAGGAAAAGTGCGGATGACCTCGTCGCCAGACATCTTCGTGATGACAACGCCTTGAGAAGGATCATCAAGACAAATCAGGTCATTGTCGACATCGACAGCAGCCCCACCACTGAATATTGTCCTAGTCAAAACTGATGATTGCCTCTCAGCTAGAAACTTACATGACCATGCCTCGTGTTGTGATACTTTTAATACCACCAGTCAGATCTAAGACATAGCTATCGTTATATTAGGCTTTGTCAAGTAATTGTATTATGTACACCCACATTTCGCCATCTTCCTGGCCAAAAGACCATATAGTCCTTCCCGAAACACCGAATGTAACCACCTGTGGCCAATGACCCTTGACGTTGCGTGAAAACTTGCATTCAGGTACTAGATTCTCGTCGAGTTGAAACAGGTGTAATTTCTCCGCACGGTGGGCTACAGCCATGAGCTTGGAGGTGGGGTCAAAGGCAATAGAGATGATTTCGTCCCTGCCAAGTCTGCCCTCCAAACGTATACATTTGATTTCACGAAACTGAAAGAAGGTGAGGAATTTCCTGCCAAGAGGCACTTTGCCTTACTGATCTGCCATCAGCTTCCAGCTTCCAAATGCAAAGCCAACCCTCGCTGGTTCCAAACACAATTGCGGTATTAGAGGAGCTAATCCAAGAGATTGCTGTGGTGGCACCACGAGTCCCAGCACCAGTAGGGCGCAACACAGGTTTGCAGTTTGATAGTAGCCAGATCATCGTACCATGATAGCCTTAAGAACCTTGATCTCTGAGTGCGGGAAAGTGTAAAGGATATACCAGAAACGCACCACCTGAGGCTATAAACCTTCCATCCGGATGCAAGGAGAGGCAAGCGACAGGACCTTTATGGCCAGACAAAAGAGAGCACAATTTGTAAGAACCAGTTTTGGAATGCTTGGAGGACATGTAAAGAGGTAACTTTTGATCAGGCTATGTCCCTGAGAGTGTTTCATATGATACTTCCATCCTTAATGGGTCCACAGTACCGGTCTATCCTATCCTTCCGAATGGCGTTTCTCGGCCCAAGACACCGGCGAACCCCCGGGTTCAGATACGCCGATGGGGCAAATTTTCGAGACAAAATTCTAGGCTTTTTGGCAGGATTTGAAACCGGGTCACCTATTTAGTGGGTTCCCTCGGTCAAAGGCAAAGATCAAAAATCTTGTTCTCAAGCTCGGAGAGCCGTAGACAAAAGCATGGGTATTTAATTGGACCTCCGCAACCACGACCAGATACATATCCTCCCTAGAGAGAACGACCTTCTCTCTAAAGCCGGGTGCCCAGGCTAATATCCTCTGGAAACGTTTCGAGAGACTCGTGGACTTGAGCCTTTTTTGAATGCAATACGATGTCAAGCGCGCGTTAAATTGAGAACCCAGGAGTGAAAAAACCCATAAGGGAGTCGACGTACTCAATCTCTTGTAAGGTCACACACCACAGACCGCCCATCTGCAAAATCATAACGTGCTCCATGGGATACGACATCTTCGGGGAAAACTACATCTATGATGTCTGCCATATAAGAGGAGTAGATTCTTGCTGGAAAATGCGGATAGCGTTTGAACGGATCAAAGTGATTTGCAGCTGCCGGTGCCTGGCGACGAACATGGAAAACTACGGAGTGATTTGTCGCAAAGATATGTTGGATCTGCCCAGCTAATCTTCCCGGGCTATCAGCAACCCGGTATACAATGGTGGCGTTGCCAGCGTGTACAGCGCTGCATGAGAACGTGATTCCATCAGACCGGTAATGCAACAAACTTTGTCCCGGGCTTGGGTCATCAGTATACTCGAAATCTGAATTGATGGGGACGAATGCCTTATCAAAAAGTCTTTTGACTTCCTTGATGACCTGGGGACAATCAGGGCGTCCAAGCCAACGACGTATATTGGCAGCACGGGTCTGTGACTCCATAATAGTTTGTTCTAAGGGCCCTGTATTACAAAATATAAGTCGAATTATCAAAGACGAATCAGTTTACATACCCCCGATATGTTCGTTTGTGTTGAGACGCTGTAATGTCCCTATCAAACGTTCAAATGGAAAGCACCACCATGATAGCATAGGACCAAATTCTACAAGAAAGTCATAGATATGACCGGCGGCGTGAATGTTGGGCCGCTCGCGGTGTTCTTCTGTGTGCGGATATAGCTTGTGGAGGTGGTCAACCCAATATTTTAGATGTTTACGATAACTTGATATACGACGCATGTTCATGGTGTATCTGCAGGCTATGATAGCAGCTTGGAAAAGTGCCATAGTATGATCAAGAGCCCGAAGTAAATACGCATCTTCAGGGGGGGCTTGGCCATCTACCTCACCCCATAAGGTGATCAGGGCGATCGGCAAATATACTGTACATAAAGGTCGCTCAATCCGCTCATTTTCGGTCCATTTTCGACCTTCATTTTTGTTTCATTTTCAAATTTGAGTGTGTTTTTATAAAAATGAAAACAAAAATGACGCAAAAATGAAGCGCCTTGAGCACCCCCTCCCGTACTTTTTCAAAAATGAACAAAAATGAACATTGAGCTGACGGCGTGAAGTTCGGCAGTCTGTCCACCGGCATTTCGGCAAAGCTGTAATAATTGCGCATGACGATTTGATCAGATTTGATCAGTTTATTCTCGCACTTCCAATGCCTTCCTCTAACAAGCGCCAAAATCTACTGGATGCGGTTGCCCGTACCCGCTACCAAAGAAGGAGAGCCTTATTTTTAACTAAATTGGCCCAGTTGACAGGGGATCTATCCGACTCAGGTTCCTCTGACTCTATTTCGGACATTTCATCGATATCCTCTATGGACACGGATTCGGGCTCGGGATCGGACTCAAACTCTAATGCTTCTATGGACTCCTCTGATTTGGAAGAGATTTTTTATCAGAGACTGGATGGCCGGCTTGCTCTGTTTGCAGAACTAATCGAGACTACCCGAGTACTTGATCCGGGTGAAGGTGTCTCAAAAAGCTCCCAGCTACTACTTTTTCTGGAAAGCTTCCATGATAATGATGACCGCCGTTTTCGGAAGAAGCTTCGTGTGGAACCACCAATTTTTGACGCACTTGTTGAACTCATTGAGGACGACGATGTTTTCAACTCTGATCAACTTCCTGTGGCATACCAGTTGGCAATCTTTTTAGCTCGTGCAGGACATTACGGAAATTCTAGTTCCCCTGAAGACATTTCCCAGTGGGCTGGTGTTGCTCTTGGGACTGTTGTGAATGCAACATACCGTGTCATGGTTGCTCTGTTGAGGGTACATGATGATGTCATTAAACTTCCGTCGGCAGCAGATAAAGAGAAATCCAAGCAGTACGTTGAGAGGGAGACTTGTCCTGAATGGAGAGGAGGCTTTTTGAATGCTGATGGGACCAAAATTCCTCTATTCCAGAAGCCTGGAATGCATGGTGAGGCTTACTTTGACAAGAACAAGGATTACTCGCTTGATCTCCAGGTCAGTTTTTATAAGTCGTAAAGTATTTTCAACTAATTGATTCATCAGGTTGTCAGTCTTGTTCATAATCTACTCATTGTTGATTATGGGCTTGGGCACACAGGCAGTGTTCATGATTCATATGCATTTCAGACTACTCGGACTTGCAAAGAACATGAACAAATCTTTGGACCAGATGAATGGATTTGGGCTGATTCAGCCTACCCTGCTGAGACTTGGTCAGTATCACCATTCAAAAAACCACTTCGGGCAGAGCTTACGCGGGATCAAAAAACATTCAACTACCATGTCTCGAAAGTATGTTCACAGTTCCAATAGTACCCATTTCTGAGTTAAACATGTTTGGCTTTAGGTCCGAATCAGGGTTGAGCATACGATGGGGCTACTCAAAGGAAGATTTGAGTCTCTTAAAGAGCTACGAATTCAAGTTTACAACCAGAAACGACATGACTTTGCATTGATGTGGATCAGGTGTTGCATGATTTTGCACAACTTGATCATTTTGCTTCAAGGGGATTCAATTGACGAGGGATGGATGACTGAGTTGTATCATTTGGGCATGCAACGTGCAAATGGCAGTGCTGCCAGTAGACAATCACAAGAAGAAGGGGATGACTTGGAAGAAGGTACTGGGCCTGGAAAGCAGTTCCGTTTGAAGATCATGAACTTGTTATTTGATAGTCCCTACTGCGATGCTGTACGGCGAGAAGATTAATTACAATAGCTTTTATCGAAAGAAAACAGAAGTCAAAGTAATTTACGAATAAATTTAAGAAAATCATCTAGTTAAAAACCATTATTAAACTCTGGCAGGTCAGCTTGGTATTCAGTGCTATTGCCACCTGAGTTGTTAAAGGAATCACTGGTGTCGAGGTTACCAAAACCAAACCCAGTATGGTAGTTTCCTGCATAAGGCAACATCTGAGATCCTCCAAGTCCCATCCGGAGTCGCATCATCTCCAGCTCATGCCTCTCTCGCTCTCGCTCCCGATCATACCTCTCTTTTCTGGCACGCTCATCTGCTTCAATCCGAGCCATCTCCTGCTTGTGCTGAAGCTGCAGCTTTTCTCTCTTCAACTGCTGGCCCACTTGAGAACGTTCATGCCGCTGACGTGCAAGTGCCTCCAGAACCTTTGAGTCTGACTCAGTAGTCTCTGTAAAAGTCTCGGTCAGGGTGCGTTTAGTCCCTTTTGATTTCTTGGAGCCAAGTTTAGATGGAGCAGCCTTTTCGACATTCTGAACACCCTTGCCAGCTGTAGGAGAAGCAGGGACATCAGATTCATCCGACGAAGAATTACCGCTGCCCTAGCCAAGGGAATAGCCATGTTAGGATACGCAAGCTATTGATCTAACCTAAGACATACCTCAGGTTGGACCTGTTTCTCAGAAGAAACACGCAACAAGACATCCGAAGCTGCCTCCGCCAGCTGTTGTCCTGGCTCAGAAGATACTGGAAAGGGGTTGTAGTTGGGAAGTTTCCTCCAGAAACCATGAAGACGCTCCCATGCGGGAAAATTTGCAATCTCCTGCTCTGTCAATTAGTTAGCTCGAGCCTTGACTCAGACAGATATGAATACACACGAATAAGGTTCTGGAGTGCAGAGCCTTCCTCCACCTGGCTATAATCTAGACCAGCTCCAGTCTTCCCAATACGGTTGTTCGTATCACGATATTCCCTCTTGAGGCTATGACACGAATAGAGTTCAGAAATAATTGAAATATTAGTACACTGTATATGCAATATAAAAGCCATTACACACCGTCCGAGGTAATTCTCTACCGACTTTGCATACTTGTCCGGGTTTGCCTTGTAGTCTTCACGTACGTCCTCTTTGGCATCATTCTCAAAGACGGCCTTGGCAAGAACACGGTGTAAATCAAGTTTGCCCGTCTTTGAGACCTGTTTCCTACGTCCCTCACTCTTAGCGTTCTCAGAAGAGTCCGAAAAGAGTTTGTTACGCAAGCTGACATCGTTCTCAAGCTTGTCAAGAAGCCGGTCTGTTCGGGTCAAGTCTTTGTCCCAGGAAATACGAGGTCCGGATGCAGCCGAGCCTGGTGTAATAGTATCGTCATCTTCTTTGTCTTTAACAGTACGTCGCCCACGCAGTGTTTTTTTGGCTGAGTTGGAAGGTGTAGAGTTGGATGTAGCGGGAGAGCGTGTGGTAGCAGGCCCAGAAACCTTGGTCCGTGCCTTTTTTTGCTTATTTCTAAGCTTTTGGGGGGATTTTGATGGGGACTTTGACGGGCTGCGAGCCATAATGCCTACAACAGCAGCGACAACAACGCAACGGCGACAACAGCACTGACAGCGTGTACACATTTTACGATACACGTGAATGCCGGGCACGGCATAGCTGAGTTCAAAATCTGGAAAAATGACGAGTGGAAAATGAAAATGGATCTCAAAAATGAACTCATGTCGCCATTTTTGAAGCTTCATTTTTGCAGTTTTCATTTTTAACAATGTGTAAAAATGAACAACAAAATGAAAGTAAAAATGATACAAAAATGAAAGGGTTTGAGCGACACTATAGAGTGCACCACTCATCTGCCTTAATGGTGCCTGCACTTGCTTCGCCGTAATTCTTGGGGATCGAGCTAACCCAGGATGGGGTCAGAGTGTGAGAAATGACTGTCTGAATATGTTCTAGAGTTGAGGGTGTTCCAGTCTTTGGAAGATTGTGTGAAGCACTGTTGGGTTGTTTCAAGCGCTGAAGATACCGTTCAATCTCAGAGGGCCTGCAGAGTAACAATAAGCTTACCCAGGTAAGCAGCAACGCAACATAATGGGCTTTATATTTCAGGGTGATCTCTCCCTCCTTCCAATGGATGTATTCCTTTCCCTTCTTCTGAGCCTCAGTCAGCTCCCGTGCCCGCCAAACATTCAGAATCCTCTCATCCGGGGTAAACAACACGGAGTCCGTCAGCCTGAGAGTCCATGCAACAAACACCAAGGAAGGCTTGGTCAGGTTTTCCAACCGAGTCCACAAGGAATTAAGTGTAATGGCCTTGTCGCCCTCCAGTGCAAGACAAAGAGCTTTCTGTATCTTTCTGACCTGCCCTATGTGCTTTGCCTCTACTTTGTATTGAGGAGGAGCTATTTGGTCACTATACGCTACCCATGGGTAGCTATAGGCATATCTGTAACCATCTTTGGCAACTTTCATTCCAGCAGCGTCCAACCGAAGGACATACCGACAATGGTAGTGAATGAGCCCCTCCATCAAGCAATGCATACTATCAATAACAAGCATACAGGTAGGGTCCCAATACTCAAGCAACCATAGAGAGGACCACCGTACGCCATGTCGTTGATAGATAAGTTCCCTCTCACTGGAGGTCGAGGCATCTCTCCAGGCTTCAGCTTGTCTTCGGATGTCTACGACATTCCTTTTGACCCATTGTTTGAAATCAGTGTTGAACATGTTATGGTGACCGTTCAGTTGACAGACACTGCATATGAAATCGGAACCCACCCCCTGGAAACCAGCGATTTTACGTGCAGCAGGAAGGTCATTTACGGAGAGAATGATGGCAGATTCTACTACGGCGCCACGGGAACAAAGCGCAGTTCGTGAAATGTACAGACCGGGATTCCAGGCCGAAGCAAATTGCTCGATGATTGGTCTCACGAAATGATCCGCCTCTTCATGGGGAGGTTCTCTTGGCCCAGGAATGATGCCTCCAAGAAAAATGTATTCTGGAAGATAGCGAATGGAGGGATCTAGAGCAAGATTTGCCGCAGAGATGACGCCAATAGAATTGGAATTTCCTCTTTTCCTGTTTCCATTAGGATTAAAAAAGTCCATATGCAGAGAAAACGCAAGACGGATTTTGGATCCCCGATCTAGAAAGTATTTTCCATCAGGCCCCTTGAATCCACGTAGGAATTTGGAGTCAAAGACGCTTCTACTTTCCTCCTCGAAAGGGAGCGTGTCATTTCTAAGTGATTCCCAGGCTTTGTCTACGGCCTCTAGGGACTGGTCAAGATAAGTCCTATCGGCCAGACTCCTAGCCAAGTAATCCGAAACAGACCCAACAAGGTACGGTTTCACGGGTTGTGAAGAACCATCCGGTCGCTGACGTAGTAATGGAGTGTCGCAGTGTCGTTTTCCTGATTGACCCACTATTTGGTTCACGCATTTGGGAGGGAAGACGATCCGGGCAGAAGTCCTCAGTCGATTTCCTGTGTTGGTGTAATTGCAAGTTGGGCACGTGGCGTAGAGTTGGAATTTGCCGTCAAGTGCAAATTTCCGAAGAGCTGCCTCCAATGTATTGGGTATTCGTTTGAGAATCTCTTCCTGACGAGGGCTATAGCGAGCCTGACCGTCGGTATCAACTGTCATGGAACCCGGGGTGGTGGACATTGCGAGTTTGATTAGCAGCACAGCAATACCAATTATAAACTCGCAAGACTTGTGAGCCAATCGCATGATGACATTACAGATCACAACGAGGATGCATACAACCTGGGTAATGTCATCGTACATGTCAATCGATGAGTCGTATGCATACTCTATTGGAAAGTTGAGACGAGCGGGAGATGTTGAAGAATACCGCACTCACCAGCATCAACTTTGATAGCGCCAGGGTTCCGGTCGGGCAACATGGAATATAGCAAGGATATTTTGGCATTGAAGTTGTTCAACTGGCGGGTGACCGTGCTCTTAAGCTCTAAAACGTCTTTATCATTGACTTGAATGTGATCTACACTGGAGAAGGCATTTTCCACGTATTGGGAGGCTTCGTTAAGTTTATTCTGACGATCTGTGTCAAATAAGCCAGCGTCTTCCGGGAACAGAGAGGCATCCAGGTCGATCATGTGTTTGCGTATATATTCGAGCTTCGCTTTTGCATCAGAAATCTTCTTGCTAAAACTCTTGTGCGATAATGGAAATGCTTGAGTTCGAGGAAGAGACGAACGGGACGCAGCTCTGTCCCTCATCGAAGTAGCTTTATTCATCAGAACGCTTCGGATGCTCTCAACCGCGATTTCCGGAGAAAGAGGTGCTAAGCTATCTGGGAATGTTTGGGGAGTCTGAAACTCGCGGGAGGATTGGAACAGCTTATTGTGAAGGCATGGAACACCTTCCGCAGAGGTGACGCCAGCGGCAAACAGGACATTGTTTATGTCGGCAATGCTTTTATTCTGTTCGCTTGTTAGCAAAAGGCACGCTTACCATCCGTTTATTTTACGCACCAGGTTGTGTGGAGGGCTATCCGATACACAGACCGTTGTCGAATTCTCGAGCTCGACATCAGGATTCTATAAAGTAGGAGAATGTAATTCGTAACTCTACAGACAAACATAGATAATCAGTGCTCACCAAGGGAGAAGGGGAATCAGTGATTCGCAACCGTCCAATCTCGGATTCTAGTTGTTCGATGGGACTCTCCAACATCTGAGCGGGGTGAGTAATCGGCTCTAAGCTGTCCCTGCTAGTCATTGGTGAATCGACTAGGTGAGAAGAGCCAACATGCTACATTACTGATCAAAACCTATACTTGTTTATCACACTTCAATGTCATACCTGGTCACTGACACTCAGGTCATGAGGGTTGACGCCCTGTCAATGATTAAGAAACTATCTACTTATATCAAAATTCAGAGACGGACCTTGGTGGAAGTAATAAGCGTTCGTGTCCGCTCTCGTATACGAGAGCGCATGGCTATGGTAGTGGACAGGACGGGACAGGAAGGATGAAGAATAATTACAAGTACCACTCAGACCGGAAGTGTGTGGAACCGGCAGATCATGTACATAAAGGTAAAGTTGGTGTTCTCATCATTTTTGAAAACAAGGTTGCCACCTAGGTTGGTTGGGCCTTAGCATAGCTGAGAAAAAGCACGTAGAATTCCGTAGCTCAGGCAAAGAGAATTGATCAGGTTTGTTCAACAGACCTCAAGGCTCGTTGCGTCGAATTCTGTGGATAGTTTTATCTCTCTTGCACGTGAATCAGCAGAACAGTGACTGATGAAGCTGCGAAATCGGAAAGAGCCATACCAAAAGGGTACGTGGAATATGCAAATCCGTATTTGGAACGATTTTCAAGTCTCGTCACACGATCTGATCTAGGAAACCATGGAGCATCTGGCATCCGAGTCGAGTCGAATTCAAGAAGGTTCCGTCATTTGTGCACCACCTGGCAAGTCCGACGGAGAGCCCACGCTGCAATTATGTATCAAAGTCTCCCCCTTGGTCAGTGCAATGATCGGTGAGCTTGTGTCAAGGACAAGAGATACAATTACAGGGACCAGTGAACTGCGGATATTGCATTAAGTATAAAAATACAGGCTACAGCTATTGCACGTGAGCTTTGATCAAAGCACATAGTTGTCTTGTATTTTCTGGCCTTATCGGCGAAGGGCAGGATAATCCGTCAAGTGTCAGCACCGATCGAGGGAGAATACAACCCCGATGGGACAGTGGATAGCATGATAATGCCCTCAATTTCTGGATGGGCTTAACACGTCAGAGTGGACCGGCGGTGGCGGTTTATCAACAATGTACAGTGGTTATTGGGTGGACAACGTCGGCGTCGGTGTAGAAAGTAACAATATTAGTGTACGCCTCTCGAATTCTTTGACTAGTGAGAGGGTCATGAGGTGGTGCAGGGCCGAAAGGTCGAGTGATGCTGGGCTTTTGACAACAGCTTGATGAAGCTGAACAAAAGGGCTGAGTCTGGAAAACCTGAGTCTAGAGAAAAACGTCAGAATGGAACGGAAGTTAGGCAGCGTTGCAATGGCACTCACTGCGATTGAGTATACTGGGTGTGTCTCGGTATGAAGAGAGAAGATGCTCGTGAAGGACTCCAGAAAAGCATTCTGAAGCCGTTGAGAAATGTTAATCAAGCTTCGGGTAAGGTGATTCACCTTGCGTGCGGTATGGTGTTGGCGTTTAGGTTTCAAATACTCAAAAGTGCATCCTAACAGACACGTTAAAGACATGGGACACGGCCTTCACCTCCCCGTAAAACTTACTTTGCCCAATCTTAGAGCAGCGAAAGCAAGCAGCTGCAGTTGCGGGATAGTGCAGGCATGTGCAGTGTAGGTCGACGCAGTAATCGCATCCTAGCCATCATCATTTAACTTCAGATCCTCCACGTAGAGATCTCAAGCCACTTACTTCTCGCTCGTTCAAGTAATTTTCCCGTTACAGTGGTCATCCCATCGAGGTCAAGGACACTACCCATACTTGCGGTGGGGCAGAGACAGGGCGGAGGTGTGACTTCCTGCGATGAGAGGAAACCAACTGGAACGTGACAGTATGACCACAGATTTCTCATATGGGGAATCTGGAAAGAGGACGGTTGCATCTTTCTGCCTACGATCATTCGCCAGACTGGCTCAAAATCCAGATGATAAATCAGACATTTTCGCCTTCCACCACCGGGACCGAACCAAAGTCGAGGTAGCCGCGCCAAAGCGGGCTCAAGTACGTGCGCGGACGCATAAATGTCCCATTTCTGTCGTACCTCAGCTTTGACCTGGATTCGTGAATCGCTCGCGTCTCACTTTCAAATAGGATGACGAAAACAGCTCGGAAACAATCTGTCGCGCGTTCCGAGGCCTTGACGAGGATGTATTGGTTTTGCCATGGATGCACGAGTTTCTTGGAGAAGTGAGCCTCGCATTCCTCACACATAGGTCATGGATCTACCTGGCATTAAAAATGGGGAAAGCCCGTCAGGCCTGCGAAGGTGTGTGTGGTATTGAAATTCAGCCACGCCGACAGACCAATTATGAGCCATCGTGTTGAAGTTGAAGAAGGGTGGCCCTGATCATTGGAACGGAGACGATATCCGGAAAACAGATACACAAATGCTGGTGAGCGATCAAGTTTGGAAAAGATATCCTGTTTTTTGACTTGTGCAGTACAGAATGAGGCTTCTCTCGGAACGGACATACCACAGAGATGCGGAAATAAAACCTTAGCATGTTGATGGTCAATGTCATCTATGGTCCGAACTTGACCCAGACCAGCGCTCGGAACGGATAAGCGAGATGCAGTAGCCAGACAGTCAGGAAAGCAGTAAAAATTAGGATAAGTATGCAGCATTTCAAGGTCTCCGAACAAGTGTGAGCAGGCAATTTAGGAGCGGACTCCGGCATATGCAAGACAACTCAAAATGGAGGCTGTAGCCAAAGGTATCGACTTGGCAGCAGCTAGAAGGCACTTATTAACCTGTACAAAGATCGCAGGGCACTGATTAACCTGAACAAATGAGCGATGAATCTGTGGCGTGCTCCTGGGCCTGAAACCTCGACGGAGATAGATTGGCTTTGCTTTGGATGGACAAGAATTTCTCTGAAGTCAGCCTGACGCTCCTCCCACAAAGGTCATGCATTTACCTAGCAAAAAATATGAGAAATGTGTCAAGCCAGCGAAGGTGCGTGCGGTATTGAAAAACGGCCACGTTGATAGACCAGTATGAACCAACATCTGCATGAAGAATTATTGGTGGCCCTGATCATTGGAACGGAGACGATATCCAGACAACTGATAACTACATGAGAACTGGTGAGCGATCAAGCTCGAAAGAGACATGTTTTCAATTTACGCAGCTGCTTATTCCGAGCATGGACATGCTGCAGAGATGCGGAGAAAAAGTGGTCCGAAGTGCCTTGCACTCGGAACGGATAAGGGGATGCAGTAGCCAGACACCCAGGAAAGCAATTGAGACAAGTCAGGGTCTCTAAACAAATGCGAGCAGGCAATCTAGGAGCGAACTCCGGCAGGTGCAAGACAAGAATGGAGGCTGTAGACAAACTTTGGTGAGCTATTGACTCGGCGGCAGCTGGAAGGCGTTGATTAACCTGTATATTGTGGAGCAGTGGATGAACGGCCAGTCTGTTAGAAAGCTCTGCCTCGTGCAAGTTTCCTGTATCCAGGCTTAGTGGGTATTGAGAGTTAAGAAATCAGAGACATGAACTGACAAGTTCTGCATTCAGATCTCCAATCAAACCCGAAGGAACTGTCAAAAAGCGGCTTGGGTCGAGGGCTCGGGAATGTGTGCAAATATGGTTTCAGGCAGCTGACGTAGATATGCGAGATATGCTATCCCGATAAAAAGCGGCGGGTGACAACCAAGAACAGATGTACAGCGCTCAAGATCTGGAAACGAGTAAGTATGCGCACAATCAAAGAGGCAAAAAAAAAAACCCCAATACCTTGCAGACTACACTCGCTCAGCAACAATCCACTCCCCGTCTGTCTCCAGTGTCTCTGTAGCTGATGGCCCAGGTCTTCACTTTGGATATGAGAGCCGTTTCGAATGGAGACCAGTCATTTCCGACTAGAAGGGAAAAGATTTGGTCAGGATTGAGAAAAGGAGAGTTGACCACTTGAAACTCACATCGTTGGCATCCAAATCTCTCAAATCAGAGCTGCGAGCGGAAATGACTGTCTAATCATTCTCAGTGGGGAGCGACTGATGTGAGTAGCCGTTATGGTCTTTCAGAAACTGGCGTTAACGCTGCAGAAGAGCTGGCGGGTCAGAGAAAATCTAGCTTCACATTACGCAGAAATCTACAAACCAGAAAGATCATAAACGCGGCCTGAAAACGTCGAAGGAGGAAATGTAAGATTTGAAGAGTTGGGAAGTAAGAAGGTGTATGTCGGAAGAATCTAGCGCTCTCTTATAATTAAAACGCAGTAGCAGCATAAGTGGATGCTTGAGGGATGTATGATACACTCTGTTTTAAAGGGCTGCCACTACCCTTTTGTCTCGTTTCACGTGATGTGTCTTTTGTCCTCACTTCAATTTGTCTCTTAAGCCTCCGCGTTGCTAGTTGCTCTGCCTTATTGTTCCTTCTTCCTCTGCATTGCATTTTTTGTGAAAACTCTGGTTTCTAGGCATTCTTGACCACCGCAGAGTTTTCTCGAGCTTTTTATTGTACGGCGCTCCTAGATGTGAGTACAATTGACTCTGTACCATGTCTCTTCGTGGTTTGTACGCTACTAGGTCCTATTGTCATTTGGTTGTCAATTCCATTTCTTTGCTTGTTGCCTTGCCACGTTCCTGTTTCTTACATTTTTTCACAGGCAAGCGCCGGTACCTCTTTTGTCATGAAACTTTTGAACCTGCGCCGCCAATACCAATTCTAGCCTGAGTCTGCACTTCGTATCATTAGTCTTTTTCATTGTTACTCGTGCTAATCCCACTTAGCAGATACCTCGAATCCTGCCGACCTTTTTTGTAATCTTCAAAATATATCCGGACCACATTGTCGCTCCCAGCTGCAGGATACATGAATTCCCCTCTCGTGGAACCATGTTATATCGTTCGAGTCTAGTAAGCTATGTACACGTCGGCGTCAGGTTACCTACGCATAAGATTCTTTTTTCTAGTCCACTTGGTTTTCGCGCATCTGGGCGCCTTCAATGTGCTTTTCTACTGCTTTTCGCTTCCGAATTACAAGCTCTACTGTGACAATAGCTTCCTTGTTCTTCACACGTCTTGGCTCAAAAAGAAAAGCACTCGGCGTAACACTGTGCCATATGGCCTCATTGGTCGTCTCGTAAGTGACTGCTGTTTTTGCGGATGCTAGCCAATAATGGTTTCCCTGCCGCCATGTCTGCAAGTTTCAAGCTCAGTAAATTGCATCCTCCAACTCCTCATTCCATTTACCCCAAAACGAAGTTGATGCAAGACCAGTACCAGACCTGCTGCGTTTGGTGCACGGTAGAAGAAACAGGGATACTAGAAAAAAATAGTGCCTGTCGACGTGCTGACATCCTAGACGATGACGCACGTGCGTCAAATCAGTGCGTCTGAGAGACTAACTTTCAGTTGACATATCAAGTGATCAGAAAAGACTGCCGAAACTGCGTAAATCAGTACAAATATATTTGGTTCAGATGTACTTTATATCGGGTAGAAAACATGGTCGTATGATAGGAATTCTTTCATTTCTCCTGAAACAGCATCCGAATAGTCCTTTTTCATGTGACATATCCGTAGGAATGATTCTGTGTGAATCCAGTCCTATTTCTGGTTTCGGAAAAATATTCCCGATATGTTTCATTTCTGGCTCTAAATCACCACACCGTTTTGACTCTGTTTTGTAAACTCTTTCAAGATTAAATATTTGGCTACTGAATTAGTACATTTCAGGTGACAATTCTTGAGGCTTGATAGAACATTTCAGGCGCTGTGATACCTGGGAGGACGGCCAGGCGTCAATCAACACGTATTACCTTGAGTGGTGGGAAAAGATCCAAAATGACGCAGAGATATGCATGCGGATTACTTTTTACCAGGATTTTGCTATGCCTATGTAGCCTATATATGAGTGGTCTCTAATTCCCCAGCTCATACTCACTAATTGATCAACACTTTAGTGGTCCAGCACCATTGGCATTGCACAATCCTATTCGCTAGAAATGTTTTCCATCGTCACCCCCAGTGTCCTTCAGGACAAACTCTGGATATTTGAATCGGTTGTTTATGCTTACAGTGAGCAAAACTTCTGTTTTCAATTTACAATCATCTTCCGCACCCGTCTCCAGGCTGATGCCATCGAGTGCAAACTGACCCCCATTAGTTCATCAAACTTTAACAGCGCTTTAACGGGCACAATTGGATACAGTTATTTCTGGTTCGTGCTCAGGCGCCTGTTTTCTATTCAACGATTTTCTGATCAACATGACCTACATACATATATACCTTCACTTGTCGGTATGGATCGTTGACGAAGTGTCATCATGTTTGCAGTCACTGTCTTACCATATTCCCGGGTAATCTCCCAATCTCCTACCTACCAGGAATGTTTTGAGGTCAAAGCCGCATCGATTTCACTTCAACTCTGGTTCCTAGCTAACACATTTACGTATATTGCAGGCCTGACGACCTGCTCTGCTTGTTGCTTTGTTGCTCTTCTGAACACACCGTAATGATATCACCAGTAATAGAATTGTACTCCTAACCTGTTTCGAAAAATCCTTTGACAGAATCGCCGCTGTGATTTGGAAATATCGAAAGCCAAACCTTGAAAAACAAGAAACGACATGGTATCAGAGGATGCAGCTTGATGCAGTTAGCTGCGCATCCCTCGAGAGTCGATGTCTTGCGAGATTTGGGAGCCACAGGTCCGACATCGTCTCCATCGTAGTCTGTCAGCGTTTTGGCCTCCTAGTAAGTGTCAAACAGTGGTTTACAAGAGTCTCGCCGAGTCCAGATATAGCGTACAAAATGAGAACCCGAATTGTATAGAATCAATGATCTTCTGGGAAGAGACTTGCAAGAGGTCGCAAGTGCTACAAGTCACTGAAAGTAGCATTGATGGCTTTGGTTAACGAAGATGAGTCGTTGGAAGTGAAGGTTGACTCTGGTGGAGAAGATGCAAACAATGAAAATATACAGAGACCCAGAAGAAAACAAAAGTGAGCACAAAGAAAAAGCAAGACACCGGCATGGAAATTACGAGCTTCAGAGAACATGCACAGGTTAGAACTTATTCTGCGGCATCCATCTGTACGGCTACAGCTTTTGAGAATGCTGTCTCTGGAAGTGCCGGATGAATCAATTCACTTCGCAGCCACATGGGACGAGATAATGTTTAGCTGTCACTGGCGAGTTGGTGCGTAAAGATGTCGAATTGATTACTTTACGTAGAAAGATGAAATGCAAAGTTACTTAGTCCCGACTCCCGGCCTTGAATTTGATGCCCAAAAAGGAAAATATCCTTGAAAAAAAACCTCTTTTTTGAGTTACGGAAGTCACTGGCATGGCTTGAATGAATGTAAACATGACCCATGTACGATATGAAACTCTAGAGTTGAGGGACGCTGAGGGAATACATCCAAAATATGTGCAGATGTCCGCGGATTTACTGCCATATATGGCAGGATGAAATCATGTGACCTCCTCGAGTGTCGTAGAGATGTCGAGTTGGTTAGTAGTAGAGTTCGACTCGTAGAGATGATGGCGAGCTAGTAGAGATCTTGAGTATAAGTCCCAAGTCAAGAGCTTCCCTCTGGTCATAAATCCCCACCACCTCACTAGAACCAATCACTCCATAATACTGTGAGCGAGTTTAGATAGTACTTTTTTCTCCTTTGCCAGTGATAGTAGGTACTCACTCAACCTATTTTCCAGCATCAAAAACATTCTACTTCCGCGCATACAAGCAAGACACAGTCAAAACATTCTCCGTTGGCCTTCCTTTCACACGTACACCTTGACATGCCTCCAGGTCTTGTGGTCAGTTGTTAGATGTTATGATAAAGTTCAGAAGCTGGAAGTCAAGGTCAGAGTCAGTATTGTCAAATCCTAATCAATGCTTCAGTCACCGATAGTTTGTCTAGAGTGCCTCAAACCAGGATGATCCCTCAAACGACCCTGATGTTGAACATTCTACCGCGGCCGGCGTTGATACTGGTGCGGTAAGTTTTGAAGCCCAATAACATAAGATCTCTATTAACAATGTTATCAGAACTTTGTATAAACCTAATGAATGAAGATAGCAGACAAGAAAGACAGATTTACCACTTATTGAAAGTAGTCCTTTGAGCCCCATTATCCTAATCCATCTCCAGTTGGCCAAATCTTTAGGCTCTTTTCAATCGCTGCCTTTAGTAGAATCTTCATAGATCAAATAGTTTTTCGTACCATAAATTTTTGTTTTATCCTGTCTTCGTTATCCACTTGCTTTGAATTCCGAGTTCTGTTTGATTTACTGCTTTGCCAGGTGCTTTCCTACATGTTCAAGTTGGAAATGGCACAGAAGAGCATGATATGGGACGATATTTATCATTTATGGCAAGTTTTCGGCATTATGGATGATCCGGCTCCGCCCGGGTCGGAACATAGTTTTGTGCAGAAACATCGATACAAGCGTTTTTCAATGATTTTTGTGCGTGTCGTTCCTTCAAACCCAGTGGTTCTGACCCGGAAGTGGGGTCGGCATTGGACTGTAATCGTTACTTTCTAAACAGACCTAATTATTCATAGTTTGCGGAGATGCAGCGTGGGATAAAGTGTAAAGTGCTCGCTGACGTCTACCAAATAACAGACACTTTCTCGTCGATCTTATCAACCCACCAATCCCGTCCCGTAAAAAAATCCACAGGCAGCTCGTCCGGTTGAATATCCCACCTCTTCTTAGACGGCACTTGGTCGTCTTTCCGGCTCTCTACTCCATACTCGAAGCAACTTTCCGTCTCTCCGTGTCATTACAGTCCCTCTAAGCGCCTTTCATGCTTACGATGGCTTTGGGATCGTCCTCCTTTTATGGGACCTCGCATTTGGCGTTTTACTCGCGTCAAGAGCCATTCCTTCCCCACCGCCCTCTCTAATCAGGGCATACCCCAACAAATCCTGTTCTTCTATACTCGCAGTACCCATCACCGACCCGCTTCTTCATAGCTCGCTCGCGCGCTGAGCCAAGCTGTAGCAGGAGACATTTCTGCTAAACTCCGAAGACGATCACCTTCAAAGACAAATGACTTTTGTAACCAACTCACTTACGTCGATAACAAGGAAAAGGAATTGACGTTGTCAGAGAGACGTTTCTTTCCACACAATCTCGCAACATTGTCAGGTGGCCTGGACTCAGGGTTCGTTTCTCCTCCGAGAATGGTGGGTTTCTAGGCGTGTTGGGAGGTAGAGGAAACTGAGTTAGTTTTTTCTTCGTTATATCTTCTTACAAGAGGCAATGGCTCAAATTTTTCCCCAAAACCAGGTCCCAGACCTAACTGAAAACGGAGCAATCGAACGTTGTGATCGTTGCCAATCACCGAGCTACCTCTTCCTCCTCTTCGTCACCGATTCCTTTCAACTCTTCTCTCCTACTGCCCGGTTCTACTTCGTCTTCCCTCCGAGTCTCACTCCACTCGTATCTTTCTTCTGCCTCCGTCTCGTCTTCAGGTTCAGGGCCTGTACCAACTACCTCGACCATGACAAGCGAACAGAGGGATCACAAGAGACTCCTGGATAGTTTATTCCCTTCGCCCTCGTCTCTTGGATCTGGGTACATTTTGAATGTTCCTCAAAAGTCGTCGGGGTTCAACTCTGGGACCGTTCTACCTCGCGTTTAGTGTCCTACTCGCCTCACGAATCATTCCTTCCTCTACGGCCCCACCTCTCCCTCCCTAATCGGCGCGACGGAGTCAGGACATATTCTCCTAGTCACAATCCAACAAATCTCGTTCCTCCATACCTATTACCGTCCCCGCCTCTTCCTCAGTCGCTAATGCGTTGGGTAAAGCTGGTGCAGGAGACGCTTTTCTCCTCAAGTCCGAAGAAGCTTCGTCGGGCTCTGCTTCCAAAAAGAAAAAAGAAAAGTACCTTTAGAGCCAAAGGCATTTTTCGCTTACGTCGATAACAGGGAAAGGGAAGGAGAAAAATTGGTATTTAATGCTACCAGGGAGACTTTCCCCTCTACACGGTCTCGTGAGACTGTCAAGTGGCTCTTGGACCAAAGGCTTGTTTCTTCTTCGACGTTCTCCCAGGACGGAGGCCTTTTGGGCGTATTGAGAAGCAGAGGCAATTGGGTTAGTTTTTTTTTTTTTTACTTACAAATACCGATGACAATGACAGTCTACATAGGAAATCCTTACTCAAAACCAAGTCCCGGATCTAACTGAAAACGAGTGATCGAAACACTCGCTGTAGTTATAGCACACCATCGGGCCATCTCCTCTGGGGAGAGTGGCCCAATGCAAGTCGACTCTTCGTCGTCGAGTCCCTTACTCCCTCAATTCTTTTCAACCCTCCTCTCCACTTCTTGGTTCCACTCACCGTCTTCCCTCCAAATCGCACTGCGCTCGTATCTACCTTCCGCTTTTTCAAGTTCGGGGATCTGTACCGACAACCTCCGCCACGACCAGAGGAGCAAAAGTGACTCCAGAGACTTTCCTGGACACTCTGCTTCCTCTCTTCACGATCCTCGTCTCTTGGATCCGGGTACACTTTCATTCTTCGACAGAGGATGTCAAGGTTCGGATGCCGACGAAGAAGGGTATGGTTGAGAAAGACGGATCTTTCAGCCTCCAACTTCCTCTAGTAAAGATGGTGCCAAAGACAACTCGCAGAAGGAGATACCGCCCCCTGCCCAAACGCCTCCCTTACATATTTCCCTCCTAGCACCGCTGATAGATATCCTACATACATTTAATCTCTTCGTCGTCGAAAATCCCTTCCTCTACGCCATAGAGGCTTTTGAGACTCTCGACAGACCTGCAAGAAACCCACCTACCTACTCTCCTCGCTCAAATCGAGCTTACGGAGCCGTTGAGAGGGGCGCTGGAAGGATTTGGTTGAGCTCAGAGAGAGGCGGAGGCGGCGGTTACTTTGGTTGATGGTGAAGACTCCTCAGAAGCCGAAGTCGAGTCCGGGGACGAAAAAGGTGCCGACGACGGTGAAGATACAGCGATCAAGAATGAGAAAGATGTTGCTGGGAAGAAGAGCAAAACAAAGACGAAAGCGGGGAAGAGGACACGAGAAGGACAGAATGGAGCATCGAACTGGCGGCAGCGTAGAAAAATCGCACATGAGCTCGAGGGGATGACCGTTGGGCTGTATAGATTGGAGGAGATTGGGTTGTAGTACTGAAACCTTTAGGTAACGTATTTGTCTGTTCCGCAAGAGTGTTCACAGAAAAGAAACCTGAAAGAAAAAGACGAAGACAGTGCCAATATATATCACTTTCTTCAAGCCTAGGCCTATTTGTGAGGACGTGGTCACCTATGGGTCGAAGCAAGCCTAGCTTCAAGCCACCCCTTATCTTGAAGTGAGAAAAGACGCGTGGAGATTAGGGTACGGGATGTTGCAGAGGGAAGCTGAGCGACAGATAACTGAAGACATCTGGTGGAGGACCGGAAGAAATCCCTGTTAACCAGCGCATACAACGAGGGCTCGTTCTTCAATATCTTCCCTGAATGGGGTGTTTTGAGTGTTTTGAGTGGGAGAATCAGCTTTTTCCTATTTTTTTTTTTTCACTCGAGCGTACAGTAATAACTAATGACGACCCTTTCCCCAGACTGGGCCGAAAGTGAAGTAAGATAACCGAAATGCTCACTTTGGTCACCACTACAACCATCTCTGGGGACGCTGACTCGATGCAAGCCGATTCCCAGTTACCAAATCCTCCACTCCCAGTCCTCCTCTAATATCTGAATACCTGGTTCTATTCACTATCTTCTCTCCGAATCGCACTGCGCTTGTATCTTTCTTCTCCCTCCGTCACGTCTCCCTCGACTTCTCTACGTCATCCCGACTTCTGTACATCTTTATTCTTCCTCAAAGTATGGATGGATGTCGATGGGAAAAGATATAGTTCAGAAAGATGGTATATATACCCCTAGTTGCCTCGAATCCCTGGCGAATGTAATGAAGATGGTATCAAAGACGATTCAGGGGATTCGGGGGAGGATACCACCTGACGCTTTCCTTGAACTAAATCCTCTCTCTGTACCAATCTTACATTCACTCGATCACTGTCACCTCTCTTGTTAAAGTTCCAGCTTCTACACCTCGATAACTCGAAAAATTTTAATGGAACCCTGATTCCTACTCTACTGACCCAAATCGAGCTTACGGAGCCCCTTTGAGCTGGCTCATAGAATATGAATTTGTTTATGTACCTGAAAGAGCAGAGGCTGCGCACCGGCTCAGAGTTGATGCTAGTTCAGCGATGAAACATCCCTATGGATCGACGCAACAGGCTGCCATGTTTCGTGCACATGGTGCGAGGCGTGTAAGCGAAAAACGACAGTCTTCAGAATAGTAAGCGACCTGGGAGGACGACCAGGCGTCAATCAACACACATTAAGTACCTTAAGTAGTGGGGAAAGATCGGCGGAGATGAGCGACCTGGGAGGACGAACCAGGCGTCAATCAACACATATTACCTTAAGTAGTAGGAAAAGATCCGAAATCGGCGCAGAGATATGCAGATCATTTTTGTCAGGATTTTGCTGTGTATATATGCCTATATATAAGTGGTCTCTACTTCCTCAGCTCATGTTCACCAATTGGCTCTTCTACGATTATACAACCGAAGCTAAACAGTGTCGAATTTCCTAGCCCCTATTCACCAGGAATGTTTTCCATCGTCACCGTCATTGCGAGCATACTTTCCATACTTCGCCTTCGCTACCCTTGCCTTACTGCATCTGGACTGGAAAATCACATTGAAAAAATCAGTAGAGAGATGGGGAATGCTTATACTAGAGGAGTGATTAATGAGCAGGACCTGAGTGAATTCAGAAAGTGCGTTTTTTTCTCCTTTGCCAACAATAATAGGCACTTACTACTGACCAGCATCAAAAATATTCTACTTCCACGCATACAAGCAAGACACAGTCAAAACATTCTCCGTTGGTCTTCCTTACACATGTACACCTTGACATGCCTCCAAGTCTTGTGGATGGTTATTAAATGTTATGACAAAGTCCAGAAGCTGGAAGTCAAGATTAAAGTAACATCAAATTCTAATCTATGCTTCAATCACTGATAGTTTCTCTAGAGTGTCCCAGAAGACAGTTCCATAAATAACTCTGACATTGAAGATTTTACTACTGTTGACACTAACACAGTAAGTTCTGAAGCCCAGTAGCATGAACTGTCACCTCTACTACTAGTAGTAATGTCACCATCAGAATTTTGTATAAACCCAATGAATGGAGATTCATAGTAGACAAGGAAGTCATATTTGCTGCTTATTGGTACTTGAAGTAAGTCCTTCAACTTTGAGCCTTCTTAGCCACACGACAGTCCTGATCCATCTCCAGTTAATTGAATCTTCACATTCCTTTCAATTGCTGCATTTAGAATCTTCAAGACATGTTTCCCAGATCAAACAGTATTCAGCATCCATCCTATCTTATCCATTCATTGTGAATTCCAAGCTCTGTATTATCAGTATCGATTTATTACCCTGTTGTTGTCCTTGCTTTTGCTTGTTTTGCCAGGTGCTTTCCTACATGTTAGATAAAAAGATGCCACCAAGAATAAATCTGCTTACTACTCCCGATATATCCTTTAAAGGATTCTTCAATCAAGTTCAGGATTTTGATCATCTTGACATGAAAATATTTTGAGAAATAAACAGAGACACAACTCCAATCTATTGCTTGAGGAGTCGATTTTTCCTGTTTTCCTGAGCATTGAAGCTCTCATTTCTAAATAGAAGCTTGATTTTGATCAGGTAGAATGAGGATTTGAGCAGGATAGTATGAGGGACCTTGCCATCACAAAAAATGACACTTTATTATAAGGCATTTATGAAGCTTATAACCCATTGAAATGATTTTAGTTGCTATTATACAGATATGATCTAAATGTAATTTGTTTATAATCTTTGGAAGGATTGTAGATACTCAAAAGATTATTACAAGGCTTGATAATTATTGTGGCATATTGTTATATACTTATAAGCTGGTTATAACTGCTTATAATGACTGCATAGATTATAAGGAGATTATAATCTATAGAGTTTTGCTGTCATTTATACATATACAGCTAATATACCAACAAGCAAATGAAATGGCTTTAATTTTTACCATGGAAGGTACTAAACATAATTTACAAACAATACTTATTGCATGAGGTTACCCTATATATTGCATTAAGTGCCCAGTTGTACATGCAGCCAGATGGCCCAGCGGGTTAATTGCCTCTCCTCTACAGATCTGTAGAGGTTGGGTGCTTAATTCTGGCAAGTGGCAGATTATAAGAACAGTTATCCAAAGTTGTGCATCAATAGATTCAACTGTTTTTATTTCTTTGAAACTTTTATTTTATTTTTTGTACTAGATTTGGGCATATATTTTTGGTAGATTATAACTCTATTGACATAAGTGTGGACTGGTACAATCCTATTATAATCCAATTATAATCTACTAGGTCTAGAATGATTTTGAGACTTTTGGAGATTATGAGGATTATAATAAAATGTCATTTTGTGTGATGTGATGGCATTTGGTGTTTTACTTATGTCAAGAACTATTCCTTCCCCACCAATTGATGCAACCAAATCAGGGCATACACCAATAAATCCTGTTCTTCCATACTTACAATACCTATCACTGACCCACTTCTTCATAACACACTCATGCACTACATACACACATATACTCAGTGTGTATTGTTAGTCCAGCTATGCGAGATTACTCATACACTGAGCAAAGCTATAGTAGGAGACATTCCTCCTAAATTCCAAAGACAAAATGTCTTTGTAACCACTGAAGGCATATTCTGCTTACATTAATAACAAGGAAAAGGGAGGATAGTTGGGACATAACAATGTTTCTGTCCACAAAATCTTGCAACATCATCCTAAAACCAAGTACCAGACCTAACTGAAAATGAAACAATCAAAACACATTGTGGTTGTTGCCAATGACTGAGCTACCTCTTCCCCCAGTGATGGGAACACAATGCAGGCCAACTCTTCACTGGCATCACCAATTCCTTATATACTTGAAGTCTCCTTGGTACTCATTTTAGACCATATCTAATACTTTTCCAAACCACACATCTTGCACCATACTTCTACACATTACGCAAGTTTTTTCCAATGTTCCCTAGTCCAATGGCTGCTTTATTAGTATTTGACATTCTGCAGACGTTGTAATCATGTTGTTTGATTTGTTTTGCAGTGATGCACCGCCAGGAATAGCTGGATAGAGAATCTACTACTCCCAATCAGTCTCGAAGTTATTCAATTGAGGATATCGTTAGCCATCTTGATGTGAGGGTGCCGCGGCCAGACGAGAAACTTCACAAGAAATGTTCATTTGAGGTTCGAAAATCAAAGCTTGTCTCAGTTAGATTTGTATATGGATTGGGATCTGTGCGACTTGGCTAAAAGCAAATGACTCTCCACAATTTTTGCGGTAAAGGTGTAAAACAGGAAACAGAAAGTAACGTCGCCGTTGAACAGAGAAAGTGACTCGGCTTTCACCGTGGAAATGATATACCTAAGACAGTTACTTAAAGTGTCAAAATTTGAAATTTACATCTCTTCGGTGCTTCACCGCTATCTTGTCGGAAAGAACCATTCAGCATTCTGTTTTGCGCCTGTAACTTTGAATTAAAAGCAGAATATCGAGCGATTGGTTATTCTGAATTATATCTATTTTTTCTCTTGCCTTAAGTAGTGCAATATTTGGACTTACTGCTTATACGAGTGATCAACGACCATCAAGCAACTGCAAGCAACACTCTGGTCCACCAGCGAAACCAGTGGGTGTACATTCTGAATCGGAGACGGAACTTTTCAGCACTTCGAGTATTCGTTGATATCCATTATTTATATGCGCTTCAATCGACATAGACGATATGAAAATCTGATCTGCGCCGCTGCTCGATTAGGGATCTCTAAAGCAGATCTTTACCTTATGCCTTTCAGATGCATCATGATCGAGTCTACCAAAAGCGCTAAATCCTTGGCATAGATCTCGTCCGACATGGACTCGTGGGTACGGATGCATTAGCCGCCACACTTGCCAGGAAATACTGGTGTTGTGATTGGTGCTTCAACAAAATTGCAAGCCAAGAGGTTTGAGATTAGAATGATAGGGCGCGTCATTTCTTTTGCCTTTTGATAGAGTATACGAAGGGATATGCGCTTGAATGAAGAGAGCACTGCCACCGAAATTTGGCTTGTAATGCCGTGACCAGCAGAATTCATGTGTACAAATCGATGTTCTGTGTTAGTGGGTTTCAAAGATATCGACTACATATAACATTAATCAATCCAGTGACTGAGGACTGCTAGACGAGGGTGCACAATTGACCAGGCCTCTCTCGCAAGAATTCGGGTAGATGGGTTGAATAGTCTCGTGAATATCTCGGTATATTATCCACATCCTCATTGCGTGGTTTTACCGGAGATATTCAAACGGAAAAGCATTAGTATCGTTCACGTTTTGAGGTCAAGAAACTTAATGAGCTCGAATCAGCCATATACTTCTCCATACTGTATCAACACCGAGTGTAGATGGCAACAACTTGAACAAGCCCTCGAGCTTTGACCAGTCCCAAGGTACGAACCACCCGCTATGAATGTGGAATGTGCCCTGTACCATTATTTATGTCCTGTGGCACCAATGAAGCTGGTTTTTTATATAAAAGAAAACGTCATCATTGAAAATCGTTCATCGAGTCCCATCAGCAGGGAGTATGAAGAGACTACGTGAAGCCAACCTCATTAACTGAAACCGAGCGATTCACGCCAGCGAGTGAGAATTGATTCGGAATGTAACCCTTGTTTCTTTGTGGCGCGATCGATACTTTTCTGGTGCACGAGTCTGTTCAGTAACGATCACGTTAAATCCGCGGCCAAGGCAGGACCGAGCCCTACGGGCGCGGGTACGTGGGGAAAATGACGACAACTTGGCTCGCCTTCGTACTACGTTGGCTTGCAGTTGCTTCGCGGGAGAATGCTCGACGTAAAAACGGCACTTGCCGGGCACTACCTGTGAAATTGTCGAAATTGGTTGCAAATACCACAGATACCCGGAGATAACCAGTGCAAAACGGTGTGCACATAGAAGGAGTTCTGGGGGAGTCATTGCTTGGGTCGAAGCTGATAAACTGGGAATTGTAGATATTTGGACACCTTGAAAAAATCGAAGTCTGTAGACGATCAGGTGCTTGTAGAATAATCAGGAATCACGGGCTCAATCGACGAAAAGCTGGGAACTGATGTATTACTGATGCTTGAGCTCGCTCCAATTGTGGCGGAAACATACAGAGCACCTACACGGCCTGAATTAGAAAATTGTATAATTCACGTCGGATAAATACCATCAAAGGTATTAAGATAGAACGGGGCTAGGGCTTGGAGGAGAGCAGGATCCTAACACGACCCAAACACGGAATGCACAACTCCTCCAGATCCGACGATCATGTAGTGAGCAATGTACCTTCAATTCTAAACCTCGAGTCTGAAATGCATCGAGGAGCTGAAAGAATTGTGAAGAACTACTTTCCAAATCATAAGCGATAATTACAGAACATGGGAAAAAATGAATTTGTTCTTCTCAACTTGCGCTGCCTTTAACCGGAGCCTGGCATCGATGATCAGCTCATGAGTATGCCAGCGAAGGGATCCGAAGAAGTCAAGTAGACAACAAACGCGTCCTTCCGCTCCTCCGCAAAGACGTCAAACCCGCGTCTCAAAATACACACCGTGGTTTGTGAGCACTGGGCGCGGGCATAGTGAGGTAACGATAACATAGCGACCCCAACTCAATCTGAACTATATCACACACTCAATGGCTGACATAGCACAATTCCCAAAGTAGACCAAAATTTGACAAATGGAAGAGCATCCCTCCGAAGAAATCCGAAGAAAGCATTATGGATGTATCTTGGCTGATTCTTTAGACATGCATCATGGAGTCTACAAATATCAGTCACTTGCGGAACAGTGGGCAGAGCTTCAAATAATCCCCAAAGAGAAGGCCACCGCGGAGTTTGCCTCGATTCGGCACCTATGTCAAGCGCTAAAATCCGGAGAATCCTGATCCGATTCCTAATCTAGCAACTTTTTGCCTCTGGCAGGCATCAGCAAAGCCAAAGTAAAGGCTCCGAGGGTCATGATTTAAACTGCAGGACCGGAGGGGTGTGTGAGCAGCGCCATGGCCTCGTTGGAAATCAAGAGGTGACGAGTACTAACGGGATGATTGTATGAAGTTAGGGTGCTCTCGGAACACAAGGGAAGTTTCAAGAATGTAGAATGAACGGAAAGGAAAGGGCGCCCGACACAGACACCGAGCAAGTTAAACCATGGGAGACTATCAGAAGTCTAAAGAAGGTCAAGAAACAGGTTCCTCCAGGTCTGTGATTCGGGGCGTTGGCTCCGCTATTGGAGGACGCATTGATGAGATGACGACGAGATACAACACAAACTCGAAAAGGGCGAAGGAAGATAATGCGGTAGAAACGATACACAGTTCAAGAAGGGGTAATGAATGACCCGATTGGTAATGCGTGGGGCAAAACAGGGCAAGCACTCAGTATCTCTGAGTCTTACAGAAACCAAGTATAGACACAACAAGAACAGCGAAGCTCATATCATTTACTGGTGAACACATGATCATCGCTGAAGTGCTGTAGGGGTGCCTCTGGGTAAGGTTCAGGGGCTTTGGAGTCGCCTTGATACAGGACTTCTCGTGGTCAAAACAGCGCCAAAGAAGAGACGAGAGATAGGCTGGAGAAGATGTAAGGCAAGTAACGAGACCGAGGAGTTTCATTTGTTGTGTTCGCCATGTTACGGCAGCGTCCTAGGTTATTACATGCTCTCCTGTGACGCACTGAACGTATTCGCAAAATAGACATCCGAGGGAAAATTCGCATATTTCCCCAGGTCTCAGGAACTGTCAGGAAGCAAAGTTGTCTTCTAGTAGTCCCGACTCGAAGAAGCCTGCTCCAAGAGTTCCTTTGATCCGACCAGTTTCTCTAAGGCCGCCGCAATCAACGTACATGTAAGCTCGGTCTTATGAACTTCCTTTTGAACAATGGTTTGCACTGTATATTGAAAAACAGCTGATCCTTGTGCGCGTAAAGAATTAATTCCAAGACATTGCGCGCTGATGGTACGGAAGGAGATTCTCATGGATGCCCACGACCTGCAAATCTCGGAGAAGCGGGACGGCAACGCGTCGGAACCCACAAGTGACAAAACACGTGTCTGCAGATGCGAGTTTCTAGTTGGAATACCGACATCAGTCAATTCTCTAGACCTGAAAGATGGTGGCGTGGAACTGACTTGTATGACGATGGTCCCTCAGGACCAAATCAGAATCCATGTCGGAAACAATAGTGTCAATTTTGTTTTTATGACCCAACAAAATGAGACGATACAAAAGTTTTGCGCCAGCTGACAGAGCTCGAGTAGTCTATCGTCAGAGGGTGCTTCGAAGAGGACCGATCCAACAGCGAGAGTAAAGATGTACAAAAATGGCTAGCTTGGCTGAATCCATACATGGAAGGACAGTCCTGCTCCAAAGCTTCAAAGTCAAAAAGTACGTTTTGTACATGGAACGCTCAGACGACCCTGGACTTATGAATCTTTACGTCTTCTCGCGGTCTAAAGGCGGTTCAGAAAAAAGGTTATTGTTACTGCGGGTTGCGTGCGCACCGGTCCTGATTATCCACTGCTACTGCACCCAAACGCTGAACAACGCGCATCCCTGAACTGACGCGACCAAAGATTGTGTGCTTATTGTCAAGATATGGAGTCGGGGCCAATGTTATAAAGAATTGAGAGCCTATTACATATCAGTATCTGAGAAGAAGTCGACTGAAATGCCCAAACCATTGGTGTTGGGCCCCGAGTTGGCCATGGCCAAAATTCCAGCCCCAGTAAATCTTAGCTCGGGATGTATTTCGTCTTCGCTGTCAAAGAAAAAAATCAGCGCCTACATCCATCAAGAAAGATGGACGAAAACAGACAACTTCTGGCCGTATATGCTTGTTCCACCTCTGCCGGTACCTGTTGGATCACCTCCTTGTATCATGAAATCCTACACAGATGAGTAAGTGTGCCGCGTGCGGAACCCCGAGATACGAACAGAGATGATTCGATGAAAGACGACTCCATTGTAGTATCCCCGCCTCGATAATTCCGCAAAGTTCTTGCAAGTCTGAGATGTGTCAGGGTACTGAATAGAGAGCAGAAGACAAATGGGTACCTTGGGAGCATGATTCCAATATAATTCGAGCTGGATGTCTCCCAAGCTGGTCTCGAGCACGACTGATTCCGAAGACATGTGGACGACGAAAAGAATGGTTGAGAAGAGTTGTACAGCCACGCCGGTATACAACCTTACACCACGTGGATTTCCTTCAACTCTTCTTTGCCCACAGCGTACAAGTGCTTTGCAAGTCAATGCGTGCTATTCTTCAACGTGTAACCTCTGCTTCGGTCACCGGTGAAGATTCTCATACTGGGAGAGCAACATTTTACTCATTCGTCGATATTGGATAGTGGAGAATGAGGTCATCTCTCAAATCTCCAAAGGTCTAATGGTGCTAGTTGGGATCGGTACAGGTACGTGATCAGGTATTTTTGGCCAGGATGCGACGCACTGATACCTTTTTACTTTGTCAGAGTAGATGATACTCTTGCAGATGCCTCGATCTTGATCAATAAAATGTAAGTGCCCAATAGCCGATTCCGATTCCCCGCCGAACCTATTCAAGAGTGTCTAATTTATTGATTCTCTTTGAAAGATGTGCTAATAATGATTCTCATTCGCAGCCTTTCTTTGCGTGTTTTCAATGACCCCGCTAACCCTGATAAAATGTGGAAGGCTAGCGTGAAAGACATTGATGGCGAAATCCTATGCGTGTCGCAATTCACCCTTTTTGCGAATACAACAAAAGGAAACAAGCCTGATTTTCACAAGGCTATGGTACCCGCTTTCGTCGCACATATTCACTAAGCTGACTGGACCCAGCCTACAGTGCCTTCGCGAGAACTGTACCATTCCTTCTTGGAGCAACTCAAGAAGTCTTACAAGCCCGAGAAGATACAAGGTAACCTGAATCTCCTCTGTTTGCTCTTCGACTCATCTGCTTGTCAAAAGATGGACGATTTGGGGCAATGATGAACGTTAGCCTCACTAACGAGGTGAGTTTGAGTGCTTTTCAATCTTTGCATACATATTACAACTTGTGCAGGGGCCGGTAACGTTTACGATAGATTCACGGAAATTCGAGTACGTGAATTCGCCTCAGGCAAAAGATGAGAATAAGAGGAAGGAGGGAAGTAGTGAGGCAAAGACAGTTCCAAATTAGATATCACTAGAGGTATTTTTTTGCCGAGATAGAGCGCTTGACTAGATCTTACACTTTCTCGCTCCATACTTTTCGATGTGCGTACACTTCGACAAATGTAGAGCTCAGCGTTCCGTGCAGCTGGGTCGACTCCACCAATCACAACCACTTTCTCACGTCCGCATCAAAAATGTCAACCTCCTCTCTCCTATTACAACTCGACGCTACTCTACTGGCGCTGCGGCACCGAACCAGTCAATTAAACAATTAGAACTGAATACTGCTTCTAATTAGGAGTCCGAGGTCGGCTGTCATGCTCAGCTCCAACGATCAACGAATCATCCCCCTCGAGTTGCATATCGACGACCTGCGGCACCGAGCTCGTGGCAATCGCTTAAACAATGCAACGAGACACTATAAAATAAGCTACTAGAATACAACAAATGTGTCGCCGCTGCCTCTTGGATATCGCGCGGACTATGTCTCTGATCGCTAACGAACGTGGTCCATTTTTAGGGAAAAGAGCTTGGCAACTTTCCTCGGTCACACATGTAACTTCTGTGGCGTTCGAGAGATTCTACTTCCACTTGAGATGTCTGAAAGAAACAACCTCGAATTCTGAGCCATCAGAAAACCAGATACTACCAGTCACATTGTCTATCTCTCTACAAATGCAAAGAGGCACCCATGCACGTCGCCTGAAGCCACACAACCCCTACTCCACTTTTATAAATAGACTGGGAAATCTGTTCTGACTGGAATCCCAAATCGTAGGTGTGGGACTACCATAACTTGCTGTTTTGCAGACTAGCCAGCGAATTCGCACTACCTGGAAGATTTTCAAAGTGGCCAGGGGAGACCGAATGCCAGATAAGCACCCGGTCCTAAGATCCGAGCAAAACCAACCCTTGTTCCACACAAATTTTTTCCAGCTTCCTTTGCAGTTTTTGAAATGAGAGACAGCACGCGCGACCTGATAAGCTGTAAGATTTTCTGAATGCTATCCCCATCGGAACTTACCTAGAAATAGCTTCAGTCTGTGAGGAGTGGCACGGAAAACCGGTACAAACGCGTTAAAGAGTGTTTTTATTATCCTGTCTGAGAAACTACACCTTTTATTAGCCTAAAAAAGGACTGGTAGCATCAGAAAACTGTCGGGAACGGACTGCGAAGGCGAAAGAAGTCGTCTTTGAGAAGAGCCAATAGATTTGACTCACGGAAATCCCAAAAGCTGATAATAAAACGATAAAACGACTGTGTTCCGAATTGAACATCCCACAACCATATGGAAAGCACTGATAGAAACCTTCCCAACGTAACGCAGTGAGATGTTCAAGGGTTATCAGTGTCAATCAAATGGGAACAAGGAAGACGCTTCCGTGTCCAGGCCCGCATTGAGATACACTCATCAAAAGACGATAGAGTTGCACTGCTGTTGAACAATCTTCTTCAGATTCGGCTGGCAAACTTGACGTTGGCTGCCTTTCAATAATGTAGAATCCACACGAATGATTGTGCCACAGGGAATTTTACTTCAGACCCTGTCTATACACTGGGGATCAACACCGTGAAAATGAAAAATCAATATCTTTACTGAATGAAGACTGTCGCTTCTTTCTTGCACATTTAATGTATAGGCGCTGTAGTCCGCGGATCTTATCATAGACGGGGTCTAAAGGCGCACATCAGATTGTAGAAGTGAGAATGTAGAGCAAGGATATAGGACGAATTTAGATGAATGGGAAGGTTCTCTGCCTCAACGAGGTCCATATTGCGCAAGAACCTGAGGTTCCAGCTAGCTTAATTCCAAGAACCGGGATAACGGTTGTGGGTCGTCGAAGATCGTACGCTTGAGGTGGCTCGTGATGGAACCTCTACTTTGGACCGTTTAGAGACTGAGAAAGGCTAATAGTGAAAGTGATGTGAGGAGTCTGGGTTCTCAATATCCAGCTTTACGGGTCCGTATTGACTTGAAATACCTGATGTTGTGAAAAACTCCGACGACACAAAAAAATCGTCCGAGTGTATTCACAAGACGTCGGTAAAGGCAGGTCCGTGATAACGGTTGAAAACGTTCACTGGCTTTCTGAATCGACCATACGGTACCTAGGAACCAAGTGGCATTCAATAGAACTGAGGAAAGCTCGGAAAAAGTTAGAACTCAACTGACCAGTTTGTGACGAGCGAGGTGCTTCTTGATACCAATCATCTGTTTTGGGAAGGTTCATCACTCTTCAATTGGTTAGCTTGATCCTCGTAGTTCGAGTTCACACCTACTTCAATACCCTAAATCCGTCACATACCGAGTACGTATCTTTTGAGATCAATGTCAAGCAAGGCTCTGACAGCTGCAATGCGCAGTTGGTCTAAATCTAAATTTCAGTGAGTAACTTTGCGTGAATATAGATGATGAGAGGTTCTCACCTTGGAACCAAGTTATATTTGTCGTCTCAAAATAACGGTGAGAAGCAATTCTCAGACTATGCGATGGACATTCATTGATGGCTTCAACAAACCTGCAAGAGCTCGACGGCCCAAAGCCACCGAGCGACTCTATTCTCAGCCTTCGAGTAATTGAATAGATGACCCCACGGGTCACGCCTTCAGGTCCGAATCGTGTCAGTAAATGTTCTATATCAACCATGCGAGATTGACAAAGATGTGAAAAGTTGAGGTTGGCTGAATAATGGCACTTCCTTTGATCGAGATCCGTCAGCGCTATCGCTCAGATGGCTTGGCGACCATTCAGAATTTTGCTCGAAAACTCGACATGTGGTAAGAGATCCAATTCTAATAGGAGGTATCTGATTGGCTAATGCCGGATTACAAGAATGATGCATCGATGATGTTCAAAGGGTGGTTTAATGAAAATTGTTTATCGACCAAGATGATAAGATGAGTCTTCTCGTTGGAGTAGACCCCGCTTCCGAGTCCCGTTGTCGTGCTTGACAGATATTAAAGCAGTCAGGCACGGTTCAGAAGTGACCAAAAGGGTGTAACCAAGTTATTTCCGTTCACAGAAATATTTGCGGCTGTCAAGCTCAGACTGAACCGCAATGGTGTGAGATTGCGAAAGAAAAGTGGGTACACTGTACATTAATTCGAGGAAATTAATGATACTCACTTATCGTGGTATCGCATCGACCAATGAACACCTCGCCGTGCAAGTTTGTATGAAACTTTCATATTCTTTGGAATTTCAGACAAGTTGCTGTTCGCACTAGATGATGGAGACCAGGGCTTCTCGGCCGCGGCTCTGCAGATAAGATGAAAAGAGAAGGTTGATTGAGCTAGTGGCTACAGCATATCTGTTCGAATGTGCATATGGTCGTTGGGATAGGTGAAGTAATTGTGGGAGTCGTGATGATGATTGTGGACACTTTAGTAATGTATCATGTGCAAAGGTTAGTTCTAGTGGCTTGAAATTGTGCTTATCGACTTACCAATGGTGCTTAATCTCTGGACGGTTAACAGCATTCAAGGACCGGATAATCAGTACCATGTTGAGGACGACCGATCCCAAGACGGGATGCGTCATCATTTGACTTTAAAGATTTTGGCCTCGATCTGTTAATGACGCATCCCTGAAAGATATTGGTACCGGTGAACAAACCTGCTTGCCAAAGGTAGTACCTTGCATGTTAAAGAAAAAGTCTCAATGGAAGATTGGCACGGGGATTCATGCATTGAGATACGCGCCCAACGGGTGCAGGATACAATTTGAATGTAGGTTCCGTTCTGTCGCGGGAGAGCGAGTGTGAAAAGTTCCAACAAGCTTTGAAAGGAGAGGGGTTGATTCCTATTACACATTAGAGTGAATCATATCAGAAGAAGCACTTTATCGTAAAGGTCTGAGTAGATGAGCTTTAGAGTTATCAGAGTTGATTGAAAAAAGGGACGTTTGTTGATCGAATGCATGAGGATTTCTGCCTCTATTCTATTTCGGTAGTGCAATAGATCAAGGAAATCCTGCCAGACACTGGTGGCGCCCGAGAAGGCCACAGGTCACCAAGAAATCGTTCTGGAGGGTATCGGGAACAAGGGAGTTGACAGGGCGTTTGGTTTGATCAAGTACAGGGCAGCTGGAAGCATAGACAGGGTGCTATAGCTACAACAAAGAAACATGAATTCGCGACCCGAAATGATTCAGCGAGCACGTTGCTGAGAGTCAATGATTGCGAGGTTAATACCACTGAATACAAACTGAATCTGGGATGAAAAGACACGATCATGTCAATTCTCGACACAGCCGGGATGATACGACGAATCAAGGCAGCCTCTACCATTGTGTGAGCGAGGTTCCAATGGAATGGAAACCGGCAATGCAGTGGCATCTCCGATAAATCGAGGAAATAAAAGCTCCAAAATGCAAAGTGCAAAGTGTAGATGTCATTGAGCTTTAGCAACGGTGCCGTTAGACGTTACCCCAGTAGACGGTGGAGATGGCGCCAACGAAAGCAGGAATAGAGTGCACACGTTAGAGACAGCACCACAGGAGCCGTCTGGTTCGTTTTCGTTTTTGCCAAAAGCAGTAGAAGAGTGGCAGATCCACTGTACCGGCATGGGCTGTCATTCGATACCAGACTGTAGACTTCTCGAGGATCTACAGAACCCGGGAGAGCAGTGCCTGAACGCTCGGATTTTGATCCTGAAGCCTCGAGAAAAGAATACTGAGCAGATGTCCCGAAATGGGTTGAGATTTTGCGCATCGACCTTTGCGTCCCCGCTGCAGGACGGGGTTGGGGACGCGGGAAAAAGACTGAGAAAGAAGGCAGGTGACGTGGTGACTAAGCTGGGGGAAGAGAACGAGCTTGCTCATCGTCGACCACGACGTCAAGGGCTGTGTCTGGGAGTGGCAAAAGACAGGAAGAGACTCCCACGGACAGAGATTGATTAGGCTCCGAACTTCTTTTGGGGAGCGTGGTATGATTCTGTCTTTTCGTGGAATCTGGCGTCTGTTGCGATAGCTCGAATAGAGTCGCTTCTGTTTTCTCAAGTGCATCCATTTTCAGGTCTATCTCCAGTCAAGCGCCACGCGTACACATTCGTCTTTTGTAGCTCGTAACTTGTCTGCACGTGAGTTTACGCGCTCTTGCTTTTATACCTCATATAAAGTCTCTGTCCGCTCCTGGTGTGCCCTGATTTATTTCCCCATGCCGGTCGCAACTTACTCTTATTCTTCCTACTACCATGCTCCTCCTCCCCCACACTACTCTTCATTGCCCCATTATTCTGACCACTCCCCAATCTCCCCCCAGGACTACATACCGCACGACTACATGTCCCCCCAAGACCAGTCTTTGTCAGGCTCCATGGGCCCGCCTTCTCCATCAATTCCCATCGATCCTGCCTTGGCGATGTATCCTCCATATTACCAATCATACCCGCAGGCCCCGCAGGCCCCGCACATGCCGCCCCCGCTCTCCATACCTCCAAACTACTCTTCGCCCTCTTCTCAGGCCTCGGACACAATAGGCACTCCTCCAGCGGACCACTTGTATCCGTCACCAAACGTCAACGGAAAGCGTCCGGCTTCAGTCATTTCAAACGCTAGCAGCGATGCCAGGAAAAGAGCTCGCAAGGACGACGAGCCTCGTAGTCCAACTACTGAAAAGGAAGAAAAGCCAAAGCCAACTCGAGGATCCCGGTTTGTCACCTAGTCGAGGTGTCTTTAAGCTACATCACTCATTACTTCATTCAGGGCATGTACGGTCTGTCGCCGTCTAAAGATGAAGTGCATAGGCGCCGAGCAAGGTCCTCCGTGTAAACGGTGCCAAGCTGGAAACCACGAGTGCATATTCGAGGAATCCAATCGAGGCAAACGTTCTTCAAAGTAAAAACAACCAAGAATTCACCATGTCATTGTCTAACTTGTCCATCACAGGAAGCATGAACTTTTGACCCGGTCTCTCCGAAAAATGGAGAGAACCCTGGACACTGTCTTGCGGTCCATTGGAAACCCAAGCATTGCATCGGGGATGATTTCTCGTTCGCCATCTCCAAATGGGACCGGACAGTCTTCATCAACGGCTGCTCTACTTGCTCGCTCGCCGACACCACCACCTTCCAGTGCGGTGTTCCACGGTAGCTCACCCAAACTTCATTCTCTCCCAGACAACTCTCTGAACCCTCTTGGTCTCCTCGCCGAGGCCAGCCTCGCAAACCGTCGAGCCCAAGGGAATAGTTCAAATGTGATGTCTCGAAACTCATCCAACAACCAAGTCGGTGTAGCAAGTGACAATTATTTCAGGCCAGGTACGCTACAGATTGTTGCGTAAACTTGATTTGCTCACTGGCTGAATAGGGCCGATGACAATTTTGCCGCTACGACGTTTGTATATCGAGCGTCAAATTCAGCCCGAGATGCTGAGTTTTGTGAACACAGATGAAGTTGTTGCCTTGTTCAACATGTCAGTTTTTCCCCCAAAACTCTCGTTCGTTTTTCTCATGCTCTTCCTTGTCGCAGATACTTTGATCACATGAATGTACGTATTTTCATACCGCTGTCAGTTGACTTGCGCTCACAACGTATCTAGATGCATTCGAACCTCCTGGATCGAAATTTCCATACCCCTTCTCTTGTCTGTTCGCGTTCTCCATTTTTGCTGACAACGAGTGAGTCGATCTCGATTCATTATGGCAAACTTCTCATGTACCTGCATAGTTTGCGCTATTGCGAGCAAATTCTATCTCGAGAAGCCTGACTTGCATCCTCGTTTGTCGGAACTCTCGAAAAAGCTTGCATTCAGTGTTCCCGCTCAGGGATACAAGTCTGTTGAAATTGTCCAGGCCTACCTCTTACTCACGTTGTGGGGTTGCGGAGCTGTAGAGAGATACGAACAAGACAAAACCTGGTTTCTATTGGGAATGGCCATAAGGTTGGTTGACGCCCCGTGTTCTCATGACCTTACTCATCTCTGTGATTTTTAGAATGGCTACCGATCTCAATCTGCACCGGAAAACTGCAGTCCAGAGTCAGGATACTCCAGAAGGCCGTGCGCGTGACATGGAGGTTCATAACCGCGAGAGGACGTGGATTTTCTGCTTTTGTCTCGATAGGAGCCACAGTGCGCAGCTGGGGAAGCCTTACACCATCAAGGAAGAGTAAGTTTATACCCTCTTTCGAAGCCATTACGTTTCTAAATTGCTCCTTTTCCTAGCTCCATAATCCGTGGGGCGGAAAACTGGTACAAGAAACCTATAGCTATGCCGTCAGATCAATATATGGCAGCATATTCTGCAAGTCCTTCTCCGTAGACGACCAATTTTACTTGACTAATGCGCGAAAACAGGAATTACAACGGTTACTTTCACGAACCTTGGACTTCTTGTATTCCAAAACCGACAGTCCCTCAGGGCTACAGACATCTTGTGACTATCTGCTGATCATCAAAACCTTCGAGTCAGAGATCTCGAACTCGATGGCACGATACCAAACTAATGACGGTCCCAGTAAGTTCATATCTCCAGATGTTTACCGCTGAGATGTTAACAACTTGCTCTCAGATGTGTCCCCAGCCATGATCAAGTACAAGAAGATGATGGGACAGTTTTATTCCAATTATGTGCTTCTCGTTATCAACTCATTTGGACTGCAAAATGCCTTGGAGCACCAAAGGGTTGATGTTGGCCATTTCTTTGCACGCTGTCATTCCTGTGCCTATGCTTGCGCGACACTAGTCAGGGACCACCTTGGTCCGAGCGGATACCTCAAATATTCACCCGATTCCCACTTTGTGCAAATGTCGTACGCTGTCTTGACACTTCTCAAGGTGAGATCATCATTATTCCGTTTTCTCTCATGGTTATTAACGATGACATCTTTAATAGCTTTTGCGGCCGGAATTCTCGGTCTACCTCGAGAATGAGCAGCAGACGATAAGTCTGGTTAACGATGTCGCGGATGTCCTCGAGTCCATCTCGGTCAATTCGGCACATACGCCTGCTCTCTACGCTGCATTCCTCAAGGCACTTATTTCTGCCAAGACTGATCCGTCAGCACCAGCCGAAGCCAACGCTTCTACCAGCACTGATGCAACTGCCAATAGTCTCCATTCAAATGGCATTATCGGTGGTACCTCCATGCAATACGGAGAAGCGTCTAGTACATTCCCCATGGAATTCTCTTTTGAAGGAGAGATGGGTCCTGTCGTAGACATGTCGACATTCCCGCCTACAATGGGCCCTAATCCTGTTGAAGAAACTAATTCGGGAATGCCTATGGATAGCATCCTTAGCAGTGATTTCTGGGACAGTGTTCTCGTACCAGGCAAGTCGCCGTCTGTTCTCATGTCGTCCATGACATTGACAAACATCGCGTCCGCAGGGTTCAATTCTATGGATGGTCTCTCTGGCGGCTTTGTTTTTGGTGCCGGCGGAAGTGGGTTGATAACTCCTCGGTTTGGTGCGACACCTCTCCACTCGGGCCAAAACACACCTATGAAGGGCCAGGGCCCATCACAAAACGATCTCTCGCTGAATCTGTCGGCTGTCTTTGATCAACAGGAAGCTAACACCTCTGGTCTCGATATCTAATTGTTGGGTTTAATTGTCGTATATGTTTACTCTACTTGCCCGTTTATCCTCAAACTTTTTTATCTTTGTGATCTCTGCATACCATTACTTCCTTTTACTGTCTCAGGCGCACTTATCTATGTAGCCTCAGTTCCTTGTACCTATGATCATTCCAACATGTATGAATAGCAATCAAGTCTATGAATACTACCACAAAACAGACCTCATGCTTTCCTTGCTACGGATAACAGATCTGAACCAAATTGGCGCGTCTTAATTTTGACCTTGTCGACGTCGAATAGTCTTTACTAAGTTGGTACCTTATGGAATGTGCTAATCGCCGGTTTAATCCTGAAATTAGACGTTCTCTGTTCCGTCGGGTTGTGTCGTCACTGGGGTTCGAGATTAGCATTGATTAAGGGGATTGAAGACTCCAAAACCAATAATACCGACTAAATAGACCTTATAATACAGAAACAGTATATTGCTACCTAGTGGAAGCTTCTTCGATAAAAGTTACACTGGCGGTCGAGACTGCACGGAGAGATTCGACCTCTTGTCGACATTGGTCCAGCATCCCCCCAGTCCCACATGCTATATTTAAAAACAACCCATGGTAAAGCAAGGCATGGTACGGATCAGTATTGAGCATGGTACACTCACACCAAAAAGAAAGAATAATCTCACCTAAAAATGCCACCGAAGAAGGTTCAGATCCCAGATCTTCATCACCCCGCACCGCCGAAGATAGCAAGTTTCTAATCTCAGGACGACCTACTTTTACCTGTTCTACCCAATATCTATGCGAAGGCGTCAAGGCAGAATCTAGAAGAATGCCAATGCTGGTGATTCGGCCGGTGTAGAAAATTTCTACATGCTCTCTAAGCTCGTCGTCTATCCTGTCCAAAAAGCTCACGAGACTTTCGATTTCATGCAGGGCCCTGGTAACCCACACGAAATGAATTCTTTGGAAGGATTTGGTGGCGTTAGATTCGTTCAACTTGAGAAGGTAGGGAAGGGTGAAGGTTATGCCCACTCCACCTGCAAGGAAGAGGATAGAGTCGTAAGGCCGCAGGTCGTGCTCGTTGCCGTATGCACCCTCGAAATAGACCTTCATAGGCGTAGGACGATCCATAGTCCTAATTGCAGACGCTGCGGATATGAGATGGTCCGACAATGTCCGTGTCATTCCATCGAAGGGACGGATAAGGAATGTCAGAGCTTGTGTGCGAGCAGAAGCGGTCTTTTCCTCTCTGCCGGAGATCAGAGGTGTCCATTCCACCTCGGAGAATGTCGTGGTGCTAGCATCCCTTGATCCTCTTTTGTTTTGGATGGGAGTCACCGCGGCAATAGAAAACGGGTGACTCTCCAAATATCGCACTTTAGGGAAACGGAGATGTGCAAATTGACCTGGACGAACGGGGATGTTGGCAGGAACCAAGACGTCTATTCTCATAAGGGTGCCGAAGTGCATAACACGGCCAGTGAGGGGGTAAAAGCTAGATGTCATACAAATACGGAACAGTCGATCAACACCCCAACATATCAGGGTGAGATAGAGCCATCCATTTGCTCGCTCCCACATACTGTGGTAGAAGAGAGCCAGTATCAATACGATAGTTCCGAAGATATGACCGTACAAGAATACTTCGTAGGAGAGTCGACGGAAAAATCTGACAGATAAAATTGTCATTAGGGATAAGAGAGAAATAGCGAGGATTCCACAGTTCCAATATAACTTGGTGAACTTGATCCAATATTGGTCTGCACGTTTGTTAGCATGTTGAAGAGGGTGCTCGTAAGTTTAGGAACTTACTATGCATAAGATGGTATGTTGAATACAACACGGCATGTGTGATAGCACACACCCACGCCAGTCTTCCGATCCAACGGTGGAAGAGGTACCAAGAATCATGCGTCCAATGCGTCAGCCACACCAACACATTCAGACGCGCTGCCGTTAACATCAATAGCGGTAAGATAGCAAATGCCATGACCCCAAAACGAGTAGCAACATATCGAACGAATTGATCGGCGGTAGGCTGGTATTCTATACTGTCCTCACGAAGGGTATAACCAAAAGTAGAACACAACAAGACAAGCAGTGTGAAGAACGTGACGGCTACAGTTTGCGCAAAAGTGGGAATGGTAATGTCAAATCGGCCAAAGAGCTTGTAGGCCAATTTGTGACTTCTCGGGTACTTTTCCGGCTTCAATCTTCTTTCAAGATAAAGGTGGAGTTGGGAGAGGTTATTTCGGAGACGAGAGCGTACGAGGATAGCCCTAACAAGTACAAATGTAAAGAATGCGATGTGAAGGACGATTCTGAGGAAACAAGCTCAGCAATTTTCCGAGGAAGATGGTCAGTGCAACGCACCCAAATATTTGGTTGACATGTCTTTGGTAGTGCACTAGCCTTGTTTTCTCTGAGAGTGTTTCAACAGGAGTATCTTTAACAGAGTCTGCACTCATAGCGGGTAGAGTCGAAACATGAAGAAAGAGTAAGAAGTAAATCTTTTCCCTCTAACGGTACTGCGGCGGATGCTGACAAGCCTAAAATTGGTTTATCTTTATCTGATAAGGCAATATCTTTCCAAACATCGGTCACCGGACAGACAACCGCTCTTTTGGTCTTTCATCTACCGCTCCTCGATGCCCAAGGCACTGGAGACTTTCAAGATCAAGAAATGGATCGACAGCTAGAACTCTGGAACCTAGCGCTTATATCCCTTATAGGTCTGACTTCTTCAAGTTTTCACCGGCGCTCTTATCCTCTTACATAGGGTTGAGCTAGGATTCAATTCGATCAGCCGTTCGCATATCTCTTGCGTGCCTCGTATGCCGACGTTGGCGCTCCAGTGCATAGGTCAGCTTTCAAGTCTGGTCAAGTCCATTTAAGCATCGGAATGCCTTCTCTGAAGTTCCAAGAATTGAAGAAATACCTGTTAGGCATCAACTCTCATCCTAACGACGAGCAACGCTCGTCAGCATTCTCATTTTATTCCCCGGTTATTTTCAATTCGATCAGGGGTCAAGGGGTTATTCAGACCTGAAGACCATGCGGTGGTGAGTCGGTAAGGGTATAAAGACTGGTCATTTTGTTTTGAGTCGGTATCTGTCCCACCACCCCTTAAACAACGACCGTAGCCTTTCCTTCTACTCACTCGTTTTCCTTATTTTAACTCGCGCGCTATTCAAAATGCGTCGTGTCGTGTTTCTTTTCGGGCTCGTGGCCGGTTTTCAAAGTAAGTTTCCACTGCTGGTAACATTTATATATGCTAACTGGGCACAATTATAGGCGCAGCCGCTCAGGTCTCACTCTATATCCCTGGTTTTGACGACCAGCCTCTAAGTGCTGTGGCCGTTGGTGTAGACAACGAGGGTCACACCACCTGGGAACTTTCTCCAGGTTCCATCACGAATTCTGACCAGGAGATTGGACTCATTGGAACAGGTACGTCTTCATCTATCTATTTTGATGTTTTTGAATGCTGAAATGAAAATGGTCATAGCCACGTTAGTCGAAGGACCCAATGATGCCTCGTTGACCTACGCAAACTCAGATGTCTCAGTAACAGTAGGTGCTGCGTGCACTTTCTCTGGAGACCAGGCTATTTGCAGTGCTGTTGCCGATGGCACGACTGTGACAGAGAGCGAAACCATCTCGCGAATTGTCGTGCAAGCTGTGACTACAGGCATCCCTTCTGCCACAGGCACCACTCCTTCCTCTTCTCATACTACCAGTGAGAGCAGCTCCGCGGCATCGCCTACTCATTCGGATAACTCAAACTCGGGTTCTTCAATCCATGGATACGCCTCGTATGCTGCAGTACTGGGAGGATTGGTTGGAATGTTCATGGGGTACTAAGGATTCCTATTTTTACATCAGCCATCATCGCCAAGTCACAGATTGGCCCCTGGATAGGCCGTAAAGACCATGTTTAGTTACGCACACAACGCTAGCTTGATTCTTAAGAACTTTGCATGAATTCATATCCATGCATTTGCTTTTCTGAGCCACAGCATTCGAGGCACGACTGACCTCATGTTGTTCATCTCTAAGTGATTTGGCCACCAGGAATTTTTCCAGATGTAAGCAGCTTGTGAACAAGTCGACATCTATTCAGCACGTTTAGCGTTCCAATTTTTAAAATTCAAAACGGCGCCTATATTTCTTCGCCACTTTCTTCCACTCGTTCAACGTTTTGTCGGTAACATATCTCAACTTGAAGATGGAGAAAAACAAAAGAGAAGAGACGCATCACCCCTGGACGGCTTCTACGCATGCCTCGTTGCAAGTGCCTCGAGGATACCACGTTCTGATCCTATGATTATTCAAACCGTGACTTGGAATCTTCAATAGCATTGGCCACAAGATTAGACAGATAGTCTCTCCGTGGAGAATCTCGCTCCGTTCTCGTAACCGGCCGAGGCTTCCTTTACTCGCGGTATAAAGGTCTTTAGTTGTCAAATCTCTATCCGCTCTTTCTCTTTCACTTCGGTCCAACTGTTCCCCTTTGTTCGTTCGCCTGGTCGTTCTTCTTTTGGGCCATGACAGAGTCTTTCATTTCCCCTTCGGACATTCAGCAGTATTGGACCTCGCGGGATCGGGTCAAAAATTGGGTGCACGCAAACACGGACGCTGTTTTCAGCTCCCCTAACGCGCCTCCTACAGAACTTGAAGATGCAGAAGGCTTATCATCTCCACCATCTGAGGTGGAAAGCTCGCATTCTGTTCCCCCTGCTTTAATGCTCAAGTATCCTGACGGTAGAGAGGTTCCCATTCCTCGAAAACCCAAGATAAATCCTTCGGCCCCAGGTTCTAAACTTTCGCATTCGTCAAGTTCAAAGTCCAGATCACCCATAGACCCGTCTTCATCGCATCACCGTTCGCGCTCAGGCTCACATCCATCGGGCCGATCAGGTCGTTACCCAGATCTTTATGAAAGGGAAAAATTGAGATCTCATTCCCCAGAGGAGATACGCGTTTTGCCTTCAGAGAGCCAGACGCAGTCGGGGAGCGATCAGGCTCATAGAATACGGGCACCGACTCATATATCTTCTCAGCAGTCTCAACATAATCGTTCACGGTCTCTACCTCGAGATGCCTTCTCACCTGCGTCACAAGATCACGACCCGATGCCAATCTCACCAGTCTCACCACAAGGCTACGCACCCCACCATTCTCCTTCTCATTCACATCATTCGAATACTTCCCCTGTACAACTGCAGCATACACCGCAGCTGATGGCCTCGCAAGGGCCACCAATCGGACTGGCACGTTCGCAGCCGATCCCATGGCATGCACCATACCCTCCAAATGGAACGAGACAAGATTATCCCCCACCTTCACGTGAGCATTTTAAACATTCCCCGCCCTCGATCGTATATGCACCTTCGCCACATCGTTCGACTACGAATTATCAACCTCCGATGATATTTTCTTATCCACCAAATGTTGGACCAAATGGAATGATGTATAGTCACTCAGTGCCTCCTACTCAACTACGACATCACCGCGGAGGTCCTCCGCACCAGCCATATGCGCATGGATCACGGATGCCGATACCTGAGGAAATGCGACCCAGGACGCGAGACGGTGACAGGGAAAGAGACAGGGACAGGCATAGAGAGAGAGACAGGGAGAGAGACAGGGCCGCAGACCGTGATCGGTCGCATGGTCGGAGCAAGAGTAATAGTAGCCGACATAAAGAGAAGAGTGACAAGAGTCATGCTAGCTCTTCAAGTTGGGGGAAGAGTTCAACCAGGACTCGTTCTGGGCGCGATAGATCTAGATCTCTGCCTTTGGAGCAAGAAATGCCTCCAATGCCAGCTCCTCACGGACACCAGCATTCACGACATGGACGTCCTCCGTCCCCTGCGGGAAGTGTCGGATCAGGAAGCACATATTATGTACTACCTCATGGAAAGCAGAAGATACACGTTTTGGTGAGTATTCCTATCAATTTTCTGTTTATTTTTCGTGCAACGTGTTGACGGATCTATTCCTTTGACACGCACTAGCCGTCGTCTGTCCACACCGCTACCTCCGCAACTAAATCTCCTACAACGCCTGTCTCACCGACTGGCAGTCTCAAAAAGTCCTTTTTACAACGAGTCATTGGCGGTTTCACAGGTCGATTCTCGACAGGATCCTCAAAAGGTTCAGTACATGTACCTCCACCGCAGTTACATCGACGACACTCCACTGGTACTCATTCTTCGGGTCGGGCGGGACACTGACACTGACATGATGCACTTTAGACCGACGATTTGGTTTGATTTCAAAAGCCTTGAGGTCAAGGCCATGATGTTTGATCGTTGATAACGACACATCCAGCGTATGACCCTTAGAGTTCAGGGACGTGTGATTCCCTTTGGGGGATCGAGTTCTCCCCAACGAAAAGGCGACTGACTGCGTCGCCAACCCCCAATTCATGTTATGCATCTACCCATTTATCGACTGCGATCTTTTCAATTACCCTAGTCTCATCTTGGACAACTCCATGAACGAACTCCTGCGCATATGTCATGCCACGGGGGCACTCTCGATGAGGCTTTGCATTATATTTACTGCTGCACTACATTCCGTATCAATGATCAGCAGTCCCACACTCCTTCATCCTTCGATCTTTCTCTCGTTCATCTCGTTTTCATTTGCCGTCTGTTTTCTTACTACTTTGTCACTTCCAGAGCTAGTTCGACGTTGCTTTTCCCATCATTTGATGTTCTTCTATGTCTCTCTTCTTTGACGTTTATCATGACATGATACATCTACCAACTGTAGATGTTCTGATCCCTGCTTCGTCTTTGTTCTAGCTTTATTTAATCTCCGTTAAGTTACTCTCTCTCACCCAGTCTCACTTCTCTGACACTGTACCCATGTTGCTGACAGTCTCGCTTTTTCTTGTCTTCGCATTCTATCAAACTCTAGTAATAGCCACCTTGTATCTGTACCGAATTATGACCTGTGAACTACATATTATGATTATCATTAGTCAGTAGATTTCGCCCACATCTTGTATTGACTCTTAGTTTGGGGTGTCCTCTTTTCGCTTGTTTAGGGTATCCGGGGAAATAGAAGTTGCTACACTGTATGACCCAGGTTCTCAGAGAAAGAGTACGATGACATAGCGATACGCCATTGGTCAGGAGTCTTTGCATGGCGTAACACTTTCACTCTGCTTCTTATTGTACAAAAAGGGAAAGAAAAACTGCGAGGTTCGCAGTCTAGACAATCCGAGTCGGACCAGAAGGAGAATAGAATACAACCGAAAGCAAGGAAAGTTGCGTCTTGTGGGGGCCTAGGATGTTTAGTCCCCTGTCTAGTGTCACTCGGAGTTTTTGAGCCAGAAGAAGATGAATGCCGTGGTCAGCTGGGGTTGTTGATCACATTTGGAAACGAGCGAAAATGTTCCAGTGTTCAGAAGTTCGGATGGACCTCCCGATGCCCTAATACGAAACGGCCCCTGGTATTATGGATTTAATTATGACTTAGGTTCAAGATCTTTGGTAGGCACATGCCACACCGGTCCAGTGCGGCGTGAAGTCAGAAACTAGGCAAGCAATGGAAAACTTGGTCAGGGTATGCGATGGAAGGACTTTCAAGTTCTTGTGGGGGAACTTCTTTGAGAAGTATTTGTGCATTCGCCGCTGAATGGTTTCGTACTCATCGCTACTGTCAGTTGGCTCAATTGGAACTTGGGCCGCAAAGTCTGAAGGTTGTTATGACTCCTGCGCAAGCTCTAGCTACATCACTTCCACTAGGATCCTGCATCGGGTCAGACCGTTTACTCGTACTACGCGTGTCAACGCGTGCAATGGGCTGACATGAGGCGGTGATGGTGGAAAAGATTCAGTAGCAGTATGTGACTTGGTCACAAGAGTCCAGACTTTCCTCGCTGTCAGTGTCTTGCAGTATTTCTATTCTCAAAGTACGTATTTCTGATGGATTCGTCTCATTAGTGGTACTAACAAGCAAAGTTATCTAGCTTTTTTGTATTTGTCGTTCATTTTTCCTTGTGGATTTTTGACTTGGAGCCATTCCACGAAACATTGGCATTTAGTGATACCTCCGCCGATTTGCGATACCAGTGGCCTGAACAGTGTAGAAATGTCCCCGCGACGCGCCGCAAAGCAAGCCTCAGCCCCAGAGGCGACCGAACTTGCAAAAGACCCGTCAGGAGAAGAGTTGTTATTCGGCGAAACATTGCGGAAGAAGGGGTCTTCACCTATCAAGTACGGCGGCAAGAATAGAGTTGCAAGTGGGCCTTCGTCTCGTACTGGTTCATCCCGGCCGCTTTCCTCTTCACGGAAGCGTGAACTAGATTCTTCCACCTCGGACGATGATGATGTTGTATTGTTGTCCCCTCTGTCATCTCTACCGCCTACTCCGTCTCCCAAGAAGAAAGCAGTTACGAAATCGTTGTCCCAGGTCAGCACTTCTACTAGTGGACTATCGTTCACTGTCACAGAGAAACCGTGGAATATCGAGGAATTAGGAGATTATGTTTGGATTCTTGTCAACCTTAAAGGGCGTCCATTTGATACCACGAGTCAGGGAGAAAGTATCAAGGGAGAATTCTTATGGTGGCCTGGCAAAGTACGTCTCGACTTACTGAGTACTTCATTGAGCTGACTGAATTCTATTATAACAGGTCACTTCTTCCTCTGCTCAGAAGGTTAAAGCAACTTTGTATGGGAATCCAGCTTCCTCGTCCAAAACCGTGTCAGTGAATATCAAGAATCCCTCTGCAGACAATGTGCTTTCATTTCTTAATCAAGTTGGGCAACCGCGTTTTGAGGAAATGTCCTTCCGTTTCCCCGAAGTCGAGATCTCTTCCCCTCGCAAGAAGCGCAAACACGACGAAACTCTCAAGGAGCGTTGGCAGGAAGCAGTATCAGTAGCTATACGTGAGAAGGAACACGATTATGACGGTCTTCCCCCGCCTGGACTTGCGCTCAGCAGTGGCAGTCTACTGGCTTCAGCAAGTGCTCCCCCGCTACGGTCTCCAAAGCAGAAGGGCAAGGGGAAGATTGGGACAGTCAAGCCTCTACTTGATGAAGACGATGGGAATGACGTCCGACTCAAAAGGGAAGACACTCCTCCAGTTGATGACCGCCTTGATGTCCCCGGAGAGGGAGTTTTGTGTAAAGATAGAGATTCTCCTTTGGCAGTTTATTGGCCGGCACGAATTCAGGAGTATTTGGTAGTGGACAAGAAGAAGGGGAAGATTAATATTCGAGAGGGTTTATACAGAGTTCTATATTTGGACGGTACTTCGAAGGATGTACCAAGGGAGTGGTTTTATGCAGATCATCAAGATGAGTTTGCAACATGTACAGTATGCGCAAGTGTTATCCTGTTGCATGTTTATGTGCGTTAACTTTTCCTCAGGTTGGTAAATTCCAAAGCGAATTCGTTGAAGACCCAGACGACGACGAAGGCTCGGACGATGAACACGACAAACCTTCCGAGTCTATAGCTCGCCTTGCGAGCCCTATTCCCACTCCGCTCACTTCTGACGTTCACTTTCTTGATTTAAACATTCATCACCAATTTTGCTACACTAAACCTGTTCTCCAAGCTATTCTTAACGATCGTTACCAACCAGCGAAACCTAGACACGATAAATTTATGAAGGGAGGAGGTGCTCGGAAGAGTCTCTCCAATGAGGCAGGACTACGAGGAAAAATGGACCCAAAAGATGTTTCAGCTATCGGAAAATATCTCAAACAGTGGTGCTTGAGGGACTCGGACCGCAGGCAGAATCAACAAGGCGAAATACCGCCGCAAGAAAGAAAAGATGAAGCTGGGATGGATGTCCCCATGGTAGTTGAAAGTCTAGCCAACGATGTTGTACAACCTTCAGAAAGGACTGCGAACGGGGACAGTCCCCACAAGGTGTGTCCAACTCTTAACATAGCACCCAGTCCTCGGCCTCACGATCTCTACTCAGAACGCTACAGACGTCAACTCGCCAACGCCAACTATATTGCCGTCCTCACCAGCACCACTTCCACCTACGTCTTCGTTCGCCACCACTCCGGAGGTAATTGTTTCTTTCTCATTGGAGTGTACAGGAAATTCAATATCTGTCCCTTTGCGTTAGCACGATACCCAGGAACTTCCTGCTGCACAATCATCTACTAACAATGACGTAGAGACCGGTTTTTCCCCACAACCAGGTTGTCCCAAGTACGAGGCACTGTCAACCTTGGAAAAAATTGGCGTGAGTTTGGTTCTTTCGTCAGCTTATTCACACCTAACATGTGCATTAGTATTGCGCAGACGTCCTTCTCCCAGAGGCTGTTTTACAAATACTATTATGGCGCAATGGTGATCGAACCTCTATCGATCTCCTTTCGGATGAGGAAGAGATGGAGCTCCATGAACAAGGGTCAAAACTTGTCAGGGAGACCGATTGGGTGTTTGATATCATGCGAATGAGAGCGATGCACGAAAAGAGGGTTGCTAAAGCTGACCTGAAGCAGGCTGAGGGCAGTCAGTCATTGAGGCCAACGCGGAGTACGAGAAATTTGAGACGCGGGTGAAGATATAACAAGGACAGTTTTGTTTACTGCTATTAGTGTTAACGTTAACAGTGCTATCCATAAATTGCTATCTGTATTCTTGTAATCGTAGTGTTGTTCAGCGCATGGAGAGGGATGTGATATCTTTCTTGATTCAACTTCAAGCGTTAGAACGTATATTATATGGTAAAATCTAAGTTATGACAGTACTACTAGTTGGATGATACGCTACTCTCAGCTTGCGATTCCCCTGCCAATTTCCCCACGGTGTAGCCCATAAACAACAGACCCAAAAGAGAGAATAAACGACATGCACAACACAGCAGAAGGTGTATGAGTAACTCTTGATAACGCTTCTAGCTGGACACTGACTCTACCCGCTCGCCAGAATAATCCCATTCCAACTCCAGCCAGAAGTTGAACGATGGATATCCTCCCGGTTGCTGTTAATGGAACAATGCCCCCGACCTCGCCACGGAAATCATCACGGTAAACTTCAGTCCATAGACGAATGATAGCATGTAGGGTAAGTGAGACACCTCCTGCAAGGCCGACGTCAGTTTTCACCATGGCCACAAGAAGCGCTATTGCAATGAATTGCACGAGGAAGAGGAAAGACGATATCTTCTGAATTGGGTAGAGTTGTTTACCGCGCAGGGTCGGGTTAAGCCTGACAGCCGCAGCAGTAGAAGTGACATACGTGACTGGTGAGAAGAGTTTCAAAAGTATCGACGAAGACTCAGCTGGCTCAATCATTCGACCATAGCAGCATCCATACGTGTGGCACCCTAGTCTAGAAATGGACTCGTACAAGGGAAAGGCGATGCAGAGAGAAGGAGCAACCTCGACGATGTCTATCAATTCTAATACGTACGATGATGCCAGTAAACCAAGTGCTGCGCCAAGAACACCTCCATGAAGCCAAAATCCGGGTCGCAGAAATACCCTAATGGGGTCTTTGAGGAAGATCGGCACTGTATCTTCGTATACCAGGCAAAGAATTCGAGCGAATAGAACGGCAGAGATGATCGTTAGGGACAGTGAGATAGCAAGATAGTTCAGAGGGCTCTGCGACAAACAGAACGATACCAAGGCCAATGACAATAAAGCAAAGCCCATAAGAGGTCCGTATAATGTCAGGATAAAATCCGAGGGCAGCCGAACATGAATCGGATGGTCCAGAGAGTATGACCGAGTCTTCGCCGATATCGGGTGCCTTGCCTTTTTCTCGTCTGAAGCCGGATTCTCTACTGTAGAGGTTCCCATTTGGGACTTGAGATACCTCCAAATCCAGAAAGAATAGCTGCCTAAAATCACCGTCACCCAGCTGGCAAATCCATAGGCATACCATTCCTTCATGTGGTGCTTCTGAATTGCTACCCAAACAGTATAAGCCATAGCGGGTACACTCGGAGCTCGCAAAATCGCATACGTCCAAAAATTGACGCTTTTGACTGTGCTCCTCCACTTTTCTCCCCAACTAACAAAACGAGAAGTGTCATTAAGATCCCGATGTGCAGTCATGATCCAGATCAAGTCACCAGGAATCTCGGAGACGAGAGTAGTGAATGGAAGATATAACAACTCGGGAGTGCCCGTATACAAGGCAGTAACGACTACTGCGACGCATCCCAGATGATGGTACACATATGGCGCATACAAATCCAATCGGTTCAGCTCCGAGATGAAAAGAACTGTGCGGGAAGTGATGCATATCTCTGCTGATGTTGAGAGAGCTATGGAAGGTGAAGATAAAAATGAAAATGGATTGGTCTGCCACAAAGCGGAAGCACAAAACGGTGTGGAAAAGAATGATATAAAGGCTCCTAGAAGAATCCCGTAATAAACTGGCTCCTTGTATGACGAACGTAGGGAGGATTTGAATGAAGGCGTATGCAGGTGTGTGCCAACGACATACTTGAGAATGCGTTCAACAAGGTAATAGACGGTAAAGCCAAGAAAGATTGGGCTCGCCACGTCGGAATATTTTTCTAGGCGTGACGCCATCACGTGTGTCGATATCCGATGTCTTGAGGACCGGGCGGGAGGGTTGAGTAAGGGAATGCGAAGAGCGAGATATTTAGTCTCTTTGCATCTCTCGCATTCACGCGCCCGGACACTGGATCCGTCTTATGAAACCACTAATCCCCCTGATTTGCAGTTAGTCCTGCACTGCCTGTGGATTGTCCTTGTAATTAACGAAAATTCCGTGAATCATGGATCATTGAATGGTTCAGGGATAGTCAGGGATGTAGCGCTCACTGGCGTCGCTGATAGTATAGAGCTGAAACACGCCGCAGGTCGTACACAGAGGCCGATTCCAAATCGGCTATTCAGAAAACTTTACCCCGATGAGCCAAAGTAACTCATATATTATGTGTGAAGACAGCCTGCGGCTCTTGTACTTCGCTGATGGATATCGACAGACCCTGGTGGAACCACTGGCTCTTCATACTAGCACTGCTTTACTACGCAGTCCGCGCGCGCAACATACTCTGGTTCACTCCAGTTAACCCAGGTATCCTTGGCTCAGGTATTCGGGGAGACTCAAAGTATGAGACTTTGAGAAGATTGCGAAATGCAGCTGGAGCAAAATGGGAACGAGCCGTCCCGACGACGATCAGGATAACTCGACCGGTGGATAAACGCGAACTTGAGGAAGCAATGAGAGGAGGTGGTAATTGGGAAAGGACGGATAGAAGAGTACTGCATTTTCCGGTCATCGCGAAACCGGATTTGGGTGCCAATGGATGGAGAGTGCATAGGGTGAAGAATATGGAAGACCTTGTGGCGTATATGAGAGGGATGAATGGCGACTGGCTTATACAGGAGTGCATAGAAGGTACCGAGGTTAACGTTTTTTACCATCGTCATCCGACAACGAACTCGGGGACCGTTTCAGACATTGCGAGAAAAGAGTTCTGGGAGGTGATTGGAGATGGAAGTAGGACATTGAGAGAACACATGGAGCAGCGATATGGTAGTGACGAGGAGCGGAGAATATCCTTAGAGGCACAGTGTCATCAAGAGTTTGGAGATGTCTACGGAGAAATTGCATTAGACGATGTTGTTCCAAAGGGGAAGAAAGTGGCCTTGGGGCCTCCTGGAAACTCGCACCTGTGGCGCAGGATCATCGACGAAACGCGGCTGGTCGACCATCATCTGAATGAGATGTTGGATGACCTATCGCTCCGGTTTGAGGACGGATTTTACTATGGTACAGTCGTTTTCGTTGGTTTAACATGGCATATTTGACATTTATGGCTCTGAGAAGGCAGGTATGACATTCGTTTGGACGGCGTTTCGACGAGTAGGATAAACAAAATCGAACCGAGCCATATCCGAATCATAGAATTGAACGGAATCGCTTCAATGGTCCTGAGCAATTATGCAAATAATAAAGACCTCTATGAAATTTGGTGCAGTAACTGGGCACACTGGAGAATCCTTTGGGACATTTCTAGGGAGAACTTGCGACAAGGTGTAAAGAGTCTGAGTCTGAGTGAAGCCTGGAATATTGTACAAATGATGAAGGGCTTAAAATTCAAGGAGGGCGACTGGTAGATAGTAGTGGTAGACAAATGACTCGCTTAGATCAGGTGCCAAAGAAATTTTGATCATTTCATGCTCCGACGTCCATCCACCATCTAACCTTGTGAATATCTCTAGAAATGGTACAGGGATCAAAAGTAGATGGTATGCATGAGACATCCCTTTGTTCAACAGAAACTTTAATACCCTGTTGAAGGACCCTCACAAGCCGAAACCCTACTCCGAGTCACTTCGGGAATCGCTGCAGAACTGATTAAAGCTCACGATACAAATGAAACGGTCTCACTCAATACTCTTAGAGCAAAGATTAGCAAAAAGTATTCATATGGAGGTGTTCCAAGGCTTGTGGATATCATAAGTGCCATCCCGGATGAGTACAAGAAGGCGTTACTGCCAAAATTGAGAGCCAGGCCTATACGGACGGCTAGTGGGGTGCGTTGTTGGAAATTTCTCTATTGCTCTTCTCTAACTCAAATTTCTGTCCAGATCGCGGTGGTTGCAGTTATGTGCAAGCCTCATCGATGTCCGCATATTGCTATGACGGGAAATATTTGCGTGTACGACTCATTCGCGTTACCTGGAAAAAGAAAATCTGCTCATAGCATGTTCTTAGATATTGTCCTGGAGGTCCCGACTCGGATTTCGACTACAGTACGCAGAGTTACACTGGGTATGAACCCACGAGTATGCGCGCCATCCGCGCCAGGTGAGACCTAAATGTCTTCATTGTTTCGTCCCTAAACTTGAATCATAGATACGACCCCTATGAACAGACACGAGGTCGTGTTGAACAACTGAAAGCTCTAGGCCATAACGTGGATAAGGTACGTCGAGTAGTGCCCTTTTTTGCTACTGTGTCCGACCATCTTCCAGGTTGAATTCATTATCATGGGTGGAACGTTTATGAGCATGCCGGAAGACTACCGAGCAAAGTTTGTTGCCCAGTTGCATAATGCCTTGTCAGGATTCACTGGCACCGACGTCGACGAAGCCGTGCGGTAGGTTTACTTAGTCTACAAGTATACCCTCCGTATTCAGGCCGCCTTACAGATACTCCGAGCAAAGCAAATCAAAAGCCATTGGTATTACTATTGAGACAAGACCCGACTACTGCCTACGGCCTCATTTGAGGTATGTACTTTTCAAGTCTAGTCGAGTGCTAAATTCAAACTTGCCATCGTAGTCAAATGCTCCGTTACGGCTGCACAAGGCTCGAAATCGGCGTCCAATCTGTATATGAAGACGTCGCCCGAGATACCAACCGTGGACACACTGTCCGAGCCGTCTCTGAATCTTTTCACCTCGCCAAAGACGCTGGTTTCAAAGTCGTCGCACATATGATGCCAGACTTGCCAAATGTAGGCCTTGAGCGAGATTTGGAGCAATTCAAAGAGTATTTTGAGAATCCTGCTTTCAGAAGCGACGGTTTGAAGATCTACCCTACGCTCGTTATTCGAGGTACAGGTCTCTACGAGCTGTGGCGTACCGGGAGGTATAAGAATTACACCCCAAATGTCCTTGTGGACGTGGTTGCAAGGATCTTGGCCCTTGTTCCGCCATGGACGCGAGTCTATCGGGTTCAACGGTACGACTAGAACTCATACCTTGTTTTGGGCCTCTCTGACCTGATATATCAGAGATATCCCTCTTCCTTTGGTTACTAGTGGTTGTGAGAACTCTGGCAACTTGCGAGAGTTGGCTCTGAATCGCATGAAGGATTTCGGTGCAGAGTGCCGCGATGTCAGATTCCGTGAAGTAGGGGTAAGTGTGTCTTTCTGTTCGTTCCTCTACATCGCCAACCTGATCATTACCTGTATACATTCCATACTACCCTATTTTTCCGAAAACATTCCCACTCATTCTCTCGACTGCCATACATGTGTCTAGATCCACGAGATTCATCATAAAGTTCGCCCGGAGTCTGTAGAACTGCTCAGACGCGATTACACTGCAAATGGTGGATGGGAAACGTTCTTATCTTATGAAGATCCGGAAAGGGATATTCTTGTCGGACTGCTTAGGCTAAGGAAGTGTTCTGAGGAAGGGACGTTCCGGCCGGAGTTAGTGCGCAAAGAAGGGGACGAAGGTGGATGTAGTATTGTCAGGGAACTTCATGTGTACGGGACGGCTGTACCCGTGCATGGTAGAGACCCGAGCAAGTTCCAGCATCAGGTTGGATTTCCGTTTCCTTTTACGCCGCTGGGCTAACTCTTTTTGTGATGATCTTTTTTCGTCTCTCTACTCATCTGTCGTTGCGGTCCTTTCGCGTCTTGCTACTTCCTCTTTTTGGATTTGGATTTTAGGGTTTTGGGACGTTACTTATGGAGGAAGCGGAACGTATCGCGAGAGAGGAGCATGGGAGTATCAAATTGGCAGTCATTTCAGGTAATCATTGAAATTGTATGTTTGGGAAAGAGCTGACGATTTTGTCTTCGCAGGCGTCGGTACCAGAGACTATTACCGCAAATTGGGATACGAACTCGACGGGCCATACATGAGCAAGTCATTGATATAAAAATAACCTAGGCGTAAGAAGCAAAGTTTTCTGTAGAATGCATTATGTAGAATACATTGTGGGTAGCACAGGTGTAATATCAGTGATTATACAATACTCGTGGCCGATGCTTCGGGCAGCCTTGTTTGTTTGATGTCTACTATGGAAGGAAGGCCTGCCCCAAGCATTCAACTAGCCATAATGAGCGTATGAAAATTCGGAAAAACAAGCTCTTCTTCGATTGTTTTGCGAATAACATCTTGTATGAACCTTTCCACGCGCGTTACGTTTTTCAAAGCATGTTTATCTGCTTGGCCGATCTCGCTTTCAATAAATATTGAAGGGAGAAGGCGTTTGCCTATGGGCAGTGGTTTTGAATGGCGCGTCATAGTTGGAGAATCGTCATCTAGGCCAAGGTCTGGAGGTGTACTGCTCGTGTCTCGCTTTGGGCGATCTCCAGCGGGACCATAGGGATCGAGGTCATCCAATATACAGAGATGAACGCGCCCGCGTTCTCCTTCATATGCCACGGCAACTTCACCAGTAAAGATGAGACCAGTGACCGAGAGTTTGATGGGCAGGGACATGAACATGGGAGATGGATAATTAATGAGCAATGATGTCGTCAGGGTGATGCGAAGGTCAGAGTTCCAGTTGATGTGAAAATGAAGCTGGAGGTTCGGACGGTTATTGGGTGGGGGATTAGGTGGTTCTTGTTCCAAAGAAGAATCCTGCTGGGCAGAATCCTGAGTAATGTCTTCATTGGAATTATGAATTGGCGAATTTGAACTATCAGCCATATCAAAGTTTCGATGATTTACGGGTGCAGACATGGGAACTTGTAAACTGGAATTGGCGTACATGGGCATGTGAGGCCAGGACATGTGTAGGGGCCGGTAGTCGACGAGGCTATGTGCTGGATTGAAGGGTTCCATGTGCGAGTTTAATGATGGAGTAGATGCAAACATGTCCATGGGGCCACCTCTTCCATAGCGTAGGTGTGGAGACTGTTGGAAAGCTAATCCTTCGTCTCGCCTTGCTGCCCTTCTAGATACCCATTCAAACCCGTCATCATCTTCTGCACCTTCTGTGACTTTGACCGGTTCTTGATCCGAGGTTTCCTCATCGTCTTCGAGAAAGTCACGGTAAATATCTCGCAGGTCGACGAGTTCGACGTCTGGGGCGGTCGAGCCGAATTCCAAAGAGGTGACTTCGACTGGACCTATGAAGGAAGGCCGTGTGGTTTGTTCAAGCTGCCTGTTGAGAATTTCGACGAGTTTGTGGGATAATGAAGCATCCAGACTGCTCCATTCCAAGTCAATGGACATGATTGAAGTAGTTGACGACGAGCTTCACGACGTAATTCAAAATCAATTTCCAATGAATGCGTCACTCAGTCTCCTTGCATTTCTGGACTTTCTGGTCAGTCTGGGTCAGTAAAGCTACTAGAACGACATACCTGAAGAAAGCGCAAGTCGGGTTACTTCATTGCACGTGATATGGGAATTGTCCAGGTTTTGCCGGCGGCGCCAAGTGTGCAACATCAACGACGTTAGATGCCTCCTCCGACCGTTGGCGATGCCTGGTTAGCAGGCCGACACTTTGGTATTGTCATAGACGCTGGTTCGTCGGGGTCCAGAGTGCAGATATACAGTTGGAAAAATCCAGCCGCTATTTCAGATGACGAGAGAGAGCGCGTTGCTCACACACTTCCAAAGGTCGAGAAGGGAACTCGGGATGAAGAAAGTTGGTCGTTCAAAGTCGAACCAGGTGCGCAAATTGTCGTTTGCTTTTGTCCAATCTCGTAACAGATTTATTATAGGCATTTCTTCATATGCGGACCACCCTGAAGACTTGGCAGGATATCTCAGACCCTTGCTCAACCATGCACGCGACGAAATTCCTCCTTCTCTTCATCCAGACACGCCTATTTTCTTGTTAGCAACTGCTGGAATGCGTCTGCTTACGTCGGAGAAACAAGCTGAGATCCTTAAAGAAACTTGCAATTTCTTCAGGTTACATTCCCACTTCAAGATAGACGACCCATCTGACGCAGGTCCTTGCGGCAATAGTATTCGCATTATTACCGGGGAAGAAGAGGGCTTGTTTGGATGGATTGCCGTCAACTACCTTATGGATGGATTCATTGGTTCGAATCGCACCACGTATGGATTCCTGGACATGGGCGGTGCATCGACACAGATTGCATTTGAACCAAGCAAAGCTCACGAGACAGACTCTGATACCCTCATTGACGTTCGACTGCGTCTTTTGGGTGGTGAAGAGATCCAACACAAGGTTTTCGTCACGACATGGCTTGGATACGGTACCAATCAAGCTAGGGAACGATATGTCGGGATGGCTATCAACGAATTCGAAGAGTCGCGTTCAGACTCAAGCGACGTCGTGTCTGACCCTTGTTTGCCGAAGAATCTAGAGTTGACTGAAAGTCCGGTGCATTTGGGAAGCGCCACGGAACATGCAAAAGAGACGCACCGTCTAGTCGGTACAGGAGATTTTGAACAGTGCATGAAGAAGACATCCACATTGCTCAACAAGGATAAACCCTGTCCCGATTCACCTTGCTTGATGAACGGTGTCCACGTTCCTCCAATCGACTTTTCAGTCTCTCATTTTATCGGTGTCTCGGAATACTGGTTTTCATCAGAGCACGTCTTTGGCCTCGGTGGTCCATACGACTTTGTCCAATATGAACGGGCAGCAGCAAATTTTTGTGCCCGTGAATGGGAAAGCATTGTACAAGAGCATGAAGAGTCGAGAAACCGTCGCACGGGCGACGGAGAAGTTGAAGGAAAAGACGGCCGGATTGTAGAAGTGGGCAAATGGGGTGAACAGGTTGAAATCCCTCGTTTGCAAATGCAGTGCTTCAAAGCTGCCTGGATCGTAAACGTCCTTCACGAGGGTATTGGGATGCCCAGGATTGTAGACCCAGGAGGAAATGCGACTACGGACGGTGAAAAGGTCGCCGAGCAGGCGCAGAGCAAGGGTTTGGGCAGTCCGACGTTCCAGTCTGTGGACACGGTTGATGACATTGCCATCAGCTGGACATTGGGTAAGATGGTTCTCGAGGCCAGCAAGGAGGTACCGTTGTCAAAAGCCTCTGATAGGCCTATCGTTGACCCCTTGGACGAGATACCAGACAACTTTCCCATCAAACCGATTCGGCCATTCTTCGACGTACTAGAAGACAAAATCACGCCAATGCTACCCACCACTCTGCATCGTTCGTCCCTCGGATTCAACCCCGCTCTCTTATTATTCTATATGGCAGTGTTCTTCATCGTCGTACTCGTCGCATGTCCACTACGCCGGCAGCTCCGCACTGCCTTTCTACGTTATATCCGAAGCTTCACCAAACGAGACGCCGAAGCTTACGCCATGGAAGAAGGCAAATTCCTCAATGGCAATGGCCTCAGTTCCCCTACACCAACTAGGAAATGGCTCAGACGAATTCTACCTCCATCCTTACGGCCTTCGCCTCGTCGGTTCATGAGACATAATCGGCCTCCCATCTTGACCATCTCTGGATCGAATTTTAGTCCTACTGATGCAACTCCAACGAGGATATCCCCCGTTAGATCCCACTCGCTACCTTCTGGAGGTGCAGGTGCAAGTGGAGTCGTCGCGTCCTCATCTGCTAGTTCCATCGCGTCGAGGTCATCGTCACCGTTACCTTCGCCTGGACTGGTAGACGAGTTTAATCTGGGTTCTTCGTCGTTTGCGAGATCGAGGAGTGCGTCTCAGATGAACCTATCAAGTGTCATGATGCCAAGATCAGTTTCGAGGGTTAGTAGTTTGCACGAGCTGCATCATGAAGAGTGAGGATGCTCTGAAGATGGGGTGGATTTTGATTAGGAATGCGAGGTTGCATTCCGAACATACTCGCGTACTTGCTCGAGATTTGTCGCTTCGCGACGCAGGTCAGGCCTCACTTTTTGTGATGATATTGACAAGACGATCTTATGTAGGACCTAATGCGAGAGGTGTGTTAGGTCGTTTTATGACTTGTTATTTGACGGATGCCTTTAGAGTTTGTGTCATATGTATCATGCTATTTAACAGGGACTTGTGATACGGTAGATTACAATATGCTGCTAATGATATATGCATGGACTGCTCACAATTTGTGGCAGTATTATTTGGAGACTACTAATTCAAATCAGCTGGTATATGCATGGAATGCTCACAATTTGGGGCAGTATTAATTTAGAGACTACTAATCCAAATCAGCTGGATCGATATGCATACTGGCTATAGATAATGGTCAGTACGTGTGATCAAACCGACGTTCGTTAAAGGATTCCTACCTCCAACAAATTTGCATTTTCCCTGTTTCAGGTAGTAGCATTTGCTCAGGGCAGGACAGATATGGCTATAATAGCAATTGGCTTCTCCCCACTCACACTCTCCACCTGTAATACGGAGGTTAGCATCGACGGTGGTGTCCGAAATGACAAACTAACCTCTATTGATTGCAGGACAAGGCGACCTTTTTGCATTCTTCTTCATCTCTTCGATATGTTTCTGGTTCAACTCATAATCGTGACCATATTTACAGGCAATCCCGTTTTTACAATTTCCCACCAAGTAAAAGAGGTTGCAAGGCGCCGGTTTGTCTGTCATATAACGTGTTAGTCGTTGTACGGGGATAAACTTGGTTCTGCACGGACGTTTGTAGAGAGGCTGGAAGTAGAAATCAGAATCAAAGTTAACTGGGAAATTAGGAACAACTCAACAAGTTTGGGAATGACTTGTCTGCCTCGCCGAGGTCCAGTAGCAGTTGTTTCTAGTAATCGGGACTCGATATCGGTAGCAATATCATCGTTGCGGCTTATATCGAAAAGGGTGGTCGCAGGGCTCCTTGTACTGTAGAAAACGTCTTCAGGCGAGTGCTGCCAATATTCACTGCTTCTACTGGGTGCCTTTTCCTCTTCAGAAGATGTAACGCTCGATGCGTCAAATTCGCGTTGCAGACTAAAGTTTGGTAAAGGATGCCGTTCTCCGTTTGAAATGTTTTTAATTTTCTCGGTGACGAAAAGGCCGGGGATGGTCATAATTGGCAGTCCCAATTCGGAGAAGCCGAAAGCCATCTCATTATAGCCCTTCAAAAGTATTAGTTTGTCCTTGAAACCTGAGGTAATGTGAGATCTCAGGTTTGCGACGTAGCCATTATCGTGACAGCCTGATCCGATATCAGTAGGAGGGTATGGAGGTATATGTTTGAGACTCACCACCAAAGATTACTTTGAACGTTTGGGAAGCTACGGTTTCATCTTCCAAATATGCTATAGTTCCATCGTAAGCTCCAGGCGCTTAAAGATCGAGAAAGGAAAGCCCTTGCTTTTTATTTTGGTATCGGCGCCTTCCTTCGCCCGACCAACATCGACCATCGAGAATCGATGAGCAGCTTGGTTAAAACCAACGACAAATTCTTCAAGTTTCTTGGCAGAATCTTGTTGGCCTTGCCTCATCAACAGATGCATCAGACCACGTTTGTTGAGAAAGACATAGACCCAGAGAGTGTACGGGTGAGTTCCGAAATTTTGAGTTAAATATTGGGTTAAATGGTTCGATAAATGTCCAGCAGCTTGCAATCCGCCAAGATGACCTCGAGCGAGCAAGTCGTTGTTGAAAATAGATCCGTCGCCGTCGATGAGTGCGACGACACGGTGGCCCTGTAGAAGCGAGAATTGGATTTTGTGCTACGAGACGAGTCGACAGATACACTCACCTTCAACCGAGCTTCCAAATCTTCATTTCTCTTCTCGATTTCATTCTTTTCGAATTCCAACTTTTCACGTTCCGATTCAATAGTGCCATAGGCACGTTTATAGGCGTTGAGCTCGGATTGTAGCCTGCTTATTTCTTGAAGACGTCCACTATTCTCTTCCAAGATGCTGGCGACTTCCACTGAGAGTTTTTGTCATTCGAAAAAGCGAAGATTAGTGGCAAATGAGAATACAGACCATTTAACTGATCTAAATAACTTTGCCTGTGGATGTGAATCAGGTGCAGAGACGGCTGCAAGGAAGGAGGTAACAAACACTTTGGTATGCTGGGCAGAGGGATTAAAATGCTTGTTGGGGGGCATGATGTTGCGCGGTTGTGAAAGGAAAGAAGATATTCAAATACCCTGCCTGTAACAGGGCAACAGTCAGGAAATTAGAAATTAGAATGAAAAATAAGGAAACTAGCCTTAGGGTGGACGAAAGACATCCGTCTGGAGGTTTAGAGATGTTAAGAGGAGCAAGAAAACTGCTTGCCACCAAAAAAATCCCCACGTGAGAACATTATGAATATTCCACCAGCCGCTCAAACTGGTTGCCCTTGTACATTTATCGTCCATCGTATCAATTATCACCGCACTTCGATATCACTACAATAACGATTAATCTTGTCTCCAGTTCAAGGCAGAGTGGGTGCTTTCACGCCGTGGAGCTATCCATCATTCTCACGCGCAATCGTAATGATATACTGCGGCAGGCTGCACCCACTGTCAGACTGACCACGACGAGTCCAACATGACAAACCGGGAGGACGAAATACCTGGAATTATTGACGCGTATCTCCAGCTACCCTCCGAGTCTGAGCTCGACGTAGCTTCTACTGCGCAGAAACTCTCAGCAATCTATCACGAACTCGTCTCGGAATCTAAAGACCAGGACGAACTACCAGAACCTTGGATCCTCTATGACCGGATTCTCAGGTGTATCGAGGCTACTACCCATGACTCCCCAATGCAGGACAAACTTGTCCGTCTTTTGGGAGCACTTAAAGCGATTCGCCCTGAACCGAAAGAGAATTACTGGTCTTCGCTCTACCCTCTAGGACTGGAGACACGCGAACTCTGGAACGATAAACATTCCGCAACTGCTTGGGCTTCCTTGAATGCATTTACCGCCCGTTTGACATCGGCAGAAGTCCTGAATTTTAAAGTGTATGGCATTTGGGCGATGAGGTATTCCTTGGAAGATGGTTACCATGACCTTGAAGACGTGGGACAAGTCAATCCGGGCGAGTTGAACCCTGCTGCTCTAGACGTGCAGATACCTGCAGCCGCTGTATGGATTTTCTACTTTGGGCAGAAAATCTGGGATCTCTGCATGACAAACGTATATGAGCATGATAGGGCAGCGATGGGAGGACCAAAGTGGGAGGGAAAGGGGGGATACAATCAGCCCAGATGGGTTTTCTGGAAGATGAGACTTGAGCGGTTTGCGGAGAGAAAGGATCTAGCGGAAGAAACAGTTAAGATAGCGAAGAAGGCATTGGAGGATATGAACAAGATTGATGTTACCGGTGCAGATTCAGTTTAGCATTTGATGGAGTCTTCCAACGTTTTGACTGAACTTTAAACTAGCAGCTTCTAATATTAAGTACATGACAATCTACGCAAATCCGTGTATCGAGATTCTACTAAAAGACAATATTACTTGTTTAAGATATCGGTATAGATAATGAAAGGAGTGCATGGAACGCCAGTTTCTTGTATCAGCCTGTTTGAAGATCCAGCAGTCTATCACCCAGCCTGATTTCGATCTTGAGGAGTCTGTTCGTAAGGTGATTCCTGAATTAACAAGAAGACAGATGAAGCAATCAGCAAAGTAATCTGTGCAGTACAAGGTAATTAGCGGGAAAACGCCGACGAATAAGCATCCAGAACAAACGTACGCCGTTAACCCAGAACACGGTGGAAGGCACGGTTGCAATGGTTGCGGTAAGAATGGTACCCATCATCACTGGTGACAACGAAGAGCCTATACTTGACACCATCTCAATAGCAGCTAGCGTGTTTCCTGAGAGAAGAACAAAGATGAGGGGACGGAACATCGAGTAAGCACATAAGCTGACCTTGTCTCAAAGGTTCGACGGATGCAACGACTACGCTACGAAAAGCGGGAGTTCTTCCAGTACCGAAACCCCAGAACACGATAGCTGGAAAACGCGAAAGTCAATAACAACTCGGAGGAGTGCCAAAAAAAGATAAGCTTACCTACTATATGGCCAGTTAGGTTGGTAGCTTGACCGTACAGAAAACTAGCGACCGCTTCGAATACTAGTGACACCATGGAGATGTGAACATCCAGGCGGTCTCGTGCTCGGAAATCCCCTTGTGGATTTAATCGCCTGCGACTATACAGAGGTTGCAAGATACGAATGATTATAGGGAGCATGAACATCAACACGGCTACGCCTGTGAGGCTAACAATTGTCAGCAAGTATCCAGTCTGAAGTAAAATATCTCAGTTATCGAGAAATTTCATTCAAGCAAAAGTTTACCGTAGCAGGCTTGTATTTGAAGACCGCAGTTGAATAGGTGATCATGTTGGCTACAGAGCTGTAGGTTCCGAGTTCCGACAAGAACCCATGAAAAGCGCAGATGATCAACCTCCAGTTACGTTTCCCTGTACGTGAATCCACGGTCGGTTTCAATTCCTTGAGCGGCTCAAATGCAGATCCAATAGAATAAATAAACCGAATGACAGAGCCTCTGGCCCCTTGTAGCTGATTGTTGCGTTTTGCACGTTGCTCAGCTCTTTCTTGCTGTAGCTGAAGTCGTTTCTGCGCACTGAAAGACTCGGGAATGATGAAAAGAACATAGAGAAAAGTGGTGGTCATTATAGCGACAGAGACCCAGAACACGAGAAAAATGTTTTTTGAACGCGTGGTCAAAGTTCCACCCAGGCTAAATGCTATAGCACCCCCTGCATACAAATTTATCATTAAGTGGTTGAAGAGGTCTAGTACAGACCTTACCTAGGGCGGTCCAACCAAGAATTGAACTGAGAGTCGTAGTCCTAGAGAGATATTAGAATGGGAAGTCAAGGGGTTATCAACATACCTCTTCTCCACGTCAGTTGAGTCCACGATATATAGATTAATAAGGAAAGTCCCAATTGATAAGGTAGAGATACAGTCCGCAAGTAACCAGACGACCAATAGCACCACTTCAACCGTAGGAGGGCTATACTGAGAAATAATGAGCGAGAGTGCAGACGAGATTTGCAGGCCAATAACGACAAGTAAGCCAGGTTTCCTGCCGTATCGAGACGTGAAATGGCTGAGCGTACTGAACGCTATCATACCTCCGATTGCGGCGAGAATCGTGAGCGCAGTCATGCTCATAGAAAATATCTGCTTCACGGCAGCCGCATCGCAGAGTTCATCTGGCAGTGGTCCAGTGGGAGGAATCCGATCAGGATCATTGGCGAGGTAGTACTGTCGGCAGACGACTTGGTTTACAATGTAGATTACAGTTGTCGAGGGAAGAGTTGCCGCCAGTCGAAAAGCCAAAGCTACGGGTATGATAAGGGTCGCAGGATGGTATCTTTTGGGAGAATACCAGGGATGGTTACGGTCTGCATGATTCGAAGTCCCGAGGAGAGGGGAAGCCTCTGTAGCGTTGATCTCTGGCCTTGGTCCCTCGCGTTCTAACGATTCCATGGGTGGCAGATGTGAGCGAAGGCCTGTTCTCTTTCGTTGAAAAAGAAAGCTAGCTCGCAGTCCGCAGCGTCAAGAATGGATCAATGATAGCGCCGGTGCAAGTACGCATGTATTCAAGGTGCGATAATAGAAAAAATCTTGTGACAAGCCGCTCGACGCGTTTACATGCTTGCCACGACCCCTTGCTTCCCCTCGCCAAATTTGACGCAAGAATAGATACTCTAGATCTCGACTCACAAAATGAACATCTTCAAGCGGGCAGCGTCCCCGATATCAAGTGAAGAGTTTGCAAAAATGTTCCGGAGGTGCAGACCTCCGACTGGCTGGCCAGAAACATTAGGTGTGTCCCGGTTCTTTCACCGTCACTCCGAGATTTAACCAATATATATATATATATATTCAGCTGTATCAAACTCTGGCGGCCCAGATTCAACGTGTTTGCTCTTTCTAATACAGCGCTACCTTTCTGAAAATGCCCATACTTCTGAAGTTCCGCGTCGGGCAGTTTCCATACATATCGACCATGGGCTCCAGGCATGCTCAACGTCCATGGCCGAGCGTTGTGCTGAATCTGCTAAATCAATGGGTGTGGAACATCATACGTACAAGATTCCTTGGTCTCAAGATTCCTGGCCGGAGAGACCTCAAAAATCGACATTTTTTGAACACCATGCCCGCACAGCACGCTTTCGGAGGCTTTTTGAAGCCATGGTTGATCTAGATGCAAAAGCTGTAGCCATGGGACATCACATGGACGACCAAGTGGAAACTATGTTGATGAGAATCATGAAAGGCTCTACACCGGACGGCGCTGCTGGAATGAAACCTGTTCGTAGATGGGGAATGGGTCTTGGTGTCAGTGGACAATTGGGAATACCAACGTGGTCTGCTCACGAAGGGATGAGGAGATGGATAATAAGACCTTTCCTGACCTTACCCAAGGTGCGTTTTTTTTTTCAACTTTCATAGCAAGAAAGTGCCTTACTGTCTTTTCTTAAGGACAGAATATATACTACATGCAAACATCATAATTTATCCTATGTAACTGACCCAACAAATTTTGACGAAGGGTTAGCAATCCGTAATTCTCTGCGAAAATGGCTCTCTGATCCGTCTCAGGTAAAAGATCCTTTCCCAAAAATCTCGAGTTTCTTACGAGTTGCCGACAGCTAGATTACCCATTCTCTCCAGAGACTTTGCAGGTTCTCGATGACTACGGAATTGACCTGTCGGCTGGTAAAGATCAAGTCTATCCGATACTACAGGAACTGGCCTCAGAATCGGAGAATATTGATCAAGAAGGTAGTGTTTTCATAATGTTTTAGGGTTAACTCTCTGAGCTTGATTCCAGTGGACAGCATATTAAATCGCAATACCCTGAGGTCTCCAGTTGGAACTTACCTTATCTCATGCTCGAGTCTTGCATCTATCACTGACACGAAAATCAAACGAGCACTGATCCTCCGCATCCTCCGTTACGTTTCATTTTTCCCGTGGGGTTCTGTTTCTGCACAAGCACATCGTCGCAGGCACAGTTTGGAACAGATAATGGAGAAACTCTGGCATCCAAATCCTTTCCGATCCAACGTTGCTCCTTTTTGCGCTGGAGCTGGAGTATGTTGGGCGCCGGTGGTCATTCAAGGCGACAAGTTCAGGACTCCAGGACCACATCTTTACAAAGCCCACGCAAACAATCCAGCTGGATGGTTGGCTTTCAGGCAGGCTCCCTCTCTCCGGAACTCCAAGTCCGAGTATTGGAGCCCTCTGGAGGTCAATGTCACTCAATTCCTAACCGAGAAGTTGGACCGGATGGAGGCAACCGCAGAATTTTTATACGACTCCCGATTTCTCGTGACATTCGATTTGAAACAGATACCGTCCAATGTGGTGTCAAATTTCAAAGACCCTCAGGCAGGCGTTGAAATATGGGTTAGACCCCGAGCCAGATGGTTTTGGCCCGCCGTTGTTCTCAGGAAGGACGGTCAAGACACTGACATTCACTTCAAGGTAACTTTGGAAGAAACAGACCTGATGAGTGGACTGAAGAAGGATATGTGGTGGCGAAAAACTGAAAACGAGGTCGAGTCATCATGGGTAACAACCAAGTTTATACGAGTCCTGAATGCTTTGTAGTCACTCCTGTAAGTAGTTGTAGTCCAATTTCCGGTTCGCGAACATACACCGGAAGTTGTGGACATAACCGTGAGAATAGATACCTAAACTTGGCTCTCTTCTGCCAACTTTCCGCGGGACCAACCAGAACCGATCGCGTTCGTGGCTCTGTCTGGTACCTGCTTAACTTTGCTTCCCCTATTGGCCACACCTCTCGGTCTGTGCTTGTCCCGTTAGGGGAAAGAGAAGGCCGGCGTAGCTCATCTTAGGGCTCAGGGCTTTGCTGGGCGAGGCATTCGGATTGGTTGGATTTAGAACTCGGGGGAGCGTCAATTCTGGGTATATAGCTGTTTGGTGCAGCCTTTTAGATGGCGTCAATGAGTCTGTCTACCATGTCATCCAAGACCAGGACAAGCGGTGCTAGGACTAGTTTTACCGACTCATTCTTCGGGTGCGTGGTTATTGTTGCTGTCATGATGCGAAGGGTTTTTCATGGACAAAAAAAATCGTAGCGGACACACAAACTCTGTCGGGTCAGTGAAACGAGCGTCGAGGAAACCAGGCTCAGAGAAGATCGAAATGCCCACTCCAATGACCTTCCCTGAACCCAATGTCAACAAACCGTTACCAGAGGCTGGATGGGGAGAGGACGCGCAAATATTCAACCTAAAATCAGACACTAAGCGGGATCACGGCTCTAAAAAACACTCCCACTCGTCTAGTAAACATAGTCGCAGTAAGGTCTATGAACGGCAACGCGACAGGGATCGAGCGACATCCTTGGGTAGTACTCCTCCCGGTGCTCTTGTCAAACTGCTTGTCACCGAAGAATCCAATACTAGACAGACTCGGAAGCTTCTTGATTCTGCTTTCGACAAGCTCCAGTCTGCTTCCAAGCGTGCCCTCGAGGCTGAAATGCAGAAACGGAGGGCGGAAGATACAGCTTTAATGCAGCAAACGCAGCTGACAATGGACGTGGACGAAGCTCGCAGGGCTGCCTCCAGAGCTCAACATGAAGTCGAGATGTACAAAATACGACTACATCAGCTCGAATTGGAGGCCCAGGAAGCCCAGGAGACCATTAAAGCAGCACAGGAGATGAAGGATGACGCGGAAAGGAGCGCAGCAAAAGCGCGCGCCACAGCCAGAAAATTCAAGCTAGAGGTAGCTAAAATAGCTGCGAGGGCGCGAGGGAAAGAAGAGGGTTATTATGAGGGTTTGCGTAGAGGAAGGTTAATTACCGATGCGGGTTATGATTACATTCCCGGGGACGGCAGCGCCTACATCGAGGAAGTGGGAACAGAAGGAGAAGAAGAACATAAACAGCGTCATCGTTCCAGAGATCGCGAACGCGAGCTCAGCACGATTAGGACACCATTTGGAACTCAAAGCCAACTATCGGGACGAACAGAGTCGAATCCTGCTCGCCATTACCCCCGCTACGAACACGATCGCAACTACCGGCGTGATGAAGACCATCGTAGGGACCGCGAGCATGAACGAGACCACCATCAACGCGGACATAGTCGTGAACCCAGTCACGAACGACGTCGATATCGTGCTGGCGAATATTCGTCTCCTCCCGAGACTCCTCGAAGAGATTATTATGCACATGATAGACGCCCTGTACAGGAACCCCCTGTAGACATACCCGAAGGTGTACCGGTATCTATGCCAGTGCCTTCTCCTGCTGCACACATTCCTACCCCTCCCCAAACCACATTCCCTTCTCGCCACTCCAGTCACCCTCTTTCACCACCTCTGTCTTCTCCGCACACTGCGCGTCAGGAGCAGGCCCCGCCTCAAACTCAGGTTCCTACGGTCAATCATGTTAATAACCCTGTTGGTTCAACTTCCCCAAATGATGTAGTCCCTTTAGCTGCCAATGCACCGGTGCCACCTAGACCTCCGCCCATTCCTGTAGCGTCCCCACCGTCACAACCACCTGCTGTTCCTCAATCGCCTGCTTCCCAAGCCCCTTCGCAAGCATCTTCAGTACCTCTGGCACCTGGTTTATACGGAGATTCACGATCTATCCACCTTTCGCCCGGAATATATCCCGCTGTGCCTCCTCCCGATGGTGTATCACCTCTACCCCGCATAAATATCCCGTTAGGATCAGGCTTTCATATTGACGCAGCACAAAACGCGCCCTTGTCAGCAGGTGGTGTTCCATTTGCACCAGGTCTCTATCGTGGCCCTGATGGAGAACTTGCCCAACCCCAACCAGTGATGCAACCTGTTGCCCAGTCGGCACCACTTCCGCCTGGTATACCGAGGTCTTCACCTGACAGTGAGACGCCGTCTACTATGACTGGGATTTCTTCGATCAACTATCTCAAGAATTTCCCCATGAGAGTTCCTACTGCTGAAGGAAGCGTCTCGGGCTCAGAGAGAGGGATTCCTGGAGTTGCAGGCTCTAGTGGTACACGATCTGGCAGCCGTGCTGGAATTAGGCCTGGCGGGACGTTTGGTTTCGAAAGAGAGTTAAGTACTATCCACGAGCATTCGAGGGAGGGCACCCCAAGCGGAGGCGAAGGGGTCAATTTGGAACATAGGTCAAGAGCAGTGGATCAATGGCGAAGAAGCTTGGGTGATGTAAGTCTGACTTTACTTTGCCTTCGCGAAGACGTTTGACATTTTCTCTAGGATCCAAATAACCACCTACGACCCCCTTCTACAGGTTCTGCTCGAGCTTACTCTGGTGGAGACTTGCGTCGGAAACAATCATCGACAACTACAGGCAGTAGCAGCATCCAAATACAGGTTCAGAGTCCTGTAGGTCATTATTATATATATTGTGCAAACATGGACTGACTTTTCTCTTTTAAGTCGCCAGTTCCTTCCCCATCTGGATCATACAGCTCGATTCATACTGCCCGAAACGGTGCTCAAGGGCACTATTATCCTAACGACCTTCAGCCTCAGCAACCAGGATACCTTAGCCCGCATCATGCGCCGAAACACCTCATTTCTCCAGACCCAGAACCTGATGAACCACCAGTCATCCCTGTTGAGCGTCCAGAAACCTTTCCGCGAAAGAGTGCAATGCGCAAGTCCGTTCCAAAAATATATGAGAATTTGCCTAATGGTTTCGTGGCTAATGGACATGGATATGCAAATGGCTATGGTTATGTGGATCCTAGAGTCGGAGCTTTAGGGAAAGGTGTACAAAACATGCATCTAGCAGATCCTTATTACTCAAGGGATAAAGTGAGGAGAAGAAGTTTTGAATATTCGGAATCGGAGGAGGATGACGAGGACGAGGACGAAGACGAAGATTCAGCCGACGGGGCATGGCTTCCAGCTCCACCTGGAGCAGTAACAGGTGGGATGCCTATCAATGTTCCACTGGCTCCTGGTATAGGACCTAATTACCATCCTACCCCCACTGGTCTCAATCTCATGTCGTTCCCAGTTGTTGCTGCCAACGGCAGTTTGGAAAGTAGCGGAAGAGGTAGTGGAGATAGCAGAGGCGGCAGTGTTAGTGGGACGCCGAGAATGTATGCAATGAATTTGAATGGAATGCCTCCCGGATTCAGCAGACCAGCCACCACTGCTAGCGGGAAATCCAGTCGCAGGAATAGCTTGAAAGCGCCAATTTACGACGTTTATTCGGGTGTTGGACACGGCCAATCTATGATGAAGCAGCCGAACATGCAAATGCCCAATGGTGCTGTTCCTCAATATGGACAAATACAACCTACTCCGGGACAGTCAACGATTACTCCTGCAGTACACTCAATACCGGAACCTACTGTGCCACATTACTCTACAGGTCAATCATCTCAACATGGCTCTTCGATCACTCCTGCTGCTGCTGCAATGCCTCGGCCTGAAGTCCCCCAATATCCTCAGTCTGGCCCGGTTTTACAAGGTTCTTCAATCACAGCGGCAGCTCTGTCCATGCCGCACGCTTCAGTGCCTCATTACGCTTCACCACCAGTTGCTAGTGGTCAACAAGGCTCTGCAATAACGCAAGCCTCCATGACAATGCCAAATCTTGGTGTTCCCCAATTCTCTCAGCCTTCTTTCCCCGAACCCACAGTGCCGCAGTACGGAACCGGTCGTCAGGCTTCTACTGTGTCAGATCCAAGGGCTCCCTACGGTGGTTCTGGCACAAGCAGAATCACGGCACCTGCTATGTCCATGCCGGCTCCTTCCTCAACTGTGACTGCTCCCCAAATGTCGATGCCAACACCAGGTTCTGAAGACAATTCAGTCCAGTTTCCTACGCCTAATGTCGTAGACTACACTAGAGGAGCTACAGGCAGACCGTCGACTATGACTACTCCCCAAATGTCAATGCCAACACCTGGCTCTGGAGACGATTCAGTCCAGTTCCCCACGCCTAACGTTGTTGATTACACGAAGGGAACTCCCGCAATGAGACCATCGTCTACGGCTCCTGGCCTCGTTAATATGCCTTCACCCTCAATTCCCCAATATCCCCAAACACCAGGTGGGAGTGCTATAACTCCTGCTCAAATTCCCTTCCCTGAGCCATCACCTCGCATAGGAGCTTCTGTTCCTATGCCCGACCACGGAAACAGTGTTATAACTGCACCCCAAATACCCTTCCCCGAGCCGTCTTCTAGCATCACTGCTCCTCAGACCGAAATGCCTCATCCTACTTCTACGCTCACTGGAGGCACCGTTTCGATGCCGTCGCCAAATGTACAATATACCCCTGGAGGTGGTTTGGCCCACAATCCTTTACCTTTGCCTCCGCGAATGACACCGTCCATGTCTGCGACTCTCCATTTGAATCCTTCCAGCCCTGTTATACCGGGAGCAGATCCCTGGAATGCTACTGGGACACCCAACTTGTCTCGACGGTCTAGTTTACATGCCGGCACGACGCCTTCGATGGGACCCCAGCCTCTTCCGGTTGCCACTGGGAACTCGAAGAAGAAGAAAAAGAAAAAGGGAAAGCAAGCCAAGGCAGCCCTTGGACCTGTAGACAGTGACGACGACGAAGATCCTGACCAGATTACCATGAGAAATACACTCGTCAATGCGAGCACGCTGACCGCCAGGGCACCCTCAATTTATAGTTAAAGATTCCTTTATTCGCTTTGTTTGCTTGCTTTCGGACTCTTGTGTATTGGTATCTATAGGTTTTTATGTTCTGGATAGGATTTGTGTGATACCTACTTGCGATATCTGTTTCTTGTGTTTGCTCACATACCTTCCCGCCTTGTATTCTTGAACTTCCACCAATATGTAAAGCGTTTTAACTTTGATGCTACTATCAAATCGAACATATTGAACTCGTGTGTATTCGTCAGACTCGCAGCCTGCAATCAAAAGTTCTAGGATAACAAGTTTGCCCGTACAGTTCTGAGATCGCACTAATTATAACATCAACCAGTCTTCCAGTATCAGCGAACTTATTCTTCTTCATAATTGTAGAAGACAGATACATACCTGGGCATGTCCAGCTAAACACTGGGAATGTGTCGACAGCTGCTACACTCGATGTACCCGAACGACTAAAGACAATTACAGAAGAGTCCGAAAACTTTATTATTCAGGGTCTATATAGGAATCCATCCCGATCTTCAGATTCGGAGGCCAGTCTCTCAATCTTCAGAGTCTTGAAGTGACTGAGAATAGTGCTATGATGGCAGTACAATTGCTCCGTTGAACTTCCTGCGGTGAATGCGGCACATCTGGACTTCAACTTGACGTGGAATCCAGCTCTTCCGTCTATGAACCTGACTTGGCGCTGCATGATGAAGAACGAGGAACACCCGGACTCCGAGACCCCTCATTCTCCGAGGGTTCTATAATCCTTATAGAGCAGATGCCTGGGCGGTGGGGTACATGATAGCAGAGATGATGGCAGACTGGTCGCACTATTGGGAGTCGATGCGGGCATTGTCAAAGGTAGCTTCTAAGACGGCTGAGCACTGAGCAGCGCCTACTGCCCAGAGATGCTTTGAACGAGCTTTGCGGCGACCACGCTCATGGGTTCCTGGAGCAACCTACTGCTTGGCTGAACCTTTCCTACCGCTTTTGTATGTCTATGACACGGGCAAATCTTGTCTGATTCCATCGTACATACTTGTGGTTTTCTTCAGCTCCCTTCCCTTGTACAACGGACGTTGTGCGCTCCGCCTTTCAACTATAGATGTACTGCTCATTCCTTGATGAATGTTTAGCACTTCAACTTTTCAAATCGAGCATAAACTGACCGCAACCGCGTGCATGTCCATTAGGCTCATATTTCCGAGTGCACTGTGGCAACTTGTGCGATCAAACCCATCTGGACAACTTTAGGACAAACAACCAAGCTCGGGGATCGCGGACTTGACTTGCATTGATTTCTAGGCCTGACGACAACTTTGACATTTAGCTACAAAACGTTCATCAACCTTCAGACTTGATACCCGTAGATAGTCCTGGACCGAGACAGAACTAGTCCCTCATTTTACTGGCATCATAGGCCCCCGTCGGTGCCATGGGCATTGGGTACCTAATCGACCGCTGGGCTAGAAAGATCTCTCCCATCGCGGATAAACGCGCAACGTGTAATATTCACAACAGCGGCGCACCCGCGCATGTCATTTGACAACAAAAAGGGCCCCATTTCTTGGTCCAGACCCGGCAAATCTAAATGGTAAACTCCCACAGGGAAATTCGTTAAAGATCCAGACGAGCTGGAAAATGATGGGACAAGGAAGATGTGAAGAGATCTAAGCCCCCGCAGGGAGAAATCGTGTTGAGGATTGCAGCCAATACATATACAAGATCTGGGTGTGTGTAAATCTACAAATGTGTAGGTATTGAAGTCAATGTCGGTAAAATATGCGTGGTATGAGTACATGTTGTGATATGCAAGGCAAAAAAGTAAGAAAAAAAAGCAAAGCGAAAACAAGAATTTTACGACCAAATGGCACCGGCAGAAAATAAAAGTTGAAGTAGGAAGAGCCGGCACAAGCCCTGGAACCAAAGAGCCAAGATGATGGACATATTGTAGATGCAGCAAAGATCAGAAATAGATACATGGCTATGGCCATGGCGGGAGAGCGACGACGCCAAAGGTAGCCCAAAGACGGCGTATCACGCATCAACCTCCATATCCTCGTCATGTTCCTGGAGCACCATTCCTCCTTCCTTCTCAGCTCTGTTGTATAACTCTTCCCTCTTCTCCTCGTCTAATGTCAAATTCGCCAGCGTCAGCAACGCCTCTGCGAGCATTCTTTTGAGTTCCTCGTCCTCATTTTCTTCCTCTTCATCATCATGTTCATCCTCACCGTCATCCATCTTGTCCTGACCATCCACAGTTTCCTTCATCGCCAACAGCTTTTCAAAAAATCCAATAGCTTCACCAAGTGCCTCTCTAGCATCCTCCGCATCCTCGCCCTTCAAAATCTCTAATGCCTTTTCTGCTTCTTCACCACCTTCGCCCAGCTTCATCAGTGCCTCTTCAAACTCTTCTGCTCTCGCCGTCCCAATAATCAGCATTGCTTGACCTCTCATTCTATATATTCCTCTCCTCCATTCATCCATAGACCCAAGCCTCACACCGCCACTAACACCGACTCTGGTCGAACCGCCGCCTTCCATTTCCATCTTCATCTGGTTAAACACCGAATCAGCCCAGTTGGCCCAGTACTGACGTTGAGAGGGTACTGAGAGCTTTTCGGCGAGGAGTAGGACCTCGGATGCGATGGTGAAGAGTTCCTTGGCGCGAGAAAATGTGGAAGATGTTAACGAGTCTGCGGAAGAGTAGTTAACAGACGGAGGTTGAGGAGATAGCACTGGCGTCGCCTGAGCTATGGAAGTAGCAGCAGCAGAACGTGAAGGTATGGAAGTTGCTGGCAGAGACGTCGAAGGCGCCTGTGACTTGGCCTGAGGAGACGTGCGAGAGTGCTGCGGATGAGGCATGTGGAAGATGCCTCGAGAAAACTGATCCATTGCCAACTTCATAAGGTCGTGAGCAGAAGCTGTAGACAACGACATCCGACGAGTAATAGGCGGACGGTTTTTAGCGATAATGGCAAAGGGAGATTCGGGAGGCCATTTAGGCTCGTCAAGGTAGGGGTCGGGAGAAGACACTCCGGTCTCCTTGGCTTTTCGTTCTCGGTTAACCTTTTCATCTGCGATGCAAACCAAGGTTCGTCCCCAGACAATGGCCATGCGCCAATCTTCGGGATAATCGCCAGCTCGGCCAGACGTTTTACTAGGAAGGTTTTCGCCAGTCTCAAAGACATCAAGGGCTGCGTACCAGTAGGGCAAAGGGGTGTCTGGTTCGCCCTGCAAAGCCAGAGAAGGGTCCTGGGCAATGAGGTTACCAAAGAGGAAAAATGCAGTACCAAGGATGGCATGGAATGCAGTGGGAAGTTCAGCCGGTTGAAACTTGGTGGTGCTACCGTCAGGTGAAACTTTGTTTTCTGTCCAGTCGCGAGACAGACGTTCCTCGGGCGGTGTGAGCGCAAACGGCGAAGTAGGCGCGCTCGGGTTCGTGAAGAGCACTGAGGGATCTTGATAGAATAACAAGAATCGATGGCACTCGTGAATAACGCCTCGTATCATCGGTAACGCTTCGCTGGCATCGTCCCCTGCAGACAGCAAAATAAGAAAAAAAAGTACATTGCAACAAAAACTGCACACGGACGTTCATACTGCTCCACAGCCTTTGAAAAGAGCTCTTTTAGGTCTTCCCAGTCCTCGTAATCGCACGTCGTCTTGTTTTCCGACCCTTTTTCTAAAAGCGAAGACGTATCCATAACCCTTGTTTTCTTTGTCCAACTGCTTTCTCTCTGTCGTTGGGGTTGCGGCTGAGCTGCCGGGGAACACTGCCGTGAATAGTCCCAGTAGATGGCCTCGTCCGAGTCGGTAGTGTCGGATAGTGACAAGCGTCGTTTTTTGTGGGAACGCGAAGATGAATTTGATTGGGTCTCGACCGAGTCGTCGTGGTCTAGATCGTTCTCGTGGGCGCTGCTCAGGTCGGTGCCGTCGTCACTCCAGGTATCGTGCTCGTGGTGGTAGAGCCTTGCCAATGCTTCTGACAATGACGAGGTGGTGATGCCAGACGGTTCTGGCTGGTAATGTGGCGCAGAAAGAGTTACACGAGTCCGCCATAGACCCCGCGGTATTCGCCGATCTTTGGACTTCTCAATCTTCGGCGTATGTCTGGATGGACTTGGATCGGTCGAGGAGGACGAGGGGAGGGCGAGTGGGTTGGCTAGCCACGACGATAAGGGCAGCGGCATGACGGGAAGAAGTGGTGGAAAAATCTCTGTCGACCAACAGCCTCACAGATGCATATTTATTCATGTCCTGGGTCCACGCTCTCGAGTGGAACGAACGAGAGAGGTCTAGGCGATCCAGACCCTCTACAACCTAGGTTTTTGATCGTCCAATCACCGTCTCCCTTCTCCCATTGGCTCTCCTTGCCGGTCCCCGGACAAATCGCCTTCTAGACCACCAATGAAATCACCGCTTGCCATTTTATCCCGCCGGTTGTTACGTGCCCTCTTAAATCTTTAGCTTTCTCCTTATATCCACCAATACCCAATGTCAATCTCTCGCTGTCCTAGCTTTTTGATTTCCATCATCCATCTATCGGGACTTGAGTAGCGTCTAGACGGTGAGACGGAAATAGCTAATCAATCACTCCACATTATCTTCCTACCCTACTTGATCCTCATGCCCACGGCCAGGGCACCAGTAACCTCAAAGCAAGTAATGCATTAATGCATCCTAGTCCCAATAGGCACCGTCCGTAGCAACGTCAGCCTTCCCAATCCATCATTAATCGACCCAGGACCACTTTCTCGGCCCGACGCTCCCCCAATTCACAAGCCACCTTCCGCAGATGTTTGCTCCAACCAAACGCTATACCCCTGCATCCTACCCAGTTCATCGCAAACGAGTCCCAGACCGAGTCTGGCGACATTGTAATTACTCGCCACTCGCCACAACCAGCCAACCAATTAAGATCGTATAGCCGAGAGTAATAAGCCAACCGCGACGGCTAGCACTACCTGACGACAACAGCTTCGACACTGGCGAATCCACGAGAAACCGGCAGGTGTCCAGCGCCACTCTGTCGGTACTGCTTGTTTTCGAAGGCTTCGTTTGTCGCTGCCGAAGGCCAAGGTCCGATTCACTGTATTCTGTCGTAGGATCATATCGCCGGAATTCACTTGATGAAACAGTAGAATTATCATATTGATTTCAAAGCCTGAAAGAATATAAAAAGAGAAAGAAGGGGCAGTTCATTTGGTCTAGTCTCTTCTCTCCACTCTAGACCTATATTCACCCGCTGTAAAGAAGATGAGAAGAGTATCGGCATTCAGGCATAGTGACAAGATGCAAAGATGCAAGAATACTAGAGCAAAAGGGGGTGAACAAACCTGCCTGGGATCAGAGGCACGCAACCGTTCAAAGGCTAGGGGCTATCGCATAAACGCGTCGTCTGGCCGTAGGCAACCAAGTCGAGATAGGAGCGGAAGTTAAGGTCTATAGAAAACTGTATGTCCAAGGTTGATACCAGACCTACCGTCGCAAATCTACTGTTCAAAGACCAGGGACCCGGGCTCGGTAAATTAGGCTGTAAAAACAACTACCCACAGTCCAGGCTTCGCCAACAAACTCTACGCGGACAAGTAGTGGGTGCGTACGCAGTTCGCCAGCGTAGCCTGTACAGGATCGTGTCAAGTGTTTCCCCCGTATACGCAGCAAGGCCTGGGATTAAAAACTCTCAACCCGCGACAACTTTGGAGAGATGCTATTCAGAAAGATAGTTCAACGGCACAAAACGGCATGCCCAACCTGTAGCTATTTCGAGGACACTGGGGGGCTGGAACTCATTCCAGACGCTGCCAAAGTTGGACGAATCGCCACTCAATTTACGTCGGAGCGTCCCCAAAAGGAACAAGTTTCGGGTATCAAGGGTATTGTTTCCATATCTCGCGATTCCCTGCACAAAAACTGCAGAGCTATGACCTGCTTGGACTTTCATAGGCCATTCAAGAGCGACTCGAGACTTTCAGGAACGGTTGAAACATGTTCTTTTATGCTCCCGTGGACAATGTGCCAGAATCTTGCTTCATTTTGCCGGCACGGTGCTATCAAGCATGATGAATATACGCGCTACTGGAAGGCTGGAATGACTCGAGACTTTCGCAAATGTATACTCGAATAGATCGGAATGGGGCTGAAACCAAAAAAAGTCACGATTGACGAATCGAGGCTCGAGATTGAAGTTTATGGAAGTGCATGCACATTAGCACATTAACATTAACAGAGACCGGACAGTATAAGCTCCGGGTACGTGCGGAATCCTCGTAGCTTTCATCTTGTCGTGTACGTATCCCCGAGTGATTCATTGGCAATGTAGTGTAGCAAATAACCCGAGCTGAGAGGCCGGACGAAAATTTTTTGTCTGACAGGAACAGCCTGCGTGAGTTGAGAACAATTTTGAGGAACCAGGTACCCATCCATCTCCATGCCTATCCAGAATTCACAGCGAAACAGCAAGACAATACCGCAGTCTGATAGGTCTTGAGCCTGGACAACGCTCCGGCCGTTTTTCCAGTGTGTACTGTGTTCTCATTGGATAGTGATGGCGATAGAATATCAATCCAAGTATGGACAGGTATCCGGCGGTGATTCGTACACGTCCAAAAGCGTCCTTGAAGGCCAAAAAACGAGCGTGCCGCTTTTGCATTGATATCTAGCTGACCGCACTGGATCCGGACCTGCACCTGATTGAAGTTTTAGCAAATGTCTTTGAACCTTGTCAGAATCTAGGCCTTTTTGAAAGAATTGTTAGAAGTAAGAATCAGATGGTAATTTTGTTGTTCACATAGATATCGGGTTGTTCAGTTGTGGGGCCACGGGAAGTTTGACGGACAGCTTGACTCGGGGTGTAAGTAAAGAAGTGTCAGTTGGCTAGAAGCCGTTGCAATACTTCTACGAGACATAAGTAGACAGGAACACGAATGAAGATACGAATGAGTCGGGTAGAACCTCTGTGAAAATGAAAGGACCCTTCACAGCTTTGGCACTCGCAATGTACCGTGTACGTAAATCTCAAGCGCTGACGCCAGCGTCAGTTATTCTCAAACACGAATCGATGGATAGTAAAGGGAAGCAAGCTAGATTAGCGTCCTATGGAGGAATAAGTTACTAATAACTACGTAGGCAGGTAGATAGAACAGTACTTGTAATCAAAACAGTGAAAATGTATCATGCATCATTAGACCTCGTAAAAACAGACAGATAGAGAAGGGTATGAAAAAAAATCAAGCAAGCATCTTCGATCCTCCTCAACGAGGCCTAACCAGCTCCTTTCACTCGTCACCAACCTCGACCCTCTTCATATCCTCTATTCGCGCCCTGAGTCTGCTGGGGAGCTAAAGGCGCAGGAACCGTCAACTTGACCGGAACAGACCTCCTTCGATCCTGTGGATGTGGCATGTAGGTATGTTGAGGCATCTGCACTTGTTGCGCATGGGGATAAGGTGCAGCACTGTGTCTTCGACTTTGATGCGACCGACTGTGGCGAGGTGCCTGGCCTTGAGATTGAGGTTGGAATGAATCTCCTCGAGGAGACTCGTTCCGCATTGCAGATGAACGACGGAGGGCTCCAGAGGAGTGTCTCGGATTTCCGGGGGAGCGAGGAGATGAAGACGGAGGTGGAGAAGATGGAGATGGAGAATTAGGGCCTGGAAGAGACTGAGAAGGAGATGTGAATGAAGTCGCATTTGCAAAATCGTTAGAGTCATGTAAAGTCGTTACGTTCATGTTAGGTTCGTGTCGTAGATTTGTGGGAGTATGATTTCGTACAACATCACTATTAACTTCTACGTTGGACGGTGGTGTGGGAAACCTGAGTGGAGGATCGCCCAGATGAATCACCTGAGCCGAAAGCCCTCCGGATATATCAACATGTCCAGACGATGGGGTCCCGCCTGCATTCTGATATTGCAGGAATGACCGTTCACCAGCCATACCGATAGCGTGCTCAGTTGTAGGCGTCGTGGTTGAAGACGGCTGACCAAGAGGACCGTATCTTCCCAGCCCAGCATGTGTGCTATCGGTCATCAAGTCGATGTGGGACACATTGGAAGGAGGGAAGACACGATCCAAAAGGCTGTCATTGGACCGAGCAAAATTGGGAGGCAGAAGGGATTGAGGTGGCGGGCTGCTTGGCGCTGGAGTTGGAAATACACGGTCTCGTTCAAGACCATGTGAAGGGGAATGTGAAAGGAAATTTGGTCGAGAAGGTGAGCCAGGCGAATCGTGTCGGTATGGTGGCTGTCGTTGTAGTTGTCTAGGCTGGGGCAAGCTGGGATGGTTCGGGTAAGAAGAAGGCAGAGACGACGGGTCATCACGCCTAGGAATTCTGCCGGGTAGACCAGAGTAGTAATGAGAGTCATACTCCCGCGTCTGACCTGGCTTCTTCTTCAAAAGGCTGGGTGGTGGTTGGTCTTCATAATGATGATCGAACAGTAAGCCCTTGTCGGCGCCAATGTCCCTTGAACGTTGACGCGAACGAGATCGCGAAGGTCTATGGTGTTTTGATTTAGACCTACTCGCTCTTTTGGAACTTCGCTTTGAAGGACTGCCAGTCAATCGATCTTCTATATCATCGTCACGTCCAGTTTGAGAGACCCGTTCGTAAAGAGATCGCCACCAGGTCTTTTGAGGCTGATGTACATGACCAATGCCGTCATCGATAGGGAGTGGCTTGATGTGCCCTCGACCCGGAATGTCTAGAAGGAAATCAGAAACATTGATCGTGATTGCAAGACAAGGAAACATACGCGACCCATAACCACGCCTTTCCAGTTCCCTCTCAATCTGCGCCTCTAGCCCTTCACTCGGATCTCGATGAATCCCATACCCATAATTCTTTCCGTACCCTAGCCACTGCCTCATTCCACCAATGTCCACATACTCTTCTCTCTCGATCTCGACCTCCGGCAACGTGCCATCCCTACTATCATTGTGTCTGGCTTTTCCCTTTCCTTCCTTGCTCTCTGCTTTCTGTCCCTTCTTGGAATCCTTCAAAGTGACAGCGCCCAGCCCCGATCCCCGCGGCTTCTCAAATGCAGACTCGTAATGCGCAAACCTCCTGGCGTCCTTGTCTATCGTTGGTTCTTTGCCTTTGACCTTTTGCCAAAGATAGATACACCCAGTCCATAATTCCCGGAATGTCTCTCGGAAATCCATCGCGTGCAAGAGTGATCTCCATCGAGGTGTACGTAGAGGAGGCAATTCATCTTTGGATTTGGGATCATGAAGTGGTTTGTAGACCTTATATGTGAAAGCGCGGATGTGGAGAAAGGCGAATAACCTGTAAATGACGTCAATATTTTTACAGAGTGGAGATCAAGAGTGGACCCACATCATCTCAAAAGTTTCAAGGAGGGCGCCTATGCCGATGTTGATGTCATCTGCAGTCATGTACTTTGTCTGGGTCACACGGTGTCAATATTCAGTACGGTGCGCAAACGAAGAATCGACGTACATCTTTGACGATCCCGAACATAGTGAGCACAGATAGGAATGTTGCTTGCCAAAACGTCAAGAAGACTGTGTTGTGCTTAGTCGTGTTACAGGGTACAATTTGTCTAATCACTCACCGACAGCTTTGATAGCAAATAGCTTAAGCAACGGCTTGGTATGGGCTAGATGTGATGAGACCGGAAAATACAACTGGAGCAAGCAGTACATGGCAATGGAAACCGAAATGGAGACGATTACGGTGATCTGCAGATGGTCAGTCAGACAATAAGGAGCCGGAGCAGTTTGCCTATGCCTACATAGACGTGTCCCCACCCCAATCCCCAGGAATCTTCACAATAGAGGCCAGCATAGTCCAGAACGACAGCCGCAAAAGTGGTTGTCGGACGAATAACGCAATATTGCAAGACTCCCCATTTCATCAATTGCAGAAAGTAGAGACCATCCTGGAGAAAGCTGTTGAGACAAGAACCCGGTTAAAAAATCAGGCAACCTACAGCAGGTTTAGCCTTGACAAAGCCCAACGGAAACATCCATGTTCTTGGCTTTTCCCCTTTCTTCAATGCTATTCTGTCAGCCTCCTGAGATAAACCTTCTTTGAGAAATATGGCTCGTTGCTCGTCTGGATCGTGTGAAAGATAGTTGAGCAGGAGGTAGAAGAATGATGTAAGGACAGTCGACTCGTAGCAGTCCCGAATAAGCAGTAGCGGTGTAGAGTGGTTCTGATTAACACTGAGGATCGGAAGATGAAGGCGAAAAGAAAACGTAGTTACCCAGAAGAAATAAGAAGCCAGACTAATCAATGCGTAGATTGGCACCATGAATAGGATGCGGACAATGTCTAGATGACGAAATTAGCGAAAATGTTGCGGAAAGGGCCTTCCGCCTGGAGCCTACATCGTTGTTCCCGTTTCTTACAAGAGAAGTCAGCGAAAATATATGGTGAGTTTACCGTGGAAGACTCACATCAGTGTACCATTGGAGATGTTTGTTTATGAGCCAGAAAGATGCAACAATAGCGACGATAGTAAAAAAGGACGAGACTATCCAGCCGACCTAGCATTCGGAGATAAGATAAAGCTTTCAATGCAGAAATTACAGAGACCGTACATGGTGAGCTAGATATCCGAGCGGTCTGTTAGACGAGGATCTTCCAAGCGTAGAGTATGACGCACCTTGAAAGACCAAATTGCCGTTCTGAAATAGAGACGGTCCATCCGGAGCTTCATGCTTGAAACACCTTGAATCTGTGGCGGGTTCTGAAGAGTTGGACATATTGATACAAAGAGTTTATAGAGTTGATATACAGTCAAAGATTCGAAAAAGAGCGAAAGTAGGTTATTGATCGTTTCAGTCGTTAGTTCATCAAATTTGGTTTGTTCAGAAAGTCTTTAGAGAGAAAAGGTGTCCAAGGGAGATTTGGAGAGCCCTAGGCCCTACAACTTGCAAGCAGGGACGCTGTAGCGCACAAGAAGGTAGGCGACGCTAGTGCTCCAGAGAGGATATCTGATTACGTTATCTGGCGGTGGTACGATCCGTGCGACTTTCCGCTCTCAATTCAAGCCTTTTTATATGTTTTATGCTGAAACTCGAAAATCTTTTCGAATACCAAGCTTCAGATTTATAGTGTCGACAGGGTAAATTTTATCATTCTCGTCTTGAAGACGTTGCGGAATCGCATATAATAAATCCAGCAAATCTGTTTCCACTAGGTCTCAAGTTCGTTTGCTCCGGCATCCAAGTTCTCGTATCCTTCACGGTTCCATCTCCAGCATACGACTCATGTGACGGTGTCAATGATGAATTGCAGGTGCTGTCTGTGCTACTTATGGGTTGGTTCTGCCAACCAGTTCCTCAAACACTACATGTATATACTAGTACTTGATCTTCCAGAGACTTGACTGATTCAAGAATCAATCATCTATTTTTACCAGTTCAGATACTTTTTCTAAATTTACGAACTGGTATTGCAAGAACACATCTCTATCATGGACCTTTTCAAGTTTCGAATTAATTTGACTCTTTCCATAAAGCACACAAATTCATTTGCTCAGCTTGTGTAAAACTCTCTCCCTATTCAGGCAGTCTAGCGTACCCTTATTATGCTTTGGTAGCCTGATTTTCTTATCTACTAGTCGCTTTAGTTACACTGATGCTAGACAAACCCGTTCAGAATTCTCTTAAGGTCTTTGGATCCGACACTTCCGAAAGACTTCCGAAAGGTTATTGGTACAGTTCCGATTCCAAATCTCGTTTTTTTTTTCCACGTAGTCTCACACAAGGTTTCCAACTTTGAATTTTTGGCAGCCTGCAGGTTTTTTTCTCGAAAGGACAAATGGAGAAAATGCTTTCCAGTTTACTTATCCGCATTCCCGAAGACGTAAGTCTCTTTGCTCATAGAGGTATATTAGAGAAATTCTGGCTATACAAATACTTGCGTTGCAGTTGGACTGCTAGATGGGAATTGTTTGTACTTTCTGCACATACCATATATTTGAGTCTTTTGTGATCCTCCGGTTTGAAAATTAAATGAGTCAAAATCAGCGCTAAAACCCATGAAGACCTTACGTGATGACACGATATATCTGTATCTCCGGACTCTTTACCTGGTACACCAGACTCATATTTGGGGCTTAGCCCTTACCTCCGTGCTTTTTGTGTCTTCGCTGCAATGAACAGCTCCTCATTGGCCAATTGGAATGGTAGTCAAGTAGACGCAAAACAACGAAAGCCTGTTCCGTCTCAGAGTTCTTTTTTAGCATCCTGGACGGTAGCAGCTGCTTCCAACGTCACTGCTAGAGATGGGCGGGGGTTTAACGCGGCGCGGGCAACTGAAGATCAGGCACGTGTTCTGAAGACATTGACCTCGCCCGTTACTGACTCTTGCTCTTGACCAGCACCTCCATGTCCAACATCCAAACCCATCAGGAAAAGAGGTTCATCGTAGATTTATTTCAACGCAGGTGAATTCATGTCGCGTCGCCTCTAAAGCTATTCATCGTCTCAATCTATACATGTCTATTTCATAGGCCTATCCTCCTGCCATTCATTCATTTCCGTCGGGCTCATCTCTGGAAGGTGCTAGCTCGATGCCGCCTCCAATAAACATATCATCTTCGTCGAGCACTGTAAATCGCAATAACTTAGTACCAGAAACTGCTCATACGAGCAGTCGAGTTTCATCGTCACGAGCAACATTCACTGTAGAGAATACTGGCGCTCGAGTGCCAGGTGATGCAACGGGTGCCTCTAGTGGCTTGGATAGTGACGACGTAGAGGTGACTCGGCTTTTGGTTTGTCGACTTGTAATTTTTTTGTTCATTTTTCTAACTTCTCTCTTCTCTTACAGCTCGGTGACCTTTCGTCTTCACCTGGAAGTCTTCGGTCTTCTGGTCGCACGCCCGCTTCTAGCTCGCATCCACCCTTTTCGACTAAGAAAGTTCGTACACCAACAGTTTTCGACAGACAGCTGTTGAACCCTTTGACACCATCAACTCCACTAAGTTCTACCTTCAGTGTCGCAATAGGATTTACGAACCTTGTGCAGACACCATTACGAGAACCATCCTCCTACCCAGAGAGTCCATCTATTCCGGTGCACAGCTCTCTCTTCACCCCGTCGCCAACCTTGTCTGCCCAATCCGTTCATCGGTCAATAACGCCTGCGGTACCTTTGCATCCTCGTCCTGGACCCGGCAACTCTGCGCTACCTGCTACGCGATTATCTCATCCTCGCCCAACTCTCCAATTTCAAACACCACTACACGATGACGCGTCTTCTCGAAAGCGCGTGCGTAAAGCTCTACTCGTATCCCATGTTCAGGTTCCACCTCTACCTGCGGATTCCAGTCGTGCCGGGTACTTTACTCCTGTCTTCATGTCTCTAGAAAAGTGGACAAACATGACCTCCCAGGGTTTTTTGCGAATGCTGGGAGAGATTTCACCTGGAAATACTCCCCGGTCTTCACCAAATGCCTCAAGGGCGTTGTCGCGCCGCCCGGCTTCAGGGGCTCGTTTTTCGCCATCGAAACAGGTTTACGTCGAGATTCATTCTCAGTCTCCGGCTACTGTTCGGTCTCGCGATCCTCAATCTCCTCATTCCCCTTATCCTTCACTAAAACGAAAACGAAAACTAGAGAAGAACATGTTTGGTGACGTGGCGGAAGCTCTGAATTTTGCAAACACTTCTGCTATCGATAGGGACGATGAAGATGAAGGCTATGTCGACAGTAGCGCCAGGAAGAGGAGAAGAACGCAGGTGGGAGCAGATAAGAAGACCAAGGGTGCTACAGGGCCATCTTTGCCATCTTCCAAGTCCACAGGGTCGTCACAGTCGGTAGTCTCATCTGAGAGGCCGAAGAGGGATGCTTCTCGCTCAAAACACGATGACCAAGATTGGTCTCATGGTGCTCGTCGGAAGAAGAAAATAAAGTCGTCGAGGGTGGAGGTTGCCAAGGAACGGGAACCTGGCACGAAGAAACGTTCAACAGAATCATCTACCGGTCTTGCCAACTCGTCTTTCGCCTCAGTCTCTCTCAACAAGGTTGTTTCAAAGCATTATTCCTACGACTCGTCCACGGATGTTGTCACTCTGTTTGTCAAACTACCGAGCGAAGAATCGAAACAAGGTAGTGTTCTTATTCCAAGGTATTGGGATTGCAGGGACCTAGAGCAGGAGAGGCTGCAAGGTGGGATTTTATCTTATCCTCCGCCTAGTGAAGAGGTGTTGGGCCGGCGAGTGCGTGTCGAGAAGGGCAAGTTGCCAGGAAAGTCTGGAAGGGTATCTAAGGAGGTTATTGAGGAAGATGCGACCGTGCATGATGCAGAAGGGATCGAGGACCTCCAGTGTCATTCGAACGACGACACAGAGCCGGAATTCCAAGTAATGCAACCATCTGCAAAAGCACTGGGCAAAAGGAGAGCTGTCGATTCAAGCTTATTTAGTGATGACGAAGAGGACCAGGAGATGGTGGACGACAACGTACACCAAACGTGGTCTTTGGATGAATACGTTTCCAGCGACAATCTTTCTGGGACTTATCTTCATCCCGATAACGAAAATAGTATCGCGTTTTCGCCCTTCCTTGCTAATCCTCATCACAGCAATTTGGCCTATCCCCTCAAAATAGGCATCAACTCCAGTCGCTCTGACCCGCTATTCTCCCCTGATTCTCCTGACCCGGATGACTTTTCTCTTCAAGGGCGGACGCCCGACACTATCATAGAAGCGATAGACGCAGATCTAGTTCTTAGATCTGGAACGTCCTCGACCGAGTTTTACGCAATGCTAGGGATGGGCACAAGTCCGACCTTATTTCCGAGTAGCGATCTCGTGACTTCCGATCAGGCAAGGTTGAATGGGGAAAACTCGCTTGACGTAGACCACAGCACCCGGCAAAGTGCTAACGCTTCTTTGTCTTCTTCTTCCCCTTCCTTGTCGTCACCGCCTTTTGCACATCCGGACACGAGCTCAGGACCGTCAAGTTCTAAAGGTGCAAGTGCAGAGTTAATCCCACGGCTAGATACTCGCCTTGTTTCGGTGCAGCAGCAACAAGGTTACTCGTCATCACTTCCTTCCCAGCCAAACTCTCAGGTCGCGTCTGTATCGAATCCAGGCTCTGCCCGAAACGCTTTGCAAGACCTCTGTGGGTACAGTTCCTCGGACGAAGAAGAAGAAAAAGCTCGGGAAGAAGTGGATATGTTAGTGACTTTGGACACGGGTGTTGGTAAGAAGGAAGCGCCAAAAATTATTGATGTTGATGCGGACGGCGATGCAGATATTGATATTGGTTCCGATGCTGATGCGAGTGGAGACGAGGAAGGGAGTACGACGATTGAGATTGTGGACTTGACGGAGAACGGAATGGACAGAGGGGAAGAGTCGGCCACTGCGACTATAGAGGACAACTTGCAAGGTGGTGATTTGAAGGAGAAGCAGGCAGATATGGATACTGACTCTGACACGTCCGATAGTCCAGCCAGGTCAGTTCCTCGAAAACGCAAAAAATCGACTGTTCCAGCGGAATCCGCGTCCGAGGAGCCGAAATATACGTACACCGAGAACGGAAATAATATCGAGTGGCCTACGGTGGAAACAGAATATTATTGCCATCACTGCAGGCGCAAGGTTAGCAAGGTTTTCATGACTTGTGCCTCATGTCCAAAACGTTGGTGTATTAGATGTCTCATTCATCGGTACGTGGTCAGTTGTCTATTCCATGTATCTGACTGATTTTTCCTATAGATACAGCGATGAGATCACCTTCGACGATGCCAAAAAGGATTGGAAATGCTTCTTGTGTGAAGGCACTTGCAAGTGTGATATCTGTTGCAGACATCGTGATGAAATATACCGAAGAGTACCCTTTCCCAAAGTCATACAACCTGTCATGATTAGAGGGCAACAAGTTGTTCTTCGTACGACAGTATCCCATTCCCGTCCGAAATCTCAACCGAAACCCAAACCCAAACCAAAACCGAAATCGAGGGCAGACTCGCCTTCATTCTTCCCTCTTCCACGTCGACGAACCCTGCCCAAAGTCAGCCAGTCAAAACCTTCCATTAGTATTGCCCCGATAGTTGCTACAGAGGTTTATACCGAGCCATTACACCTTTGGGGAACTATATATGATTATTCTGGCCGACCGATCGCACAAGCTCACGTCTCGGATCCCGGTCACTTGGATATTGAAACACCACCTCATGTGTTTGTCCGGCCACCACCTGCACCAATCAAGCCTCGAACACCACCTCCACAAATCAATTTATCCAGAAAGAAGTCGACTAGGGTTTTCGTTGGCGAATTTCAACCAGAGTGGGAACTCGAGGAAGGTCATTCCGTCAAGTCCAAGAACCAAGTAGCCGGTCCCTCCAACTTGGCCGTTGGTCACCCTTCACCATGTCAGAGGCTGTACGTGGGTCGACCTCCAAAAAAATATCTACCACGTCCTCTGACTCCTGAGACTAGCCCCTTAGAAGAATCTCAGGTTGATACGGATATTGGAATACAATCTGGCTCCCGCTCTTCCAACCATGAAGGCGTTGATATCGACAGTCGCCGTGAGGCCCTTTCTCCACAAGCAGCGTCGTCATTACTTTATCCAGAGGACAACACTAATAGTGGAACCACCTTTACTGTCCCACCTACACCAGAGGCAGAGTTCTCATTGGTCATGGACGACGCAGTTGACTATGATAGTCCCTTGACGGATCTCACAGACGAGGACGCTTCAGGCGAGTGTCTCGAGCGTAATCGCTTTCGAACGAATGTCGGTTCTAATGAACACAAGCAGAATCTGAATAGTAGACTTGATGTCAGGTTGAGTCGGTTGGTTTTCCAATCGCGGTCCAAGATACCCGTGGATGCACAAGCCGAGACTGGGACCCAGTGCAACGTAATTGAAGATGGTCCCAGTTCCGGGTCTTTGGTTTGTGCTGATGGACAACTATCTATTCCGAATCCTATCCTTGCAGAGGTTATTCGGTCGGCTTTGGCCGCTAGTGGGATACAGGCGATGATTAGTTTGTGACTATTGATTCAGACTTTTTTTTTCTGTTTTTATAGATGTATATATTTTGACCTTCATTTTGGCACAGATCATCCTCATTCTGTATTACCGTAAATAGCCGCTTGATTCTGAACCTTACTCAACCCTACATTTGTAGCTAAGATTTACCTCGAAGACGTTACCTCTTGTACTATTGCATTATCCAACCCAACGTACTGAAGCCTTTGCAGTTGCAACTATTAGAATTGATTGTAATAGTGCGGCCATTCCATGTAGAAATAGAGTCAGAGTCAGGATATAGATATACCACATGGCGACTCGAATTATTATTTGACGGCTGTAGTAATCACTAAAGGAATTAGGCTTACCGATGTCATTGATAAGGAGGCCCACATCTCCTCTGATGCTTCCAGAATCATTTATGAATTTATGATACATTCCGTGATAACTTGAATTCAAGATGGTCTGACTCGAAATCAGTACGTTAAAAACTGGCAGCTGAGCAGGTAGCATTTCTTGGGTGCGTTCAAATTGTGTCAATACCTCGAAACAGGAGCGGGAGACAGGGTGCTAGAAGAAATGGAACTGAATTAGACGGAACTATTTTTCCTCGTATCAGAATTTCGAGCTCGAGGGCGCCTATAGGAAAAACGTCGACCAGTCACCAGACTGTTCTTCATTCAGAGCGAGGGATGGCTAACAATATACATAGCTTCGATTTTGGCCGTCCGTTGGTTCTGGATGGTATAAAATCAGTACTCGTGTCCGTCTGCAGAAATGTGGGGTAATTGAAGGTGCGTATCAACGCGTCATGTCAACTCGATCTGAAAATAGAATCTCTTTTGTTTCCTCCTCTCATTATTTTCAATCATGACCTTCATGAAACTTGCTGACTTTGCTCGGCGTGATCCAAGTTTAATCCTGGCCTAATAGACTGCACCGTGCTTCGAATTCGCGGCGTATCATTGCGCAGACCTCGACCATGTGCTCGGAATAGAGCCATTCATGCGTCCAGGTGATAGCTTTTGGAAAGGACAGTGCGTTGGATTTCTATTTGTATCACATATGTAGCAGCTGAAAATAGTCGAGATTAGAGATTGCTCCGAATGACAGTGGAGATCAAGCATGGTTCTTTGAGCAACTGATTCTCCGAAAGTGCTGTAACCTAATGATAGCCTGATATTATCCTTCCAACCACGCGGAGCCTATTCTGCTCCTATAAATTGTGGAGACCCTTCTTGACGTGTTTCCCTTGCCCTTCCCTACGATGCTCTGGTCCTCTACCTTCGCTTTCGTTCCCTTGCTAGGGCTCGCCGTCGCCAGTCCCGTGTTCGACACTCCTTACTCTGACTTTCAGACCAAGCATTCGTGGGTGGAGATTCCAAAGGGCTGGGAATACCATTCCACCCCTCCTGCCGATACCCTAATCTCTCTTCGTCTTGGCCTCAAACAAGCTCGCTTTGACGAACTCTTGTCTCATCTCTACCAAGTCAGTGACCCGACTCACTCTCGCTATGGTCAGCACCTTTCCAAGGCCGATGTGGACGCGCTTGTTAAACCCAGCGACGAGACCACAAACGCCGTTTACGATTGGTTGTCGCACCATGGCATCGACGATTCCGCTGTGACTTCGTCTCGTGAATGGGTTACCGTCACTTTACCGCTTCACCTCGCCGAAACTCTTCTCGATACCAAGTACCACGTCTACTCCCATGCCAAGTCGAATGAACGCGTTCTCCGCACCCTGTCATACTCTTTGCCATCCATCTTGCACGGTCACATCGATGTTGTCGCGCCCACTACTTACTTTAGCACGCTCAAGAGTATGAGGGCTACTAGCTTCTTGCAGCCAGAAATTCCAGCGCTCTCACTCAAGATTGATGCGACTGCGCCAGCTGCTAGCTGCAATACAGTGATCACACCTACGTGCTTGAGAGACTTGTACAATGTGCGTCTTGATATTTTACCTTTTTGTGTTATGCCAACTTTCCACTCTTTAGACCATTGACTACACCGTTACACAAGCTGGCACGAACAAGCTCGGCGTTGCAGGCTATCTTGGTACGTGCACTCTGTCCATTCATCCATCAGAGTCCTTAGTGTGTTTCAGATGAGTTCGCCAACTTTGACGACCTCAAGACTTTCACCCGACGGTAAGCAGCTTGCATTTTTCCTGTACTTCCGACACTAAGATTCGAGTCTAGATTCCGCACTGACGCCACGAATGCTACTTTTGACGTCGTACAGATCAGCAACGGCGGAAATGACCAGAACGATCCCGGTGTTGAAGCTAATCTCGACATCCAGTATACTATCGGCATGTCCTTCCCCACGCCCAACACTTACTACTCCACTGGTGGCTCGCCTCCCTTCAACCCTGATTCGCAGACACCTACCAACACAAATGGTAAATTCATTCATTTGTTTTTCAATTAGTTGCTGAATTCATCTTTACAGAACCGTCCTTGAGTCGTTTACTTGACCCTAAATGCAACAATTGACATTCGTTTCTACAGATACCTCGACTGGCTAAACTTTATCATGGGACAAGAAACGATCCCTCAAACCTTCACCACTTCCTATGGAGATGATGAGCAAACTGTCCCTGCAGACTATGCCATCTCTGTCTGCAGTGGGCTTGCTCAATTGGGTGCCCGCGGAAGTTCAATTATGTTTTCTAGCGGTGATTTCGGGTGAGCTTCTCCTTGCTTTTGCCATCATTCCGTATAATACCGTCTGTCAAATTATCGTTGTTTTTTTTTCAATTCTGTGGAGTGTGGAGCAGATAGCTGATTTTATTTCTTATCAATAATTCAGTGTCGGTGGAGGCGACTGCCATACCAATGACGGACAGAACCGAACCCAATTCCAACCTGCCTTCCCTGCATCCTGTCCTTTTGTGACAACCGTCGGTGCGACGACTCGCATTAACCCCGAAGTCGTTGCAGACTTTTCAGGAGGAGGCTTCTCCAACTTGTTTGCTAGGCCAGATTACCAGGCCGATGCTGTATCTGGATATCTTGATGCATTGGGTAATCAATTCCAGGGTCTTTTCAACGCTACTGGACGTGCATACCCAGATGTTGCTGCTCAAGGTGTTGGTTTCCAAGTTGTTATTGGTGGCAGTGTTGGTAGTGTTGGTGGGACTTCTGCGAGTTCTCCCGTAAGTTTCTCTTACCGTTGGCATGGATCACTTTCAAAATCTGATATCTGCTCGATTCTAGACGTTTGCAGGTATCATTGCTCTCCTAAACGACTTCCGACTCTCCAGGGGCCAATCATCCTTGGGATTCCTCAACCCTTTGCTTTACCAAAATCCTGATGTCTTTACCGACATTGTCAGTGGTACTAACCCTGGCTGTGGTACTGCAGGATTCGACGCTGGCTTGACTCCTGGATGGGATCCTGTGACAGGTTTGGGTACTCCCGACTTTGTCAAGCTCCAAGGCATTGTGTAAAAAAGTTTTGTGTACAATTGATGGTGTATATACTCTAGTCGCGAAGAATCGAGATGAAACAAAAAAAATTGCTTGTAAAGTTGAATGATGGCATACTTGTGCACTGAACCGAGTCCAACTTTAGTGTATGTACATTCCATTCATCCGTCAAAGTCCTTGGGGCTTCAAATTACATTCCAGCGTCTATGACATTAATCTAAAGATTGACCCCCGCTAACTATACACCCCGTTTAAATTCTTCGTTGAACTCCCTTCCAATCAACATCCTTCTTATCTCTTGAGTACCGGCACCGACAGCATACAATCTCGCGTCTCGCACAATGCGACCAACGGGGTATTCTGAAACACAAGTCAGTCTAAATCACTGTCAAGGAGGTAAAGGTGAAGGTGGGCGTACCGTTGATATACCCATTTCCTCCCAAACATTGCTGAGCTTCAACAGCAACTTCAATAGCTTTTTCGGTAGAGTAAAGAATGGCGCCAGCGCAGTCCTGAAGGGAAATGAAGGTCGGCACGAGTAGAACAGCTCAAAAACGAGAAGCGCTCACCCGTCTGCTAATCTTACCCCTATCGCAAGCTCTGGCTACCGCGTAGACGTACGACCGGCTGGCGTTCATTTTGGTGTACATGTCAGCGATCTTCGCTGAATATGGGGAAGAAATGAGTAATTGCGCGTCGACAGTACAGGAATTTGCCTAACCTTGCATCAGTTGGAAAGTTCCAACGGGCTGACCAAACTGCTTTCGGTCGTGGACGTACTCGACGGCGTAATCAAAAGCACCTTGCATCAGACTGCAACAAAGAGCGTCAGAGGATAATGAAGAGAGTAACAGAAACACACACCCAAGGGGTCCACCACTCAATACCAGTCTTTCGAGATCTAGACCTGACATCAACACTGCAGCTCCTCGGTTTATCTCGCCCAGTACGTTTTCTATTAGTCCAGAATTTAGCCACCTTCAACAACAGTCATGCTTGAACCCAACTCACCATCGGGAACGAAACATTTGTCGAAGATCAACTCGCAAGTGTCGCTTCCTCTCATTCCAAACTTGTCCAGCTTGGGACCATTTGAGAATCCGGGGAAACCTCGTTCAATAATAAAAGCAGTAATGCCTTTTGAGCCTTTAGATGGGTCGGTTTTGGCGTAGACGACCAAGGTGCTGGATATTGTCCCGTTTGTTATCCTATAGCACACGTTAGCATTAGTTATTACAAGAATCCTAGGACGCACCAAAACTTGTTCCCGGTCAATTCGTATCCTCCGTCGACTTTCTCCGCCTTCAACGACATGCTGACCACATCACTACCACTCCCTGCCTCACTCATCGCCAAAGAACCGATAGCTTCTCCTTTGATCAGAGGTTCCAAGTACTTTTTCTATTACAGTACATTCAATGAGAAATATGAGACAAAACAACATATAGCAGACGTACCTTTTGCGCATCTGTACCCCACCTGTGTATTTGGTTTATACACAAATTACTATGTGCGCCATATGATAATGCCAAGGAACCAGAGGCAGCAGAAATAGCTTCCATCGCTAATGTATGGTGAAGATACCCAAGTCCCAGCCCCGAGTATTCTGGCGAGACAGTTATGCCATGAAGTCCCATGGCCCCGAGTTCCGAATGCAAGTCCTGGAGTATCCTTAGAGCGAGATCCCTGCCAGGGCAGAAGAGCAAACACGCACCATGGGGAACTTGTTCTCCCTGTCGATTTCTGCTGCCCTTGGCGCGATGTACTTCTGCGCAAAGCTAGTGACGGTTTCACGAAACTGCCCGAGTACCTAGGTCAAAACGTCTTTGACACGTAAATTGAGAACGGTACAAACCTCTGCTTCTTCCTCGGTCAATCCAGCAACTTCCGCGTTGTAGAATGACACATGTCTCCTTCCACTTCCCGACGCGACAGCTGAGCGGATGTTGGTCCTACTCAGGCTTGAGCTGCTGCTCTTCAAGGTTCGCAAGCTGGCAAGACTAGTACGTAGAGTGAAGGACATGGTTCGAGGGAAAGATTAGCTCCGTACCGGGGTTCAAATTCAGGTCATCTTTCTAGGGGCACGGACCATTGCCGATCGTGTCTCCCCACGCGCGTGCTGACGTCGAAAAACCTGGGGGAATTTTCAATTTCACTCTTTCTCCGTCCTAAAGGTGCGACTTGCTTAGAAAAGAAGCAAGGAAACATTCACTATGTCAACCTCAAAATAAACCCAGGATTCAAGCAATACTTGAATACATGATACGGTCACGGTCATGTGGTAACCTTTTGTGTCGGTTGACTCGGTTCAGAAGTAGTATCTAACAATTCCTATGCAAGTTTCAAGAACTTCTTCACGTCCTCAAGACCCGAAAATTTATGCCCCACCGACATTGACCACTCAATGCTTACGAGAAAAATGGACATTGGTTAGAATGAGCATTTCTTCCAGCCGTCGATTCATCCGAGTATTTAACAAGAAGGAAGCCCAAGAAACCGGTAAACAAGCTGCATAAAGTCAGAGTATCGATTCAAAATACGCAATTCGGATTGTTACAAAGAAAACTGGGATTGCGCCTTTTCGTGTTGCCACACTTTAGTCTTGCGGCTTACGGAGTCTAGCCATTAAAATACTATGTAGAGCTCGAGAGACAACAGGTAATTCTATCACCTCTGACGCAAAATAAGACTATAGGATCAACTCAAGGTGTTCTGCCATCTGCAAGGAGCAAACGGTGCCACTGGACATCATTCTCTTACCGCATATGGTCCCTCAAGCTTCAGGAACGGCTGCGGCAGGTGATTGTAACGGTCCACAGTTTTGACGCGAATGACGATAACCCGTCAACTTTAAAGCCGTCAACTGCAATTGCTGTTTGGTAGCAGGTGCGCAGTAACACGCGTCAAGGACGACTTGCGGACGAGATGATAGTATAGCTCGAAGCAAGGTCGTCGATTTGAAGCGGTGTGAACTCCGGCTCATATCCATCTACAGGCAGAAGCACCTGACATACATATAAGTAGAAAGAGACACCTATAGACATATACTTAGCATAGCTATAACACGTACTTTCACATAGTATACTGTTCATGTAGCAATTCAGAAGGATAATATGTGAGAATTCTAGTACACTGGAACTTGGGTGGTATGATGCATGAAAAAAGGATTCTTGCTCTGAGTCTTAGTAGCTATGTATCCAGTCAGCAAATTCACCAAATAGGATAACAGTTCAACTTACCACCATAATTTGTTTCTTGTGTGAATACCACATCTGGACTTCCACCAGAATAATATACATTTTGGCAGTTAACCATATTTGAATTGTCAACATTTTTGACTTGATTATGAGATCCAGAGATATTATTGAATGTTACACCAGAGACATGAATGTTAGAGCCAGAAAAGTCAAACACTGATGCAGAATTTTGGGACTGTAATGTAGCTGATTCAGCTTTCGGCAGTTGTTCTGTTTCTGTTTCTACTGGAGACTCGCAAATTTCAGTGTCGAGTATAAGAGCTTGTTCTTCAACAAGGGTAGATGTCCCAGAAACATCGCCGAGGAGAGAATCGTAGGTATTTCTCTTTTCGTGGAGTCCTTTCAAATTTTCATGGATAGTTTCTTGACGCGCTTTTATAGAAAGCAATTCAAAACGGACAGTGATGTCAGATTGGAGCTAATGGGGCATATTATGAGATTTGAGTCAAGAAAAAAAACACTTTTTACTCACTGAAAATATACCAAGAGCTTGTCTGACACGGTCTCGATATTCTTGTATTTTGGGGACATCAGACCTACTAGACAAGAACCGTCTCCACTGGGACCTCTCAGAGAGTTGTTTCGTGAACTTTTTTATTTCAAGAAGTGTACTGCGGAAGATTAGTAACTGGGAGATATTATTGGCTCTCCACATACTTGACAAGTGCTTTCAAATGCTTATTGAGTTCAGTGTCATGTGCAGCTTCCTCAGCACCCTTTTCTACTAACCCTTGCAGAGTAGATCTGACAGTGTACACTAGTCCACAAGCTTCTTTTGCGAGACATTGTAGAGCACGTTTGTTGTCTTTAGCACCCTGTTATCATGGATGTCAGTGACAGGCCATGGTCAGGGAGCTGATAACATGCCTGGACAGAATTGAGAACTTCCAAAGCCAACGAGGCAGCAATGAATGCATATGGAAACGGGGCTGCTATTGATGCGTCTTTCAAAGCGTCGAACACGATGACAGAAACACCGAGAAACGTAGTCGCAATTTCTGCCCCAGCAGAAGATGTGTCAGAGATGGACTTTTTGTCGCTGTCTGAGCCCGAGTCCGGAATGTCTCGAAGTAATTCGGAAAAACGACATTCTTCAGACATCTCTGAGCCAAGGGCAATGAGGGGGTGTGAAGCAGCAGAGCTTCCGATGCAAATGGTATAAGTATAAGCTGTCAGTGTAACGGCTTGTAACGGATCACAGGATGAACTTAGAAGAGATATAAAGAGATTCCATGTAGAATCATGCTGCTTTCGGATTGATCAGAGAAACCCAAGCAGGCCTCGAGGACCCAAATCAAGCGCTGTAGCTGTGAACGCCTTGTACTCACTCAGCGAGAAGAACAGCACTCTTACCTTTTACCGATGGATGCCAGTGAGCTTACGTACTAAATGCTTCATCGCCTCGCGGTACTGTCACTGTCAGCACAGCCTTACTTAGCCTACACTTGTACATCTTTCAACACCTTTAATTACTTGCAATGTCAGCCACTCACCAAGGGCCGGAAACACTTTTTGGATCACTACCAGATGAGAAAATTCCTGAAAATCTCATTCGCGCTACGCACAGATTGAATTTCCCGCCCTCGTATGTTGTGGTAGGAGTCTACAGGCTCTTTACGGACAAGTCTCTTTTTGTGCCTGCGTGGCAGAAGTGCAAACATGGAACGGTTCGTGGAGGAGCTGTTGGTCTGGTTTGGGTACGTGTCCGTTGCACTTTTGAGTTCCCAATGTAACAACCAGTAGACTTTTTTGACGTTTGGCATCCAAAGGAAATTCATTGAAATCTTCCTTTCAAAGTCGGTGTCTGCTTGATTCCCCGACAACTTAACCGTAGACCTTACTTTCAACAGTTCGCCTCGTGTAACTGGTCTATCTACGGAAACTATCTTTGGATACAAGCCTCCTTTCAGCGTTCATACCTGTATGCGTCATTTATTCTCTCACAACTCTCTGCAGTGTCTAACTCGCAGTCTTTCAGATGCTGCGGCCCTCCTCGTCGGTTCACAAGTGACTTACATTCTTCGCTTTTTCCTTGCTCGCAACATCAACATTGCCCGTGACAGGGTCTGGGATCAAACGGTTGCTTCAAGAGGAAAAGGACCCGATTTTTGGCAGCCATACGTTGAAGAATGGGAACATCCCCCGAAGCCCCCGCCACCTACCTGGACAGACGAATTGTTTCAATCTTGGTTTGGCCTGTTTGTAGTCAAACGAAGTTGGTTTTTGTGCACCTTGTTCCAAAAACGCCCTCTCACTGTATATTCAGTTCTGTTACTTCCGTTCAACTTCTATCCTGTCGTAGGCGTCTTGATGTCGGCTTGGTTTAAGGGTCTTGGCACTGCTCGTGCCCTGCACAGACGCGTGAGTGTTCATGATAATTTGGTGATTGTTTTGCGAACAGCCTTTAATCACCAATGCAGTACTTTGAATCTAAGAAAATGACCAAGGAACAAGTTGACGTTTTCATGGAGGAACGCAAGTGGGACTATCGCGGTGAGTTTCCCGCCCTTTAGGTTTTTCAGGTGATACGAACAACAACTGTCCATCTAGCATTCGGTTTTACAGCAGCATTACTAGAAGGGCTCCCTATTATCGGACTTGTATTCAATATATCGAACCGCGTTGGCGCCGCAATGTGGGCTCACGGTAAACACTTTTCTGCGTGATATCAGTCAAATCTTGGTGCTCACGTCAAGCGCTAGACTTGGAGAAGCGCCAACATTTTATTGCTGAAAATAGAAGACTGAAATCCACCTGAGATGCAGCATGGACTTTTTGTACGTTGTGGCTTTTATGGAACACCTCTTCTTTCATTAACGGCGACAGGTTACGATACTCTGGATGTACAAGTAATTCAATCATTATCGTTAAAGTTTGAGCCATAGACTCGGCGTTGTCAGTATATTTAGTTGAAAAGATCCAGAAGTCAACATTACCTTCAAGAAACCAGCGGCCTCCGAGTTGAAGGCACCAAGCAACTTGTCGCCCAGATATGTTATCCAAGCTTTGCCTCTTCTTAGGGAATGGTCTCATAAGTGAACCACAAATAGACAAACGGGGTTCTAGCGTCTACCAGTTTCGTGTTCCCGATACCTGACTGTCAGCAGTTCGATGTTCCTGGCCTTTTCCAACCAACACACGCCAGCTGTCAATCAATCCAGATGCTGTTTACAATGTTTACAAAATGATATTCATCAACGTCTAAGACTAGACTAAGGTATTTCGACCTCTTCAAGTATGGGCATTCACGAGAATTGCGATCTTCAAACGTTTTCAAGAAGTCTTTCCAAGACAGATCTATCGGACCTTTCAAGCAACGGGGATAAACGTCAGGCGGTGATTTCGATTGTCCTCATGCATGGGAGAACCAAAGAAGGTGAACACTGATCTCATGAGGGCTCCGCAAGTATGTACTTTACTCACACCCTTTCCAATAGGTGGCTTGCAACGTGTCACACTCAAACCTTGATAGGAATCCCCAAACCTGTTCTTTGGACCAGAAGTCAAAGGGTTTTCACGTCATCTCATAGTCAGTACTGGTTTTCCTGAGCTTTCTGTCATATGAACCTCTCCCGTTTCGATTGAAAACACTTTCAAATTGATCTCTCTCGCCCAATCATTGTTTTGACCGATTCCTTCATCTCCAGTGTACTAACAGACTAGAAGACGCTCCCCCGGCACTCGCCAGCGAATCGTGATTCAAGTCTTATGATCGGAAAATAAACTAGATTCTTTTTTATGGATTCCAGGAACCACATAGGTGCATAGTACATAAATACATTCCGACTACAAACCAAGTATTCAAACCCTATCGTACAATTATGCATGGGAAAGCTCGTTGGTGTCGCAAAGTCTATATCGTCCCAACTTTGTAAGGCCTCTTTCTCTGTCGCACTCTTTACACACTACACTAGACCTTCATAAAAGTCTCGAATACATTTACCCAAGTGGTATCGTCAAAGTATTGGAACCACTGATGACCGAAAGAATACGACGGCACCTGGCCAGGTTGATAGCCTTGCTCGAGAAGGCGGGCAGATGGAATGCGATGGATGATGTCCTGCAACGAGCATGCTAGTCAGTCAATGGCGACAGCGCGAAGGGAAGAATGGACTCACTAAACCAGCAGAGAACGGTATCATTTGGTCAAGTTCTCCGTGGATGATCGCGACTTTGGTTGTCCTTGGAATTTTGGACAGCAAACTTTCAAAATCGAACGTAAGAGCCTGTGCAGACCCAGAGTAAGCCCCTCAAGATCGCAAAATGATCGTTGGTGACTTACTGCACGCTGTTGTTTGGCTAACAGGAGTTATGAGTCGAGTTCCACGACAAGGGAGGATAAGGAGACCTACCTATTACTGGAAGTGGTCGGGACCTTCATGGAATTTAACATCACTTTACACCATTGAGCGAGAAAAGTGACTCACTGTGGCAGATAATCATCAACGATATTCTCGAACCGTTGTTGATTGGCCCGCAGCCAAGCCGGGTCAAACGCCTGTTTCAAGATTTCACTTACAATGACTCGTCTTTCTGCGGGCGTTCTGGGACGATTGCCAGTGGCAGGCTTGAGTTGTTGAAGGCGATGCTGATTAGCTTTTAAAACCACCGAGCGCGTAGAAATGAGGAACGCATGTGAAACGCGAAAAGGGAGGGGAGTCGGGCGAGAAGGATGGTATGGCAGCACCAATAATTGCTGGACGACGACCCCTCCCAGAGACCAGCCACACAAGGCGACGTCTCTCCATCCTAAATGAACGATGAGAGCGAGCAAGTCACGAGCCATGGTCTCGATAGAGATCTCTTCGACCGCCGAGTCGGGACAAGTCGAATCGCCCATTCCTCTAAAGAAAAAACATTATGACATGTTGTCAACGGTGCATGGGGCCACGAAATCACCTAAGATCAAATATGAGGACTGGGAAAATCAGTACATCTAGATCACAATTGAAGACACGTTGAAATCTACTTACCTGGCCGACGTTCAGCAAACGCGGCGCTGATTTTTCTCCAGTCATTTTTTACCACAGACATTCCCGGTACCATGACGAGCGGCCGGGCACGTCCCAAGAGGGAGGAGCCCAAGATCGTGTATGCGATCTGGGCGCCACCAGAAAGTTGTAAAGTAGAACTAGGAAGGCTCATGTCGGGAGGGGTTTACACAACAGAACAGAGGGAATCTGACTCTCGTTCGTGACAACACCGCGCTTTAATACCTTATCCGCCGCTTGTCCCGAATGAGAAATACGCAAGTGCAACTTGAGACTCGGAAGGGGCATTGCATCCGCTACATGCAATTGCACCCGTTGTACCCAAAAAGTAACTGCACCCGTGCATATCTCACAAAATTAACGAACCTGTCAATATTTTTTCCACGTAGCACCTGCGCACGGCAAACAAGAACATAAGAACACGAGATGACAGCAAACATAGATCTATGTACATGGAAAATGGTCTCTCTAAATCCTAATCATCAGTATCGGCGAATTTAAAGCTGTGACTTTCCATCTGTAAGGAGGAATCAGCACGCCGGTTCAGAGTCGATATAAGCAACTAGACATACAGTGATTGTCCCTCCACGGTAGCTACCTTTCTTCTTCTTGTTTTTCTCCTTCCTGAAACCTGCACCACGGGTAACGATAAGGTCCGCGTGAGCTTTTGCACCGTAATCATTAACCGGGGCAGACTGAAGAGGAACAAAACCAGACAAGTGAGAACGCATCCGTTTGTCAGGGGCGATCTGGATTTACCTTATTCTCGTAGCGGTTATCCAAAATTAATTGGGAATTTACCGAATTGGGATCTACTCTCTGGAATCGCTGGTTCTGCCTTCCACCATTCTTCTTGCCGTTTTCCCGTTCCATTTGAGGCGTGTTTTCGGATTTGGCGTCCTGACGAACGGTGGAAATGACTGCGGTAGCTATCGAGGCGCCACTAGCAGAGGTACGACGTTTTTTGGTCACCTTGAGTTCGTCATTGTTGCCCGAGTTGGCCTTGTCTTGAGATGTATTTTTGGCAGTTTTGAGACTGGAATCTGAGTCTGAAGAGCTAGACGACGAGGAGTCTGAGTCTGAGTCGGATGACGGGGTTGAGGGTTTTGATGAAGCTTTGGTGTTGGTTTTGACTGTGACATAGCGATGTTGAACAAAATCCATTAGACAGATTATAGGAAAAGATGCTTGCCAGCCTTTTTTGCATTCACTTTGACCCTGCACGAGTTGGTCAGTATATCTGAAAACGTGGTCGTATATGGAAGGCACGCACTTTGACTTCTTACCATCTTTTTTGTCTTTCCCATGATCAGAGTCCGAATCTGTATCTGAATCGGAGTCGCTTGACAGTGTTTGGCTAGATTCTTGCTTTATGGCACCCGTGGCTATTTCCCTGACTTTCTTCGACTTGACATCTGCACAACGGGAAAATTGCAGCCAGTTCATACAACACGTCGACGTGAGTTCAACCCGGAAGCAGTTTTGAGCATGCAAGCGTACCGGATTCACTTGAAGAGGAATCGCTCTCGCTCGATGATGAATCTAGAATGGAGGTCAGCGGCGGAACCAAACACCAAGTAGATTCCACAACACCATCAGAAGAATTCTCCGAGGACGAGGAAGTAGGAGGTTTAGACTTTTGTTTCTTCGGCACTTTCTTTTTCTCCGCCTTCTGCTCCTTTTTGCCGGTCTTCTTGCTGGCAACTGTGGCGCTTTCTTTTGACTTTTTTGAAATTTGAGGTTTTTTTACCTCGGAGCCGTCAGAGTTGTCATCGCTGGAGTCGGAAGCTATATGAGAGGTCAACGTCCAAGTACTTCGAGAGTATCGGGATAACTCACAATCAGACGATTCAGATTCAGATTCAGAATCCCTGAAAGGACCTCCGTTGAGACGCATTAGCCACGGTATATAAAATTAGGACCTTACTCGGACGAAGACGAGTCGGATGCACTAGAGTCACTGTTTGTACGTGTCTTTGAATAGACCACTTGAGGGAAAGTACAAGGGCATTTACCTGGAACTGTCATCCGAACTGGAAACAACTTTAGCAAACAGATAGTGACCAATACAAAGGGTTTATCACCTGGAAGAATCATCTCCGGAGGAAGATGAACTGATGAAACCGTTAATTGCACGCGATGGACAACTCCTAAAGAAGTACGCACCCTGAAGCCAAGTCGTTTCCTTTAGCTAGTTTCTTAGCAGTCATGAGTTTCCACTCTTTAATTATATCGTCCAACTGGGGACCTTCCGGCTCGATCCCATCCTTGAGAACAACGATGTCCTTTGCAGCCTTTTTGACAGCCTCTGCAGCTTTGGTATGTGAACGCTTGTTTAGGAATGAGAAAATAAGGGTATAAGTCGCTAGAAGATGGGTGTGAGAGTCATTAAACGCATATAGAATACTTCAAGACAAGATCTCACTAGCCAAATGCGCGTCTTTCGCGTCCATAGCAAGAAGCAGCTGCAGAGACCGTCGGAACCGTCGGTGGGCAAGGACAAGATACAAATTTTTGAAAAAGTTCTGTAAAGGCAAGAGATTCTCACGGTAAACCTCCCTCGGAGTCGGACCGGTGACCAGAGAGGCAAAGTCAAGTCTACAATCATGTCCGGCATCAAAGGTATTTCTCAACCTGAAATCAAGCACGATGGCTCGTCTTTGCGTATTGCTATTGTTCATGCCAGATGGAACAAGGTCGTTATCGATGCTTTGCTCGCTGGAACTATCGCAAAGCTGAAGGAAAGCGGAGTCAAGGAGAGTAACATTGTCGTCGAATCCGTTCCTGGTAGTTTTGAACTTCCATTGGCTTGCTCGAGGTATGCATTTTCTTACCTTTGTAACGCTTCAGACCCTGATACTTTTCAGGGTCATCGCGGGCTCGCATGTCCAAATTGCAACAAACCAGACTGATCTCTTGGGCGGCCTCAATTTTGGCAGCAGTGGAAGTATCTCTCCTATGCGTTCTGGGACGCCTGCTCCGCCACCTCCAGTCAACCAGCCTTTCGATGCTGTCATTGCTATCGGCGTCTTGATCAAAGGATCAACGATGCACTTTGAATACATCTGCGACGCAGTATCTCACTCCTTGATGAAAATCCAGGTCGACACGGGCGTGCCAGTCATTTTTGGTGTCCTCACAGCACTGACAGAAGACCAGGCTCTCGACAGAGCCGGTATTGGCAGGGGAGAAAAGAAGGGTCATAATCATGGAGAAGATTGGGGTTTAGCTGCGGTAGAGATGGGCTCGCATTGCAAACGTTGGGCTCAGGGAAAGTTCAGCTCCTAACTTATTCGGACAAATCGTAAAGGACAAAAACTGTACGTTAGATGTTCAGAAGGACTAGCAGTCAGCAAATGTATATCAAAGTACTCTAAATTGTAATAGCAGTTTTAAGCGTTTTAGCGCGTATGTGACCGTGACGTCGATCCCAACTCTGACCACGACGCGAACATTGTCGCACATCCACAATGAAGAAAAAGGTGAGGATTCGACGGACATCATACACAAAGGACTCATTATATCTCCAGGTCTTACTCATGGGTGCCTCTGGCAGTGGCAAGACATCGATGAGGTCGCTCATCTTGTCAGTATATTATAATCCCATTTCCAGCCCTCTACTTGGCTTAATGCTCCCACAGTTCCAACAACCCTGCTTCCCTAACTGCTCGTCTTGGTGCAACAATTGATGTCGAGCAAAATCACGTTCGTTTCCTCGGAGATCTTATTCTGAACCTGTGGGACTGCGGTGGTCAAGACGCGTTCATGGATTCGTATCTCACGACACAAAGACCTACAATCTTTCAACATGTTGGCGTCATGATCTACGTTTTCGATGTTGAGACTAGGGAAATGAATAAGGACCTCGAATACTACCGTGATTGCCTAGATGGCCTGCGACAGTATAGTCCCGAGGCTGCGGTGTTTTTACTCGTGCACAAGATGGATCTGGTTCGGGAACCGAAATTGGTGTTATTTGAGAAGAAACACAAGGAACTGCAGCAAGCCAGTGGCGATGTTCCCATCACAGTGTTCGGGACGAGTATCTACGATGAAAGTCTTTACAAGGTGTGTGCGTGCAATCTTGGCAGCATGTCAAATTCTCGAAATTAACCTCGTTCAGGCCTGGTCAAACATCGTTCACACCTTGATCCCCAATGCTGCCATCCTCACTAGACATCTTACCACATTTGCGCAAGCCTGTAGCGCCACTGAAGTGATTCTATTTGAACGTACCACGTTCCTAGTTATCGCGACTTCTTCTGCAACCGCTCGAGCTGCTTCATCAGCTCCAGCGCTTTCAACAGCGTCATTACCGCAAGAATCTGCATCTCAAGAAGACATTCATCAATTGGACCCAAAACGATACGAGCGAACCTCGGAGCTCATCAAAGCTTTCAAGTACTCGTGTTCTAGGGTTCGGGAAGAATTTCATTCTCTAGAAATGGAACTGGCAGATTTCACGGCAGTCCTTGACGAGATGACAAGGAATACGTACGTGATGGTAATAGTACACGATCCTACCATAGGTATGGGTGCAATTCCTCCCGTCTCTCGCGTATGATGTGGGCAAGAATTAATGTCGCCCTTTTAGAAACTGCGGCCATCAAGCTGAATATACGGATGGCACGAGGCAAGTTTGAGGAATTACAGGGGGACAGTATCGCTTCATGAGTGGTGTCGAGGTGTCAATGCTGTTGTTATTTAGTGTATTCCTAGTTTGGTTGGTTTTCACTTCTTGATATATACTAACATTAGAATTTTCGTTTCTGTACTTAATTACATAGGAAGGTGATGGTGCGCAACGAACCAGATCAAGCAGACCTGAGATGAAAGGGGTACATATATGTATAACGATAAGGTCCAAAAATAAGAAGGATGAAAATGTCTGCAAATTTCAACTTCAACTGCGAGTAAGCCGAGCAGCCTTGGTCCCAGCTGGGGGTTTGTAAGGTGTACGTTTCTCCTGCTCCTTGAGCTTATCCCTAGCTTCCCGAGCCCTAGTTCCTTTCAACGGAAACTCATCACTTCCCGATTCCGACTCTCCCCGCGGGCGACCTCCAGAATGAACAGCATCAGGCGCAACGGATCTTGCATTCAGAGTCCCAGTTGAATTACTAGGACCTGCAACGGATTGCAACTGGGTCAGCAAATTGGTCATATTTTGTCCGAGTGGAGGTACACCAGACCTGTTAGAACGCGTTGACGGGGATGGTGCACGTGGATCGCGATGGCGAGCTGAGCTGAGACGAGTCGACCCTACGCCGTGCATAACATGACCAGCATTTCTAAAGGACGGTTTACCGCGATCATTGTATCCGAATCGCTCTCGAAGTTGTTGGTCTTCAATGTCAAGGGGGCGCTCGCGTTTTCGACTGGTCCGAGGCAAAAGAGTAGCTGGAGGTAGAACTGGATCGATCACCATATCTTCAACAGGTTCTTCTACCTCTTGTACACTATCAGTCTGAGAATCTCGTTCAAACGCCTCTACAATGCGTTCCAGAGCAGGGCTATGTCTATCGAACGCGTGTTCCTGTTCTGGTTCTGGTTCTTCAGGTTCAAAATCCGCCGCTACTGGCACCGGCTGTTTCTTCCTGGATCTGCCTTTCTTACGCTGGGCGACGGCACGTTGCTCTGGCTCCACTGAAACAGAACGAGACCTTGCCCGTGTGTTCCGGTATGGAGCAGTAGTATCAGTATGTGCGGGCAAAGCAGACCTTTGCCGTTGATTACGGACGGGCTTCGCAGGCTGTGACTGAGACAAGGGTAGCCGGGACGGCGAAGAAGTGGATGGTACTAGAGTTTGCGCTGGCGGAGAAGCAGCGGGTTGAATCTCCGGGTGAGATTCTTGAGAAGGTGTAGGAGGAATGAGTTCATCGTCAGAGTTGTTCCGGGCCGAACGGGCTGGCGATGACGTTGGAATACGGTTTCGAGAAGATGAAGGTTGAGATGTTTGAGTGCCAATCATGGTCACAGAACTAGGCGGTGGACGAAAGGAGGTACCGGGGGCCTGAGGACGAGGTCGTTTACGTGATGTAGCAGCTTGTGAACTTGAAGTCTGCCGAGCTTGGGAAGAGGATGGTTGAGCAGCTGGTTTGTTAAGGGACATCAGATGATCAGGGTATTGCAGTTGGTAGTCCTCATCTTCATCTTCATCCTCATCCTCATCCTCATCAGCACTGAACAGAGGAGAGCTAAAGGCTATTATTGAGTTGTCAACATTTTTGATCAGAATGCAGTAATGTGCTTACTTGCGATCGTCACCTTCCGGTTGTGGACGCCTTGTTTCTTCCTGATGCTCTGGTTCTTCATCCTCATCTTCTGGTTCTTTTCCCTGGACCACACGACGACGCCGAGCCTGAGATCTGTTCCTTCTGGCTTGAACTGGCTTATCGACTTGTTCACCTCTAGCAAGCCGTTCTTCAGCGTCATTGGCATCATCAGAATCTTCTTCTATCACCGTCTGTGGACCATTCAGCCTACGGTCCCTATGATACGTGATCTTTGGGTCCGGTTCCATGCGTTTGACCATCTTCCGTATAGTATCATCAAAACGTTTCTTATGCTTCTTGTAATGAGTCCGCCAGCTCTCTGCAGAGTGTCGTTTAACCCAGTTCGATGTGGAATCATATTTAGGCTATCCTGATTTGAGACGTTTATCAAAGAAACCGGTAGATACAACATACCTTTGCAACCATCTCTTCATAGAGTCCGATAGCTTGCCGGCCTCCACTCTCTTCAAGCGGAGTGACTGTTGCTAGGTAATTGCATAGATTCTGGTCGTCTTCCTCAGTAAAGGGTGTCTTTCTGAGGCAAGAATTCAGTACCCAGACTCGTAATGGGTTCAAGTTTAGCTTACTTTGAACCAGCAGGAATACCCGGCATACACTGTTTTTGTGCTTCTGGAGGAACAAGATATCCATTAACGATACACCTTTGAACATAAGTCATGGGATGAACCCAAATCTTGCGCTTGGTGGCATCAGGATGAGTGTTGTAGGCGTTTTGGAACTCGTGCTGCTTCCACTCGGATCGCCGATGATTGAACAAGACTATATCGGCACCGTTATCATCGTCGAGGACCTTTCCGCCATGACTCTGATGTATAGTAAGCAAAAACGTGAGTAGAAAAGGGGAAGAAGAGAAAAGCACCTCGATGTCATTGAGCAGCTTCGTCTGGTTGTCTTTGTTTTTGATTGACTTGTGAATGGTAAAACAAATCGGTCTTCCGTCTTTTCGAAATATTTGTTCTGGAATATCGTCGTCACCAAGCATTGGAAAGGAAACAAACAGGGTGGAACCGAAAACAAAAACGCGTTCTGTCAAATCGATCACGTGATGTGCCGAAATCGCGTTTGCCGCGTTTTCGATTCATAATGTACAATCTGCGAAACCGTCAATGATGATTACATTCCATAGCCATTAAGTTAATACGAATACAGTAGAGAAGTGTTGATGAATATACTGATACACCATTAAGAACCATGTGCAAGTGATATGAAAACATTGTGTACTACATCAGAATGTCAAGGCAAAATTACACACTCATCAAAAGCGCGTCTGCAAGGTCGTATAATTATAAGAGTCAGAGTCTAGCGCTCCAGCCAGGGAAGAGCTCGGCGCTTGGTTATTGGCGTTTGGGTTTGGGTTTGAACCCACACCCACATGTCCTGCATGAGCCACAAATGAGTTCCGAGTCATCATAACATGCTCATCAACAGTCATCTGAGGCGGTATACTAGCATTCAAGTGGCCAGCAAAGTCTTGGCTACAATCGTATCCCTCCGCACTTTGGAAAGATGCGGTCGGGATATTGAAATTGAATTCGGTCTGGCCGTAGCCGTACATGTTCGAGAAGGCGGAAGAATCGACGGTAGAACCTTGGTCTGGCTTGTAGGTTGATTGAGTTGGTGCGGGGTAGTTCATGACGGTAGGAGTGGCGGGTAAGCTACCAGAAGATCCGGTAGAAATGGACGAAACAGAATGCCCTTGTCTATGTCCTCGTATGTCGGGGTAATTGTAATTCAAGTTCACAGGATATACGGGTTGAGAGCGAGGCATGAGAACTGCTTCGTCCAATGCTACGTTGGAATAGTCGATTGAAGAAGGATGCGAAGAGGAAAGAGGATGACTGGGAAAACGAGTGTGTCTGGTCGAATCGAAATTGGGCTGCAAAGGGATGGAAGACATCTGCGGCGTGCTAAAGGAAGGATGAGACCATTGCCTTTCGTGTTGAAACGGTGTTGATGAAGGCTGGACGTTGTAGTCCATAGGCTGATTAAGAAATTCGGTCTGAGGTGGCCAGTACTGTTCAAAACCTCCCTCCTGCTGAGCGTAGACATCCGGTGGCGGGATGGTTTGTTCAACGCTCCTGCTCCGTTTCTCGCTCGAGTCGGAGCCTGAGGAGGGCGAAGGTTCTGAATCCATCGCCGTTGCAGCAGAGCGTAGAGACGAGGTAGAATGGCTTTTAGTGACTGCAAAGGCCGACTGGTAGCGTCCCTTGTGGTCTCTGATACCATAGACGCAGATGAGGCCGCGCGCCTTGCACCGTTGGCAAGTTGGATGTTCACCCGAGCACTAGTGAGAACGTTGAATGAAAATCGAGTGCTTTCAAGTGACAACATTGCTGACCTTTGTCTTCCTTTCTCTGCATTTCTCGCAAGCTAGAGCAGTTCGCGTTCGGGGAGGGGCAGACATGTATGGAATGACCTTCATAGACTCTACAGCACCATTTTCTGGAGGTTCGTAAGACATCAAGTCTGAAAAAATGAGAAGGGACACGAGACGAAGGAAGAGGGAAAGAAGTGAGAATTCCAAGACATGGTGCGCGTTATATGTTGATCGCGCCGATCACAACTTGGTTTATTAATGGCATCGACTCGATTCAGGGGAAAATACAAGTATTCGAAGCCCGAACGAAAGCCCCTCGGGCATATTGTACATCCAAACCTCCACCAATCCTTGGTTTTCGGGCTGAACTCTGCATGTATAGAATTCTGAAACTTTACCATGCCTAAGAATGGAGATTCGACACGCGCTACGCATATCTGAATCACTGCATATGTGATGTAGCCCGCACAGAACGGTTCAAGGCATCTTCCGAGCAGTGTAATAAGCTTTCTGCGAGTCTACAGTGATGACGACCAAAAGCATTGGATAACGAACGACTCGGTTACCCGGCCCGACACAGCTACACAAATTTTAATTTCCCACACTTCGAGCAACGACATCGAGAACTGTTTCGCTCGAGAAAAAAACGCCACATGGCTCTGTCTACTTTACTTTGCCTGCCGCTTCATAGCGACTGAGATTGCAAGCACCTCGGCCTTCAGAATCACTCTCCCCGACTCTACCGTCTTTAGCCCAATTGCACACACCGCAACCACCTCATAAGCACCCATTTCTCCATTGGCTAACCCACTTTTGTCCTCCATCGTTAAATGACAGAATCTGTCACCAAACTTCGGAACGAGCAATTCAAAGTCTGTCGAATGAATTTCAGTGATTGCTTTGTCAAGTTGAGATGTCAGCTTCGCGATGCTGTCGGCCTTTTTTCTCAGTTCCAGCTTTTCCAAGTCTTCCAGTGCATGTCCACAACACCCATGCAGAACCATGACGAGGGAACTGGTCAAGAGTGCAACGTCCTCTTCCGAGATGGGTGATGACTTGATGCTTGACCGGGTTAGAGTTCTCCATGCCCTCGCTATGACTCCGTTGTTGGCTATTGACGTTTGTGAGTAATATCACCAAAAGTGCAGTCTAAGTATAGCCTCACTTTTCTTCTGAATGTCAGAGTACGCATGTGATAGAACCCCGCCGACGGAATTGTCAGGGCTCCAGTTCAAGATCATTGTTTTGCACCACGTTGTCAGTGCAGTCTGCAAGCTGTACTGGGTCATCATTACTGGGCCCTTCATGGATGGGTGACGAAGATCGACGAGAACAGAAACAGGTTGGGTTGGTTTACCAACAATATCTGCTATGCCTGCTGCCGTCTGGTAGATGATATTATTGAGATCCTGGAATATTTCTATGACCTCTCCCTCGGAACGCGGGTCTGCTCGGCTCATAAAGAATTGGGCTGCTTCCAACTGATCATTTTTTGCTTTCAGTGACCGTTCAGCGCCGTTAGCCCTGGCCTTCCAATAATCTCTCTCTTCTTCCAAGTCGTGGAATGGGTTTTGATCTGCAGGCTGCTTTCCTCTACATCGCCTCCCTAGTCCTGACGGTCGCTCTGCGGAAGTTTTCGGAGTACGTGGCATGAGACCTTGGTGGAGGATCAAGAATAATGTCCATTTTTCGACAAATTTACGTTAGAGCAAAACAACCTTTAACTTTGCATTCTGCAGAAAGTTCCAGCCGTGAAGATGCCGATTATTCACGATTTTCTCGCGAATTCTTCCTCCACACGCTACCATGAAGGAAGGAAAGCCTTACAGTGGCTCAACACGAAAATTAATTATCGCGTTCGATGTAGGCACCACTTTCAGTGGTGTATCCTACACGTCAGTACTTTCCTTTCCCAACATCCTTGCCATTTCTGAAACATCTCTGTTCTCTCAGTGTGCTTGAACCTGGTCTAGTCCCCGAGATAACTGGCGTCACCAGGTAAGAATCAAAGCTCAACGTCTTTGTGGTCATTCTCAAACATTTTTCCATAGATTCCCATGCTCGGAAGAGACAGCCGGAAACGCAAAAATCCCTACAGCCATATACTACGACCGTCACGGCAAACTGCGTGCGGCTGGTGCAGAGGTCAACGATGGAGACAAGATTGAAAAAGCGCGAGAACAAAAGTGGTTCCTTTGCGAGCTGTGAGTATCGACTAGATCTACCGCATCATCGTCATATCAAAGGTGGATGGATGGTTCAGATTCAAGCTTCACGTCAAGTGTCCAGATCTCACCAGTGGCACGACATCTCGTGAGTACGCCCTCGGCGAATTACCTCCCAACAAGACCGTCGTGGACGTATACTCCGATTTTCTTCGATATCTTATGAAGTGCACGACGATCTTCGTTCAAGAAACTACCCCCGGCGGACCGACGTTTTGGGCCAGTGTCGAGGAGGATCTCGAATTTGTCCTCACTCATCCAAATGGATGGGAAGGGCCGGAACAGGCTTTGATCAGAGAGGCCGCTGTCCAAGCTGGATTGATCCAAGATACGTTCCAAGATCACGCTCGTGTTCATTTTGTTACCGAGGGCGAAGCTAGTCTTCATTTCTGTGTTTTTCGTGGATTGAATATGGTACGTGCCTTTTTTCAATTGAAGATTTTCAGCGTGTTGACACTGGATTATTCTCACAGCCGAAAAAAGGTGTCATTATCGTCGACGCCGGTGGAGGCACTGTCGATCTTAGCGCATATTGTAGCAGATCAAAGTCTAGTCGTTATCAAGAAGTGGCAATCCCAAAGTGTGAGAAGATATCATCTCAATACGTTCGGTACAGTCATTCTGATGAGGTCGTGCTAGCTGTCTTTGCAGGATCAAGATATGTCACTGCAGAGGCCAAGAAATTTTTTGAAAGTGAATCTTTTTTTTTCCGTGTGTATTCCGTTGATGACACGGAATCAAGGAATGTTCCTCAACACTCGCTTCAAGGATGACATCCCGAGAATAACAAAAATATTTGATACTACTGCAAAACGTGCTTTCAGCGAGGATACGAAAGCATCATTTATATCATTTGGTACACACAGCGACAATGACGATGAGCTTGGTGTGAATTCAGGTCACTTGAAGCTTTCAAGGTATTCGAGATCATCTTTTGCGTGCAAATCAAATACCAACATCGTTACTATAGGGAAATGGTTGCGAGTTTTTTCAATCCGGCGGTCAAAGAAACTGCTCGAGCAATACTGGAACAACAAATCGAGCTGAACGAGAAAGTTACGGTAGGTTTCCATGTTTTAAAATCATCTACTAGCAAGTGATGACACTGCTTCAAAGGACGTATTTTTAGTCGGAGGATTCGCATCCAGCTCGTGGTTATTCCAACAGCTCAGAGTGTTTCTTGAACCTTTTGGTTTCACCCTTCTCCGACCAGATCGGTACATGTGAGCATTTGTGCCAACTATGAATATTCCGTACTTGATCTTCTTGCTTCCAGAAATAAAGCTGTCGCTGACGGCGCAATATGGTTTTACCTCAACCACATCGTGACATCACGCATCTCGAGAAGAGTCTATGGCGCTCGGTGCATAAGAGATTACATCGCAAGTGACCCTGAACACCGGAAACGAGAGGATCTTATCGAGTTCTCGTGCACTGGGAAGCGTGAACTTCATAATGGTTTTGATATTATCCTAGGAAAGGTTTGTCCCTGCTTTGTTCGAGTTGATTGGCTTTCATTGCTCACGAGGATTCAGGACATACGAATTTCTGAATCAGAAGAGCTCCGCCGGCCATATTATTTAGAACGAAAGCAACTAGGCGAATTGACAGCTGTAACCGCAGAAATTATGGTATACGAAGGTGAAGATCGTCATCCTCAGTGGCTGGATACTGATGAAGGTAATTGTGTTGTTGATCTTCAGATCAGAGTACTGACAACTTGCAGCAAACTTTCGTGATTTGTTCAAGATCACCGCGGACACTACGGCAGCGTGCCAAGGTCTACGTCCTCGAAAAATGAATGGTAGAAAGTATTACCGACTTGATTATGAAGTTGTGCTTTCTCTCGGGCTCACTGAACTCAAGGCTCAAGTTTGTTGGAAGCAAGGGGTACGTTTTTTTAAAAATATTTTTGACTAGACCACATGTCAAGTGTTTTAATCGTTTTCAGGGCATTGAGAAAAGGTATTTACACATGCGTTCATGTTCAATATTGAACTGAATTTCTGTCCAACAGGAGTCCTGCAAGGATCATATATATTCCGCGAGCATGAATAACGATGAAGCGTCTGCAGAGTTGATCGGGGTCGTGCAGTTTTTTTAAAACGCTAGCCAAGCAATCTATGTACGAATTTTGATGCACAACACATTGTGGCGGACTGTCCGGTACTAAGAAACCGCCGACACCCACGTGTTTTTGGCTTTTCGCTTTTCGCGTCAATCATCTCTATTGTCATATCGACTCCAACATTGTGTTAAACTTGAAGCTTGAAGCTTGAAGCTCGATGGCCCAAAGACAGAAAGTGTTGATTCGCGAATAGTTCAAGGTGCTCTTGTTGTCTAGAGTCCACTCGTGATTTCACCGTCATTTTGATACTACATACGAGCTGGACAGTGAACAAGTCCACGTTTTTCCGTTTTATGATAGACAGCACACTCAGGCCAGAATGCTCTCTCTCGGCTCCGATGTAGCATCTCTTCTGCTTTGGGGACTCGTAGTCGATCATCTTCGTGTGCTCCTTCTGCGGGACGGATTTTTTGACGTCTGCTTCTGGAAGCGGGTCTGAATGAATGAAAGGGCCTTCGAGAAGTGTCTTGCATTCATCCTCGCTCACCAAGACAACTGTAAACGCTGGTCATCCAAGTGCCCATGTGCGGCTGTCTCCCTTGGTTTCCCGCATATCAAGAACATGGGACTAGGCCCTCTGTCTTGATGATGGAATCTTTTTTTCGCTGATGGAGGTGTGAGCACGGAGACGTCAACCAAAGTGATCCTGAAAGTTGATAGGTTGATAGTGTAAATCTTGGGGACTGAAGCGTGCTCGCACTGCCTACGAACATTGACCGAGTTCGGACAGATCCGTTGGTGGAAAGGTATGAAGCATTTATGACGGAGGCTTTACGCGATGTTCCTGAAGAAATGTGGTCATGTCAACACCAACATACTGATTTGACATAGTACCAACAGTGGATCGATTGTAGCGATAGAGACGAAAACTGAGAGTAGCTGGTTACCGTAGGGTATTGATTGGGTGTATGGAACAGCAAGCAAGAGTATAATGACCGTTGGCGTGATGAGAGTCAGAGTCAGTTACATCCGGCATCGCGTGGTGTCATATCACTTGTAATCTTGTAATCACCTTGTTTTTTCTCCACTCCCGCTGAGCCCGTGCTCATCCAAAAAATCTCCCCTTCCTTGCCATCTTCATGTCAAACCAGCCTATACCCAACTCGCCAGCTTCCCCTACCTCAGGAGTCAGGCGTCACCATACGATTACAGCTGCTTCTCGAACTGCTCGGAACACCGCTAGGGATGCCATTTCGGAGGAGTCACATACCCAAGAGAATTGGAACGAGGATGAAGTCGTAGGAGAGGACTGGGTTGGCGGTATGGGCGCTGTCGGCGAAAAGAGCAGTCTCCACCGTCAGAGCTCCCTGCCAACAAAGTATCATCGAGGTACGTTGCCTCCGTTGACCTCGATTTCTCTCCTAACGTCTACTCTACAAAGCATTTGGTTCTGGGACAAAGTCCGGCTCTATCACTCCCAAAACTATGAACAGTCTCACTGCGATCGCAGGTCACGAAGGTGACGAAGAAGAATGGGAACGAGAGATTGGTGGATACTCTGCCCACGATGAAGAAGTGAGACGCACGTTCACTTTATCTTTTCATCTCCATAACTGAAATATTTCAGGGTGGGCAACCCCCTGCCGATTCAAACATAGACCCCAATGCAACCTACGCTGGCCATGAAAACGTGCCCTCCCCTCCTCCGGCTGGTTCTGGTGTTCGTCGTCACGTCTCGCTTACCTACGGTGCTCAAGGTGCTGGGGCTACCCGTCCGAAACTAGCTGCTGGTTTGAAGCGGTCAGGGACGCTGCAGGCTCAGATGCCCGGCCAGTCTACAATGACCCCCTCCGATACTGCTGCACCCAACACTGGAAATGAGGAAGAATACGATAATTCATATATGGATGATCCCGGATCCTACGATTCTTATGAGCAGTATGGTCCTACCAGTCCGCTGGGTCGTTCTTCACCCTGGGGCAGTAATGATTGGCGTCCTGGATTCCCCGGAAATGGTGGAAATGCCGGAAGTGCTATTGATGATGTCCAACGCGCATTGTCCTCGATGGATCTTGGCGGCAACAACGTTGGAGCGTATGGTCAAAGCGCGCATCCGCCTCGCTTCAACCCGACCCATCCACCTTCTCACCAAGTCCCTGGTGGACGAGGAAAAGGTAACGGAAATAATGGTAATGGAAACGTCGAGTTTGACGGACGAAAAACTCCATTGGGTCAACCGGAGCGTACACTTACAGGACGTACATCCAATCCTAGTCTCCAGTATGGTTATCATCAGAAGAATGGAAGTGGTAGCAGTGCTGGCGGAGAACGGATTCCAAATGTTCCTCCCATTCCTTCTCAGTACCTCCAACAGAACCAGCAGCAGCAAATTCAGGGTCAGACTTCTCAGCAACCGCGACTTGGTGTAGCTACTTCCTTCGGGAACGATGGAACAAATTCTGCTCCAGGGTTCGCTCCAATCGACGTTTCTTCTCTGATAGCGACGAAAGGCTACAACCCAACGCAGTTTGATATCATGCCCCCATCTGTAAGTGCATTTTTACGGCTTGGTTTGCAGTTCTCAAACATTCTTCTCTATTGCGTAGGCTCGCTACTTTGTGATCAAGTCTTATACCGAAGATGACGTCCACAAATCTCTCAAATACGAGATTTGGAGTTCTACGGATCCGGGTAACAAGCGGCTCGACAAGGCGTTCAAGGAGTCATCATCAAGAGGTCCTATTTATTTGTTCTTTAGTGTAAATGCGAGGTGAGCATCCTTGAATTACTGAACCCCAGTAGTAAGACTGACGATGTGGACTCTAGTGGCCATTTCTGTGGAATGGCTGAAATGTTGACGCCAGTAAGTTATACCTTGACATTATATCTTGTTTAAAAACTAATGTGAATATAGGTCGACTATACACGAAGCAGCACCGTCTGGGCATCTGACAAGTGGAAGGGTGTCTTCAAAGTTCGATGGATCTTTGTTCGCGATATCCCGAACGCAAACCTAAGGCACATCAAACTCAAGTACGATTCGTGTCTTCCTGCATTCAGTATCATAACTTCTAAACCTTGTTTAGCAACACACAGGAACGCAAACCAGTCACCAACTCTAGGGACACCCAGGAACTGCTTCCAGATGCCGGTCAAGAGATGTTGAGGATCTTCTACACGCACCCTGCCAGAACCTCGCTGCTCCAAGACTTTGCCTTCTATGAGGTACACTATCTCGAAATAGTTTACACTTCCTTGCTGACGCCGTTTTAGCTCCAGTCCATGCAGAAGATACAAGCTCAATCCGGCGCTTCCTCTCCCATCAGCAGCAGTGGAGGTCCATTTGGCTCGCCTCAGTTGCAGAACATGACACCTGCCCAACAGGGACAGCAGGGACAGCAGCAAAACCAACAAAACCTATTCGCTATGCAAGCTACAAACCCAAATGCTCTCGCCTATCAAATGCCTCAAATGTCCCCTTTGATGCAGATGCAAATGATGGGTATGAATATGGGAGGCATGAATAGCATGGGTGGCCTTGGTATGGGCAACTCACAGTTCGCCATGCCTCAGACGCAGGCCATGCATCAAAGCGTTATGAGGCACTCGAGTCCCGGACCAACGCAGCAAGGAGGAAACGGCGGAAATCAGCAAAACTTCATGGGCTTTTGAACTTGAAGTCTCTTCGCTTTGATATAGAAACTCACCTAGTTGTAATTTTTATGATTATGTTCTCTGCTTCTCTCTCTTTCTTTTGTATCGTCACTTTCCTTGCACTGCTCTCTCTGCCATCCAATCCATCATCTCCAATTGTACAAGCTGCTATCAGCCATCTCCTGCTCCTCTGTCGCTTTATATATTCGAGTCTGTAAAGAATCACGCCTATTCCTAACTGCACGACATCCTGTCTTTCATTAATACTCGATGACTCCTCACGACTTGTTTCCTTTCCTTGTTCTTGAATATGCTAAGTACACAGTGTTCCCATTTCTAGTATCGTAATATGGGTGGGACGGTGAATGGACGTGGACTGTCGCTTGTTCGCTATCTTGCACTGTACTTGTTCTGCAATCCGTTCTATAGCATACAATTTTTCTTTCTTTTACTTTTGTTTTCCGCCTGAATGTGCTTTTATCAAGTGTATATAAATTCAGAATATCTAATGTTATCTCGCTCTGGCAGTTACAGCTAAATTTGGTACATACATAAGGCGCTTTTTCTCGCACGTCTGAATCTTCCAAATCAATCTTCCAACCAATATTCCGAGGGTTCTACCTTGCCTCATTTTGCTGTCTCTTTGTTACTTTTTTCAAAATACACGTATTCCTTGATATATTTCCACTTCTCAGGAGGGAAGGTCTGAATTTGACACCGTCCTGAGATGCCGCAATATACATGTGTGCCTAGCATAGATTCCATATTTGCAGAAATCAATGAAAATGAGCAAGAAATGAAGGTACTTACTAGAGCTTGTGAAAGATTGGGCTCGGATGATTGGCATGCATTTTCAATGTGCGTGAAAAAATTTGGCCGCTCCTTATGTCCCGTTTGGCGGTCTTACAGCTACTTGCAAAATTCTAGACGCAAAACGGCCTCGAAATACTTTGGGATCTGTGAGTGTAAGCTATGTAGAAATACAATTTGTGAGGTTCGAGCACGGGTTCCAGTGCAACGAGGTTTGTCCTGCTAATAACGGCGGGAAGCAAGTACAATCGGATGCGCGGATGCATCCGACACAAGCAATTATATAGTACAAAAATAGGGGCTATGTATCTAACGGTATGCTTCCGAGCTCGGCATCAAAATATGATTTCCCTTCTCCAGAAAGGCCGTGATCAGCAGATATTCAGCACTTTCTGCTTTTGTTCTGCTTTTGACAGGTCTTTATCCACCGGTCGTTGCGCTGGCGGCATTTCCGGAAATGGTTAGCTTACACGAGGCAACCCTCACACTTGCAAACAAAGATCTCTAAGACTTAAGTGCATCACAGCGGTTTTGCGTCTAAATTTTGCAAGTAACTGTACGCGAACTTCTCTTTGACGCGTCCTCTCTCCACCTTCTTTGTTACTCATTCAAACTTGTGGAAAATGGCCTCTGAAATCTCCACCAGTCCATACGCAGCTAGACGCAAAACGTTGCTGGCTCTGGTCAATCAACTGCGGGCCGTAGGGTGAGCTATAAATTTCAAAATCCCGTACCCTGTTCTAAGAGAATAAAATTTTCTCATTATAGTGCTCAGAGTGACCTGGATCTGCCTCGCATTACCGTCATTGGCAACCAAAGTGCAGGGAAGTCAAGTGTCGTAGAAGCTATCTCTGGTGTAAGATAACATTTCATTGTTCAACACGATGCCACTGAGTGATTTTTACCTCAGATCAATGTCCCCAGAGATGCTGGCACATGCACTCGTTGCCCAATGGAGTGCCGTCTGTCGTCTTCCTCGTCAAAATGGTCTTGCCGTGTCTCCATTCGCCGCGAATTCGACAAAAACAACAAGCCTCTTGACGAAGTTTTTGAAAGTCCCTTTGGCGAAGTCATTACAGATAAATCTCGGATCGAGCTCATGCTCAGAAGAGCTCAGCTTTCAGTTCTTAATCCTGATATTCCAATCAGCAAAGTGCTCAATGCATCGACTGAGGAGCTCAAAAGCCTGTCGGACCAAACAGCGGAATCGAATCCTTTCTCTCGGAATGTTGTCTGTGTGGATTTGGAAGGACCCGAGCTTACCGATCTGTCGTTTATTGATCTTCCTGGTCCGTTCATTCTATTTCTTGACTGTCGTCTCTGTTGAATAATGGCTGTTCTAGGTTTGATACAAAATGCTGACGCGAGTATTGTACAACTCGTCGAGGACATGGTCCTTTCTCATATCAAAGGGAACTGCCTTATCCTTGTTGCGCTGCCTGTGACTGGTAAGACGGCTCTTCTTTCCAGATTCTAGCTTGAATGAACTGTTTTCCAGATGATATCGAGAACCAGAAGGCTTTGCGATTAGCGCGCCAAGAAGACCCTGATGGAAAAAGGACCATAGGTACGTACTCGATATCATTAATCAGAATATTGATTGTGACATTCGACTTTCTAGGTGTGTTAACGAAACCTGACATGTTGGGAGCTGGCGCGACCAAAGCACTAAAGAACTGGCTCGACGTGATCGAAGGCAGGAGTCGTCACCAACTTGTTCATGGGTACTATTGCACTCGACAACCTGACGATGCCGAACGGAGCGAATCTATAACACCTACTCAAGCCAGACAGAATGAAACAAAATTTTTCCAAACAACTGCACCTTGGTCGAAATCGACTCATGGCCATCGATTTGGCACTGAGAACTTGATTTCAAACCTCAGCCGCTTACTTGTTCGTATCATTGACGACACGTAAGTATCACATCTAGTCCTCCTATATTGTCCTCATGCAGACTTGTAGGCTGCCTCGGATTCGTTCAGAGGCTATCTTACGTTTAGAGGAATGCGTTATGGAGCTTTCCAAGTTACCAAGTGCAGTTGAGGAAGAACCAGCAACTTACATGCTTAATCTCATTACCAACTTTGCGAGTGAAATCCGTCGTTTTGTTCAGGGTGGAATCGACGTGACGGAGCTGATTCGGCAGCATCGGGGCTGCTACAAGGCATTGAAGGTTGCGATCAGACAAACAGCCCCGAAATTTGTACCCCGTCTGGCAAAAGAGCCGGAGATAGAGTTTGCCAACTGTTTGGATGAGGAAGAGGAAGATGCTGGAGCTGTTGTTCTGATAAGTGAAAATAATTCTATCAATCTCACTGAAATGCGAACACATATAGAAAAGTAATTGTATCGATTTTACTTTCCTTTTTTGCAATACTGAACTTCTTCAGGTCCATCACGCGAGAGCTGCCCGATAACATTCCCTTTGAAGCAAAAGTCGCTCTAATCCAAAGCTTTCAGTACACCTGGCCCTCCGTAGTCGAACAGTGCTTCAACGACGTGGAAAAGTCTTTCCGTACGTTGTTATTAACTACTATCGATCGACACTTTGCCCGATATGAAATTTTACGCGCGCAACTTCGGTAAGATAATAAACTTGATTGCTTGGTGTTGGCTTCGATGATCAATGATAAAACTATAGATCTTTTATCCATGATCTGATAATAAAACATCGCGAGAGATGTCAAATGTTCCTCGAAGCTGCCCTCGAAGCCGAAAAGACCCCTTTCACGCAGAACACGCATTATTTACAATCTACGACCGAAAAGTGGCTTGCCAAGTACAAGTCGATCAGAGCTCGTCAAGAGACTCCGTCAGTCGAACCACCTGCCAAACGACAAAAGGTTCAAGATTCAGCAGGAGGAGCGACTTCTCCGGCATCCAAGAAAAGCACACCGAAGGGCCTTGTTCCTAATAGTAATAAAGATGCCCCTACTCTGGAAACATTCACTGCTTTCGGGCCTCTCTCGTCTCCATCTCCGCAAACATCGTCTGTCACTGCTGCGCCTAAAGTCGATGTGAACCAGATTTTGGCGTTGTTAGCTCAAGCTGGGTATACAGGTCTTCAACCGGAAGATCTCGGAAAGCTGAACCCGCCAGACGAATATGAGCAAGAGTTGAATACCATGGCTCAAGTTCGTGGCTATTTTCAGGTTGCGTACAAGGTGAGCATTCTCTGTTGACAGTTGGCATTCTTCTCATTGTAAAACAGCGGATCATTGATGGCGTGCCGTCACACATTGATTCACAGTTTGTTAGAGCTCTCTCGAAAGAGCTCCAATCGTTCTTGATATCAAAGTTCGAGCTGGGCACTTCAACTGCAAGTGAACGGTGTGCGAAATATCTCGTCGAAGATGCTTCCCTAGTCTCAAAACGAGAGGAGTTGACTGCGAGGAGGAAGAGACTTGAGAGTGTACAACAACAGCTGATCAACTATGGAATTGTTGAAGACTGATGGGAACTGTCGCACGTAAATCTTTACCCTTCTAATCTATACGGAATAGCTAGTATGCAACAACTTCTCTTCTCAGTATCATATATATGGCATATTACAGTTGATAATACTATAGTGGAGTTGTCCTTAATCAAACGCAACGAATGTAGATCAGCGAGATCTTTTCAATCATCTTCGAGCGTACTGTCCACTAGTATTTGAACTAAGGCTCTGCTGGAGTCTGTGAGGTTCCAAATTCGCTCTGAACTTTCTACCCTTTTCATCCTCATATTCGACAGTGATGCATGCCATGTTTGTCAAACCAATGATGGTAGCAAGTCCGAACCCAGCCAGAAAAAGGATCTTTCCTCTCTACTTATGAGGTCAGTGGAAAATAATGACCGAATCTCTAGGGATTAAAATAAACGCACATGCTCATTGTACTGGTTGAGATGGTCTTTGTCAATCGTAGGCTTGAAATCCGACGAAAGGAACTCACAAATTTCTCAGCGTGATCGAACTTGTCCATGGAGAGTTCAGATGGGCGCCCGGAGTTGCAGAATTTTCCTAAGGTGCCCCCATCTTATAAAGTTCAAGCTGTGATGGAACAACTTGTGTGGTAAGTAGGAGGGACAACGGTAATGCATGTAGCCACACCACAAAACACCACAAGTACATTTTGTGATGGTCGGTGCAAGCACCGAGTCACATATCTGGTCTCAAGTAGGCTCCTAATCACCTCGATTGACCCCTTGCAGTGTCTCGATTCTCTAGAATGAAAAAAATCGTGCCGTCTGTGAGTTCGGGCAGTATATCAAGGCAAACTTAGCATGAACTGACTGATTGAAGAAAAAGTGAAACGCGTTGAAAGCCAAGCAAATACGCCTGATCGGACGAACGTTATGTTATGTTCCTCGGCAGGGAGATTGAAAATTCCTGAACGCTTCAGAATTTACTTATGGTGAGTATCGCGTTTTTACTCTCTTCTACATACCACAGCATATCATGCAACGACAGTCCTTCCTACCTATAAACACGTTCCCTCTGTTGTGGAAGTCGCTGTACGATTGCAAAAAGTGCCGAGCCTTACCCCGCATCCCCACACGATCAACGCATCAATTTTCGAATCCGTTTTGAAAGTTTTCCCTGACATGGTCAAAATCGTTCGGACTGTCTTCGCCGTAGCTCGGTTTTCTTCGGACTGCTTGTACGAGGTGAGACATTTTGGGCAGAGGGATGGAGGGACGTACACACAAATTAGTAAACCAGTCAGCCTGTCAAAAGCTGATCGGACTCGTAATTTTTAGTTCCCTTCTACTCCCGTCCCGGGTCCTTCGGCAAACTTCCGGTGCATTCTCTAGTCTGTACGCCCATCATGTCAGATACGAAACTGCCCGTTTCCGATGAAGAAGCCAGGACACACTCCTCGGAATCACAGGAATCCTTCGAGTACAGCGATGAAGAAACTAGACAGGCCGTCCGTAAACTTGACTATGCAATTCTGCCTGTCATGACAATGTTCTATCTTCTTTCTTTTTTGGTGAGTAGTTCTTCAACATTTTCTTTTCTTTGTTGCTCACTGCAGCACGTAGGACCGGGCCAACATTGGTAAAATAGACGTTCGCTCAGACGGATTATACTCATTCAACATACTAGGAAACGCCAGAGTTGCAGGACTCCAGAAGGACCTTGGGATGTCGGACCACCAATATTCAATCGTGGTCACCATTCTCTATGTGTGCGTCACGACTTTTCACAACCCGATTCTTACTGATGCACAAACAGTCCGTACATATTGGCCGAGCTTCCATCCAACCTGCTTCTGCGTAAAGTTGGACCGAGGCTTCTCATGCCCACTTTGCTCACTATCTGGGGCGTTATTGTGACTCTGCAAGGTACGCAATCCCCTGGGCTGTAACAACTAATTGATTTGAACTGATTTATTAGGACTTGTGACCTCCTACCCCGGGTTGGTGGTTGTTAGAGCTATTCTTGGGGCTATAGAGGGCCCCATGTTTCCCGGAATCGTTCTGTATTTGTCCGGTTTCTACACACGCAAGGAACTAGCTCTTCGGTAAGTGACATTTCTTGATTTTGTTCGGACCTTGTTGACGGTTCCTGATATGTCTAGTGTCGCCGTATTCTTCTCGTCAGCGTCGGTGGGTCATATAGCTATTAGTATTGCTATTTTGGTTGATGAATTATGTAGCTTTCGGGAGCATTCTCTGGATTGCTTGCTGCAGCAATTGTGAATATGGATGGTTTAGGCGGAAAACCTGGTTGGGCGTGGATTTTTATTCTAGTGAGTTTCCGCCTCTCATTCCAGAAAATGCTGAACAAGGCGGTACGTCGCAGGAAGGCATATTTAGCGTTCTTATGGGTGTTATAGGCTTCTTTGTCGTACCCTCAACTCCGCGAGAAGTCATTTCGTTAAGTCCGAAACAGAAAGAGTACGTGGTCCGCTGCATTAACTTTATGTGGTGAAGCTAAAGACGGCCATGAAGACTTATCGTGGATCGTCTTCAGAGGGACAGACCCTCAATGAACCCAGATGACCGCTTCAGCATGCGCGAAGTGATACGCTCCCTTACCTCACCTCACGTTATTATCGTTTTCGCAATCTTTTACATGCTTGGAACAAATCTGTACGGTCTCGCGCTCTTTCTGCCGTCTATCGTCAACCAACTGGGCTTTGATGCAAATCAGTCCCAGCTGCTCTCCGTCGGTCCTTTTGCAGCTGGATTCTTTGGTGCGTCAATCTGTGTTACCTAGACCGTATTGGTGAACGGCTTTATAGTGACTCTTTTGTCGGCATTTTGGTCTGACCGCTTCAATAAACGTGCCATACCGACCGCCATGATCTATACTCTATCTGTGATTGGTTTTGCGATGTATCTCGGTCAGTATCAGAATGCATAGATTTGATTGAAAGCTGATCTTCCGTATATAGGTACCAATGATAAATGGACACGATATGGTTCTTTGTTCTTTGCTGTGCCGGGAGTATACAGTGCAGCCCCTGTAGTCAGTGCGTGGATGAGCAACAACAGTGAAGGTCACTTCCGCCGGGCAACAAGTATCGCATTTGGATTCATCGCTACGAACTCTGTGAGACCTTTTGTGGACCTTGCTAGTCTGAAGTTTAAACGATCGAATTTTTAGGGCGGTATAACAAGTACATGGCTGTACCCCACCAAGGAAGCCCCCAAATTCAGGAGAGCTACTATCATCAACCTTGTTTTGTGAGTGCCGGTTACAATTCTGTCTGCGGTGTTCGTTGGCTCATCTTAATACGATCGTGACAGTGCCATCTCGGTCCTAGTCCTCACAGCCGTAAATTCTCTTTTACTCGCAAGAGCAAACAAGACCAAGAAAGAAAAGCGGGAAGAACTGTTAGCTCCCTACATTGACGAGAAGACTGGTCAAATGGACGAACGAAGAGCTTGGGCAGACCTTGGAGACAAACACCCTGACTTTGTCTATACCATATAGAAGGAACTCAAAAGGCTACCGGGAGGAACAGTTGTTTTATTCGCATCCTAATCCTCGATATATTACACGAATACTCTCTCTCTTCATGGTTGACTCCCAACCGGGTAATCCAGCAGTAATGTACAAGTATCGTTGTGTATTCAGACTACTTTCCAAAACATCTTTCGATCGAGACTGCATTGTTGCCCCACCAGTTCGGCATCACAGCACCTGCAGAACATAAGCATTCGGTCTACTAGTTAGAAAACGTCTTACCAGTTGCGCCTACTGTAGCGAACAGTACAAGAAGATTGAGATTGAAACCAGTGTCCACTGCAGAAAGAGGTTAGAAAGTCATCATGACAAACAATTAAAACCAACTTACTTGCTGCCCCACTGATGTAGCCCCACATTCTCCAGAACTTGTAGCGGTAACGATAAAGATAAAAGTTCCAAATGAAACCAAGCAGGAATTGCGTCAGCGGACCCGTCGAAATGTTTCCTCGGAACTGAAATTGATCAGAATCGAAAGCGGGACGCCAAGTAAGATTAGTACCTCTGCCATATTAGCAAATAAAATAGTCGAATTCCACAGATGGAATTTGGGAGCCTTCCATCTTCTGTGCAGTAACCAAATGATAGCAGGGGTGATGGCTCCGACACTAGAGAACCCGTTAAGTCAATGATCTTGACCTAAAAGAACGACGAGCATACATAAATCCATATAGGACGGGCTTATATCTGTATTTTTATCGTCAGGCAAGGAAATGATAATATCAAAGACATTGAACTAACTCGGGTTGTTGGAAAAGCCTTGAAGGGCCCACGAGACCATACTGAATACCTGAGGAATTGTAGCCTTTAAGTTCCTGACCAGTCTAGGGGTCCCGGTTAGAAAGGGATGAAATACTCCAAGAAAGTACGGATACCCATTGGCCATTAGGATCATTCTTGATTTCTCTGAGACTGGTGGAGAATCAGTGTCAAGGCTCAAGGTTACTTCGGAAAGTGACTTACTAGTCAAGTCTTGTCGCTAAAACCCAACGCATGGCAGCATCTAATAGCAAACATTCATTAAACTGGACGGACAGAACATTTGGAACGACCCACAGTTTACTTTAGGAAGAGGAATGAGAATCAAAATGACATCAGAAAAAGTTTGTGATTCTTACCAGGCAGACCAATGAAACTTCCTAAAAGCTGAGAAAAGATGACAGCGCGAGGGGGAACGTGCATGTCTAGAATTTGATATCTGAGCTAAACACCATTCGATTTTCACTTCAAGTCAGAATTCACTTACAATGGGCAATCTTTTGGTCCTCGATGACCTTTCTGCAATCGTACCAGACATTGCCAGCTATGATACGATACGCCAGTTGACCAAGAGGATGGCGGGACGATCCCGGAACGTCAATCATATAACCGTACTATTCAATACTCAATTAAAACCGTTCGATTAGAAAGATTGAATTGCGATACGCACCACCAGCTCATTGAAAATTCCGACTTTCAACTGGAAGCCACTGATGGCGTAAATTAGACTCATGGGCAGAGTTGCCGCTGCACCAAAGCCTAGTGCAACAAAGAACGTGAAAAGCGGCATATAGATCCCGTCGCCTTTAAGGAGCAAGACAACTAGAGTGATTACTGCGATTAGGAATATGGTAACCCATTCCCTGAACGAAGTTCAATAAGTGCATCATCATTTGAGACAGTATCGACTTACCATACAGAAACCTCAGGGTATTTTTTCATGATATTACTATTTGGGTTTCTTCAGACGAGAAGTGCCGAGAACTAGGAAAGTCATACCTAAGACGGTCATTATGGACAGACTTTTTTGTAAAATGAGATTTGATGACAGCCCAGATATTGGGGCCAGCGAAGAAACACATCCACACGAATGAAGACGTGTAGGACGCACACCCTGAAGATACAAGTAAGATCAACTGTTTGTTTCGATTCGACACAGGCCTCACAAAAGAAATTGTCCCATAGATATCTACAGATCGAATATCGCTTCAGATTCCTTTCTATACACTTTAAAGATCGATGTGCTTACTGAGCGCCGGCGTAAGGAATACCAACTTCAGCGTACTACCGAGCACATCAGTAAGTGCAAGACTGTCTACGATCTATCCTTACCAAGGTTTCATTCAGTCGACTATCGCTCGTGACTAATGTTCAAAGCGTCAAATTTTTTTGTAATTTTAGTAATCGGAGTAAGCTCACGCAAATCATTGAAAGGGTACTTGGTCCCATTCTTCATGAAGCTGTCCATTTATTAGCATCGAAGCCCCAAGCACTTGTTAAAAAACTTACATGCCATTACTCATCACGCTATACGTCGGTGAGCCCCAGATATTCCCAAAGTAGACGATAGGAATGAGGATCCAGGTACTGGTCACAACACACAAGTTATAAGCGTTCGAACATGAAGGCAGAAATTACATACGTGAATGCAAAACTGACAAACAATATCACTTGAACAAACCATGGTTGTGTGACGACCGATGATGTGATGTTCGACCAGTCCAGAGTCTGTGTCCAAAGTCATTAGAAGACTAGCCTGTGTTCATCTGTAAGAAAAAGATTTTACAATATTCAGTAATCCCACTCCACCAAGCCCCGATCCAAGGAAATTTGCAGCCTTGTTGTGCCCACCAAACCAGCACAGAGGTGCGAGGGCAGAAAGCATGGGGAAGATATACTATTGTATATGAGCTCGAACAATCAAGAGAATGATCTGAATAGAATTTACTTCAGGGAACCACTGGGATTGAAGCAGCATTAACTTTCTTTCATGCCACTGCAAACGAGAATGCTTACCTGCCACACAAACATAGATGTACAAATGATCCAAAAGACCTACAGATTGGCGTGTTAACTACGATCGAATCGCACTCTGATACTATTTACCTTCATCTGTTTCCGTGTCTTTTGTTTCCGAGCTTTGGCGTCCTCTTCCGATGTGTCAGATCCGTAGTCGCCATAGCTGCTTTGGATGGAGCGATAGAGTGTGACTTGTTGCAAGCTCAACGGAAAGATAAACGTCGGATCGTAAATGAGAACCCCTCGAACCATAGCAGCGAATGAGAATCCAACGATAGCAGTTGCCCCTATGGAATTAGAAAGTGGGATAATTTAGGGAGGTGCAATAAGAAAAAATCAACTTACACCCAAAGAACAGGGCTACAAATGGATTCATATCAATGTCGAAGCTAAAGAGAGCGTCTGTCAGAAACGATTACATGACAATGAACCTCAATCTACTCACTAAATTTTGCCATTCGCAGCGAGAGTTGCTGTCAGTCCAAAGTTAGTACCACCCTAAAGTCCCGGATAAGAATCGATACATACTCGCCCACATGCCAGACGCTCCTGCGTTTCTGTTCGACCGAATTTAGAATCAAGTTCGGGCAAATATGCCTCATGAGAAACGTCACTTACGCAGCCATACCAATAAGAACGTGCTCTTTCCTCGAGAAAGGCCCGGGATTCTATACAATTCCGTAAATAGATTTAGCTTCTATGCTACGTAGCAAGTCGAATAAACGTTGCACTTGCCAAAGAGAAACTGAATCGGCCGAGAGGCACTATATAAGCTGGGAGAAATTCGGCCATCATCCGACCAAGGGGCCACGATACCAGGATGATGAAGAAGACTGAGAATTCAGCGGAAGTAGTTCGGTATCTACGTTGAGGGATGCATATAAGGTTCGAGATTGATTCAAGCGAGAGGAAGGTAGTGTGATGTTAGTAGAGGGATCTCGTCTGGAATTCTTGAGCTCACATGGCGAGCTGGCCTACGAATGCTCCGAGACAAACGAAGAGCGTGGTAAGGACTATTACTCTGTGACAAAGGATCAGATACGTGCAATGAAGCAGAACGGAAGCGAGACTAACCTGAAAGTAATCGTGTTTTCTGTCGGGTCGTCGTCAAAGGAAACCGTATCTCTGACCAGCTTTGGGATCTTTGTGAATTCAAGATCAGCGTCCGAATCTTGAAATTCGATGGAGGCTTTCTCTTGGATCTCTATATCAGACACCGATTTGTCTTTGTCGAGACTAGGGAGGACGTCCTCGGCCCCCGGCTTGTCAGGCAATACCATGATAGTGGAACAGATGAGAAGGGGGTGAGCTCTCGAAGATGCACTAGACCGATAGTTGCGAGGATCGGAGCAGGGACAAAGATAGCAAGGCTGCCTATCTTATAAAGGCTGCAGGCGAGAAGCACATAAGGAAAGTTGTCAAATCCATTCGCATGCTTCATGCCATAACCCTGGCTATAACATGTTCCATGGTCTCGGTAGATACTTCGTATGTATCTCGTTTAAACCTCTGCTGCAGGATTTGGACTACACTGAATTGGGTGAGTAATCGTGGAGCCCTGGTAACTGGCTGCTCAAAGAATTTCGGCGAGTTCAACAAGCGTAGACGGGTTTTAGGGGAAGTCGGTGGACTTCGTTCAATTGACTAGGACCTAAAATATGACAGCGGCACAGAATGTGAAAGGGTCACGCTTCACTTCCTTCCCTAGTTCAGCCATATTAAACCCGCTGACTTTTGGCCCTTGTCTACAAAGGGACAAGCATTAGGACAGCAGATAAGAAATGGCGTCGACTCTACGTTAGTTTGATGCTAATGAATCAATGTTCTTGGAGCATTTCAACCTGCTGACACGATAAAGAGTGTTGAAAGAGGAGCAGAATACGTTTTGCGCAATCCACCTTGGAAGAGGAGACTAGCTCGTACGAGATCGAAGTCCTGCGAACCGGAGGAATGGGATTGAGAACGGGAGAGCCTGATGTATGTATGAATATTCGACATTCGGTAGAAAGGGGAAGAAAAAGAATTGTACGAAGTTCTTCCTCGGACACTCGACGTCAATTCAACCGGTCATTTTTGTATTGCAATGATTCCAGTCCGTACCAGATGAGAGGTTCCTCTTGATGATTCAACATTCAGGTATTAGCCTGCGATGAGAGAGCACGAGTTCCATGGGTGTATCCGTGGGATTTTTCACGTCCTCCTCACGGCTCCGAAGTGATTCCCACTCTAGTTATCCACTGTAATGGAAAAAGAAACCGAAATAACCGGCGAAGGCCGGCCCAAAAGGCGGCAGAGCCCGCTACCGAGACGCCGGAAACCAGGACGACACGTCAGATTATAGACACCGAAGACATTATTCTACGCAGTATCGAAAGAAAGCAACTCCTGACTGACTGAAACCATCCGCCGGCTGTAAAACTTGAACTTCTCTGACTTCAACATGCCGCCCCAATGCACAGAGCACTCAACTGGTTACTTCCACTCGTATGGATATGCAGATTGATCTTCAAATGCGCTAACGCCCCTTCACGGAATCAGCAATTCACCTCGGCGCATGGCACTGCCAAACCCGCTGGGTTCCGACGGATCCCACTATCTGGAGGTGTTGGTCTCGGGGAATCAGGCCATGAGGTCCGGGGATTGTGAATCTCATCTCATCGTTCTGGGCAGCAACTTCGCTGGTGTTTAAGGGAAAGGAAGTTCTCGTGATACAAATTGGCTAAATGTACAAGCTGCGTAATGACGGATGACTGAAAGTCACTGTTTTTGCAAACGATCGGAACATGATTTCGAGGCTTCGTTCCATAAGACCCTTTACCTTACGGTAACGGGAATTATCTTCATCAGAGTACAAAACTGTCAGGTCAGTTTCCTAGTATTTATACATGCATATGCCTTTGATTTTGAGAACGATATCAAGATGCAAAAGAAGAATGTGGCAGCATGATCCAAACGTATGGAGAAGCACTATTGACACGCGAGACTATACTACCAGCGTCCATCATGGAAGTCTTCCTTGGTTCCCCTCAATTGCTTTAGCGGAGTACAAAACATGTTCATAATGATTGTGCACATCCAAGAGACTGGAAATATGTCTCTGAAGGCATTGCAAATATCGTTTCTCCGCCGGGGTCTCCTTTGAACTATAGGCCACGCTAATAACCTTACTTTTGGAGACAGCATCCTCGAAAAGCATTCGGCTCTCCACTCAGTACACAGCCCATTACAAGCTCGAGTGAGGACGAGAAAGAATGGAGAAGTGATAACTCGTTCAGTGCTTTTCATTACTGAATGTTATGTATAGAAGATTAATTCCAAGTGGAAACTTACCGAGGCTATAGAGTATTAATGGGCGTTCCACTACCAGGGAGGAGTTATACGAAAGGCGAATTCTCGTATCCAATGGATTTCGAATAATACTCATTGCATCCTCGCTTCACAAAAGGTTACCATATTCCTGATGCGTACACCTGTCCTCCAACTGAATCGGCTTCAAAGGGCCCTAGATATTTTGGTTATAGACGGATTCGTGGAACACTGGAAAATTGACCCTTCTCTCGGTCATGCAATGGTGCTAAATGCAAAGAACCAACGCTAAAAGGATGGATTCCTTCACCAATATCTACAAGAACTAGGATTAAAAGAGCGTTCAAGAGTAGAATACGCTCTTTTGAAGAACGGGGACGCTTGGCATTATAACAAATTACCAGGTGTACAAGCGGATTCGAGATATTGGCGAACGTTCCATTATCGTCGGAGTCCCCTTGTTAAACGAGGAAAAACAGAAGAGTGATTGCGTTTTTCGCCTTGCTTGTTGAAGTAGACTAAACAAGAGAATATCCCCCTGTCCTGTAAGAGACGTAGAGCACAACTAAATTTCATACCTCATGATTCGGTACACCTTGAAGTGTCGAACCTTGTCTATGAGATATTGTTTCCAAAAATAAACCGCATAGTACTTGGGCGGCGACGCCCATCATTGAGCCAAGTCTAAATCAAAAAATCCTCTTTTAATTCTCTCATCCACTTCAACATCCCAGAGAAACACCAAACATACTTTCCTCTTCTATGATCCCAGCAGCAACAGAAGACATCACTCTCACCCACCCAAACGACTGGAAATACGTTTCCGAAGGCGGGGCAACTATTGTATTCTCCTATGTCGGTCCACCCCCAAACTTGGACGGTTCTTCTACGAGCCGTGTAAAGAATCCCGCTTTTGAAGGCATGGTTCTGCGTCTTCGAAAAGTGCCTGCCGTTCCACTTGGTGTAAGGTTTGACTCGGATTCGAGTTCAAGTTCGAGTTCGAGTGAAGATGAAGGCGAAGGAAAGGAAGAGGAAGAAGAGGAAGAGGATGAACCAGACGACCCGTCTATCGCTTTCCAAAAGCAATGCATGGGGCGGTTGGTTCCAAAGGAGCATTTACCGATATTGGAGAGTATTAATGTGCGTTCGCCACCTGGGAGGGGGTATACGGGGGATGATGTTGCAGAGGGAATGTTTGAGAGCGAGTCGGGTCACCACCACCACCACCACCACCATCACCACCATCATCATCATGGACATTCTACCGATGGAAGTGCCTGGCTTCGTGCATTAGCAGCGACTCATGATGAGTCGCGTCCACAAGCTCGGCGTAATTTGGGTGGTATAGATTTTAGGCGTCGAAAGGGAGTTTTGGCGACAGACCTTGTTGGTGGGCATGGTATGAGTATAGAGATCAAGGTAATGCAGAATGAGAAATTCTCTTGGATTTATTCTGACTTTTACTCTCTTTAACAGCCCAAATGGTCATTCCTACCCAACTCATCTCACCTCTCCGCCGAAACTCGTCCAATCAAGTCAAACACCTGCCGATTCTGTATGCATTCTCACATGCGTACTTGTGGCTCTTCCTCAAAGTCAGAAGGTGCTCAAGTTCAAAATCATGGATCTGGAGGAGTCTCCGCTGTTGGCTATTGCCCTCTGGATCTCTTTTCTCCAAACCCAGACCGAGTTCGACAATCCGTGTATGCTTTGTACGATGCATGGATTGCGAGTACGGGAAAAGCGAACAATTTAAAGGTTTTTGTGGACGGCAAGGGCGTGAAAGTGCATCAAGTATGTTTTTCCCTTTACATTTGCGTATTACATACTAAATAATACTCGTTTCTTACTCTTTTAGAGGAATCTCGTATTCACCGACCCTCCTGCAAATATCGAGGACGACCAAGTCCGAACTGCTCTCGCAGATGGCCTCCTCCCTCTACTCACACGTACTCCTGTTCTTCAACTCCTCAATAGACTCCAGCGATCTCTAGACATGCTGGATATCGAGGGTCTAGTAACACTTTGGGAAAATTGGGCCTGTCACGCACGTTCAGCAGAACCAAAAGACAACAACGACTCGACGCCAATTCCAATCGGTGCCGAATGCTCAGAACCAACGTTGGAAGAATGGGGCTTGTTTATTGATCGGTATTTACAAGAATTGGGGTTGGAAGAGGAGTCGGGAGAAGGACCTGCTTGTCTACAGAAAAATGGTCGTAAAGAAAAGTACGAAAAGTTGCCTGAGGTACAAACAAAGGAAGAGATGAGGTATTATCTCTTGGCGTATCTTTTATCGGCGACATTCAAGGATTGTTCGATTATTGTGAGGATTCCTTTGTTGGGCAGTGAGAAGCAGGGGGATGTAGATGTCGACCCGAGCAGGATTACGCTGATTGATTTGGACCCGAAGAGTATGACGAGGTTGAAAAAGTGGGAAGATTTGGATAGGGAGATTGTTGATGTGTACAGTAAATTGGGGGAAGAGGAGAGGAGGAGGTGTGTAGATGATTGGTGATATGATGTTGTATGTAGTCGGAGGAAAAACATACACTACATTCATGCTAATGGCAGTCGTCATCAGCAAAGCTTCTCTTGTTGAATCATGATATAAAAACAGCTCGAAGTTTTCTTCACTGCTATCTCATTTTTAACACTTGCATATGCCCTAATTCGGTGTGGCCACTACTGTTACTGTCTGCTGCAGCATCCAACTGCGAAACAACGGTAATGCATGAGGACTCTGTAGGCAAAATCCGAGTGTGGTTGAGTGCTACAGGAACGGTGACAAAAAGTTCGTCGGTCCAGATTGTCCGTCTCCATGGGCTGGCCAAGTTGTGGATATCTAGGTATCGGAAAAACGGGAGATTGCATACCGTAGTGCCACTGTAATCCGGAGCACCTGCTTGAACCGTCAGGCCTTCAGGCCGTTCCGACCTCAAACATCAACATCCCCACCGTTCATTTCCGCCACCTCGGACTTTGAAGGGCCCTTGGGATAGCATTCGGTGATGAGTGAAAATAGTAAGAAAATGATCAATCGGTGACCTTGAAAAGGTCCCACTCTAGTCCGGCGTATGTATTATGGCATAAAGTTGGAACTATACGCGATAACATCTGCAAGGTCCATTCTGGCTGTACAGACTCGTACTGAGAGATGTTCCGGAGACATACATACTTGACACAGATCGCAGACTTTGTCTTGGGCTGATGCTTCACTAAATACTTCTACAGCTGCTCTCCTTGAATGGGCCGGCGTGTTCCTTGAAGTTGAGGATGTGGTAAGTGTCGTCCAACCAGCTCGGGCGCGAGTCTCCATTTTTGCGAGTGATGAACGTCGATGAACCAGGCACATAACTTGATGAGTAGACAGACAGCGTTAGTCGGCGGAAGTCTGACAAGTAGTGAGCTTGAGATTGTGTAGACCAAAAGGTACTAAAAAGTTTGCCTTGGAGACGGAAGCAAAGGAAAATGAAATTGACTTGTTGTTTACAATTGTGGACGCGTCCAAAGACTTTGGTTGACAGTCTCTTTTGTCTATTGAAGCTTCTACTTTTCGCTATTATCTTTTGGCGACGCGCTTCTCTTCTTCTTCTTCTCTAAAGACTTCAAAAACTCTAGCAACGATCCGTACCGCTTTTTCCAACTCTTCACGACCTTTACGCGTTTAAATCACGAAGTTTCTACTTTACAGGGAATGTCAAGCATTCCAATGCCTTCGCGTCACAGCACCTCGGCTTCTCCTTACACTACACCTAGCAGTGCATCTCGTACCACTCGTACGCTCAGTCCGCCCATATCCCAAAGCACCAGCTATTCTCCGACAGTCACACCCTACTCAAACTCTACAAAGCTAAATGTTGTCACCAGAGTCGCGATTGAAGGCAAGGCAAAGCAGGGAAAGGATGGGGCAAATATAAAAATGTATCTCAAAGTGAGTGCTATATCATGTCTCTTGAAATGCCATCGGATGCCAACACGAGGTGTTTTTAGATTTCCGTTCCACTGGACAGCGTTACCCCAGGGTCTACTATTCATCTATTTCCAGGTGCGTTCTGATCATCTAGACGTGAATTTGGACTTATGCGTTTGGTTGGCTCTTGGAATTTCTTAGAGGAAAATGTCAAGATTGCTACAGCTCATGTACACCCTCTAGACAACAATTCCATCCCATACAACTTTTCTTCCACGCATTTCCCACTACTGCACAGCGCAGCACGAGCTCTGAACCTCCCCGCACGTTCACAACAGACATTTCAGTCTGCTTTTGGACTATCGCCTCCACCCGTTTCAGCGTCTGTCACTGACAGCATGTATTCGTCAAAGTTGAACGGTTCGGCAAAGCCTGATGTTCCGCCTGTGGACGAAAGGTATACTGGACATATAGTTGTCAGTGGATATCATATCGCGTTTGCTCTGCCCAAGGTCTTTCCGCCAAAGTTCAATCCTGAAGGAGCTGCGAAAAGACGGTCGTCTATAGGAGAGAGAAATAATGTACATTTTATGGCTGCCATTGATATGTGGGTTACATATTTATGTAGACCACCTAGATCTCCGTACTTGGTACGTCGTACTTTTTTTTTTTTGATTCCACGCGTCGTACTCATATAGAATCCAGCTTTCGATTCCTACTCCCCGCTGTCTACATAACAATATCAAACTCCGGATATTCCCTCCGTCCAACCCAGCTTCATCCTTTGCATCTGTGTCTTCTATGGAAGAAGACGGAGGATCTTGGGAAATGGCTTCAGATCCTCCTGTCGCTACTGCCGTCTCCCGTAGTTCACGCAGTAATTCTTCTAATCAGTTTGCAGACGATGAATCTAGCGATTCCTCTACTGCTGGTTTTTCCTCTGGCTGCGGTATCCAAGGCACATTTCCCAGTGCAGAACGTATTCGAGTTCGTTGGGCCCGACCTGCGAGAACGCTTGCATTCCCTGAAGGACTTACAGATGGTCGGAGGAGAGCTGGAGTCAAGGATGCAAAGGGAGAAATGACCTGTGTTATCAAAGGCAAGATGAGAGATCCAGAGAGGGAAGTAGAAGGTGTGGTCATGGACGTGGAATATAAAGGAACATGCCACGGTGTCTGGTTTGCTGGAGTCGCTACACTCTTGGGTTTGGACGTTGGACTCGTTGCGAAAAATTCAGACGTATCGTGGGTTCCTGGTGCTCCACAGGAGTGGCAAGTCGGAGGTGGAGTTGGGTATACGGGATTTGATTCTGGAGCGAAAACAAACTCGGCCTCACACAATGCATCAAGGCATGATTCGTTCGAGTCGGGAGCTTCACCGCATATTTATGTCTCTCCGTCGTCTCCTGATGTCAATGGGATCTTTGCTGGGAATAGACCTACAGGCGGTCTTTCGTCCAGACAAGGCTCCACTTCGTCTACAACGACCACGTCGTCGACTTCGTCTCTCCTCCGAGCACCTCTACCGAATCAGAGTGTAGCTGATTACTCTTTCGAGGGCTCTGCATCTGGTACATCGTCCCAAGTCACATCGTCTTTATCATCTCTCACAGGAGATGAGTTCCAATCCCAATCCGACTCTCGTTCTCGTCTCCCAGCGCCAGGTCATCCGATAGCTCTCCACCTCAATATGAACGAGTTGCTCCCTCCTCAGAATAAACCGTTTACGTTTACGATTTCTGGGACGATACTTGTTACGCCGAGGCCTAGTGTGCCGCGTACAACTCCTAATGGAAATACGTCCATATCGCGTTCGTCTGCGCCGGAAGAGAGCGAAACAGACAAGGCAGATTCTGGATTGTACTATCCAGATCCAGATCAACCAGTTACTCTTCCTAGGTTTACAGTCCTCGCGGCGGATTCAGAGTCTACGTCTATGGTAATACGGAACGACATTGACGAAACTGGATCTACGGTGGAAGTATTCAACTCTTCTTCTGGAGATATACATACTTCTCGCAAGACGACTGTACAAAAAGGATCCTACACAAAGGTGTCTAGTGCGAACGGGGAGTATGGTGTTAGAGTCGTTGTCAAGTTCCCTTTATCGTCTTCAGCCTCATCTTCAATGTTGATGATGAATGGACATGGCAGTAGAGCCTATGGGACTTCGAAAAATCTACAACCCCCAAGTCGACCTCGGACACCGTCGAGGAGTAGAAGTGGCAGTAGCAGTCCTATCATTGGAACAAGTAGTCTCGGCGGAGGCAATCTGACCAGAGCGTCATCATATACCTCACTAGCCAAACTCGCAGCAAACACTACTCCATTCGCAAGACCGAAAAGAGACGGACCATTGATAATTCCTTGGGTAGAGACACGTGTGACACCTCTTGGCACAGATCCAAACTCGAACTCTGAGAGTTCTAAAAAAGTGGAGATCAGTGGAAGTAGTATACCCAAATCCTTTTTTGTCCGAGTCACTTTTCCAGCTCCTTCGGACACTGACTCGGATTGGGTCGAGTTTGGACTGGGTACGGATTCAAGCGGACATAGTAGCGATCATAGCAAGACACCTCTAGTCAACGTCGTAAGCGTCTCTGTAGAGGGTGTTCCTGTCAAGTACGAAACGACTGCCGCTGTCAAGGAAGAAGCAGAGGGCGCTACGGACTTGGGCGGAGTAAATTTTGAGGAGATGACAGGGAAGAATTGGGTTACCTGGATTAGGGTCCATGTTGGAGTTGCAGGGGGAGGAACGGTAGTTGTTGAGTATGTGCAGACTGCGACGAGTGGTAGTGATGGGAAGAAGGATAGGAAAGGTAAAGGCAAGGAGATAGAGCTGCCTGTTTACGTTCCTACGTTTACCCTTCCCGTTGGTCGGTTTGAAGTACTTGTTGAGAGTGTACTTGGTAAGTGTGTACAGATATGCTTATCAGTTCTAATCTTGAAGTGGCGCTAATATCGTGTTTTTATAGATCTCTCGGCAGCTTCCATATTTTCGACCATACGCCATACTGTGCAGACAAAATCTGGACACAAGCTACTGCACTTTTTGACAGACGCCTATTTTCCGCACCGTGTTGTGCCTGTATTTTCCAACGTCACTTCTAGAATGAATCCGGCGTCATCATTACCGACCTACCTTTCCCTTTTCACTTTGTTCGCCATGATTTTCGGGTTCTCATTACTGTTACCTATACAATCAGATTTACAGCGTATGAGAACCACGTCGGAAAACCTATCACTCTTACTAGGCCCGGGTTGGAACGACCTCCCTCAGCCTGTAACAGTAACGACTACCATGTATACTGGGACCCGATGGTGGTTCGGTGGCGAAGCAGGAGGTTTCACGAAAGAAAACGAACCACTCTCCTCACGATTGCCTACCGAGTCAGAGTCTTTTCCCTCCGACTCCACTACCCTCGTTGATACCGAAACTAAAACCGATACTCTACCGAAATCTGTACCAGTGACATCCATCATAGCCTCCCCATCTCCGTCTCCGTCTCGTGTTCCATCCAGATCCCTTTCCAAGCATTCCCGCCCTAGTGGTTCTACCACGTCGACATCGACATCGGGATCTGGATATGGAAATGGAAATGGATATGGATCATCCAGCCCGAGATCCCATCATGGCGAAGCAGCTGCTTTAGTCGCAGTTCAAAATATGTTTAATTATAAATGGGAAGACATGCGACCTGTGGTCGAATCGGTCTACAAGGTCGTATCTGGGACTGTGGAAAGGGTCTGGTATACTGTTAGGTGGTTGTATCATTATCCATTGCCTCCACCTGTTTGAATGGGTTTTAATTGATGGAATGATGCGCGAGCATTGATGCTCTCAATGACACGGATTCTTGTCCGTTTTGCTCCAGGAACAACGTATTCAAAGCTCATGATGGGATCTACTTATTCTTATACTATTACTGGTACTTTGCTGCTTTTCATTTCGTGCTATCACTTTTTGCTTTGCCGCCTTGTTTCACGTCTATGTATCAAGCCACGTTTTTGCATATGTACCTACCATACCCTAATCTGATCATGACGTCTCAGTACCTGGGTCTTTGCGACATTGACTGCGGAGTATCTTGGAGACGTATTGCGCCTCATTGTATGATATGCTATTGATAGATATAGTCTGAGATAGTTGGTATCAGCCATCAAATAGATTTTTCAGTGCGCACGGATGCAAACGAGCAGTGTTGTCTGAGCTGATCCCCAGTGTTAGAGTAGTTTTTTCTTTTGATCCACGGCGGGCAATGTCGAGGCAATTCAAATGCGATGACTCTTTCAAGTCGGAACCGAGCCCGCCTCTGGCCGAAGCAGAGATCACAGTCGAGTCAGAAGAGATACATTATTTTACACAAGCTACAGCGTATACAAGGCAATGTGCGGGACGAGGCATACAGAAAAGTGTACTCGAGATCAGAGATCCTGTTGACCCCATGGTGAAGAAAGCTTTTCCAACAAAGAGTTGGCTTCCTCCTTGTAATCCAAATTGTTGATCCGCGTAATACCATACCTCATACGAACATTTTCCTAGATCAAAGAGTGGGTCAGAAACCAATGCCACTCGCGCAAAGACTTACCCCATATTGGTCTGGCTTGGCTCGGACAGAGAAGTTATACGTGGCACAAATACTCTGATGCATAATCCTGTTGTATTCGGTATCGTTCGAGTCCTAGCGATTGACAAGACTGGGGTGAGTCAACGGTAATAATAGAATAAGCGTTACTTGCCCTGATCTCTACCAACTCATTAGCAGTTCGGCCAAAAACTACCTCTCCAACATCGTTAAATCCTTGCAGCCATACTTGAGCAGTGGGATCCGAGACGGCCATTGCAATAATGTATCTAGAAGAATAGACAGATCAGACAGTAGTTCAAAAGAGAACAAACACCATACCTCCAACTGGGTGCATCGTGAGACTTGTTGCACTTATCGCATGTCCAGCTATCCCCATTCGGAGTGACCTTTTTGTTACAATCGGGAGTCTTGCACGCAGGATACGCAATATTGTCAGCCTTGATATGCATGACCGTAGCTCGGGTTGAGAAGAAGAAAGATTGTGCGGCTTCAGATGAAGACTTTATAAGAGCGTCGGACTCTCTCTTTACGTCGATGAGATTTCGGATCTCATCACGTCTGAAGCCCCCACCACTTCCACCGCCTGAGAAACTACCTGAAGCGTTTGCATGCGACTGGAAAGACTGTTCACGTCCCGACGCATCGTACCACCCACGAAGGACAAAGGCTTCCTCGATGTCGGGGTTCTGCGTCATGACAGAAGTAGTCAACGTGCTGAGGGTCCTGCCTATGAGCATCAATTCAGCAACAAAACAAGGTCAGTAACCAAAAGATGCTTACCTCCAAAGTCTCCGACTCTGACACCTTTGAAGGCAATAACCGGGTTGGCTTCATCGGTTCGGAAGTTCTCCGCCTGATTGCCCCAAAGAGTCAGTCTGGTAGAGAAACCCGACTTGTCAGCCAGAGTGAGTTCTCGCTTCTTGAGCTGAAAGACGTGTCAAGTCAATGCAGACATCAAGATATAGTCAACACACCTCTCTTTGAGTCGCCTTTGAAGTGATTGTGGCCACTTCACTAGTCTCGGTAAGAATGGCAATGACGTCTACGAGCACTTTTACAACACGGAGACAAGAAAGCACTTATGATACGTACCACAAGTTGCGTCCTTGGCCAGGGTCTGAAGGTCAGCAAGAGAAACAAAGTTGTATTTAATCATGGGCAAATTTGTAGTTTCATGACACTGCAAAGACCATCGTTAACTCCGGATTCGCACAGATCATCCGAGGCATACCTCTTCCACCTCCGTGTTTCGTTCGAAACTGAGATCATAATCATTCGCCAGGTTGGAGAACTTTTTCTTTGCCAGGTTGACTTTTGCCTTGGAGATAAAGTAGACCTTCCCTTCCTCAAACTTGGGGAACAGTGTGTCTGCGACTGCATTAAAAGCAGTCCCGCGGATCTCGCCTGTTTCATCCATCAAAGTCACATTGAATAACTTTCCTTCTCCCTTCTGGTTTGACCAAGTTTTGATGTCTGACTTGTGGGTGCAACGTGCCTTTATCGTCCAGTTGTTCTGATATGGGCTCAGCGCCTCGATGGGATGCCAACTACTCTTTGTAGTCTTGGCGGCAGGTTTGGCGACGTGGGTAGAACTGTTAGCAGACGACGGAGCTGGCTTTTGAGGAGCAGGTGTCGAAACAGTAGAAGGGGGTTTTGAACTAGGTTCGTCTATGGCGATGGCAACGGGGTCACCAATCTTCTCTTGTTGTCCCAAGACACTGAGGCCCATGAGAATAAGTAATCTACGCGTCTTTGTCAGTGGCTCGAACAACTCGTGTGAGACATGTCGCGTACCTCTTTTCCTGAACGAAATTACAAGATAGCCTCTCCGTTTTGATGATGGTATTCTTGTCGATGGCTTTTTCATAGTAAAGATGGTTGAGCTGGGTAGCCAGCATAGCCTGGATGAAATGTTTGCCATCGGAGAGGATGACGCGGAATCGATCAGTGTTGTTGCCTGCGTTGCTGCCAATTTTCTTGACGGAGAGCAGCTGCAGGATGTGGGGGGTAGTGAAAAGGGTCTCGTCATTTGGTGTAGCGGCAGCGAGTTGTACACAGATGCCTTCTTCGAGTTCATAGTCTGCCATGGTACGTGAAAGGAAGAATCAAACAACCAAATCACGGTCACAAACGCGTTTCATTTGTGACTAGCGCGTTATGGCGTGGGAATTGGTAAATGGTAGCATGTTTGCTACTTTTCTTTATTATTATTCAAAATTACACTATTGTAGCAATAAATATGATGTGAAGCCCTAACTTCTTGTACTGACACTGTTATTTGATTTGTACCATACTTTATTAGTTCAGGGTGTTTCTTCACCCCGGTGGTTATCCTAAACCGTCCGCATCTTCTCCGACTATTTTGATCAGGCACGACCGGCCTTCAAACTCTTGCTCTCGCAGTCGCATCTCGGCCAGCTTTCAGCAGTGAAACCAATGACGTACCACCCGTTCCCCTTATTGGACCCTTTCCAGATTCTTGATTTGACTGTGTCAACATTGCTGCCGCAGGGCAGCGAGATCCCGGTGGCATGGTCTTTGACATATTGACAATGTAGAGGCATACAATGCGCATGTGGAGGTCTCGCAATTCTAGTGGAAAGCATCAGCACCGTCCAAGAACAATGCTAGAGAACGCTTACTTTTCAGGGCCGCAACTGCGTTGTTGTAAGGTTCTTTCAATGCGGGAGTGGTTTGCGCAAGTTCCCGAACAGACCGTGGTACGCTCTCCAAGTGTTCCAAGTATTCCCGATGCTTTCCGGGCATATAGTGTCTCATCCTGTCCATGAAGCCACGGTCGGCGCGTTTGTTGTCTTCAGACGGTGCCGGTGAACGTTTTTGGCGCAACTTGTGATCAATGTCCAGAAACACATCCAGTGCGTGCATGACGGTAGACTGTCCACCGGAGGGGCCGCTCAACTCCAGCTTATCTCCGCCTTCAACACCTTCGTAAATCCAACCTGGCTCTGTTGGACCTTTCGCGTCACTACCGTTGAGCCAAGGTCGGACATCCCAGTAAAAGACATGAGGATCGCACTGTGGCCGAATGGATTGTGTCAAATCACTGATCTCACCGATAATAGCAGTGAGGCGAGTTAGATCTCGGGCAACCTTGGAGATCGTGGCCAAGTCATCAAAGTTGGAAATGCTTCGGTAGTCATCCATAATCCGCAGAGCTTGCGCGCCGTGAAAATCGACAAACGCTTGGACTATGTAAAAAGCCTTCTCGTCGTCGGTCCCGGAGAATGTGTGTTTTATTTGCATGTTGTCAAAAGTCATTGGTCCGTCAGCACGAATGAGTTCCCAGTTCCATAGAATAGTGTCTGCGTATGTGATCACAGGTGCGATGCCTAGTGCTCTTGACACGGCCACGAAAGGAACGGAAATTTGTGCCGGGATGCGTTTAGGCTCGGGGGGGACCACAGAAGGCAAAGAATGGACATAGTATTGCGTCAACCATGCCAAAACAAGGTGTGCACGCTGTAGGCTACGTCTGTCTGCCAGTAAGTCATCAATGTCCAAGATTGGCCACTACGTATTAATGAGTCAGTGACACGTATGGACAAAGTAGGAATTAAAAAATCTTACCGAGAGGATGGCTGACCTCCATACCTCGCCACAACGAATTGCAGAAGGTTCTTCTGCACAATTTTCTCCCAGCTTCACACAATCTGTGGCGTCTGAAAATGCTCTTTCCCAAATATAGTATTTTCCTTCGAGCTGGGGAATGGGAGTAGGCGGCAGGGTTCCTGTGTACGAGTCGATATCGAAATCCCTGCGTGATCGACGACTGTCGATCATGCGTGCATAACGTCGAGTTGGAAGTACGGAGTTAAGCATGCAGAGAGCTTGTCGCAGTATGCGACTAGGGGAAGGCAACAAATGCCCAATGTTGATAAAAGGGAACCGTCTGCTGAGATCCATTAGTGGATTGGAAAGTGGAATTGAGAATACCAAAAGTGTGTATCACTGACCCTTTATAAATCTCCAGACATCTATACAACCATTTTTAACAACAAACACTTTTTGAATCAATCCCTTGAATCGATTCCTTTAATTACAAAGAACCGCTTTACCTGCCATTCACCCATCAAAAGAGAACAGACCGGTTTGGAAACCAAAAGTAGCATCAGTATACCAGGATAGGCTATTCAGTCAGTTCAACTTCGAAACAAGTTCACAGCCGGCTGAGTGGTATTTGGATTATGAGTTCACCTCCGCTAGAGTCCGAAGTGTCCAGGTCATCTCAGGTCCTCCATGTTGAGATGGCTGTGAAGCGCCCAACAGCCTACTATACTGTGGATCCGAGCTTGCTGAGTTCGTCAGATTGCATATGGTGAGATTGAGTTGATAACATTCCTTTTTGCATTTGACAGGTAGTAACAAATTTCCACATGCCACTCGCAGTGTGTAGCGCTTAACCACTTCTTAACGTTAGGACACAACGATGCTTTCGGTTTTGGAACTCGCGACGATGATAGGATCAAAGATAGTCTTGACTCCCATTTGTGACACGACGCGTAGTTTGATGGTCGGGTTGATGTGTAAGTACTTGTATTTCCGTAAACCAGTCATGACTCGATCAATTCATCAATGTAGCCAAAGCCTCACTGGTTTAGGCAGCTGAGACGGCGCAATATTGATGATGTGCCTTTACCGACAAACTCGTTTCCAAAGGTCGATGTATGTTCAACGTTTCCTTTTCAATTGTATGTCGGATCACCAACACAGCACACCCGGATCGGTCAGATTCTTTCCCCCGCCTCCCCGAGGATCATTGTAGTATATTATGCAAAAAATTAATTACGACCCCCAAGTAAATTGAAGGGATGAGTAGGATACAGACAGCGAACAGCTACTTTTACGACGAGTAGTTCCATTTCAACCACACTTTGTTTCCATCTGCATTATCCACCACCTGACACTTTCTTGCGACAGTGTCCATCACCTTTTCCCGCACACCGGTCTTATGGTCGTAGAGGTTTTCAAAGTTTGAGACCAGTTCGTCGAGTGTTAGCCCTGTATCTCCGCTGGCTTGATGCTCTCCGATTACCATATCCTTGATATCAAGTTCAGTAGGAAGTGCGAATCTCGAGGGCCTGATCGGTGCTGATTTCAAATGTTCCGGTACGGAGAATTCAGGAAGGTTTTGCAGATAAACTGACTCTGGATTGAAGAATTTGTCCAGAATCTCATCTGTAACTTCTTCCAAGGTTGCAGGATTCCATTGAGGCCGTTCTTTGGTTTTTTCAACTAGTACGGCGGTAACACCGGTTTTGAAGTCTGTGCTGGCCCCGTTCTGCCGAACTTCCGATGAGTGTGACTCGAAGCAATTACATCATTCTAGAACTTACACAGTAAGCAGCAGCGATCTGGTATTCCATCTGCAAGGCTTGGAACAAGCTCATCGACTTGCCAGCCCGAATAGCTCTGAGTGCAATTTTCAAGCTTGTCGGGCTACGCATATCAAGAGCGGCAATGGTATCCGAGGCCCATTTGCTTATGGATATGTCAGAATCAGATTTAAGCTCGCCAAGGGCGGTGTAAATGTCTTCGACTTTGTCATGGGCGAAGGCGTAATCTATAGCAATGCGTTTTGCTCCAACGAAGTCGGAAGTAAATGTCCCCGGGGTTTCGGGTTCAGAAACATTGTCTTCGATGACTTTGTTGATTTGCGTAAATTTAGGATCTTCCAATGACGAAATGCTTTCTAAAAGCATAGGAATTCGTTTAGCTGGGATGTAATGAGTCGCAATACCATGTTCGCTAAAGACAATCAATCCTGACGGCAAGACAAGCAAGAGAGCCACAACTTACAACACTGCTCTACCGCTTATCGTTTCACCAGTGAGAGCCAGATATGTCCCCAGTTCACCATCAAGCCTCGACATGAAAAAACTGGCTCCTACATCGGGGCAGTACCCGATCTTGGTTTCCGGCATCGCGAATTTGGTATTCTCAGTTGCAACTCTAAATGAAGCAAGGACAGAGAGTCCGACACCGCCTCCCACTGTTAAATAGTTGAAATGAATACGGACACAGTGTAGCATTGTATCTTCACTTACTTGTGATGCCATCCATGATAGCGACGTATGGTTTGTCCACCGCGCCAAGTATATAGTCGAGCTCGAATCTGCACATAACAGAATAAGAATACGCTTAATTCATCAATAGAAACAACTCGCACTCTTTTCTAAAGAATTCGACAGCCCTTGGTCTGGTCTCGGCAGCAGAGGCATCGGCGACGACACCTGGTCCGCCAACTCAGCATTTCGTTGACTGTGAGGATTCCAAACACGTACCGGCAACATCTCCTCCAGCGCAAAATGCCCGGCCTTCCCCAGAGCCCCATATCACTCCGCACAAAGGAGACTTGCTCCATTCCTAGTACACATTGCATTGCTTAGCATCCGCCTCGGGAAACGCGTGATGGAGAATCACCTCGATTTTAGGACGTAGCAGTTCGAGCATAGACATATCGAGTGCATTGAGTTTTTTGGGGCGGTTGAGTTTGTAAACCCGCGTGGAAAGAAGGGATTCAAAGATGACTGGAGGCTGGTGCAGATGAACGTGAAATTGGCATCAAGGACAGAAGGGGTGGAACCGACTCACCTGCTCGGAAGTGTTTGCAGAGGTCGACATCATGTGGTGCGCAATAGCCCGAGTCCTCTGAACAGCGCTGACACCTCGACGCGACATTCGTCTGGAGATAAGAGTACGAGCCCACATCACTGACGCAGGTCGAGGTTGAACCGGCAATTTGCAGTGTGTGACCGGCCGAAATGCTGGGAAATAATACACTCGCTTTGTTTGCCACTACCATCTCACCTCACAATAATGAATTTGCCCAACGTTGGCGACCGTATCAGTTATTCTGGTCATCTGGGAACAATAAAATTTATCGGAAATGTCGACAATACGCCAGGAACGTGGCTCGGTGTTGAATGGGATGAACCCGAGCGAGGAAAACACGACGGCGTGAAAGACGGGAAGCGATATTTTTCGTGTAGGTATGGGACCTGTTTCGTCCATGTCGGGGTGGGGTTTATCTTGGACGCAGGATTCCGAATGCTGGTTCATTCATACGTCCATCTGTCAATGTTATTCGTGGTGTTTCCTTTCTAGCGGCGCTTCAGTCAAAGTATATCGAAGCCTTTCATGGGACCTCTTCTCAAGAAAAGGTCACGCTTGGTTCATCAAACGGAGTAATTGAGGTTGAGGCAGTCAACTTGGACAAAATCCGCGGCAAGTTTGCCAACTTGGAGCGACTGCGCGAAGTCAGCCTCGAAAATGAATTAGTGGCTAGAGCTGATACACCCGGATTGATCATGGAGACATGTCCCAGTGAGTGGGATGCATAGGAATCTATTCACATCGGGGCTGAGTAATTCAGATATTCGTGGTCTAAATCTCTCGACGAGTCTCTTGCCCAGTTGGCTCACCGTAGCAGATATCGCAGTTGAGCTTCCAGCATTGCAAACCCTTTCCTTGAAGTCGGTGTCTTTTCGTGGCTGGTAACTAGCAAATACTCAAGTTGCTATTAGTCGAAACAGGTTGCAGATACCTCCAAACCCAGGAAAGATGACCTCGGCTTTTTTGGGTGTCACTAGCCTTGAACTGAATGGGACACTCACAACCTGGCAAGAAATGCAGTATATCGTATCGTTCATGCCCAAATTACTCGCTGTAGAACTAGGATACAACAATATTTCACGCATGGCAGACAACGAACACTCCACATCTCCGAAATGCCATATTACGGCCTTAAATCTGGACAGCAACTATATCAAAGATTGGAAGGATCTGAGTTGTGCGTTGAGTCACTACCATCAGTGAGCGCAGACCTATCCTTTTCTCGCCCAGTCGTGTTACCAATCTCCCAAAGTCTAGAACGGCTCGTACTGACCTCCAACAAGATAGAATCCATTCCATCTCTTGAGGAACACCCACCACTGGGTGGTTTAAAATACCTATCACTTACTTCAAACCTATTGAGGCAGTGGAAGGATATTGATACTCTTGCTCTTTGGTGCCCTGCTTTGATCTCCCTCTCCCTGAACGGTAACCCCATGACTCAACGTTAGTTTTTTCATCTCCAAGGGTCTGTTTATTGGTCACTTATGTCCTTTAGATGACTGGAGCGATGAAGCTCGTCATGCCCGTGCGTTCACCATAGCTCGGATACCCTCTCTGAAAATTCTGGACTCCACGACGGTCAGTAATATGACCATTTTGAGATGTTGTTGCCGCTCATACAAATCATATAAATCATGATCGTCGCTATAGATTACCTCCAAGGAGCGTACAGATTGCGAACTCTTTTACCTGTCATGGATATCTCAACACTTTACATTTGACGGAGATCCTGAATCAGTGGCGTACAAGACTGCTTTGATCCGAGAGCATCCTCGATGGGAAGAGCTATGCAAAAGTAAGCTTTGATCCGCGACGACTGCGACCAACTCCAGTAAACTACAATGTGTCGCTCTATGTGTAACACTTGTTTGCCTTGCCTTGAGTACTGATTGCGTTACAACCAACAGGACATGGGACGCCTACTACGACTAATTTGAGGTCCTCTGACCGTCAGGATAATCTCAGCAGTAAACTCATCGGTGAGCCTCGTTTTCTCTTACTCTTATCATAAACAACGCTGATCTATCGTTTTCCGCCTAGAAATTCAAATCCTGCTAGTATTAGGTAGTTCGCCTAGCAAAGACGACATCGGCGAGATGGTTATTACGCGTATACTCCCGACTATGACTCTGAAAATGTTGCGTGCCAAGACACGCAAGCAGCTGAAGTGTTCCAAAAACGCAAATATCTCTTTATGGTTAAAGATGAACGACGGTAGTTGGAACAAACTTGACACTGAAAGGGACCAACAAGAAGTTGATTGGTTGGGTTTAGAAAATGGTTCACAACTGGCTTGTTGTATACATTGAAAGTGTATAGCTACTCGGGGCCCGTGGATGACCACATTGTCATGGCTGAATAGAAATAGATTTGTCATGTGTATGAATATTCAAGTTCGGCATCCTCGAGGCCAAGAAGCGTCCGTAGAGAGCATTCGATCCTTATCGACATTTACCTGTGTCTTGTGGGGTCTTTTGTATACGATATGATGGCGATATGAACGAATATCGACGATTGTACACGGTCCGCGTAATAGAACAACACCGAAAGGGAGAGAGTAGGCCAAACAAGAGTGTGTCAGAGAAAAATAACCATTGGTAGAAAGCCGCTGTCCAAATCCCGACGTCTGAATGAATCCCCTAGTGCTTCTTAACGATAACTATCTCCGTTTGCGTGTTTAGATCTGTCTTCAAAGCGTTCATCCTTCTCGTCGCGTCTTCTGTCGTCTCGACGTCGGTCATAATCATCCCTGCGACGGTCATAATAGTAGTCAGGGTCTCTTCGGTCATCAGCCCCCCGACGGTAATCATCGTACCCTGCAGCCCTTCTATCATCATAGTCTCTTTTTGGGGGAGAGCGGTATCGACGATCTTCATAATCCCGGCGAGGGGGTGACTTCGAGCGATCCCGACGATAGCGGTCATCTCGGTGGCGATCATCGCGGTAACGGTCATCTCTGTTGAAGCGGTCGTCTCTGTAACGATCTTCTCTGTAACGGTCGTCGCGTCGATAGTTGTCGACAGAACCGCGCTAAAAACTACTTGAGCGTGAATGAAAGCAATAGCCAAGAATAGACATACAGTATCATCTAGGGTAACGCGAACTGGCCTGCCACGCAACTCGGTGTTGTCGAGTTCTTTGCAGGCTCGATCAGCATCGTCTCGAGAAAGGTACTCCAGGATACTGCAGAAAGAGTCGACGTATTGCCAGTACATGAATAAATCAGTACATACCCTTGCCCGGGGACGTCACGATCAATGTCAGCGAAAGAGACACTTCCAGTGGTGCGACCGAAGTCTTTCAAATCCTAGTAGCAAGAGCGGAGACGATATTAGGTCCATCCAACGAATCAGGGCATAATCGGTAGTAGAACAGTCCAAAAAACCTCCAGTGGCCATCCATGATCTTGCGAACCCAAAGTCGATTGCTCGAACCCAGAGACCAGATACGGGAGATGTCGAGGCCAGTCCAAGGAAGCACCAGGGCCGCCAAAAAGAGAACAGGACGTCCCAAATCTAGGAAAATTTCGTACCTGCCAGCTTGTATCCCGAGAAACGCCAGAAACCAGAACGCGGATGCCTGGAGGTCGACGAGCACGAGCAGAAACTCTAGGAAAGGTCAAACTTCAGTATCGAATCATTGAATTCTTCCCTGACTATACCCTCTGTCCTCGTAGTGATCTCTGCGAGTTCGGCTCTCTTTTGCGAATTCAACAACAATGCTAGCAAGTAACTAATTCAGGAGAATGAAAAAGACACATTTACAAGCGCAACATACCTGGTGCCCATGAAATTCTTGCCATTGAAGTTTTGTACAGCATCCTCTGCATCCTGTTTGTTTGTTAGACGAGAGCTCTTCCAGCAACAGTCAACCTCACCTTTGAATTCTCGAATTCGACGAAGCCGAATCCTGAAGATACGGTCAACGCTGGAGCATGATACATAGTGTCTAGCTTGACCTTTACCTGTCTTGACGGTGCATTCAACTACACGGCCATATCCCTCAAAAAGTTTTTCTACGTCGTCCTGCCGAGCGTCAGAGGGCAATCCTGGAGGCAAACAACATTGATCATCAAATATTGACCGACTGCACAAGACGACTTACTGCCTAGATACAACCGTCGGGCCATAGCGGGAGGTGATGGTCAGTGGGAAGGAACGCGTTGATGATCTTGTTTGCCGCCTGGCTGAGTTTCAAAATCGGAGTATGAACCCCCTGGTCCGTGCGCATATTATTAATTGGAAGTAAACAGGCAAATACATGTACGAAGAATAAACAATGTAGCGGCTATTGGTGTAATATACAAGATGAATCATCAATCAGTGCTCAGTGCTGAGATTGCGACCAGTCAATCGAATTGATATCGATCCCTTCTTGGACCATCTCCCACAGTGGGCTATGAACAAATAAGTCAGTCGATCTGATCCCAACAGAGAAAGACTACGAACCTCATCTCTCGCAGTCTATGCACAGTACCAACAATGTGTTGTACAACGAAATCGACCTCGGCTTCCGTCGTAAAGCGACCAAGACCGAAACGTAGAGAAGAGTGAGCCATGTCTTCCGCAGCACCTAAATTACTGTGTTATCAGTGCACAAAAAGAATGACAGAATTGCCGCGTACCAAGAGCTCTTAGAACATAAGATGGTTCCAGCGATGCGGACGTACAAGCACTGCCCGAAGAAAGTGCTATGTCCTAGGGTAGAGATATTAGATGATGACCAGAAGCGAGCGATGAGAACACACCTTCAAGGCCATGAGAAGACTTTCGCCTTCAACATACGAAAAGCTGAGGTTGACGCAACCAGGGTAACCCTCGACATCGCCATTACGGACAACATATTCGACTTGCGAATTGATCCCTTCAATCAGTCTCTTCGACAAGGCTTCAACATGTGAACGATCCCTCTGGAGAAATGTATATCAGCATCACAATGATGATAACAGTAGGATCGACGACGCGAAACGTTCAGTACCCCTGCACGGGTGTCATTTCCAAGCTGATGGATGTAAAATACATCACTTGGTTCCATTCCAGCATTCCGCATGCTCATGTGCAGATTTTCATCACAGATTATAGTATTTTGAAGCCAACTCACCGCCATCTCCTTCCTTGCAATGCGGGCTGCTTCGCCTAATCCCACTACCAAGGCAGTCGGTAAAGTACCACTCCTCAGACCCCGCTCCTGTCCACCACCATTTATGATTGGCTCTAGCCGTACCCTGGGTCTTCTGCGAACATATGCTGCGCCTATCCCCTTTGGACCGTACAGCTTGTGACCAGAAATACTCATCAAGTCCACATTCATCTCGTTGACGTCCACTGGGATCTTCCCAGCAGCCTGAGCTGCATCTGTATGGAAGTAAATACCACGGTGTTTCCGTAAAAGAGCACCTATTTCTTTTATAGGCTGGATGACACCAGTTTCGTTGTTGACTGTCATGATGGAAACCAAGGAAGTGTCTGGCCTGATGGCAGCCTCCAAGACGTTCAGGTCGACGACGCCATTATTTTGAACGGGGAGATATGTGATATCGAAGCCCTCTTCACCAAGCTTCCGACATGAATCTAGCACACATTTGTGTTCCTAAACTCGGGTTCAGACTTTGACAAACGGATAGAAAAGTAAGACACGGACTGTCTGAGTCGTAATTATGTGTTTTTTCTTCTCCTTGTGGAATCGAGCTACTCCTTTGATAGCCATGTTGTTGGTTTCAGTGGCACCCGATGTAAAGACAATGTCTTTGGGGTCAGCTCCAATCAAGTCGGCTACATGCTAAAACTAAATCAGTGACTTGAAGTCAACGAAAAAGGAGAGAGTACTTTTCGTGCATCCTCTACTCCTTGTTCTGCTTCCCAACCATACGCGTGGGTTCGACTGTGAGGGTTGCCATATTGGTCAGTGAGATACGGTAGCATAGCATCGAGGACACGAGGGTCTACGGGAGTTGTCGCCTGGAGTGCGAGTCAACAACACTAGGATTGTGTGATATGTTGTCCACCAACCTGCATATCCAAGTAAATAGGCCGAGTTTTCTCTTTGAGATTTTCTTCGCGTCGGGGAACTTCGAGCTTGAATCCTAGCATATCTAATTTACGCGTATAAGCCACTCAAAACATTCCGGATTTGAAAGAGGATTGAATACCTGATCGCGGGGTGAAATGACTTTCGTCCTTGTAAGTCGAAGGCAGGTCCATTACACTTGCTCTTTCGGCACCGGAAGGCTGGACAATGTTTCTACGAGCTCCAGCAGAAAATGTTGCAGGAGAGATGGTTTTTGAAGCTGCTTTTTTGGCAGCCGAACGAGATAACCTTGACAGCATCCTGAGAGACACGGTGAGAGATGCGGGCCTAAGGGATGTAAGACAGGCCAGTATTAGTCAAGCCAAATTATGACACGTGAGCGTTGGCGACTCTTCCCCGGTTTTCTCCACCGAGCATTCTAATCTTGAACTTTCCACGAATAGATTGCGGATAGTTTTTACTTCCTAGGACGCGCTGCTCTTACTTGTTGCCACTGTCAGTATGTTTATGTGCTATTAGGCGTAGACGCCCCTTTTTCCTGTTGGGTTGAATGAACGCTCTATATTCTCATATCTAAATTGATAGTTACGGTCTCTCTCCTGGCGGCGCCACTACTGAATGCACGTCTTTTATTCTGTTACTTGTGCCCCTACTTTTGTTTGGGGGTAAAGACAACTTCAATACACGTGCAATTTGATTCTTTTACGTCTGTCCCGAGCCAAAAATTTTTGCAGGCTCCGGCTTCCTTCACCTCTCCATCTGTCGACCAGAAGATTGCTATGACTCCGGAAGAGGCACTCGCTGCACTCAACAAACTGATTGCTGATGGGATAACTTGGAGGGATGTGGATCTGGATGAATTCAACAACATTATTGAAGCCCTTCCACCAAATGAGAGGGATACGAAAAACAAGCAGTCAGTATTAAACCAATTTGTATATGCAAAAGATACACAATATGTAGGTTTTCTGTTAATGAGTCTGAGATGAGTATTCTGATCTATTTCACCTGTAGAAATGCTATTGGAATACCTGTACTCATACCAATGGTTTTTTCACTGGCAACAAATTCGAGATCATGTCACACATCGAGACTTTTCATGTCAAGACTGGCGACTACAACTGCCAATGGGGCACATGTCTTCATGTCTTCCCAGGAATCGCTCAGTTTGTCAAACACATATATGACCACCATCTCGGCTTTGAGCCACATGAGTACTTCACTGGTGATCATTGGGTTTGCAGGGTAAGAATATACTTCGATTCTCAAGTATTGTATATTCAAATTTTGTTCACTGTCTGTAGAATGGAGACTGTACCCGCTCGTACAAGGCTGAAGACAGCATTAGTTTTTGGAAGCACAAAGCTGTTTGTTCTGTGGCGTCCTCATCTTGATCCAAGAATGACACTGGGTGTGTTGAAGGGTGGATCGAGCATGGATAAGAGCTGCCAGCTGCAATTATCATGTCTACGTACTGCTGTTTGCTCTTAGTATCTTATACTTACTGCAGTGTTGTACTAGGTGAAGCAATGCTTCTAGATTCTGTATTCTTGACGCACTCGTACGGCCTCCACATCCAGATAGGTGACAGTCTAAATTGTGCAGGGTATCAATATTTCGGCCTTAATGACTCGTTTACTCTGTCCACAACCTTTTTCTCATCTATATAAGAGAAATATACCTTCTTTTTCATCATTGTCCCGTTTCAAATGAGGTGACTGGAAGGAGAAATGACTTGATTTTTTCGAGCATGTCTCACAGGTAATGACTAGCAAGTGGGTATAGCTTTTATTTCACAATTTATCCATTACAACGTCAATTATAACACGTCCTTTACACATATCCGTGTTATATCATATTATATCTTCCCAAAAGCCCTTCAAATAAAGTCGATAAATTTACAAAGCCCATTCCCACCATCTTCCACTCGAATACTTGCGACTTCAAAGAGCTGGATTAGCATTGGTGACAAGCTGCGCAAAGTAGGTCTATGCAGAAAAGATGGTTAGTTCGGTGGGTTATAGGAGCTAGTTTAAATGTACCTGGAACCAAGTACCGGCTTCAGGTGCGGGCTGAAGTGCGTCGGACAGAGCACAGTGGCTATCGAAGCGGGTGGCGGATGAGTTACTGGTACCATCACATTCACCTCCAGGCTTGACCCAGACAATAGAATCGATCAAGGAAGATCCTGTGTTGAGAGTGGGACGTGTTCCAAAGCCAGCACCTTTGACGTTGCACCAATCTCCCCATTGCTGACGGATATTCTGGACACCAGAACGTCCTTGGTCGACGATGAAGTGGGCCGGGAAGGAAGTCAACAACGGAGCAAGGGCCTGTAAGTTGAAACCATTAATTAAAAATGCATAGTGGATAGAGAAATGGTCATACTTGGATATAGTGCTGTTTAGCAGAGACGAATGAGTAAGACCGTTAGAAGGGGAGAAATTAGACGCACGATCTCATCGTAGTTCTGGTTTCCTTGAGTGATTGGATCTGGTGACGATGCCCTATTTATGTCTTCAGTTTGATCTTCAAGTCAAACAGAAATCATGTCAAACCTTAGTGCATTGTAGTTGGCTACATTGGTTGCAAGACCACGAACAAATTTGGGAGAGCCGGCCCCCGTGTAGAGACTGTTGAAGAGCTGCGCAGCGGGTGACAAGTTTGCTGGCCAACCGAGCCAACCTGCATGGCCGGCATCGAGGTACATATAGACACCAACGGTGCTAAGCTGTTGCATAGCATAGGTAACACACCGTTTGTAGACGTCTTGGGCATTGGCGCACTTCTGGACATTCAAGTTGGTGACCAAGTTGGCTAGAGAATCGGGCTCAACCACAGCGACGACCCTGATGGTAGGGTGCTCTAAAGACAGAATAAGTCGGCGTATCTCGAACGATAATTGAGACACTTTACTGGCAATCACGCTCACGAGAGAATCAATGTAGTTGTGATAGTTGGCTTCTCCGTTGTCTGCAATGCTGAATTCTCCGTTCGAGGCAAACGCAGCACAATCCCGATCTGAAAAAAAAAACATAAGTATAGCTCTTCAGAAACCGAAAATAGAGATTTTACCTGGTAGATCATAAACGACGATGGGCATTATGATTTTTCCACCCTGAGACTCTGCGTCGGACATGTAGGTCTCGAGATCAGCGACCTTTGCAATAGTGTCGAACCAGATGAACGTGGGGATGTCGGCAACTTTAGCAGCGGCGGAAGCAGAAGATCCACTCATTTGAGCGGCGGCAGCAGCAACTTCTTGAGCATAGACAGGGCTGAGATAGACCTAGACGAACATCTTGCTGAGTTTAAGCAAAAACTTGTATGACGCAAAACTTGCCTCGTATCCGTTGAATGGGTTGTCAGCGGAGGGAGTAGTAGTACCAGTGGGAGCAGAAGCTGTACTAGTACTACCAGGTCGAGTGGTAGTCGGCGCGGAAGTAGAAGAAGGGGGAGGCGCGTTGGATCCGGGACTGCAGTCGACTCAGCGGAATGATCACGTGATAAGGGTGAAAAGAACGAACATGCATTGAGAGTAGTAGGGGTTTACGACAGTGCAAGCTGAGCCAGAAACGCAGCTTGTCGCTCCACCTAGGAATAACAACATGTGAATTTCGTTGAGGGACAGCGAGAATATTCAGCTTACTCCATCCGATTCCACCTGAAAACTATCCCATGAGTGACAGAAGCTAACAGAAATGAACACGAAGAACTGACCGCATTGACCCCACTTGTAGTCGAAAAAATCTCAGCTTGCAGATGTCCACTGATGAACAATCGACTTACTTGGGGAGATTGCGCAAGTGCGAACGGGAGAAGGCTCGAAAGCGCGAGAAGGCCGACTGAGGTGACTTTCATTTTCGTGTCTTGGTCCTTGAGGGTAGGAGAGGCCTCGATGGGTTGGGAATGGGATGTTGAGAGGACACGACGAATAGTTACTAGTTTTTATACCTCCTGGACAGAATGGTTAGCGGAAGGGGACGTAAAGCAAAGTAGAAATCGAATGCACCATTGCACTGGAATTAAGAGCATTTTCCGGCGTTGTACCGAGAAGTATACACGGAGTGTCGTCGGGTCCTGCTGCAAACTGAGAGAGACGCGTCAGGTATTCATTTTCCTGGCAATTTCAGGCAACGTACCTTGATTGCGCGAGTCATCTCTTGAACATTGCAGTGATCACAAGATTCATCCGAACTCGAGCCAGTTGATGGAAAGATGTAACGTGCTAAAAGTACCGACTGAATACTCACGCGTCCGAGCCTTCACTTCCCCAGAGATTAAAAATACTTTCTGGTCATCGCTCACACCGGTCACCAAATGCGGTATGTACTATCAAAAACTGGTTCCGAAGGTAAGTAGACTTCGCAATCAATGCTCACACCTCTTACTCTGGGTTCGGACCAGGAAAAACAACGAGCATAACTCTTGGAGGATCCGTTCCAAAGCAGAAACGATCAGGTCCCCATGCCATTGTCGTTATAGCTCGTCGGTACATCGTCGGATTCAAGGCTGTAATGAATAAGAATTTTCCCGAAGTAGCCTTCCTCAAAATTTGTCTAGTGATCCGAGCGCGACCATTATAACGACAAAGTCCCTCAGAGCAACCTCAGCAAGAACCCATCTCGCAGCAAACTGCGCAATTCTGGACAACCTAAACATACCCCGACACCTAGGACCAAGGGACCGAAATACCGAAGCCAAGAATAACGAGAGTATGCTTTCAAGTCATAGAATCTTTCCATTGTCGTACGCTGTGCCCAAGCTGCTGGCGGAATCGAGCCTTCGGTCGGTGATAAGTTGGGCGACCTAAAAAAGCTTCCTCGCAGCACTCCATGTTCCGACCGTAAGTAACATCTAGCAATTTTTGGAGGACGTTCGGGTGAATCTTGTTCCTCTCTTTCCTTCTCAAACGCCGCACTCACCGAGCTTCTGGGAAGAATTAACTATCACTCGCAATAAAAATACTCGTAGCCATCGAGGCAGGTATATTAATGTTATGTGCTTCGAGTTCTAGTACATGTATGCTGAAACTACTTACTCATCTTGAATTATACTATAAATTTACAGAGGCAGATTGGCGACCAGTCGCTCAAAGTGACGGGTTTGCATTGGTAACCAATGCCTCAAAGTATGCCTGAAGATTTGTCGGTCAGCGTGAGAAAATAATGCTAAAACAAGACGAAACATACCTGGAACCAAGTACCGGCCTCAGGAGCGGGCTGCATGGCGTCGGCAAGTGCACAGTGGCTATCGAAACGAGCGGCAGATGAATCACTGGTGCCGTCGCATTCACCTCCAGGCTTGACCCATACAATGGAGTCGATCAGGTCCGAACCAGTGTCAGTGGTGGGACGAGTTCCGAATCCTGCACCTGCAACGTTGCACCAGTCTCCCCACTGGTCACGGATGTCCTGAACACCGGCCCGTCCTTGGTCAACGATGAAGTGAGCTGGGAAGGAGGTCAACAATGGAGCAAGAGCCTAAAAGTAAGATTAGGATCATCGAATAAGAATTACAGTAGAGAAATAGACAGACTTGGATGTAGTGCTATCATGAAAGAAACAAGTAAGTAAGATTAGAGGATGGAGGATGGATAGACATACAATCTCATCGTAGTTGTCGTTTCCTTGGGTGATGGGGTCAGGGGTGGTAGCACTAGATTTCATGGGGTTTCAGAACAAAAAGATAATCAAGTCCAACGCAAAACAGACCTCAAGGCGTTGTAGTTTGCTACGTTGGTAGCAAGACCACGGACAAACTCCGGAGAATCAGCTCCTGTGTATAGGTCGTTGAAGAGCTGAGCAGCAGGCGACAAGTTTGCTGGCCAACCGAGCCAGCCTGCGTGTCCGGCATCGAGGTACATGTAGACACCGACGGTGTTGAGTTGTTGCATGGCATACGTAACTGAACGCAAGTAGACTTCTTGAGCGTTGGCACACTTTTGAACGCTCAAGTTGGTAACCAAGTTGGCCAGAGAATCGGGCTCGACAACAGCGACGACTCGGACATTAGGGTGGTCTGAAAGCAGATTGAGTAAAGTTGAGGCTAATGGATGAAAAATTCAACTTACTGCCAATAGTTTCCACGAGGGCATCAATATAGCCACGGTAGTTCTCCTCTCCATTGTCAGCAATGCTGAACTCTCCATTCGAAGCAAGAGCAGCACAATCCCGATCTGAAAAGAAAACATAAGTATAGCTCTTCAGAAACCGAAAATAGAGGGAAATTTACCTGGTAAATCATATACGACGATCTGGACTAACTGATTATCGCCCTGAGACTCTGCGTCGGACAAGTAGGTCTCGAGGTCAGCAACCTTGGCCATAGTGTCGAACCAGATGAAAGTAGGGATTTCAGCAACGCTAGCAGCCGCGGTAGCAGCATCTCCAGTCATATTGCCTGCGGCAGCAGCAACTTCATCAGCATAGACGGGGCTGAGATAGACCTATAGGGCTTGGTTAGTGGATGGAAGTTCAAGAGAAAATGTAAGTCATACGGTGAAGCCTTCGAATGGGTTGTCTCCGGAAGGAGGTGCAGCAGTACCAGTTGATGCGGGTGCAGAGCTAGTACCGGAGGGCGCTGAAGTGGTAGCGGGCGCCGAGGTAGTAGCAACAGTGGTGGCAGCAGTGGTAGTAGCAGGCGCTGAAGCGGTGGTCGAGTCAGCGGGAGGTGCAGCGCCCGGACTAGAGCATCATAGTCTCAGCAAAACGATTAAGAGCAAAAGAAAATCGCTACAGACAGGCATTGCGAATAGTATGGGTTGACGACCGTACATTCAGAACCAGATACACAGGTTGTTTCTCCACCTGACCAAAAATTCATGAGTTTCTACTTTCACAAAGACGAAAGGCAAACTTACTCCATCCTATTCCACCTGTGCAATAAAAGCAATCAGTATGAAGACGCAAACATAGAGCCTTGGATGTTTTTTTGCACTCCGGAAATAGTTTATTTCAGGAGCACGTCACGTGCATTACTGAATATGGAAGGGGGCCGACCATATAAAGTAACTGAGATAAGCAGTTTCCGAAGAACAGAAAAAACGGTTCCAGTGCTAAAAGCAGACGCAAACGTACCGCATTGACCATACTATCAAATTGTCATTAAGAAAAGACAATAAAAGAATTTGAATTTCATGAGCTTACAGCAGGGGCCTGTGCGAGTGCGAGGGGAAGGAGACTTGAAAGAGCAAGCAGACCAGCGGAAGTGATCTTCATTTTAGTGTCTTGATGCCTTGGAGTGAAGAGTTCAGGAGACAAGCAGGTAAGGTGGCCTGTTGGAAAGACACCAAATGTCCTAACCCTTTTATACGGCTCAAATACAAAGCAGAAGAAAACCAACTTTGTACGTACCAAAGAACAACTTCAGTTGGGTCTCCAAAACATTTTCCGGCGTTGAACCGAAGACCACACGCGGAATGTCTTCGGAAGTTGCTTTGGACCAGATCGCAACGGGTCATGCATTGATGTTTTGACCATGACCGTGTGAGGGCCATTGAAAGTGAATGGACCACGCGACTGGAAACTAAAGACGCCGTCTCTGGGACTTTTCCTTCGTCGAATAAAAGCAGCATGGAATATTTTGTCTTGTGATCATCTGTGGTAAATGAAAGTGTAGTCTGGAAGTTCTAGCACTTCAAACTTGTCCCAAGGCTTGGGAATAAAAACTGTACGAAATGATCAAGACAGCCGTTGCTCCCATATCGGTTTATCGTCGGATTGCGACCGAGAAAGCAGTCGTGATGGTAAGTTGCTCAAAAGGATCGAAGCAAAATTATGAGTTGCTAATCTTGTTTGTGGAGCACCGGAGAAACGTGTACGGGCGTATTCCCGTGTGCACTCGGAATACCAGCCTACAGAAGACTCCACAGAAATGTCCGACTCCGGCCAATCTGGCAAAGTAAAGGCAAAAGCGGCTGAACACTGAGTAGGAACTGGAAAGTACTTCGGATTTCACTTTGTGCTTGATGACGTGCATGCATTTTAAGCTATACAGATGTACATCTATGTACATACACGGTGATAATGTCGTCATTCCCGCTGCGACTTGAAATGTAGCATTGATGTGCCTGGAAGCCGCATCGACTCCGACTCTGAGTAGAAAGCATATCACAGGAGGACAGCGAAGATCACCAGTATCTTCGGCTAGGATGAAAAATTCTCGAACCCGTGAGGACCGACACATGAGCGCGCGAGCCATTGGTCAAGTCCTTATTAGGGTTGAACAATCGAAGTGGAGCATGTTTATCCGTGCATCACCATCAAGCGTCTTGACGTTCTTGGAATTCGGCCAACGAGACGTGCACTGAAGACTTCGGAAATTCCTAGGTGGAAGAATCTCGAAATTTACAAGTGCACAAGTGAGGGATAGTACATTCAGCCAAGCCCATTCACTAAGGGGATTATGTTGCAGAGGGCCGCCGATGTTTCTTGAATACCAGCCAAAATATGGAATCCGGAATAATGTTGATTCGTATATATACTGCTGTTAATGATCAGAGGTGATATTGTAGTCGAGGAAAATCATCACTCACGTATCGAGACCGTTGAAAACATTCCAACATTTTGAAGCATCTCGACGCAGCATATCAACTATAAATCATATAGAATCGAGCTCCTTTGAGTAAAGAAAGCATCCGTCCTACTTAAATCAAGCATTCCTGAATTCTGAGACCGAGGTCGCCTGGGCATTATGATGTTTGATGTAGGATTTTAAGTTGATTATCGAGCTTCCTTGCGCTCTGTTACTTTGTGTTCGATTATTGGCCGTTGATTTTGCCTTGGGGCAGGGACTGCCATCGGTTAGCAATTCATAACGAACTCGAGCATGGTGGTATGCAGTCCATCTCTTCGGCGGAAAGTATGCAGTTCATGCCACTCATATATTCCGGACGGCCTAATGAAAGCCAGCTCAATAGAGTCAGTGGAATCTGAAACGGGTGAAAACGAGAGTCAAGATGAAATATTGTCAAGAAAATCGATAATTGCACGTGCACCAAACCCATACAAGTCGAGAGTCAATACAGCCATATTTAGAGTAATCAAAAGTGATACATTGAGAACCGCCCTGGTGAAAAAGTCAACTCAAGTGTGTAAGAAAGATCAAGGGCACTCACAACGAATCCTGTCCCTCTTACTTTCTCTTACCACTGCTCGGCGGGGGAGGAAGTAATGGTACTGCCCCTGCGGTCGCTCCTCCACCACTAGAACCACTACTTGAAGAGCCAAGCAAATCCGTTACACCGGATGTAGCTGTTGCAGCCTTTTTTCGCCCAGGTATACTGATAGAAAATGTCTGACCTTCCTTCAAACTATAATCCTTCTTGGGACCTGTGTTTTGCGGAGACGGAGACGATTCGGAATCTGCAGTATCTGTTGAAGGATTCTGGGCTGCTTTCCAGCGCCTGAATAATGTTAGAAATGATTACGAGTGAGGCGAGAAGAGACGTACTTGGTGTAATCTTGTAAAGCGACATCTGCAGTGATTCACTCAGGATTATCTCTCAGCATCTTTGTCGGTATATCACTTACTGAAATCAAAACTATCGGTTCGTTCCACGAATCCCATGCCTATGTATGCCTTTTTCCCCGAGTCCTCGACCCGAACCACGAAATACCGCGAGGAATCCAGTACAGCTTCAACAGAAGGACGGCTAGGATCATACTCTGTCTTTGCGAATACTACGATATCACCCGATGAGCGAAAGACGATACGAGTAAAGAGTACCTACATTCTCCTACGAACATCGGGTCAGTAATGCCCAGTACTTCACTATGGGCGCACCTGTAGTAGAATCTTCAAAAAGGATAGTAACACCAGACGATTTCTCAAGGATCCTCATACGGCCCTTCCACAGCGGCGCTGCCAAGTCTCCCCATTCGCCTGCTCGGTGGCCTTCGTTGGCCTTTAGGGGTGGAATCTTGTAAACGGAAACTTCTCGAGCGATATGCAGAACAGATTCGACCTCTTCGTTTAAAAAGTCATCCATGGTGTACTAGTTGTCGTCGACGTTGCTTGACAGTGATAATTGAGATAATAAGGCACAGTTGTCACGCGCGTCCAGCGCGTCTTTCTTGATTTCGTACAATCCGAATCATGGTAGGCCCTCCTACACCTCCCCCAACAACAGAAGCAGAAATCCAGGATGAGGCACGCATGCAAGCGTCTGCCGGCGATGAGAACTCGTCAGGGATGGCTACTGATCAACCCGAGCCAAACGCTGTTGAACCTCCCCAATCCTCTTCGCAGCCTCAGACTCAAGAGGAACCACAACAAGACCCGTACCAACTCATATTCCCTGAAATTGCGAACCTTGTTGCACAGAAAGAGTTCAAAAGAGCTGCTGATATCGCAGAGACCACTGATATTAATGTGAGTTTTTCTTACTCTTGTACCTTGTCTGCAGACCCTATAACTTGCCATAGAATGAAGGCATTCAACACTCTCGGATACTCATAATCACTCCTATTATCCTTGCATATCTTGTATCCGATGAACTTGCGCTTGGGCGACTGGTCATTAAACGCCTTCCCCCAGTTTTCCTTTCACATCCTCTCGTTCAAGGGCTAGGTCGTCTCCTCCAAGCCGTCTCTGCCCGTGATTATCCCAATGTCTATGTTCGCACCCAAACCCTGGTGACTTTGACAGAACAACCTGATTTTCCGGATCAGACGTTGGCCGGTGTTATCAAAACTATGACTGAAGCGTTCTTGGGTCTGTACCCAGCCTGTCGTTCGCTTTGACGCAATACTCATCGATGCATTGCAGAATCATTCCGCCATCGCACATTCATCCTCCTCTCACGCACTTACACGTCCATAAGCCTCCCTCTTGCTCAAACTTACTTTGGATTACCCACTGAACGTCTGCTAGAAGGTCTGTCCCTTTCGAGGGATTCAGAGACAATCATTGATTTCTTTATAGTCGCCACAGCGAATAACTGGACATACAACGCGTCTTCCCAGATTTTGACCCCTGTACCTTACAAGTCGCTAAAAACACTAGAAACGCAAGCCAACTTCACGCCCAGTACGTGCTAAGAACACTCCATTTCTAGTTTTCTCACGATTTTCGAACAGTTACATCTTCACTGGCAAACCTCAATTTTATTGCCGGCAGTGTTTCCAAATTAGAAGTGTAATTCACCAAGTGCTTGCCCCTTTGACCGTGAGTAGATGAATGAACCAATTGTTGACCATCAGCCGTAAAATGTAGGCATTCTTGTAATCATACCTGTACACAAAATATCGATGTCCCATCTTGCCATTCACCGATTGCATACTAGATCGAAGCGGCTTATCGCTGTCGGCCTGTATTCAGATGCACTCCAAAATAGTCGATGTCGCCATCGAACACGGAATGGTGAAAGTTATTCCCACCTTCTAAGTGGCCTTTTACGATGAGGTTATCCACTTTCATTCTGATGTCAGGTACTCTCTGGGCGCCACGTTAAAAACAGGACATTTGATGCATTCCCGCTCTCGAATCCCTGTTTATCTGCTCTCACTTCCTTGAATTCTTCCTCTCCAGCCTTTGTGTGGCTCTTCATGGTGCACGATTCTGAGAAAAATTACAGCTTTGACCAGAAGAGAGCGAAGGATGAGACTGACATTGAGTTGGACAGCGAAAGTATCACGGGTATCAAGGAGAGTCATCTTCTGAGGAAGCTAGATGCACGTCTGCTTCCTGCAGTGGGGGTTCTTTATCTTCTTTCTTTCCTGGATCGTAGCAATGGTACGTAATCCTTCACAGAGTGTCTGCAATTGACAATTTACTTTGCCTCAGTTGCAAATGCCCGACTTGAAGGATTGACAGATGATGTTCACATGAGTAAGTGTACCAGCTGTAACATGGCAAATGTACTAACGATGATATGTACTTTCAGCCGGGAATCAATATCTCACAAGCCTCACTCTCTACTTCATAGGATATGTTCTCTTCGAAATCCCCTGCAACATCATCCTAAAATTGACAACACCGAAAATCTGGTTGCCCACTCTTACATTAATTTGGGGTGTAGTTTCTACACTGATGGGAGTCACTCAAAGTCTCGCTGGATTCTTTCTCGTGCGATTCTTCTTGGGTGTAACAGAATCGGGATTGTTTCCCGGCGTAGTTTTCTATCTGAGCATGTGGTATAAGAGAGAAGAAAGGGTGTATCGTGTTGCGCTCTTTTTCAGTGCGGCGAGCTTGGCAGGTGCATTTGGAGGTATTTTGGCATTTGTGAGTTCGCTTCCACCTATTTGAGGATATGAAGCTGAACGGTACCCAGGGAATTGGAAAAATGGCAGGAGTCGCGGACCTGAAGGGTTGGCGGTGGATCTTCATAATTGAGGGGCTTCTTACGGTTGTCGTATCCCTCTTTGCCTACTTTTTCATCGTCAATTATCCTGCTACCGCTTCATTCCTTACTCCAAAAGAACGCGCTCTCGTTGAAAGTCGACTCTCCGCTGATTCGGATGCCACGGCGTCTGAGCCCTTCAATTGGGAAAACGTTTCAAAAGCTCTCAAAGACCCCAAATGCTGGCTATATTCTCTGGGATTCCATACCATGTCTTTACCACTCTACACACTTTCTCTATTCCTCCCTACGATTATCAAAGATTTGGGTTTTACCGCTGCGAATGCCCAACTACTCAGCGTACCTCCCTATGCCCTTGCAACAATCTTGACGCTAACCACTGCGATACTGAGTCAACGATTCAGCCTGCGAGCACCTTTTATCATTGGTAGCTCCTTGTTTGGCATCATTGGTTACGCCATCCTCATATCCAATCACAATCCTACCGAGCGTCCCGGAGTCTCTTACGTCGGAATGTTCTTCGCTGCTGGAGGAATCTACCCCGCTACAGCGCTTGTTTTGTCCTGGCCGGCAATGAATGTTGCTGGTCAAACGAAACGGGCTACGGCCTGTGCCATGCAGATTAGTATCGGGAATCTGGGTGCCGTTATTGGAACACAAGTCTATCGTCCTGCTACTAGTCCACGGTATATTGTGGGTCATAGTCTGGCTATGGGGTACTTGGCTGCAAATGTAGTTGTCGTGAGCGTCCTTTGGACAATTTTGAAAAGGGAGAATAGTAGGAAGGAGAAGCTGGTTGGAGATGCGTCGTCAGAAGGGAAGAATGGGAAGCCAGACCCTCTACAAGGCGATGATGATGCAAGGTGGAGGTTTCATCTGTAGAGTTGATACGGCACGTTAGTGGAACACTTGTCATGGTATTCAATTTGGTTCTATCGTCACACAGCGGGATTGAAGTCCTTCTACGCTTTCTTTAGATCATATAAACTATATTTTAAAGTGACACTGTCCGCTCCTCTACGATATTGAGCTTGCCGCCACCTTCGCACTTCATGTAAACTGCGGAATATGGGTATATACGGCCTTGCCGCTGCTGTGCTGACATGGTCAAGGTTCACCGTGCTGTCTTTTTGAGGACCCCGCGCTGAATTTTGGTGGTATTCGTCAAATCTGGAGCCTTGGGAATTGTACATTCCTGAGAGACGAATGTTCTCTTGTTGTTTGGGGGCCGGAGATTTTGAGGCTGTCAACGCCGGCATGTTACCACTTCCATCGCTTCCAGTTGGCTTGTGGAGTATCACCGATCCCTATCATCGACAAGGTTGAAAGTGATAAAGCAGTGTAAGGCCAGGGTCGTTTTACCTGAATACATAAAAGGTGAGGCTTTGTCTCGTCTTAATATCAGGCATAGCTGCATTCCCACTATGAAACTCTCTATCTTTGCTCTCCTGGCTGTTTCTACCTCGCTCGTAAGCGCTCAAACTTGGGGCGTAGGTGATTGTGGCACACCTCCTGCTGGCTCTGTATGTAGTATAATTTCCTGTTTATCACAAATTTCCTGATCCTCCATTACAGCAATGTGGTCGTTACTGCATCGTGTGCTGCGACGCGTTCCCCGACTCCCCTAACTGCGTAACGGATGAGACCTGCTTCAATCTTTGCAGCCAAAACCCGACTGCTACGAATACAGCGACGACGAGTTCCACGGCAGCATGATACGACTGAAGTTATTTTGACGTTCTCTGCTCGCTCAATCGTAATTCTAGAGCGGCTTGAGCACATTATAAGGAGTTGATGAATGGATTATGGACTGTAGATCATCATTCTTTTTGCTGGGTTCGAGTAAACGAGTCGTCCACACTATTGTTGCACTATTGTGTAAATTCATATTGTATGTAACGCAAAAGAAACGAGCGAAGCAAAGAAAAACTGAATTAGGTAAAATGACAAACGCGTCTTTCTTTCCACCTCGACCGTGCAGACCTACACCGAACAACCTTTCGACTATTTGATTTCAGGCTAGTTTTAGTACATATCCGTACCCACCGGAGATAAACATGGCCTTCGTTCGATGTCCATCAACCAAATGGTTTTTCTAGGTTTGTCCTGCCCGTTTTACACGGACGACGAAAATATAAAAGTTCTTGCATCAGAGCTGTTCAAGATGTGAATACACCCAACCAATGACAAGACCATCACCCATCCGTATATGTGTCGTCGGTGCTGGTCCTTGTGGTCTAGCGGCTCTTCAGGTCATCTTGGACGCGCCAGAGTTCAAGGATGGAAGATGGCTACCGACGGTATTCGAGGCTCGGGAGACCGTTGGTGGTATCTGGTGAGTGGTATATTCAATCTCAGTCTGTACAATAAGGCTGATGAAATAGGTTATCGAAGGAATCCGGCCATTCCGACATCTCAAAATGAACTACCATTATCACCACTATACGATTCCATGACCACAAATATACCTCACCCAATTATGGCCTATACAACCTTCCCGTTTCCCTCCTCGACCCCACTGTTTCCTGCTGCATCTATCGTTCAAAAGTATTTACACGACTATGCCTCTCATTTCCATCTGCTACCACATGTGCACCTCAATACCACGGTAGAAGATGCGAGTTGGGACGAGTCAGAGGGTATTTGGAGGGTTAGGGTTCTTGGACCTCATGAGCCAACTGCTAAAACGCATCTTTTCGACCATCTTATCGTTGCCAATGGTCATTTCCGAAGACCTCGCTATCCTGAAATATCCGGCTTATCTGCCTGGATTGAATCAGGGAAGATCTTGCATTCAGCTTGGTATAGAAGACCGTCCGACCTAGGCGATGCGAGGAAGGTGGTAGTCATTGGAAATGGACCAAGTGGTATGGACGTCGCTACGGAGATTGTTGCCAAAGGAAAAATCGTTATTCATTCCATGGACATGTTTCAAACGGGCTCGGAGGATCCGAGCTCACTCTTGAAGAAACGAAGTCGAACCGTCAGTTTCGGCGACGTGGACTCTGGGACTGTGATTTTCGAAGATGGTTCAGAGCAAGACGTCGACAAAGTCGTTCTGGCTACGGGATACGAATACTCTATTCCTTTCCTTTCTTCTATCGTGTCAGAATCAAAGTTAGACAACTTTGATGCAGACGTGCTAGCATCTAATATACACAACTCATCTTACCACCTCTACCCCTTGGCAAAACACATCTTTCCTCTCGTACATCGCATTCCCTCGTCGCGCCTGGCGTTCATAGGTCTCTTACTCCGGGGTACACCTTTTCCTCTGTTTGAGGCACAAGCACACGTGATAGTGAAAGTGTTTCGAGAACCTCATTCTTTGCATTTCGAGAATGAAAGAATAAAAGTTGTTGCAAGGCTTAAACAGTTAGCCGGCGAAGGATTGCAACTGCCAGTGATTTTGGCCAAGGATTGGCACAGGCCAACTGAACCCGAGTCGTTCGTCTACCGAGACGAATTGAATGAATTTGCTGGAATGAAAGATCGGGTATCAGAGTGGGAGATGGACATGTGGAAATGGAAGGTGGAATTGAGGCAGGAATGGAGAAAGCTTGAGAAAAGTGGGGAAAGCAAGCAATGGGCTAATGGAGTACACGACGAGAAAGAATGGATTAAAATCATGTATAAAGTTTTGGAGAGGGCAGGTGTAGAATTACGTTCTTGAAGCGTTTTTTTATAGATATAAACCCCTTCGTCGTACAAGGCAAAGATTGGAATCAAAAGCTTCGCTATTTTCCGTCGCATGTTCATTTTCTCATGAACTTGTCAATTACTTCCACCCAAACCGATGCATCAAAGTATTCAAACCACTGATGACCAAACGTGTACGAAGGAACCTGTCCAATATCTGAGCCTCGTTCGATCATTTGTGCAGTTTTGATTCGTTCACAAATGTCCTACAGTACCAGACCTGAATGTCAATGGTCTTCGCATGAAGGAAGTAAACCGCTCACCGTCCCCGCAGAGAATGGGATCATCTGGTCCAATTCTCCATGTATGACCATGGTCTTGATGTCGGGAGATATCATGGACAAGAGATTTTCAAAATCAAAGGTAAGGACCTGCGGATGCATGGGTATTGAAGTGAAGGAAATGCATTAGACCTTGGTACTTACAGCGCGCTGCTGTTTGGCTGTAATTGAAGAAGTGAATGATTTGGCTATTTGAAAAGACAAATCTTGTAATCACCTATAACATGGAGTGGTCGTGGCCTATGCCGAGCAGTCAGTGAGCTTCCAACGGCGTCAGAAGGAATTAGTTTTACTCAGAAATCCATCTTTCTAGAACAGTCTCGAAACGTCCTGCATGCATTTGTAGCCACGCAGGGTCAAAAGCTGTTTGTAGTATTCCTTTTGCGATTGCTCTTCTCTCGGAAGGAGTCCTTATTGTAGATTGATTAGCGCCATTACCAATAGCAACTTTCAAGCTGAGCTGTTGGAGACGATGCTGCTTGTCAAGAACTACTGAGCGAGTTGATGCCAGGAAGACATGGGACACGTTGAACGGAAGAGGTGTTGGGTTGCTAGGGTGGAATGGTAAGACTAGTAGTTGTTGGACTACCACTCCTGTCAAGGTGCTGTATCAGTGTCGAGGGCTGAGAATGCAGAGTTGGGATATGCTTACCACCCATGGACCATCCACAGAGAGCGACGTCTTTCCATCCAAGGTGATTGATAACAAGTAAAAGGTCGCGAGCCATGGTCTCAATAGAAATTTCTTCAATTACCGAGGACGGACATGAAGAAGCTCCCATCCCTCTGTGTTGAAGTCTAGATAGCTTGAATTTCATTCCTGATAGAAATTTACCTGTGGTCATATAAAAGCACTGTAATCAACGCAGACGAATTTAAATGAAGAGAAATACTGAAGAAAAAGTCTCAATTGACCTGGACGTCGCTCAGACAAGGGAAGACTGAGTCTTTCCCAATTGGCAATCACCCACGACCATAGACATGCCTTGCACGAGTACAATAGGTTCAACTCCGGATTGCACCAGAGAAGAACCTAGAATTTTGTACGAGATTTGCCCTCCACCTGGGAGGTCGATGGTTGAGGAGGTTGGTGAGTCCATCGAAATCAAAAAATACCAGAGGATTGGATCGCAAAGTAAAGGGTCGGGCACCATAAACCAGGTTTTTATTGCAAAGAACGAGATCAGTGTCATGAAAGAGTTCTAGCGATTAAATTCGAGTAGTTCAGGATTGCACCCGTATTCCATTCGATGCAGATGCCTGACGTGAAATTTGACTGCAAGATATGCATAGAACATAAACATAAATCGGTGTTCCCTGTATACCGGGCAACACATGTATGTAATGTATACATGTAAAAATACTCACAGCAGAACTCTTGCATATTAAATGTCCAATAGAATGTAAAGCAAGGACTGCGTCCCAATGCAGAGTAGTACGTGCATCCATCTATAGATCATGCAAGTCTCGCGGCAATCATCATCTTCTCAAAGTCCTCGAGAGACATTGATTTATCGGGCTGCGTTGAGAATGTCTCTAGCATTTCGACCATTTCTTCGGCTTTGAGCTTCTCCTTCAACAGCCCAGCGACCCTTTGCAAGTCCTTGATCATAATCCTCTTATTCGGGAGTTCATCGAGATCGATATCAGGGAAGAACAAGGCAAATGCACTAAGGCAGGTTTGTTTTTGACGGGAAGTGAGAGGCTTAGATTTTCCACTACCCGTTTCGAAATCGTCGTCAGACTCGTATTCTGACGAATCAGAATTATGTCGACGAAATTTAGCATTTGCTGATGCAGCACCTCGACGACGACGACGGGAAGAGGAAGCGGCAAGTTCTGGGTCGATGTACTCGTCCTCTTCCTCTTCAGCTTCATCGCTCTCTTGCTGGTAAGGGTCTTGATCATCATCAGAGTCCTCTACCAGTATCCGAGCATCAGCATCCATAGATATAGCTCGGCTTGTACGACGAGAAGAGCCTCTTGTTGTGGGTCGAGTAGGAGGTGCAGAGGCAGGAGAAGATGCGGCTTCGGAAGGTGGCTGCACTGGCCCAGACCGTTGTTCGAGTAAGATGGAACACACAGCGCGCCAATCGTCTCGGGTAATCCACCCAGTACCCTCAGAGCTATCCACATCCATATCCTCTGCAGATCTAGATCCTCGAGACCGTGAAGACCTGGCATGGTCGTCATCCCAGCCCGAAGCAGCATTACGGAATACACTAAGGACTTGTTCGTCGTCGGGCGGGAGGTCAAGTAGTTGGAGAGCAGAGGGAATAGAGGAGAAAAGGATACGATCCGTGGAAGTCTTTAATTTCGAAGAGGCTTCTTCTGGAACAAATCCGCCTCCACCTCCTGCCACCTCTTCAGAGTCTTCGACTAGGAATCCTCCACCTCCTGCACCATCTTCCACGATGAACCCTCCACCAGTATCAGAATCCTCGACTAGAAATCCTCCGGTGCCCATGTTATCATCGTTTTCAACAACAAAACCTCCGCCAGAATCAGCATGAGCGGTTTTTCGCTTTTTCTTTGGTGGTTGCGAGTCGGATGCATCCTTGGAAAACGCGTCAAAGGCCTTGTCTATGCGACGCTGTGTATTTCGAGGAAGTGCAAAGAATATTTGGTCGTGTTCATCGGACATGGTGGCATGGAAAGAGTCAGGACATTTACTGACGCGGTGCCGGTTCCTCAGCGCTAAAGCCCCTTTGCATTGAACCACGTACCAGAATGGAACTCGCAACGACGGTTACTCTTCATCCGTCCACATCTGTGGACCCCATCGACAAGATGCCAGTATCAGTCTCTACTGTAGCTCAAGTGACGGAAAACGAGGCAAGTTATTAATCTTTAATGATACGTATACGCGTTTTGACAGGATGCCACCCAATTCACAATAGCCCTCGGTAGATCCTGGTGTCGAGAACTGGATAACGTTGCAATTTACATATTCTGGGAAGTCTTACACGATTAACATAGCTGACACTGATAGGTGTGTTCATCGGATCCTCGGCCTCTGCGTGAATGAACTGTCATCTTTATCTACTCATCATATAGAGTTCTCGACCTCAAGACCTCTTTATATGAACAAACCAAGGTTCCGCCAGAACGTCAAAAGATCCTTGGCCTAGTCAAGGGCAAACTTCCTCCCGACCAAGGCACAATGTGTGTGATGGACGCTGTGTAGCATTGGGCGTCACAGTCAGTGCTGATATCGTCGTCTAGAGCAGATCTCAACTTAACTACCGGAAAGAAATTCACGCTGCTAGGAACACCTGAGGGAGATGAGATCAAGGATCCTTCGCGTGTGTATTCATTGTCTTTGTCGTGGCTTCGCGTCTGATGCGCCTGGTTTGGACAGAACTCCTCAACCTCTCGGATGTCGTTAATGACCTCGATTTGGACCTTACCAAAGACACTGCTACCCTCGTCGCATATCAGAATGATCTGAGGAACAAGCGCAAGGTGAAAGAGATGACGGAAAAGTTGCAGGTCGATATTATTTATCCGTTAAGACCGGGCAAGAAGTTGTTAGTGTTAGACATTGATTACAGTGAGTTCTCTCCTCCTGTTTATAGAACTCATCTGAATATCCAAATCGCGCAGCCATCCTAGACACCAAACCTCTCACATCAGGTAGCCTACCACCAGCAGAATGTGCCAGACCAAAACTGCACGAGTTCTTGGAGCAGGTCTATCCTTATTACGACAGTATGTTTCTTTCGTATGATCGGTGCCAACTTTGACTGAGAGTGCTACTCACGGATCAGTCTGCATATGGTCACAAACGAGTTGGGTATGGTTAGAAACCAAGTTAGTCGAGTTAGGAATGATTGGTTCCGATAAAAAATATCAGGTATGATATCCTGCGAAGCGCTCTTCCCTGTACTCACTTTTCCCCGTCCCAGATTTCGTTTGGTAAAACAAACTTATATTTCATGATCTAGTAACCAGACATCCTGACTGTATCCCACTTTTCTCCACGCTCTGCCACGAAAATCGACGCGCAGTCCTCGACAGAACATGTATGTTCACTGTATTCACCGAACGCGACGGGAAACCATGGCAGCACTCTGTAAAGGCACTGCAGATCATATGGAACCACTTTCCTCAATTGTACGCTTTATTGGCCTTTTCTGCACTTCAAGTTTCCATATCTTCTTTTCCTTTCTTAGCAACGCCTCAAACACCATCCACATCGATGACCTCTCTCGAAACTTTGCCTTGAATCCCCAGTCGGGATTGAAAATTCATGCGTTCAAAAACGCCCATACGGCTCAAGCCATGGCTGACAGAGAGCTGGAGAAGCTAGGAAAGTATCTAGTTTGGCTTGTGAATGAGAAGGAAGATTTCGGAACTGTAGGACACAAGGTAAGCCTTCGTGCAACCTAGGAAGTGGGCGCTGCTGAATGTCTTTTAAGGATTGGAAGGCGGTCGTCAAGAGTCTGCCGCCTTGAACTTGGGCCGACCCTAACACAATTTTTTTTGTCCTGGGGAGAAATCATCGAATGGTACACTCGTTGCTCAAGAACATTGCAGTCACATTTGACGGCCATACCCGTACACACTTGCTATCTACACAATCAATCTCGCATACAGTCTACGTATTACTGTCTTCTGCGCTAATTTGTATACGAACTTCTGTAAACTATACCGGTACGATATCTAGTAATATCATTTAAATTTTGCTTGGGACTAGTCCTCATATTGCTTACAACAAGGTTGGACTAAGAGCGAATAGCAGAGGACTCACTAGACGGTGTTCAATGGACCAGAAGTGTATAAACCGACAGTAGCAGGACGAGAAGAAAGCTCGAGCTCGAGTGAGGTTATCGTGGACGCGACTTGCCCAAAACTCCCATCTCCTCTGTCCATATTGATATTCCACAACAGATTCTAAACTGTAGCCGGAAATGTGCATGGTAACGATCCAGTATTTTATGTGCGGAAGGACATCTGCCCCACAAACCGCGGTGTGCGCGAATTGGAATGCATACAGGCCGCGGGATGCCCGATCGCGAGCAGTGCCCTGTCCGTTTACCATGGTCCACTATGTACCACTGAACCAATGGTGTGGTTCAGTTCTACCTTGTTCTTTACAACGTGGGACCGTCCAACGTCCGTCACATTAAATAAATTTCTTACTCCTGTATTGTTCCAGTACGTTTTGGCGTAATTACTTTGCGCGTTTCTTACCATTATCTAAAACCACAGCCTCTGTACTTCGTCCGCCTCGTCTCTAACATGGTGTGCCATCGCCCTTTGCTGATTTTACGGACTAAAGTGTGTTTTGCCTTGTCGGCGCCGTTGTTTGCGCCAGCTGTCTAACCCGTTGACGTTGACCTTCGCATTCCACACCATAGGCTATAACCTCACTTGGCAACTCAGGTTGTGACTCGCGCGTTCTACGCTCCTCTCTTGTATCATTCGCGTTACTACTCAAAGCATTGTACATGTCCTACCCCAGTGTTCTCCAATATTACTTTCTTGTACCCTGTGCGAGTGCGCCTGCTTCTTACTGTGACACTGGTCTATTACTGTCCGAGTCTGTTTGTGAACTCCCCAAACTTTGTTGCTGCTGCTTTATTTCCAGATATAAATATTCCAATTCTCGGTACCTTAGAGCACATACTCTAAAATTCCCAGTGCATGCTACATACCTAGAGAAAGCACCTGGTTGTATCGGTGTGGATAGCTCTCTGAGCTACTAGATTGCTATAAAAACTAGAATAGTTCATGATCACTTTAAAGGAGGGCAAAAGAAAACTTCCGATACCGCATACCGAGAAATTTATCCAGTCATTTCGGTATCACAGTCTGTAGACGAGTAGATATCAATGAGTGGGTAGAGAGAACTAGACCTCATATTCCTGTATCTGGTGTGGCCTCGCATGTTCGGCGAAGCCCTCTGTGATGGTCCCGGCGGAAACGATGACTTCATTTACTGCCATCGGGAAGCCTCCCGGGCCGCTTCCAACGTTGAGTTTTTACTCGTATGGACTTGCTTTGCGTTCTTCTTCGATTTTCTCTTAAACGTACCACTTTTCAAATCTGTGCCCCGGAGTCACTTTGCTAGGATCTATTGCGCGCGCATGGTCCTGGAATCTGGTTTAGACCGAGGCTCTCGGTGGGGTAGTATCAATCAGAGCTTCTGGAGTATTGTATCTATAAACAGACAACAGCCATATTGGCCTTGAATATCTGGTGCGCTGCCAGACAATGTCTGAATACACAATACTGAAAATGCTTGCACATCAGGTGTCTTTGTCGGCACTAGTACTGGAGCGGCATGACTGTTGACCATCGAGATATGTCATTCGAGACGGTATCAAACCCTCTTGTTCAACCGGAACATTGGCTCCAGATTCGTAGTAGACTTTTTAACGTCGCACGGGTTATTACTAGCAGACCGAGCTCCAACATGATATACAACACCTTGGCTCATGGGCCCATGAGAAAGATCGTTTACATTTTTCTACCATTTATGGTCAGACCTATAGGATTGTTCCTCAAAAATTGGCCATCTGTGGCTCTTGTGCACGGGTGTTCTCCTGTATCCACCCTATTCACTGAATACGGATTTGACGTATTCCTGTCACCTCAAATTTGGCCTTCCGTGTTATCACTCTTCAAAACTTGCAACCTGCTCTTCATCTCATGCCCCGCAAAGCTACCAATATCCCTGGGAAGCAGAAGATTACTCACCGAGAACCCAATCCCAATAAAAGCACATCTCAAGTTACTAGCGCACTACCTTACTGGTCCACTCCCAAGCTTCCTACTCCGACCTCGCTGAACCTTTGTCCTGATGCCGGTGCCGTCAGTGGCATTGGTCCTCGGTCAATATCAGTTACGACAGCTCCTTCTTTCCAAGCCATCAATGTCCAAGCGCAGAGTCAAGGCGGGGATCCTAGACAGATATATAACGGTGCCGCAAATCGTTCTTCCCAAAACCGATTGGTTACTACGACACATCATCAAGGTTTTCTTCGTACCCCAAAATATTCGGACGTAAGCATACTTTTCTGCATTACTGGAACAGACTGACAGGGCAACACCTACCCATATCACCATTTCAGGCTTCGAGTATGCGAACATATAAATCCACGCAGCAGTCAGGTAGTTTCGATGACGAAGAAGCCCAGTCCTTTAAGAGGAAGAGGAGTCCGGATATGAAGTCGACGATGCATGTTTGGGACGCTGGAGGTCCGTCTACTCGCCCGAGTGTTAACGTTGGACTTGAAGAAAAAGAATTGGTCACCAATGTGAGCTGTGGACCAGTTGGAAAGAAGATGAAAAAGGGTGATGCGCTGCCCGCTTCTGGTTCCGGCAGTAAACAAGTCGTCGAAGCTCGTGGATTGGAAGGAAAGTATACTAGGACAAGGTCGGTTTCTCTGGCAGGTTTCAACTTTTCTGCTTCGCCCTTGTCTGCTCCGACTTTTCCGGAACACAATTTCTCTTCTGGGGGAGGCAAGTCTTCGTCTTCCTTAACATCGTGCTCTCCTCCTTCCATCGAGTCTATTTCTCCTATCGTAACCAAGTCGGAAGTGAAGTCGGTCAGTCATAAACCTGCTAGAACGTCTCGGTCTTCGGCTACGGTCAGTTTTATCATTCTGTTTACGACTGAAGTTCTAATAACGACATTTTTATTCGCAGATCTCTTCTAATCCCGTCATACGATTCGAGTCAGCTCCTCATATTTTGGACAATTCTGTCAGCACCCTTCACGGCGACACGCAATCTCACACTCGTGTTCAGACATGTTCGCAGTCTCGACTTCAATCACGATCTCAATATCGACAAAAAGCCCAGCCTCAATATGAGCTCCAGACAGAAACAGAACCATCACAAGAAGACAAACTTTGGTACTGGCCATGTTGGCTATTCCCCGAATACGACGAGGCATTGCAAGAACGTTCCTATGATGACCTTTGTCCTGAGCTGGATCCGAAGAATTTAATTTGTCTGGATGCATTTGAAGGGGAAGTGTTTTTCGGGCTTGAGATTTGAGATTTAAATGTACAGCGTTGTGCTTGCTTGGGCTCTCGGGTTTCAGAGTTTTATGATTCGGTACTTGCGTCGACGAGAGGCATTCTACTCTGTATGAATCTTACATTACCTTACCGACCTACGTAACTACCATATTCACGCATATATTACGAAGCTCTAAAGGTAGATTTGATCCGCCGGCCCGTCTACCCGAGGCCCTCAGTTTCGAGTCGCTCACGTTAGGCTAATCCATCGTTTGGCATACATTTCTCGTTCGCACGCAAAACTTTGAGAAGCATTCTTCCCGCTGGCTTCGATTCCATTTTTCATTCCCAACCAATCTCTTTTCACCAAGCGTCTCTGGTCCTGCCAGCTGATCTTCAAAGCTACAAAAACAAATAAGTTCACACACTTGCAGCAAAAGTGTCTCAGGTCCCCATAGGTGCTCTTTGACACCGGCCAAACTAACCCTTACGAACAACCACTTTTGGCAGGGGGAATCTTTTTTAGCCATCAAACGTACACACTACCAACCACCTGCATGACTCCTCGTACCGAATTCTAATTGCTCTAATTAGGATGTGTGGAGCTTTGCGAAAACTCTGCGTCTAAGTTGGTCCGTACCGGGATACTTCACACATGCGATGAAACCAAAAGCATTGGGAGAACGTCTTTAGAATGCAGTTTACGAGAAGAGGATTCGATCATATCGTGCTCTATATGTATTTCAAGAAAGAACACTCTTCAGCGAACTTTATGATATATAAACCAATAACAACTTTTCCTGTTTGTCCGACCCTAGAATCTCAGGATGTGGTCACCTCTCTTCGTTCTAACACTTGTCGCCCTCTCATCCTGTTCCAACGCCAAAAACGAAGGCCTTGGCTGGCACTTCGTCCAAAATGGTACCACCGGAATTGTCGCTCTAGAATCTATCGTCGTTTCCCCTAGTCTTATCCTCATGTTCGACCGAGTTCTAGGTGATCCGCTACAGATTAACGGACACCAAGCATGGGGTGCGCTCTGGAACACGGAAACTAACAATGTTACTGCAATCAACGTCGTTACGGATACATTTTGTGCGAGCGGGGGTTTCTTGAGTAATGGAACTATGGTATGTTTTGGTTTGCTTCTTCTCTCACTTTCCATCGACGTAGTAATTAGGTTAGTGTGGGCGGTGAACACGTCGAGCTCCCGCCTGATGAACCGGTTGCCCCCGATTTGGACGGTACCACTGGTTTGCGAATCTTTGAGCCCTGCGATGATCCCGCAGGTGTCGGCTGCACGTTATTCGAAGACCCAAAGACTCACCATCTCGATGAACCGAGGTGGTATCCTTCCTCTTTGAGGATTTTTGATGGTTCTTTGGTATGTAATCCCCAAATTTCCTTTATCCGACTAGGTAGAATTTATTGTAGATGATCGTCGGAGGTATTCATAACGGCACTTCCTTCTTCAACGACTTCAACAATGCATCCAAATCAATCGAGTTCTTCCCCAAAAAAGACGGAGGCGTTCCTAGACCCTCCGACTTCCTCGTAAGGACCTTACCTGCTAATTTATTCCCTCGGTATGTATCTCCTCGTCGCACCACAAATCAAGCATTAAAAAATCTATCCTACAGCGTCTTTGCCCTCCCTGATGGCAAAGTCTTTATGGTGGCCAACAACCAAACCATAATCTATGACATTGAAACCGATACCGAAACCATCCTACCCGACATTCCCAATGGCGTCCGAGTAACCAACCCCTATGATGGAACTGCAACTCTCCTCCCTCTCCATCCTCCAGACTTTATCCCGGAAGTCCTCGTTTGTGGAGGAACTAACACGACTGATCAGATCGATCCCTCGGAACTCTCGAGTCAGGATCCTGCTTCAGACCAATGCTCCAGGATTACTTTAACAAAGGAAGGTATTGCCAAAGGATGGGAGGTGGAGACGATGCCCGAAGGAAGGATGATGCCAGAGATGATATTGATGCCGAATGGGCAGGTGTTGATCATTAATGGTGCAGGCTCAGGGTATGCGGCACTACACATAGTGAAAGATCCAGTGGGGGTTTCGAATGCAGATCATGCGGTGTAATTATTGGATTCTTTTTTGCTTCATGGTGAGCAAATGGTGACTGAATTTTCTTTTTAGCACAACTCCGGTCATCTACAATGCAGGTGCTCCCATCGGAAGCAGATTCGACAGAACAGGTCTGCCTACGACTGATATCGCTCGCATGTATCACTCTAGCGTGACTCTAACCCCAGCTGGGTAAGCCCTTTCTTCTGTTCCTCTTCCTTTGCTTTTACTGACACGCCATCATCTTCAGTAAAGTTTTCATTGCTGGCTCCAATCCAAACAGTGGTGTCGCTACCAACCAGAAATTCAACAGCGAATTCCGTGTAGAGTACCTCAACCCACCTTTCATGACTGTCGCTCGCCCTTCTCTGTCTAATGTTCCTTCGAAAGTCGGCTTCAACGATAAGATCTCTGTAGATGTGGATATACCAGAGGGACTCGATACTTCTGATATCAAGGGTATGTCTCATTTTGTTTTTCCGAGATTCTTTTTGTCGATGAATACCTTACACTTGCAGTCGCTCTCATGGATCTCGGCTTTTCATCACACGCCTTCCACTCGAGTTCTCGATTGGTGTTTATGGATGCCCAACTCTCTCCAGACCAAAAAACGTTGGAAATAACTACACCACCGAATAACAGGGTATTCCCTCCTGGTCCTGGTGCGTTTATCTTGCTTTCTTTTTTTCTAAGGTCCTACTAATACTCGCTTGTCTAGCTTATCTCTTCGTCACCATTGACGACGTAACGAGTACAGGAACAAAGATTATGGTTGGTTCGGGCGCTACGCCTCCTGTTGCTGATCAGGGTGTTCCTTTGCCTCATTTGGTTTTGTGAGCCTCCTGGTAGTTGTGGTGGAGAGTCCTCGTAGTTGAAAATGGAATGTATTGTACATGTCACTGTTGACTTTTTTGTACTACATGCTTTTTGATTCTCTTTGTCGCCATTCCGCGAAGACTGGTCAAACGCCTAGATACCTGAACCAAGAGCCTCCCAGATACATGAGTGGCCGACTAGCTCAGTTGGTTAGAGCGTCGTGCTAATATTTAAGGATGTTAACGCGAAGGTCTTGGGTTCGATCCCCACGTTGGCCAATTCTCTAGTTTCTCAGCTTTTTTGTGTAGAAGAAGAGAGCTGGGATATGACAATGCATACCGACTAGATGTCCAGAATTATTGTTTTATTTGATGCGCACAGGTATTTGCACCCGTAGACAGCCGTGGCGAGACCGCAGATTAGAGATGGAGAAAGTAATTTTCTCCATACATAAGTCTGCCAGGAGACAAGGCTAGACGATGTCGGTTCACTCGGCCACCGAGAGTGACATTTGATTGAGGAAATCATGAGGATCACAAGTCATGACGAGAACGGACAAAACATAAAAAGGAAAAAGAATAGAACACAATCGTGATGGTCATAGGTGAAGTGATTGATTTCTTGGGCGGATAACACACCGTCATAAATTGGATGGGAAAGGAAGGCCATTTACATGGGTATATGGCAGGGAACCTGATTCCTGACGCCCACCGACAAGTATTGATTTGGGAACTCTGTAGATAACAAGGAACTCGATAAAGCTCGGAAGTGCCCAAGGAGGAGGATATGGTCAGTGATATCGAAGCGCTCAGATATTTCGAGAGGAACAAGGTCAAGGCACAAGCCTGAAAGCTCGGTAGACAAGCGATGGCAAGTAGATATTTTTGCGCTGCAGCCTGCCGTTCAGCTTTTTTTAACTAGGTAATTTAACCGAAAGAGGTACAGTAGAAGATGTTGGCACTGCGAGGTTCCGCCACTGGCAAGCTGAGCATACAATCGCGGCTCGGAATATGCCCTCCGGCACCCAGAGAGAAATGACGCAGACCTAAATTAAATCCACCGAGACGAGAAACTTGAAGAAGCCTTAGTGCCTTTAGAACAGTATATGAATATTGATATGAAAGAAGCTTCAGAGACGTTATTGGGTCAAGGATGCCTTGCAGGGAATAAAGCCAAGGGACGAATCATAGGGACAGGAGACGCTCTGCAGGTACGAGAATAGATTGAGTAGACTCGGCATGAGAGAAAGTAATACAGCTTCGGTGCCTTGGACCTGATTGGACATGGGGTGTGAGAGGATGCGGTCAGACGAGTAGGTCTTGAGAGCGATTGAGGTGGTGCTGTTGCTGCTACGACGACAGACACAAAAGCTAAGAGTACTGAAGCTGTATAAAAACAATTAAAGAGTGGTTGCTTGGAAGCAACTGGTACTGGATAAGGAGGTTGTTGTAGCGTGGCGCATGGCCAGGCACGGTGCAGAGGTATTGATGCGTGTTTGTTTTTCTCCATCCAGAACAATGCACTCCATTTTGGGCGAGAATTAGAAGAGTATAAAGATGGAGGGGATGGATGAAGAATGGCAGGCAGTGAAATGTTGGCAACGGTCGTCCTGGTCTTGTTCTCGGTGCTGGCCCACTCCCTAGCTGCTCCCGTAGCCAGTTCACTCACCGTCAATACTCCAATCGGTACTGCACAGGGTATTCTCGATGGTTCCGCTGTCCGTTTCGCGGTCAAGTACGCTTCTGCTGACCGTTTTGCTCCTTCGGCCGTGTCTACGGAATGGACTTTGCCCAACAACTCGACGGATCCATCTGCACTTCCCTCGCCGTGTCCCGGTTTCAACAATCCCGATTCTGACGAAGACTGCCTGAGCATGCTTCTCTTCGTTCCTCCTACTTTCAATCCATCTTCTGGCATGCCTGTCTTTGTATGGATTCACGGTGGTTCTTTTGTTATTGGTTCGGCGACCGATCCTGGGCTGGACGGCTCCAATCTCGCACTTGCAACCAACTCGATCGTGGCCGTCATACAATATCGTCTCGCTGGTTTCGGCTTTTTAGCTCCAGACGGAACGACGAACAACGCTGTCCGAGACAGTATGAATGCTCTCAAGTTTCTCCAAAACAACATTGCGTCGTTTGGTGGAAATCCCGATCTTATTACTGTCGCTGGCCAGAGTTCTGGTGCGACTATGATTAGAGCCCTGCTTGCTGCTCCAGAAGCAAGCCCTTTGTTTAAGCAGGCTATCCTGCAGAGCGATCCAATGGTGCGTTTTCATTCCCAAGTTGGGAATCTCATCTAATCTAGTTTCCCCCAGGACTATGGCTTCCTCTCCACGACAACCCAGTCAACTCTGCAGTCCTTCTTCACTTCCCAACTCTCCTGTTCTGCCTCCGATACATCCTGTCTCTCTTCTCTCTCCACGGAAGACATCACCTCCGCCTCCATTAACACATTCGGCGCCGCTCCATCTCTCGACGCTTCCACGGGAGCCTTTTCTCCTCTCCGCCCAGTTCACGACGGTTCCTTAATCACCTCCGCTCTCGACCTGACCTCTTCTCCTTTCCCATCTCAATCCAAGTCCATCATGGTCACTACAGTAAAGAACGAAGCGATGGTGGCGATATACTCTATTAACCAATCTCTCGTTCCCGAATCCGAATTCCCTAGTCAGGTAGAAGATACACTGGGCTCCAACCGAACATCTGTGGTCGTCGGTTCCACATTCTACACTGCACCTACTCCTCAGCCAACTAATGGCGGTGATGCCTCTACAATAGACGCCCGTACTCAACTAGAAGTCCTAGGCACCGACTACCTCTGGAAATGCTCTTCATGGTCGTTTTCCCGTCTATTCTCCTCTGCTGGTGGACGTGCCTTCGTGGGGACATACTTTGTCGGTGCTACCTACCCAGGCAACGACGGAACCTCCCAATGTCTAGAACCAGGGTCCGTTTGCCACCAAGACGATATCGAGATTGTCTTTGGGACGGTGGAAAATCCGACAAGCGAACAGAGTGCGCTGATTAAAGAGATGCAGGCGAGGTACAAGATGTTCTTAAGTACGGGTAATCCCAATGCACCAGCTTTTGAACCTTGGCAAGAGGCGGGGTCAGCTGATGTTAAAGCGAAAAGCTTGGGTGCTGCAGGACTGGTTGAAGTGGGCAGCTGTGAGCCTGATTTCTGGGGGGTTGAGGTCGAGTATGATTATCAGGTTTATGGGATTTAGAGTTCAAGATTTATTGGTTTTATTTTATTCATCTCTGCTGTATCAATCAACACTAATACTTCTCTGTTATCTGTTACACTGTAGCCTTACTCGTTTCGTCTCCTTCCTTCCCTATTCTTCTTTTTTGGGACTCGGATTACGATTGATATGTACTTGGTACACCACGACCTTGTCTGTCTGCTTGTCTCTGACTGTAGCATAACGTTTACAATTTTTCGAATCAGAACTTATATAGATGCAAATCTATCATTCACTTCATCAGCATGTACTGCAGCGAGTTGAGTACAAACTACCCAGTTGAACGAAAAAATGATAGGTCTTCGCTCCATCTAGTGGCCAACGTGGGGATCCAACCCAAGACCTTCGCGTCATTAGCACGACGCTCTAACCAACTGAGCTAGTCGGCCAATATGATAGTAATCGGACTCTTTTGTGACAAAGCAGCCTATGAGAAGCAAAACTTGTGAAATCCGGCACAGTGACGTTGACGTATTAGCTCGTTCTGACCACCCGCTTTGACTCCCGTTGACCCCGAATCAGTAAGACGCGCTCTGAAGGTCAAGGTATGCTCAATCTATCACCTTGGTCACTTTTCCTGCTCAAATCGTTGCAGCTGTCAACGTAGATTCGGGTCCTTCCCAACCACGAGTGATGTTGGACCGAATCTAGACACTCCCCGCTCTTTCGTGAAGACGCCACGACATACTGTTTCAGGATCTAGCTTACGGCCATGAAGGAAGTATGTCCTTACAAATCACAATAATGCCTTGACTCTTTAGGTCAGAAGGGCTCACTATCTCTTTCGGTGGACAGACTTGGACTTGAACTGACGCATCACCTTGATGCGTACGCACGCTTGTAACCACTTTGGGCCCGGGATGGGTTAATTTCCGGTCCAACACATTCATTGATTCTCGTTTAGGACAATGGCGCCCATTGGGTGTTTTCTGACTCTAGGGTCTCTGTATGTTCGCCAATCTCCTATCCCTTTTTGGATTCTCATCGCACTCAAACTTGACAGAATAGACTCCTGATGCCGCTTTGAGCTTTCGCGATTGGATCTGCATGCGCAATTCATACGATGTTGGCATTCGCAGTGCTCGATATATCTCTCCTTGGTGTTTTAGGTGACCAAAGTCGAAAACAACTTTTCATGTCTTTCCCGTGCTGACATTCTGCATGTCTAGACTTCTGTAATCGGACTGATTCTGTTTCTTCTTTCGTCTTCACTGTACCAAAGCAGCTTTCTGCATCGAGCAGCGTGTCCTTTTCTCGATGTATAAATGCTACCACTAAACCCCCCATTCCCGGCACCCCAGTTTCTTAATTCTTCAATATGGAGAACGACAATGCCACTTCTTCTGAAATTCAGCGATACATGGATTCTCTGCCAGAACCCGATCGAGCTGAGTTTGCAGCTGTGAGCCCCCTTATTATCGCTGTTGCCTGCGAGCTCATCACGATGTTTCTTTAGTTCCTGACTTGGATCGCAGGTCTAACTCCAGCTCAGTGTCAAGATGTAAGCGCTCTTTTTGTTTCCACTCACAAATTAATCACATCGTTTGCGTCCTGGCCCCTTCTCTTCGACAGTATATGGATGGAAAGCTTCTACCAAGCGTGGACAATGGTTATTCTTTCCAAAGAACCAATGTCCAAGTTGGGGGACAATCTGTAGGGGCAAGTGCTGCTCGTGGGTTTGCCGGACCTGGACAAGCAAATATCACTCCGAGCCCGGTGCAAGCAGGTGTTGGCCCTACTACAAGAGATCAGAGACGTGTGAGCTAATCTTTTTTTTTCTCAACAATCACTGACACGATGCACAGGGGGTCATGGCCTTCTTGCATGTCATACGTAGCGATGGCCTTGTCGTCTTGGAAGAAATGAGTGCATCGTCTGCGGATGATGTTTACTCTGCTGCTAGGCGCCAGCATACAACCTATGATGGTCCTTTGCAAAGGTATCTGGGACGTGACTGAATATTGATCCTCGTGTTATATAAAGGTGAATAATATTCCGTCAAGTAGTGTCCCCTATATATTGACGCGTGAAATGTCTAGCTTGGTCACCGAGATTTCGCAAGATTCTGTGATGCGACAGGCGATTGTTTGCTTTCTCTTTGCTTTCGTGTTGGCTCTCATCTACGCTCTCATCTTTGCTCTCGCCGTGTATGTTTTTGTCTTTGCTCTCTACTACTTATGCTTCCGTGTGTTTGTCTATGCCCTTGCTTGTTTTCACGTTCTATTTTTGCTAGATATTCCGCAAATACCTTAGATACGTGACTGCTGTTATAAATACTGAATTGATGTCCTCTCTCATTGAAACTGGGTTCGAATTGAGTACAGAAGTGTTTTTTGGCAATAATATGAATGCGTTATTGCCCACTTGAAACGGCAGGGCGATCCCAGTGTCGGACCTGTTCTGCTGGATAATATCGTACGAGACTGGTAACATGATAGGGTCGAGGAGCGAAAAATGATCAAGAAAAAATAAGTTGGAGAGACGGTCTTATTTGAATAAGTGTAGCAGGCTCAACTGCGCTCCCGGAGTATGAATATGTAGTTGCTTCCTAGCTTCGGATATCTCTCGGGAAGTTGACATGTACTTTATTCGTGTTTTTTGTGTTTAAGGTCCCTCAATACATATTTACGTGCGGCCGTGCTTCCGCTCAGCTACCCCAGGACACTCGAGAAACAGCATTCTGTCGTTTCTCGGCTGCTCGACCCAAAATAGGCACAGGTTGACCTAAGTATGAGGTCGCTGGGCAGAGTGAAGTCCTGTTACTCTGTATGACCTTGTATGACCCAAGTAGGAGAGGTGCGAGAGAGCGGTAAGGTGCATAAGACAGGCGAGGTGATTAGCAGAGTGTGTATGGCATGGTAATGATGTGAGTCAGATGTGAGGCAGGGTCGATAGGGAAGCCTTCTGCTTTGACTACGTTCCAAAGGTCAGAGTATGCTCAACTGAAGTGACGCTGATACTTTTTTTTATTTTCGACATTGTGACGTGTTGGCTTCGACTGCCATTGTGAAAATTTCACGACATGTCGTTTTCGACGTCTAGCTCTTCATCTGTATGGCTTTTCCGAGCTCGAGTGAATCATCTCTCGATCAACCACAATACACAACCTAAGGTCGCGGTTCCGACTCTTTCAGCGAAAACTTCCTGTTATATCTTTCGGGGACGGTCAAGGCGACTCAACTCAAACTCGGACTGCATCCTACATACTGATGCACATGCACGCATTGACAGGGCCTATCCTGTTGAAATTTTGGGCCTTGGTGGGGTAGCTCCCGACCTGTCCAGTGCTCGTTTCAGATAATGTCACCAATTCGGCTGATATTAAAGTTTAATATGTTTCCAAACGACTTTTCTTTCCACTTCAAGTTCCTGCGCACTGGTCAGATAAGGTTCCTAGTGCTTCTTTGAGCATTCCCGATCCCGATTTGCCAGACGATATCGGCGTTCGCAGTGTTTGGTATATCTCTTCTTAGTGTTTTGGGTGAGCAAGGTCAGTTTCGACTTTTTATGTCCTTCCTGTACTGAATGTGAGCCCTTGTAATCGGAATACTTCCGTTTTTTCTTTGGCCTTACTGTACCAAAGCAGCTTTCTGCAATGAGCGGTGTGTATTCTCCTCTCGGTATAAATGCTCATCAAATCTTTCGTTCCACCAAACTGACACCCCTCATTTCTTAGTCCCCCGTAATATACATCGACGACGCCGTTTTTTCCGAACTTTAGCAATATATGGACCCTCTGACAGAGCAGGACCCCCAGCTTGCAGCTGTAAGCTTCCCTACTTACTGCTGTTACCTGCAGTTCATCTTATTTTGCTAGTTTCTGGCTTGGCTTGAAGGATTAACCCCAACTCAGTTTCGAGCTGTAGGCTTCCTTATCACTGTGGTCCATGAATCAATCATGTTTACTTACTGCCCGCTTTCGATAGTTGTTGGACGGTCATCTTCAACCACTAAACACAGACGATAGTATTCCTGTTGAAGGACCCAACGATCAAACCAACGGGATGCAAGTCTCGGGACAACCTGTAGAGGCAAGTACTATTCTCATCATTCTTTGCATTAATTTTAATCTGACTCGCCCTTAGAATGCCGACGCAAATGGGGGTGGGTCATTCTCCCAAGGATCTCAAGCCGTAAGCCTCTCTTTATCTCTGCCATTCTCAAAAAGTTGACTACTCGTCTACCCCCAGGACACCACTCCGAACTCTGAGTCGGTGGATCCCGCTCATACTCAAGCCCCGTCCGCTCAAGGACAAGCGGGTACTAGTCCTACTACAAGGGATCATGATGCTGCCATGACGCAGAACCCACAGGGTGCCCCGGCCTATTTGCATGTTATACGTGGTGACCTTGTCATCTTGGATGAAAGTGTCGCGACGTCTCCGGAAGATGTTTACTCTGTTTCTAGGCGACAGTATTTAACCTACGATAGTCCTCTACAAAGGTCTTTGGAACGCGAATGAACCGTATATTATAGTATTTTATCGAATACACGATGTCCCTTACTGGCGCCTCGGCAGAATTCTGTTGAAGGCAGTTACTGTTAACACATCTTGCGAGTTCCGCCATTCAATAGCTACTTGTCTGATACGTCCCCTATATCTTCACTTTTGCTCTCATCTGTCTGCCTATATTCTTGTCCTCTTGATTTCTTTACTTCGCCACTTATCACTTCTGCATTTCCGCTACTCTGAATACACGTACGATGATTTCCGTCAGAAGTTGATTTGCTCTCCCATCGAGACAGACTCGGAGGTGCTGGATTGTGTACAGAATGTTTGTTCGAAAACTTGAATAACTTTACACATCATGCAATGACTGATGAACGGCGAGCAGTGTCATGCCCGTAAGAGTCGTATTCTACGAATCCTGAGGATGGAGCTGAGGATAAGATAACGAACTCGAGGACTTCAAGCGACTGGAGTCGGGCAATGAAAAATGATCAAGAAAAAGCACATGTGTGCCAAGCTGGAGAGATGATCTTTCCTTGATTGTAACAGTATAAACTAGGTTGACATTCAAACGATGGTGAATAACCGAAGCTGAAATTGATCGCGCCTTGTATTTTGCTCTCTCGGGATACGAATTCCAGATTTCCTCAGCCATGCCAGGGTAATCATAGCCTTCTAGCAGTATATCTGTCCATGGGATTGATCCATGCACGCCGACTATAACATAGAGGCTAAAAGAAGGACTGAGAACATCGCTGAGCTTGAACGTAAGTAGCCGGTATGTCTTCAATGGATCGGTATCAGGAATACTGATGTAAGTTTGATTGCCAAATTTCTTCTTGAAAGGATCAGGAGGGAAAACATTTTTAAGGTAAAATTTGCGGTTTGATGCTACGAAACCAAAATTTGGAGGTCGCAGCTGCCGCGGCAAGGATCCTTTGCTAGAACTAAAATCGAGCTCGAGTATCCTGATATCCGACTGGAAACCAGACATGTGGACAGCGAGGGACACCGTTCCCAGCCCGTCGAGAAGGGCGAGGAATCTATCTGGACACTGAGAGCCACTGTCCATTGTAGGGGTCCTTAGTTTGTCCAGATTATGTTTTCCATCAATAACGAGCTCGCAGTAAAAGTGGTAATTGTCGTTACAATACCACAGTATAGTAAACTGTTCCCTTCCATCCAAAGTTCTGAATTTAAGATACGTCAATTTAGAAAAAGCAAGCCTAATTCTGCCGGGTTCATCAAGATCTGCATTAGACCCGTCTAATATGAAGTTGGTTTTGACAGCTGGAAGCTTTGAGAGCTTGATATATTTCCAGTTATTCACCAAGTGGAACTGCGGATCCATTTCCTTCGCCCTGCGAGTATACATAGTAGTCTCTTTCACGATTATCTCGTGCATCTTCAAGTTCATCAAAGATGGAGGGCACGGTGGCAATTGGTCTGGACAACAACGAACATATCGTCCCTCTGGGGTCCTTTGCAGATAGACTGCAACGTAATTGCCGTCCTTCTCTGATCGACAATGCAAAGATGCAAGGTATAGACTGGGTGATTGCCAAGGTTGTAGAGGCAAATGAATGCGAAGACCATTGTTGCCAAATATGTACGATGATATTACATTGGATTCGGACACACCGACTTCTCCGGATGCTCTGAATTCAAAAGGCGACCTTGCTAAAAGGCCGCGGAGCCCGGACTCTCCAGAGGAAGCAATCCACGCAAAGATGCTACGATCATCGGAATATTGGATTATCTGCTGCTGTAGACGCATAAATGCCTTTGGGCCACCCTCCCCGTAGATCGGAGGCATGCTGACGCCAAAAATCCCCATCAAACAATATGCCATGTCTTCTGGTCTGGTCGTTTTTCTGGAGGCTGCCCATGACATTCTCTGCGCTATGCTATATTCCCAGATGTGATCACCTTCGAAGACCTTTGACGGAATAGAGGTGATTGCAGACACAACATCGCGCAAACTCCATCTGGTCCCGATTTCTATCCATTCTTTGTCCAAGAAAACGACATATGATGGCGCAAGAAGCTCCTGGAGCGTCCAACCTCTCTCAAACCACCTACAGCCCCAAAGTGATGATTTAGCATCCCGGGGATCCTCTCCGCTCGAGCCGTCGAACAAGTACACGTAGCAGACCTCTGCGTCTTCGTAGTACTGATACATGGAATTGATTGCTTCGGATAACTCAGCGCTGCTCTCTTTATTGATACAACACGTGTCAATCCAGATCCACTTGAAGCCATATTTTAAGGCGTGGATGCACGCTTTCTCGACTTTGAGCCATCCAGCCTTCAGTTTTGCTCGTGTTTCGAGATTCTCAGGCTGGATGTCTTGAAATGTGACTTCATCCTCACCCCAAGTGTGAGAAAGGATGGCATATTTCGGAATGCCATAGTGGAATTCTTGTAGATGGAATGTTTTTGTATTCAAGAGACGCATTCTGGTATAAAGAGTGGGTGTGAAATCGTTCGTCAAGAATTCGGAAAGATACTGCTTACATCGAGGACAGAAAAGAAAGCTCCGACTTCCACGTGCATTGTTGAAGCCAAGTTTGGGCCAAGTCGAAGCCGCAGTGTTAACTTGCAGCTTGGCACAGCGAGCATTTTCGTTTTTCGATATCATGCCATACAGTGATTGAGGCAAGCATCTGATATCTCACTTGGAGGTGGTAAAGGTAGTATTGGTGAATGAGTATTTGAGTAATCAACGAACCACTACAGATCTCTCTATTTCCAATCCCTTCTGGAGACTGGCATGGAAAGCTTCCTGCTCAGCCTTTCCGTACTAGACCTTTCTAAGTCGACAGCACTTCCGTCGACGTGTAAGTAACGTTCCTGCAGATAGCCATGACATCTCAATTCTTCAATAAATATCATGTTTCCGTCTACGTCTCGCAATTAGGACCCATTCTGTCACTCCTGGGCCTAAATCATCACGTCAAAAACAAAAACTTCTCGTTCCCCACATAAGCAAATTTTATGCTCGACACGTCGGTTCCCTGCAGGATGATTCCTGTATCTACCCCAGCGTGGTCCCTTGCCTGGGAAGCTCGTCTGTGCGGAGTTGGAGAAGGTCCCGGGAACGATGATGTACTTAGCTGCCATCAGGACTCGGATGCTTCCCGCACCCGACGTCCGGTTCTTGAGACAAGTTCGGTTGATATATTCCTTCGAATCCTTCCCGTCATATGACAGACTCGTGGGCGCTTCGCGCACACTCCTTGATCCGATGGATTTCCTAGCATCCACTTTGACGACCAGCCCCCGCCAGCTTATAAACAAGAACAGCAAAACACTCATCAAGACCGTCCGAAAGAAGAATAACGGCAGGTGAATGAATTTGAACGAGTCGTTGAAGAGTTGGTCTGGGATCATCTTGGTACGAGTGCCGGCTGTCATCGAAGTCTGAACCAATCAAAATAATGGGTAAAACGTTCTTTCTCGTCCACGATAGTAAATAACGCTGTATGACATAGATATACGAAAACGACAAACTGTACGATCACATTAGTACATGCCAGGTTTGTATTTAAAACACATCCGGATCAGAAAAATTGGAGAATAATAGGTATAAAACAGCGCAGAACAAAAGAGTCAGAGAATGACACGAGAGTAAACGAGAGCATGTAGAGCTTTGAGCCTCGCCATATCGTCGGACGCTTCCTTTGGTTAAATATTCGATATACGACGCGGAGTCTGCTGTACGAAGATACATGACCTGGGTACTAGGCAAGCTTGACAACACAGACTGGGGAGTCGACATAGTAGCACGAGGACTAAAGAAAACACCCGAGGGTGAGATTTGCTCTTGGATACATTCTTGAACACTATGGTGGACTCTTCTGGTAGAATCCATCCCTACATACCCAACACAAGGCCGGGAGACGTAAGATTGAGTGAAACCCGAGTTCTGGGAGCCATTTGGCTGATGAGAACTGGGATAGGGAGAATGCACATAATTGGCGTGATAAGCGGAGGGGCTAGTTACGAGATATCCAGCCTGAATTTTGACGTGAGCAAGGATGCTAATGAACGCAAAGAAGAGTGGTTACCTCTGGAAACACAGATCGTCCTTGATGAATTCCACCATGCGACTGGATATCCAACGATCGAGCAGAATAGTCACTGCACAGACCATTAGGCGACTGCTGTTGACTGATAGCCATGAGCTGGCTCTCCCAAGAGCAGTGACTCGAAGCAATTGCTTGAGGATTGAAATCCAAGGCAAAATGCTGTTGATAAGAGGGAGAAATGATTTCATGATTAGTGCAGGAACGTGAAAGTTAGATGAAAGAAGGACGTACGGATGACAATCCCGAGGGATCCAGTCCTTGAAAGTCTGCCAGCGGCGGTCCACCATTATTCACGTCTTGTTGAAAAGAGGGAAAAGCATGTGTAATGCCACTGTTATCGTTATGCGAACGATTAGTATTGCCTGTCTGACGCATCTGGGGAGTTTGGGTCATTTTAGACGACTCCAAAGAATGGCAGAAAGAGACATTACCTCCACAGGAACCGTTTCAAGTTTCCCTTGGTCGCGTATGATTGGGCCGCAAGCGAAAAAGTCATCGCAAAGGGCATTGGATGGTTGTTGCTGGAAAAGAGCCATAAGGTCGCGTTCTTCCTGAGGATGGGGATGGTATATTGGGACAGGATCATCTGAAGCAAAAAACTACCAACAAGGGAAAGACCGCGTCGTAAGAATGTGATTGGTGTAGGAATGAAGACAAGAAAGAGCGAATTTACCTCAAACAAGTCGCGCGCACCTTGCTCTTGAAGGTTCAGGTGGGACTCCCCACCGTCCGTGGTTTGCTGGTAGTAAGGAGAACGCAAGGCCTGTGGAACAAGAATCGTTGGTGAGCTCCCGATTCCAGTACCCTGAGGGCGAGGATTGCTATTGCTGCTATCCATGATGAGGAAGCAAGAAATGAAGGTAGTGTCGAGCATGGAGAAATGGTCAGGGTATATATACGGTGGAGGTTGTGGAGGTTGGAACGACTCTCATTGCGGAAGGCTGCTTTTGCAAAACGAGGACTAAAGGAGAAATGATCTCGTTGCTCAAAGTGATGTCAGTACAGGAAGATACATGAAAGCGGAAACGCATTGGGAACTCTCTTCTTACTATGGAAGACGAGAGTAGGTAAGGCAGACCATTTTGGGACTATCTATACCGTTTTGTCAAAATTAAAAGGTCCGATCATGCTAAAACTGCACTAGGAGTCTCTTCTGGGAAGATGTAATTGTAAGCCCGAAGACATATTAACAACGTTACTCCTGCTATATTCCGCTCTGAATAGTTCCAAAGACCGTATCAGGCTGAACTTGACGCAACGAGGACGAAAGACACAATATGACTGATAGGTCAATTGGAATTGAGTGCTTTCCCGCATGTCGTCAATATAGTAATGTTGTCAACCCTTTTTAGCGGCGATACAACCAAAACTTCTTTCTTCGTCAGATCCAAGCAGATTTAGAACGGGTCTATGCAGCACGCTATACAGGCTTCTGTCCATTTCCTAACAAAAAGAGACCGAATCTTTATTATGTTGTATAAATGCAAAGTACAGTTTGGCTTTACTACTGACTGTGAGTAACAGATAACAGAATAATCAAAAATGGCGAGAATTGATAGTAATATGCAGAACAGATACAGACGTAGATGTGACTGGGATGATAGCTAGTATGCAACAGGAGGGGGTTGCTGTAAAAGGACGATGATGTATAAGAAGGGATGCAAGGCAGAACCAATATCATGTTGGTGTTGTATGGCTACAGAATCTGGGTAGTAAGTGAAAATTAAGTTATTAATGCAGGTAAAAGTCATGCGTTCAATGCGTAAACGTATAGTAATTGTTCAATGGGCCTATATGCGTATACGGATTAGATCTGGAACGGAGGGAAATGGTCATCTTCGGTTACCCGGATCCATTCATCATAGTCAAACAAATCCCTGTGTTCCTTCACTTCTATCCCGTATTGAGCTCCTCCTGTGGCAGGGGCGATACCGTGCAAATCTGGAAGACAGGGCGTAGCGGGTGAGACAGGCGACGGCGTAGGGCCGGAACTTGTGAGAGGAGGAGTCGAAGATGCAAATCGAGTGTCAGCGTCGACTGGGTCCACGGGAGCAAGCATATTGTCATGGGCGATGGAGGTAGAGACCTCCACAGTTTGATTGGTGGAATGAACCACTCTGGGACTCTCGTTGTCAGTCGCACTGTTGACTTTCTGCCTCTTCTTGCCAGACTCGGGCAGCGCCTTGTCGGCATCTTCGACTTTGTTGGCCTTTCTCTTCCTGACGTTCTTCGAGATTCCGTTTTCGGCAGCCTTCTTTCCTTTGCTGGCTTTCTTCTTTGGTTCCGTGGCTGGTTCTCCGCGCTCGACCCTGGCAATTTTTTCGCGCTCTTTTGCTTCGTGGGCCGCTATGGACTTGGGATTTGAGAACCTAGCCTTAGCCGACGAATCGACCTGGCTCGTCTTTTTTTCTTCCATGGTCGAGGCTTGGAAGGTGATCATCAACTTTGGCCCATCAGGTGGCCCGTGCGGCTTGACAGGAGGACGAACTCGGGTGGAAGAAGTACTAGAGCCGGATGGCTTGTTAGTTCGTCGTCCTTTGGGACGTGGCGTTGAAAATGATTGGGATGGTGTTTCACATCTGGCTTCAGTCTCGTGGACGAAATGGTGGGACTCAGCCTGACGAGAATGGTGTGCATCAGCAGAATGATACCATAAAAACAATGCTTACTTTTGGCCAAGTTGGCCGATCAACACGGTCTATCTGCGGGTTAAAAGTGTCCGCAGAAGGCACGGAGGAAGGGTATTGGGAGGAGAGAGTATACGGAGTCGGTGCATGAACAGCCGCCAGTTGATGTTGCGGCCCATAGGCTTGAATATTCGGGCCCAAGATCATCCCCTGTCCGGTATGACCGGTTCCTCTGGCCTCAAAGCGTGCAGAGGGATACTGAGCGTGACCGAGACTGGGCTGGAGCTCGTCAGGCATGTAGCCAAAGTGACGATTCTGAGCTTGAACGGTGCCTGAAGCAAAATTCGGTTGAAAGCAATGTTGCGAAGCCTGTGGATGCGTGGCGTTCAACAGGACGCGTCGTTGAGGGGAAGAGTAAATTGGGTTTTGTTGAAAATTCGAGGAAGGGTATCGATGCATGAGGGTGGACGGCAGTTGAGGGAGAGGTAGTTGGAGATTCGCCTCGTCTGCGACGAATTGGGTATCAGTGTGATTCGGATTCCAAAAGCCGGCGTGGTCGTTGGCCATGGTTAGGCAGAAGTAAGGGCTGCGAAGGTTGCTGGGGTCGTGATGAACGATGTAAAGGTAGAGATAGAAAATACAGGCTATAGAATACTAGGAAATGGTGGATTCGTGAATTGTGGGTGGCGGAGATGTTGAAAAAAGAAGTGGGAGCAGACGCGTTAATGTCTAGAGTCTTCTCATCCCGTGACCCTTCGACACAACAAGATCCAACAAGAAGTACAGGAACAACACAGGGAAAAGGCCACCGCCACTCTCCTAGCGTACTCACAGTTAAGACAAGTGACGCTCTTGCAAAGAACGCGAAGGAATCGCCGTTAAAACGTAGAGGAAGAGAGGAAGGGAGTGCAGTGGTTCATCCGATTGGACGACGTCGACGGGTACGTGCATACACTTGACCGCAAAATTGGAGCTCTGAATATACTATTACCAGAACGGCGCGTAAAAAGAAATCTGCAGGACTTGCGCGATATTTGGACCCCAACATGCCATGTCCAAAAGTATGCCACTCATTTTTTTTCCAAAGCTCCTCGTATTGACCATCACATTTGCTTGCTTCAAAAAGAGCTTGGACAAACTCTGTTGTTGTTGAGCTGACGCCAAATCCAAAAACTTGACACCTATATAAGTTTGAGCCAGATTTGCGACAAGATTTTCATCCGCAGCTTTAGAACCAGCCGTACACGTTCTGTTTCAAGCACGGCACGTCTTTGACGAATATCAAAAGTCTCCGTCAAGTCGTCACTGGTCCTATTTCAAGATTTGTCAACAAGTTGGCCCAAGTCCGATTCTAAGACTGCACTTTGTATCCATTCTCGATTCTGACGCTACGAGCTCTTGGAATGAATCCACTTTAGTGGTCGTAGGGGTGTCTTTTGTAGTCATTTCCAGCGACGGTATAGTCGCATCCCAGTCCGTGATGCTAAAAAGCCGATAACCTCGACGAGACCGCAAACGGAAGCAAAATGCATAGTGGCCACTTTAAGTACCACCGTGGAGCTTTGGGCAAGAATACAAAGTTTTGACCAGGTTCCAGCGACTTGTAATGAATGAAATTTCCCTAGTCCCTGATCGGTCGATGGTGGCGCTCCTGGCAAGATACGACCCGGGTCAACAGTGGTACAGTCCGTCTATGAAATGCCTGACGCCCAGACGCGCGTTTACACGCTAGTTGTGGTGCTAGGGACTAAAAGCGGAATAGAAGTGGTGAAGGGCCACGGAAGTATACATTTGCAGACGCATGTGTACCAATCGTTTCCAGGCTCAGTCAATTTGACAACCAGCAGATGACTTGCAATGTGCAGAGGAAGAAGAGGGTTGACGCCCGAGAACCGCTCAATGGCAGGGTGCATTGTGAGATAGGCCCCAAAATATGCATCGATACGAGGTTTTCGCGCACAAGTAGTGGCAAAGCCTTAGGAAGTATGACGCGGGTAATCAAACTCTAAAGTAGCCTTGTCAAATGATAATAAGTACTTGATTCTGTGATGGTTCCCTTCGGCATCTAGCATGAAGATCAGAATTCGGTAGCGAGAGTGGGTCCTGAACTTTTTTGTCGGATGAAGTGGGTATTCTGCAAGAATGAGCAAGGCGAGCAAGAAAGTCCCAGCTTGACGCTGGCACTGCTGACCGAAAGCGGAGTCCGTACGGATACGGACCTTTTTAAATAGACGCCATTCCAGATGTCGCAGAAGGCCCGGTGGACCCAGGTACTATCAGGACACATTCGAGCTCCGTATCCGTCGATGCTCTGCGTGTGGAGTTGAGGCGCTGAAAGAAAGGGAAGAGAGTGACGAGTGGAAAGGTCGCTAAGGACTTACCTTGTACAGCCATCTTCGCTCTGCCTCGACGTTTTCATAAACTCAAAATGCTCTCTATGGAAGCTTCCCAGCGTCTCACTTCCAGCGCTTAACACGGACATGTGCCAGTGACCTTGTCTATAAAAACATCAATGTCAATTTCCGGTGCTTGTCAATTCGAAGGTGTACTATATACCGGTCATCTACTAATTCGCTCAAGGCCGTGATCCCATCTTTGACGGCAGCAACAGCTAGTACTTGGACAGCTACACTCTTTTCTTCCGCACACCATCCTAGGACGCCCACAAACCAACTTGGCCCTCGTACTCGCTTTCATCCACTCAGATGCATCGAGAATCGTTCAAGCACGGCGAAGAGGTTATTCTCGTCGTTACAGTGACGTATGGAGGTACCAAAGCGGGCAAATTTCTTCCCTGCCAGCATTCCGGTATACCTCTTCTGCGCCAGGACCTGACGAAGCTTTCCATCCCCCAGCCCAAGAAGGAGAGCATCAAAATACCAGCGCCGGGGACAGTCCGCTTCCACTGGGCATCGACTATTGGTAGCGTGAGTGATTAGATGCTCTGTATTGGCCCCTGATCAAACTGTAAATGTCTACTTAGGTCTTGAACAGCTCCCTGGAATTGAAACTTGATCCCGGCAATGAGCGTGCTGTAATGAACAAGGAACAGAGAGCTTTGAAGGATGCATCCATGTATGTCTATTACTCGTTCTCCGTACTAATGCTTACTCCCGTCCTTGATACAATAGCACAGCCCTGGAACTCACGTATGAAACTCCTGACTACCGTCCAGAAGAAGAGCAAGAAGTAGGGGGCGCATATTACGGAGACCGGTAAATATGCTTGCCCCTATTTTTTCTGTTCTTAGATTCACTTGTGTGTTCACGCATAGGGAGGAACCCCCCGAGTATCATTCACGGCCTCCAAGCTACGAACCTCCTTCTCAACCTAATCAATCTTTCTTCGGATCCCCTGCTTCTGAAGTCCCGAATAGACCTCTGCCAGAAAAATCAGAGTCATTCTCGCCTCCTTCGGGCCCTATGACTCAGACTCGCTCCCAACTCACGGGAAATCAAATTCTGGGACAAACTGCGACACAAACTCATAAGAAGACCCGCAGAGGTAAAGGCAAGGGTACGATCACCAGCAATCCCTATCCCAACATCCCGACTGCTCCAGCTCAGACGTCAATCGTCAGAACCAGGTCTCAGTCCCGACTGCACCCTGCTATCACTAGCGAGACCACTCAACCATCGGCTGCGTCTTCTCGTAAAGTATCCTATGTCCACCCTTTACCATCAAAACCCGGATCTGTGGTACCAAAATATCCCAAATCACAAGAACCAGAATATCCTCCATCCCCTCGTACACCACCGTATTCGTACCCCGAGCATCCGTTCGTCAATCCTGAGATTCATCATCAGCCTACTCCGCCTCCAGAGCCATTTTCACCCAATATGCACGCCCAGGAGCTCCAAAGGTCCCTTCGGAACGTCCAGATACCAATGCGTTCCCCTTCGTTACATCCCGAAAGCAGTGACAGCGACGTTGACATTGAACAAATGCTTTTGAAGGACGACCGCGAACTCGAGCTGCTAAAGGACGAACTCGGCCGAGTTGTGAGTGTCTACTACCACCTCACATCCGCTTACTGACTTCTTTTCCAGAAAACTGCCAAGGAGGTCGAAGCGAGGCAGGCTGCTGCGCAAATGGATCAGATCGCCCGCGAGAATGGGTCGCTTTGCCGTGAAAATGTCAGTCTAAACAACAAGCTCAAGGAACTCGAGCAAGAGCTAGAACGCGAGCGGTCCTCGAGGATGAACATGTTTGACGAGATGGCGTTCCCCCCAACACCACCTTCCTCCCAGAAGGAAGTCGACAGACAAGAGGACACGCAACACTGGGTCGAGATCCAGAGGTTACAAAATGAACTGCAGGAAGAGAGGGAAAAGAGATTGGAAGCCGAGAGGGTTGTCGAAGGCGTGAAGAGAGAGTGCCGAGAACCGTTTATTGTCCCGGCTCTGATGGATGCCTTCTTGATGGTTGAGGGCGCGGGTGCAAACCTGAATAGGCTGGGTATGTCCAGTTCAAGCTCCGAGATCTCAGACGAAGGCATGGACACTCACTTGATTGATGGAATGCGTACTGTCGGAGGACGTTCTTCGTTTGAGGATGAGGGGATGTTCAAGCTACAGTCTTCACCCGATTCGAAAAGGAAACGAGACTTGTCAGACGACGAAGACGACTGGAGTGAAATAGACGGGAGTTATAGAGGATTTAAGAGCTCGATGTTGGTGCAGACTCGGACAACCCCGCGGAAACGATATAGGCCGGATACCTATGTTATGACGGAATGGGAACATTCATGAGGAAAGTATATCATTTAACAGGATTTAAGGTCGATTTATTCTTGGGATTTGTTAATCGCTTTGCTATCGTTAGATTCCGACTCGCTGTACCACGAAAACGAAATACCTGTACTTTTTTACGTGTAGCTTTTTGTACTATAATCTTGAGATGTACTCGGAATAGGAATAGAATACTTTATTTCGAAATAACAATACAGCATAATAAACTCCAGTATGATACATTGGGTATTCCGTGACCTAACAGTATCCTGCGTTCAATGCAAATAGTCGCCTTCTATTACAGCTTCGCCTTGTCCAGTCCCCCAGTGTTGAACCAATGGCTTTCAATCTCGGTAAAGATATCAAAGTTCCTGCGGAGAACGATCTTGGAGGTGACCTATGAAGGGTAGAGATGAAATCAATGAATACGCCTGTTATCAACAAGAAATTCCGCATTCTTACCCCACCATCTCCAACTTTAACCTCAGATCTATGCAAACGACCCTTTACTCCGCCTCTAGCCTCGTCTCCTTCGTAAGTCAATACAGCATTGCCATGTCCATTCGTGTTCCCGTCCGTTCTTCTAGGATTGATAACCATTTTACCAAACTTGCCGTCCGAAAGCTCTTGTATCTTGGCTCGCTGCGTTGCTCTGTCAGGGAATGATACAAAAACGTCCCGTATGGTGGTCAAGATGTAGAACTGGGGCGGCATGAATGTTATTTTATCAGCGTGATATTCGGAAAAGGCTGCGCATGGATGGAGGAAACGAGCTGTGATCACTTCTTGTCCGCCATCTGGAAAAACACGTTGAGAACAGTCGGCACTTGGAGAACGAGTTTGTACATACCTGGCTTTGGTATCCTCTCTTGTTTATCTCCAGACTTGAAGCCAGTAGACGATGCAGCGGGTAAGAACGTTACAAAGAATCGGGTGTGGAACCGTCTGCAATCAAATCATTAACGTCAGTGATCCGTTCGAAACACAGGTGTGTGCACTCACCTCGGAGCGCCCGGTGGTGTTATCCACTCAGTAAAGGGCATCAAAGAGTCTACGTCAGCTTCCAACTCGTGTTGATCTAAAAAGTCTTTGAACAGCATTCTATTGGAGTGTATTTCGTTCCTGGCTTCGTCTAACGCAGACTCTGAAGGCATTTTGGCGCGTGAAGATGTCGGACGGGCAATGAGTAGACCGGACTCTTCAAAGGTTTCTCGTATAGCAGTCATCTTTATAGAAGTGTCTTGTTTGGGATCATAGTTCCCTCCAGGAAAGACCTGTGTTTGAAGCATTAGTTTTCGTTAAATCGTGTCGGAGTGCGTAGACGCACTGTAACACCAGCAAACGCGCTAGCCTGCATATTCCTCTGCACCAACAATACTTCATCTCTGTCATTGATAATGACCAGACTCGCGGAAGGACGAGGCGTTTGATCCCTGGGTTTTGCTCCTGCTCCCACTTTGGCAGACGTTGTTTGTGGACGCGACATCATTCCCAAAGAAAGGGGTCTCGAGTTGGACGATAGAATGCTTCTGCAGAGAAACGACCTGTATGCAAGATGACCAGGCAATTGCTCGAGCCGTGAACGGAAATACGGGAGCAAAGCCATGTCTTCTCATATACTCCCCGGACCTCGGCTTCTTGAAAACCGGCGTGACACTGGGTATAGATGAACTGTTAGAGAACGAAAGTCCACGGGGTAAGCGGGTCCAAGAGTCCTAGTAAATGAGAATGAAACGATAAGAGCAGGAAAGGTGATGTACAAAGCCGCATTGAGTTGAAGCCGGGTCAAGTCCGCATCGGTCGCATTCAAATTGGTGAAACTCGATATGTACATTTAAATTACGGTACATATTACTTTACATTCCACTGGTAGAACTTATAATCATAAGGAGTATATCTCATACATCAAATGAGAAGCAAAATGGGGAAGCATAGAGCACAGCACAAGGCAAGAAAAAAGCTGGAGTAGACAATTGGCACAAATCCCCTTGATTTTTTTTACAACGTGGTCAGTATCTTGAAATTACTCTTCATTTGCGGTCTTGTATGGAGCAAAAAGGTCGCCTGGTATCGGTTCATCTGAGGGAATGCCCTCGGATATTCTGTGGCAGTGCTCGGCGCTATAATAGAAACACGGCGGTGAGTACCAATTACCATTCCACGAGACCAAGAAACTTACTGCTCAACGCAGTAAAAACACAGAAGTAGATTAAATGGGCAGAAACCTATTTTGGGTTTCACGCACTTGGTTTCGTAAATACAAATCTGCGATTGCGACACATTAGCATAAATTTATAATAGACAGCTGAAAAGGTACACGTACTTGTTTCTGAGCGTCTTCTCCGACAGTGGAGAGTTCAGGTTTCTTACCGACGTAGAACCTGGCCGCCTTCGCCTGGTTTTCTGTGAGCTCCCTCATAGGTACATTGGATACACCTGATTGGGAGCTGTGGTCTTCCACAGCAAGATCTTCAGTAGGGGTCGTCTCACCAGATGAAGGGTTTAGGGTAGCAAAATCAGAACTCCCCGCCGTTGAACTGCCTGAAGACTGGCCAGCTTTCTCCAGATCAGGAGAAGAAGCTTGAGCAATGTCGACAGGAGCATTGCCACCCGGAATAGTGCCGTCACTACCGCAAGATGAACCAGCCGTCGGAGGAACACCGAAGTCGAAGGATGAGGTAGGGAGAGGGGACTGCTGGGTACAAGGAGGTTCATCCCGAGTCGTTGGCTGCTTTCGAGTCCTCCTCGTCTTCGATTTGGTCGAGCTATCACCGGCTTTTTTCCGTGTACGCTTCGGTTTTGAGGTGGTAGTGGTGTTAGCTTTTCGCTTCTTTCCAGACGTGGACGAGGAACCATCCTCTTGTGGAGTCAAAGCGTCAGGTTCTACGCTTTGCACAGCTGGTTGAACTTGAGCCATATCCAAGCTGTTAACGGGATGACCCAGGACGCCGGCAGCATGGTTGGTGATGTGTGTATTGCGAGCCGCCGGTTCGACAGTTCCTGGTCCTGCAGACATAGTGCGCGGATGCTGATATCCAGAGGTAGGTGAGGAAAATTTGTCGTTCATGTAGGACGAGGGACACATCGCGGGCTGTATGTGCTGGTGTGGTTGAGAGTAGGGTGTGTGAGTATAGTTATTGGACATGTGGCTTGGTGCCATCATCGTTGGAGGGTATGTGTAAGAGCAGGGACCATAGAAGGCAGATGCATTCGATGGTATCTGTGAGTAGGCTGAATCACGGTTAGGAACTGTCAGGGTGCAGAAAACTAACAGCCAACTCACCCGCGGAATAATGATTATTGAATGGCATAGAGTTATAGTTGGGGTCGTTGACCGGGGCAGCCACATTGTTATTCAACGGTGTACAATTGTCAGAGTCGAAGGTCTGTTCCCGAGTGGCTGGGATGTGAGCTGGGGGAGCCGCGTCGTGGAGATAGTTAGCATGACGAGAAAGTGCAGGTTCCCCTACAGGCACTAAAGTCGATGCTCTTGGATTGCCCTGTAATGCAGCGTAGTCGTTAGAGGTGAAAATTGGCACCTTAGTAGCTGAGTTGTAATCCTTGACTAAGACAGATGTGCCGTTCTGGACGAGGGTTGTGTCATAGAAGTAGTCATCGTCGGCAGCCAGTTCTGACACGCCTGGGCTGGCCCGCAACGCAGCACACTCGCCAGAGAAGAAGGTCGGCACCTCAGTGGCTGGGGCTGGTTCAGTGTGATATTGCATGAGGATCGTGTGGAGCGGGGTGATATGAATGGAAATGTGAGGAGAGAATGGGATAAGGGTAATCCCGCGGTTTGCACAGGGAGAAGTATCGTTGGGGGAACAAGACACGGTAGAACACGAGAGCTCATAAATGTCCTCGCATGTTTGTCTCGTGATCATGTCCCAAAAACAATTGGTTTGTCATTTTACCAGATTTGTCCAAGGAGCTTGGACCTTGGACCTTGGGAACGGAGCGATTTGACCCAGTATCGTAAAGAATCCTGGTACTTTTCACTCTTCACGTGGTAACTCGATACTTGAAGAGGAAGAGGTCCGAAGGGTTGTTTTACTTTAACATGGCTATAAAGCTTTTGTGACTTGAATAGGGAGGCATTCCAGGAGAACAGACAGGAAAATCCAAGGTGAAGAATCTGTCAGGCGATGTCGTCTAGCTTCGAGACTCAAAGACCGTCACTGCAAGGCTCGATGGATCATTTGCCCGGAGGTAAGTACCTGCGAGGTATCGATTGCTGTTTCTGACATTTTGCGATATCCGACGCGTCCAGATTTCGGGATTTGCATTTAAATGCCAGCATTGACAACAGGACGCAGAAGCCATTTGTGAGTATTTTCTACACACAAGGGATCTTTTGCCAGTAGATTTCAGAGTTCTCCCGACATACAGGACCAAAACCGATACCTCAGTTGTTTTATTTGACAGATTCCGTCCTGCTGGACTCCTTGAAGTTGCCAGTGCACACTCTTGCATGTAGCATTATCCGTGCTAGTACAAAGAAATGATTGCCCTTCCCAGCGTTGCACAAGTGTTTCGGGATGCCATCGCCTTGTGTCCAAGTCACAGTCAGAAGGAAAGAATGCGTGAGAAAAACTGTTAACTAAATCCGTGATGCTGCATCCTTGGCTGTGAATGTCAAATTTCAGACGACCTCACGTCTCGAGGTGCCAGAAAAGCAAGTCCCATTTTTGATTGAGGATGCTTAAAGATGTCCGAAAGGGCTCTGGATCCCTATGCTCTTTAATGATTCTTTAGGTGAACCTTCAAGTATTTACTTATCGGTCTGTACTTTCATGATCAATGCCATGTATTTTTTGCGGAAAGAAATTCAATTTCCGGGAGTGTCCAATGGTGTGTATGGCTGATTAGGTGTGAGACAGGACTAGCAGGACTCGGTACCATATATCTACGTCCTCATATTCTACTGGAGAATCAGAATTAGTACACATTATTAGATTATTAGATAATAAAAGATTTTTGTCTTCTACGATGCGTCGAACAGCGTACACGGATCCGTTATCTGGCGCAGTCTTCCATGGAAATCCGAGTCGGCTGAGAAAATTAGGAATGGTACAAAGGCTAAAAAAACCGCATTCATTCCATCTATTCATTCTGAATTCCTGATTCAGGTGGAACAAACAAACAACAAGGCCTCGAGGTCATCCGCTACCACTACTACGTCTGTCCCGAATACGAATACGGACTCCATGTCCGTGCAGAGGGCATCAAAAGTCGCTTTCGCGTCTGCACCTGTCCTCAGGAAAAACTCGAACGCCAATGCCAATGGAGACGTGGAACCAGAGCAAGACGAGAACGAGATTCAAACGAAGAAAGCAAAAATGTTACTCGGGAAGAAACCAGTCGCGAAGCAGGTGGTGTTATTGGACGTCGAGGACCCAGACGGAGTGCAGGTTGTCGAAAGGGTGAGTTGCATTTGTTTTTTCAACTTGAATTTTGAATCTGAATCTTTTGATAGGACCCTCCTTGCTATCGCTGCAAATCCCTCAACTTGACATGCATGGGCCATCCGGGAAGATATAGCTGTACCATGTGTCATAAACGGCATTGGTCGTGTAGCATGATGCCTCCTTCGACGTCTGTCTCCACTACTTCTGTGTCTGTGTCGCGTCAGACAAAGACGAGTTCAAGTGCAAATACTAGTTCTGTTCTTACAAAACCTACGGAAGGAAGTAAATCAGGACGTGCACAACACGCCTCAACCTCCACACAACCTCGCGTTGTCAAAAGAGCCCGTTCACCCTCTACTTCTCATCCAAACGGTTCCGCGTCGGGTAAAAGAACACGAACGGGCTTGAGGTCGTTTGTTAAGCAGCCTACGACTAATGGAAGATCCAACTTGTGGAAAAATTCTTCAAATACAGAACCTATTGCTTCTACATCTAGGATAGCTCCTGCACCATTCCCATTAAACACTCCTTCTCCTTCTCCTCCGTCTTCCCCTCTATCTCAACCTCAATCTCCTTCACAACCGACTCACTCCCAATTTCGACCCCCCTCCACCCTAATTACTTCCACCTCCACCGTAAACCCATCAACAGCGCTAATAAATACACGCATAACCGAACTCTCCTCCCTCGTCCAAAACCAACAAGTTGCCCTAGAAAAAAATTCCCAGTTACTCGAGGTGGTGCTGAAGAACATGAAAGTTTTGCTTGGGGATAGATTCATTTCTGGGGATGACAACGGCGACGTATCGGCGCTGTCGGGAGTGGTGGGAGGTGGTGCGCCCGTTGCTTCGGGCTCTGGTTCCGGATTGGTCGCGAACCCGAGGATGGGCGCAAATACGAGGACGGGTGCGCCAGTGATAGTGACGTCGCAGAATGGAAAAGGCAAAGGAAAGGAAAAGGACGAGAGACCCATTCCTAATGGGACCGCCTCTTCCCATGCATCGACTAGTGATGGCAGTACTAACGCGAAGACGGATGTTAATAGTTCGTCTTCCCAACATGGGGAAGATGAGATGGTGTTAGCATCGGGTAAACAGAAGGAGAAACAGAAGGAGAACGAGGGACAGAAGGATGGGATTGGGGGAGTGAGCAGTGTGAATGGAAAGGAAGCCGACAAGAAGGAGAAGGAGGTAAACAGTGATGCGATTAGTGGGAAGAAAGACAAGGACAAGGAAAGAGAGACGAATGGAGGGAACGGAAAGGAGTGTAGCACGTCTGCGACAAAGACGTCTGCAAGGGCAAATGCAGAGGTCGCGACGAATGGTATAAGAATCGATAGCACGAGTGCAATTTCGCATCAAGATTCATCTATAGCACCAAAACAGGTCGCAGAGTCGCAGCTTCAAGTCGAACCTGCGCCTGTCTTACAAGCTCGAGTCGACGAGTCCGAGCGTGAAGCTGCACCCCTTGTTCCTCCGGCTGCATCGGAAGCAGAGTCAGCGTCGGTGGTGCCGGGAGCAGAAGCAGGCGCCCAAGAGCTAGAAGACGACATCTTGGCCCGTGCCTCTGTCTTGTTAGAAGAAGCCGAGAGAGCTCGTGCGAAGGAAGTGGAGGACCACGGTCACCACTACGAACAGGATCAGGAAGAACAGGATCAACTCGAGGACGAACCAGGCGTTCTTGGTCACTACGAACTGGGAGTCGTAGGTATGGATTCTGTGGGGATGGATATGGGTATAGGGATGGGTATGTATATGGGGGATACGTGGAATGGCCATGCGCATAGTGTCGGTATTGATGATTCTGTTTCAAGACCGAATGGGACGCATCCTCAAAGACAAAGAGAGTTCCTTGACGATTACGAAGTCGAGGTCGAGGTCGAAGAAATCGTAGAAACAGAAGCGGAAAGGGAGGAAAGACAAAGCAGAGAACGAAGACAGAGAGAGCAGAAGAGAGCCATGTTGTCTGTTGCAGAGCTCATGTCAAAACCTTCAAGACCTATGAAAGGGAGGAGAGAGTCGCCAGATCCAGACGAGGAAGAAGATGTGGATCCGGATATGGATATGGATGATGTAGATACGTATGGAGGTTTCTCGAACTCGGTATCGAGGAAGAGGAGGGAGAGAGATAGAGAGATAGAGAGGGACGCGATTTTAGGAGGGATAGAGGCAAATTCTAACCTGTTGAACGAGGGCGGTGATCATGATCCTGATCAGGAAGATGATCCGTACATGCTACAGTATATCGACGAAGGCGACTAGGAGGAGATGAAGGTGTATGGGTAATTTATTTTATTTTGGATGCTGGAATGATTTGATTATTCCAGCCAGAACCACCGAAACAACACTGTTTATCGTCCCAACGAGTCGAACAAGGCCGATGCATCCGTACGCCCACTATTTTATCTCATCTCGTTTCATGTACGAATAGGCATAAGTATGACATGTAGACGCTTTAAACACACATGCTTGTTTTTGCTCCCATCTTCATCTTGCTTTCAAGTTGTTCATATGTTTATTCTGTCTAGCTGGCTTTGCTGTTAAACTGCTTTCCATCCAATCCATTTCCGTCAACATCACGTCGTGTCTCTTTCTGACTCTGCGTTGTTCTGTTTTGTGCCAACTCCTGTCGTGTTGAAATTTTATCTTGGGTCAGTAGCGTCTATCATCCACTTCGTCGTATAACTGCATATGCATATGTAACAATTCAGCATCATTGAATCTACATCGTGGCCGACATGAACTCGGGAAAAATAGCCTGTAGGCCATCCAGGCATCCAAAAAAATCTCACAAGTATGACCTAAGAGCAACAACAGACAAGTACAGTGCAACCCAGTACCCCTACACAAACGGATCAAAACCCCCAAAGCCCTCTTTAAACTTCCTCACATCCTCCCTCTCCTCTTCCTCGCCCATACCTCCCGCACAAACCTTCCAATCCACTCTCTCAGGATACCCCAACAGTCCTACGAGTACCTGTCTCCCGAATTGGAGATTGAAACTGAATCGACCGCCAGTGCCGCCCGGACCTCCTGAATGATGAAACTCGGGGATTAAAGATACCATCTTTCGAGAATCGGGGAGGTCGACACGAAAGTACGATCCTGAAGCATCTGAGGACAACGAGGCCAAAGCCTCGTCGGCTTCTTCGCCTATGAGGAAATCCAGTCCTGCCTGCCTTCCTTCATTAATAAACGCTCCTTCCACCTTGGTAGATAGACCTCCGGCGTTGGGTATAGGAACGGCTTGAACGTGCGCATGAGAACTCTTTCCTCGACCTGAGAGCCTCCCGAGTTCGAAAAAGACTGCAGAGTGGTTGTATGAGGCGTAGTAGACACGGAGGGAAGTTTTGTATCTATAGGAGAAAATGGACATTAACATACGCATTTGAGAACGAGAGAAATGTAAACGCACTTTTCAGTCTCACCAACGATCCCCGCCCTCAAATCCTCCGGTATAGTGGAATACGTCGGGTAATGCGTTATTGGGACGATCAGGACATGGCCTCCACCTGGTACACCTTCCCTTCCTTGACCTGTAGGGATAATCTGCCCCTTTGGTAGCGTCACATAACACTCATTCCCAATAGATACAATCAAATGTTTTGCTAGATTTGGATTTGACAAGCAGAACCAACATTCTTCCAGGGTGATATCTTTTTTGGGTTCGCCTCTTCTGCGTTTATGCCCAGTGTTGTTATCATAAGAAGTCGATGGGGGAGCATTAGCAATAGGACAATCGTCAAGATAATGTCCTCCTTCATTTCCACATGCTCTACAAACGTAACCAGGTTTGGGTTTTCGACCTCCAGTGTCGCCGATGGCGTGTTTAGTAGGACAGTCTCGGACGAGGTGGCCTGGCTGTGCGTAAGAGTCAAGATAAGTTGACGACAAGTCAAAGTATATGGGAACGTACAGTATCACAAATTCTACAAACGTATCCTTCGGGAGGTTTTATCCTCTCTGGACAGTCGTTGATGAAATGTTCGGAAGATTCACAGCGATGGCATTTGTATCCTGGAGGAGGCTTGCCTGGTTCGCCTTTGTCTGTTCGTTCGGGTATCCATTCATTAACTGGTTGGCAGTTTATTTGTCAAAGGGCACTCACCAACGCGACCCCTCTTCCCCGGCTGCTTAACGTTTCCAAAGATATAACTGTTTCCGTCTGTAGAATCATCATCGAGCGCGCGTTTCAAATGCCTTGATTCGGTGAAAGGATTCTTTGTCGCATTCTGTGGACGAGGCGTTTTTGCATTTGGAGCTATTGAGAATGCATAGAACCACTGCCAGACAACAGTAAGCAAAAAGTACCTGGATGAAGAAAAGGACGCACCCTCTGCTTCTTCCCTCCCTCCTCAACTGGTACTTCACCAAATGCACCCAGACTAACAAAACGCGAAACTCTCTCCTCTTCATCTTCCCAAACAAAAGGCTCCCGTTCCCAAAACACTTTTGGTGACGCAGCAAAGTGGTATCTAGGTTTGAGTTTTCTTGCGAGGTCGTCTAGAGGTGGTGCTCCTGGGCCTCTGAATGTCGCTGACGATGAAACTGAGGGGACGGAGGGGACAGGGACAGAAGAGAAGGTCGAGATGGACGCAGGCCACGAGTTTGTCAGCAGAATATCGACGAGTTGGGATGAAGAAGATGATTGCATTATTGATGAGAGGGATTTGTAGTCTTTGCCGGAAGAAGAGGTGGAAGTGGTGTTGGCAAGCAATCTCTCAACAGACTGAGCCGAGAAGAACGGAGAAGCGAAACCAGGAGGTGATTCGGACGAAGAGTAGACTTGGGGATCATAGATTCCACCGAGACAGGCGATTCGTAGGCCATCTGGGGTTGTTACCAGTCCTGATTTGGCTATTCCTAGTTCAGAAAACACACATAGGGACTGCACCACACTTTTCTTGGATGATTTCAACCAGTTATAGACTCCTCAGCAGAAAGTATACCATTAGTGCTGCAACCAGCTGCTACTGGTTATGCCTGTCAAACCCAGCCATGACTTGGATCTGTAAACACCATATTGGCTATACCTTCGCTTCGGTTCATGAAAGTCGTATAACTCAGTTGCAACAGTCCGCAAAGAAGTGTGATGACTAGAGAATTGTTGTACTCACTCATCAAAAAGACATTCCTACACAATTCTCCACTCGTTTTTGCAAACTTTTGAATGACTACGTCGGGAAGTGGGTTCTCTCCTTGCATAACATAGCACTCGATAGGAACTTCGATTTTTCCTTCCAACAACTCGTTCACTTCGCTCCCAGGCTCATTCGCACTGTCCAAAGACCCAAAAAAGTCGCCTGTACATAGACAAAAGTTGAATGGACCGTGTTTTGCATGGATTGATTTTATTTTCTGAAACAGGTCGCGCAGGGAACCCGAAGCTGAGCCTACCGTTAGTCTGTAACTGAATTAGAACAGAAATAAAAGACAAGAGAGTTTGATTACACTTTGACTGAGGACATTATCGGCCGAAGTTTGGCTGGAAAGCGTTTCGGAGTATCGGCTTTTTGTCAAGAGGAGGAGAATTGTTGAACTGGGGCGTTGCGGGGAGGCAAGGTAGGATCGGGTTTGTGCGCCGATGACGCAGAGGTTAAAAGAGCAGACTACGATCACATGTGTAGGTTTTTCGTGAACCGGCATTCTGCGCGGCATTTTTTTCTCTCTTGTTACCCGTATTTATACCCTGTCTTGCGCTTTTTCTGCTTGACAATGCCTACTCAGATTCCCTTCTGGTCAGCTGCAAAACGTTTTCTGTCTTTTTCTCTGCTCACTTTTTTTCTAGGCTCGGAGGTTTGTACTTTACTCTTTTTTATTTCGCTTCGTCTGACATGGACGTGATGCAATTCAAGGAGTGGCCGCTTCCAGTGTGTATTCTATTCTCTGCTTCTTCAACTGCCTCTTATTCTATTTCTAGTGGCCTCATCATGCACACATCCACTCGACTTGACAAAAGTGTACGCTCTTTTCTTTACTCCTCTTCTCTTTGCTTATCTCTTCCAGCCGAATGCAAACAATGCAAGTAACTCCAGGCTCAAAACCCCCCAACATGTTCATCGTCTTCCGCACAACTCTTTCCGAATCAGGCATTAGAAGTCTCTATACCGGCTTATCCGCGTCTCTCCTCCGACAAATGTCATATTCTCTCGTGCGCCTCGGCACATACGAGGAATTCAAGTCGAGACTTTCTACAACAAAAGAAGGTGAACTTAGGAAACCAAAGACACATGAACTGCTGGCAGCAGCATGTTTAGCTGGAGCACTGGGTGGAATTGCAGGGAATCCTGCTGGTGCGTGGGTTTCGCCTTTGGCCTTGCTGGTCATTAACGCTGACACTGACGCCGAGATCGGAAATAGACATCCTCCTAGTCCGAATGACAAGCGACCCAGTGAAACCTCCAGAACAGAGGTACAATTACTCTAATGCCCTCAGTGGACTCGTCCGTCTGGCAAGAGACGAAGGTGCCAAAGCATTAGCTAGAGGACTTGGGACGAATGTCGTAGGTGCATTTCGCGTTTTTGCATGGTTACGCGCTCATTTTGCCATTCCACCTGTTAAAGGTCAGAGCAATCTTAATGAATGTGGGTCTTATCCTCAACCTTTTCATTCATTTTCTGACCGACGGATCGCTTTGGCCAGGCTTCCCAAGTCGGCAGTTACGACTTTTTCAAGTCAACTCTCATTAATAGAACGATTCCAATAATAGACTATCAATTACGTGATAGTCTTCCTCTACATGCCCTCGCCAGTTGTATGGCAGGCACATTTGCTACTAGTGAGTGTGTATTTCTTCGAGGCCTTCTTCTCGTCTTCTTTCTTTTTGTGAGAACAACTACCGTATGATATCATATGATGTTCTTTTCATAGCTTTTCTCTTTCCCTCGGCCTGTCGGTGCCGTTCCGATTCTCGTTCCTGTTATTTTTGGCCTGTTCACACATGTATACTTGCCACATCTCGTCGCCTTGCACCAAGTGCATACATGCATACATGCCGTCTCTTCTCTTCTCTTCTTTCCTTCTGCCTTATCATTACATATCGTAACGTTCCCATATTCATCATCTTCATCGTTATGCCATCGCAATTGCTTCATCCGTGCTGGCTCGCTGGCTCGCTCGCTCCAATTCACCGCTTCTTCTTTGTTATCTGTCACTATTGATCATTGATCATCTCCTTCCGGTTTTTTTCGTTTCATCTTATACTATTCCATTTCTTTGCTCCTCACTTGCTCCGGCTCTTTCCTGACTGATACTAACCAACCCGATCTCACCCCTCACAGCCGTTTGCGCCCCTGCCGATGTTATTCGTTCTCGGCTCATGTCTTCCGTATGCGTCCTTTCTTCTCTTTCCCCCTGTAGCCTCAGCCACATTAACTCACTCGCTCCTGTTGTCTGTAGTCCTCTCCCTCCGGCCCTCTCACCATCCTTAAATCCTCCCTCCAAAACGAAGGCATCTCATTCTTGTTTAAAGGGTGGACGCCGGCGTTTATGAGGTTGGGGCCTAATACAGTTTTGCTGTTTATCTTTTTCGAGGCGGGTTTTTTTAAACTTGTGATCTTCTTTCTCGACTTACCGGCCGTTTCTTTTCTAACAGCAACTGAAGAAAGGGTGGAGAACGCTATATTCGACATCGACGTCTTCATAGGACGCTAGAACTTTTCAATTTTAGAATCTAGAAGAGACTAGAAGATAGAAGACTCTTGGACACAGAAGATACAACTAGAGCGAAACGACTAGACGGATCCGGATTCTACTTGGATTTTCTTACCATCGACCGATGCCCGCCCAGCATCAAACCGTATACATCCAACACAACATGACCATCTGACTGGCTAGCAAACATCACACCCCTCAGTGCTCATGTATTTATCTGCTTGCTTCCCGCACTGTGCCTTCTCCTCGGTCAGACCCACATCCACACAATTCGTCACATCCTCGTCCTCATTTACCATCCACATTTCATATTATTTTCATACGCATCCTAGCCACCTTAAAGTTATTCGTTCCAGGACCTGTGTTTGCTTGCTTTACAAAGTATTTAGATGATGTATAATTGTCTTGTCTTACATTTTCCTAGTCCTAGTCCCCCTTTAAGTAGATACATGGTTATCCATTTATACGTATCTCAGCTACTTACTATCAAGATGAGCTTAGTTACATGCGTAGATAGAGCGTTCGGTATAGGTACAGTCTCCATCTACTATCCATCCATCTATCTGGAAGGTGCCTGCGTACGTCCGTACCTCAGCTTGCAATGTTACACACAACAAACACTACGCTTCCTTCACCGATTTCAAACGTAACCAAGTACTGTTCAAAAGCCCTCGGGACGAAAACCTTATTCGAAGGTAGGTTCTGAGAAGGGCACAGAGAAGCAGACAATGAAGGGAAAGAAACTGAACCTGATGAGCTTGAGTCTAAGTAAGCTTCTGTCATTGTCAAAGCATAATACCGTGAAAGGAGAGTCCGAGGATGAAAGAGAGAACGACGATTTGAAAAAAAGTCCGAGCTCGAATACGAGAGAAACTTAGGCTTGGAATGTGAAACAATTTGAAGCTTGAAAGTTGAGCCGAGTCTGAGCATTCAGGCTTCTGCAAACACAAAGAAACGGCGGTAGAGAGAAGATTTGAAGGAGAAACTGGCTTGATTTCGGATGCTTTGAAGGCTCGGGTCTTCAGGGTGAACCAAAAGTTTGCAACTTTAGTGAATTCGATGTCGACACGGGAGAAAGACGACACGGACGTATGGAAAAGATGAAAGAAGCAAAGTCCTTCCACTGAGTGAGTCATTATGACTCTTCGGATACTATAGTAGCGACCAGGGAGCCACTTGGAAGAATTCACATATATATACACGAGGTACCGCCAAGTCCGACAACTTGTTGAGATTGATAATGACTGGGGCTCAATTTCGGGACACGTAAGACCAGTAGTCCATGCATAGAAGGAAGAAACCGAGCCCGAGTCCGATCTTGAGCCTGAGGGAAGAGACAGTGCGCTGGCATCAAATGAAAGACAGGAGAAAGATCCAAAAAATCCGAGTCGCCAAGAGTATACAAGAAATGACAACCAGGGGAAAGCAAAAGCACGAGAAGTGGGTAGTCAAACCAGCGGTCCAACTTTGAATAAGGTAGTACTTATGAATTCTGTGCACTGATGGCATAGAATGAACGTTCGACAAACCAGTGATCAAACGAAATGTGGAGCAGGGACGGTAATATGTATCTTTGAATCCGACACTCGTAGGAATAGCACTAGTACTGGGCATCAATCTTTCACTAATTTTGGGGCACGGAAACAGTGACACGATTGCCCCAAAGGACGAGATTGGAGAAAAGCATAAGAGAGAAACCGCCCTTGAAGAATAATGGAAGATTAATTCAAGATGGCTCTTGGCAAGGAAGCAGACAATGAATAAGGTATCAAACCCAAGCTCGAGCTCGGAGGTTGAAAATCTGCGATGAAGGCCCTCCAAGGCGAGCTACGAATGATAAAGTGGGCATTTACTTGAAAGACAAAGCCGCAAAATTATCAAGTAGAAGTGGTTTGATCTAAGTGAAATCGATTGAGCGAATAGTCCTTGGAGTTGCAGAAACATTACAGGAAAATTATGACAGGAGGATAGACAATTTGCGCCCAGTAAATTGAGCGCTGTAATGCCCAGTTTCATTTGACCAGGTCCTTGGTTCAGTCCCCCGCGGAATACTATTGCGAGCATCGATGACGGAAACAAAAACCATACTTGGAGATGAATGTGAACTTTGATAACGCTCTTGGCTGGATGACGAACGGGAATACGGGAAGCCGAAGTGAAGCAGACAATGAGAGGTGAGAATTGAACCTGAACTTGAACTCCAGGAACGGCGGTAGAAACTTGACAGTAAAGCAGGTCAGCTTGACCACATCAACTCAAAATTTAGAGAACGCAACCAATGATGAACCGGTAATTGACTCAAGAACCAGGGATTCATGTCGTTTCGTTATCTGCGTATAAACGAGAATAAATGTCAGTGATACGTGGACTTCAAGATCCAACGTTCCATTAGTCTCGAGTGCGACTGTATCCGCTGGATACAGTCGACTCAGCGATCTATCGAGCCCGACCCTAGTAAGGAGAAATGATGTGAAGAAGTGTGCACGAACGGATAGTGCTCTGAGCAAGGTAACGAACAAATGGGATATGGGAGTTCGCAAGGGTGCTTAAAGAACTGAGCCTTGAACTGAGCCCAGGGAACGGCGACGAGGGAAGACTTCGGGAAGCTCGCAGCTCAGAATCAACTTTGATAGCAAAGGAGTCAGGACGGAGATGGGTCTAGAAGCTACTTTCAGTCGGATACAGTTGGTCAAGACATAAGTAGTCTAGAAGGGAACATCAGTACTGAAGCAGAGTGCAGTGAAAGATACCAGGGAAAAAATATCATACGTGTGTAACTTCAATTGAAACCAAAATAAACCGAGCAACGAGATTAGAACAGGACAGAATAAGGAAAGTTTTGGACGGAACCGAAAGCTGGGGACCTTCGAGTCCTGGGGTATCAGCTAGTATCTAGTTATCTATCTATTTCAGGAGCAGAGTCAAAATATAAACCTGGACATAGATTATAAAGCCTATTAACATCGCAACATCGAGAAAATTAAAATTTGCCAGTCCGCAGCATCGTATAGCTTAGAGTCTTCAATGATTTACAATTATAGCAATACAACATACAAGTACAAGTTTTCCAAGACTACTAAACACGCAAACATACAGGAATAGACATACATACACCAGGCTATTCTAGATATAAATTTACAACATCAGTTCACCGTTCTCGTAGAATCATGGTTCACACATTTCACGTCACTTTCCATGCCCAAGTGGGTCCTGAGATCGAGCAAGCTTCAGTTCACCAAACAGCAGGAAAGCAAACGAGAAGCACAACGCACCGATCGGGTCGCCCTCTTCGTGTCTTGCCCCAGTCCACAGACCAATCACTCCGAATTGCGTGCCCACACCGCCAACTTGTACGCCCTCCATGGTCCACTCGTCTCGTTGAGGTGTAGAAGCTTCGCTAGATATCTGCAAAGCCGACAATGTGTCAGAGAAAAGACGATCAAGAACAGATAATAGAATCTCACCATAGTCCACCTAACAGCACCGTCACCAATCATTCTCACTGTCCCCCGAGCACGACGATGCGCGCGGGCATCAACATCAGACCCTCTGAATTCCCCTTCGAAGTGTATAACAGGAAGAAGGTACACTAAAGGGTTATAGTCGGTCATGATGTTGCTGCGCTCTCCCGGAATTGTCTCTTTTTCCTTCCCTTTCCCTTTAGTCTCTTGATTTTGTTCCCTCTCAACATCTGCATTCACAACCTTGCTCGTCATCGCAGGCACAGGAGGTAATGTCAGTGGAGCTGCGACACGTTCGTAACCTGTTATCTTCAAGGCAATTGAAAAGACTCGGCACGTCTCTTGAATCTGTTCGATATCATGACGCATGGTGTGAGGTATTATGTTTTGGCGGTTGATTCGGAACTGTTGCGTTGCAGTAAGTAGAGGATGCGGATTAGGCTCACTTTGGCACGTACATTATGGACTTTTTGTGATGAAGAAACACTGCGTCAGCGCCAAAACAAGTAGTATTGACAAAAACTCACATAAAAGATCTCTGTAGTCCATCCAACACACGGCACGACTAGAGTGATTGTGAGTAATCATAGAATTATTGTTAGAGTAGAAAATAACATACAGCCAAACTCCAGCAACGCTGGCCCAATCCCACCCATCTACACCAGCAGTATTATTCTTATCTTCGTTACTAGAACAACCTGAGTCCCAGCTGATTGGTTGGTCAGACTCATCTTTGGCAACACCTCCTTGATTCCAACCGTCCCAAAAGCCAGGCATAGTCCCCATTCGCGAAGCTTCCAAACCACCATCTCGTCTGTCATGGGGATTCACAACTTGATCAGATGCTGAACTTCCTTCGATTATGTCCACTAGTGGTTCAACACTAATCCTTTCCAAATGATCTCTAGTCCCTTCGATAGCAGACACGCTCATGAACCACGGCCAACCAGCGGGCATGCCTCCGACACCCGTGGTATCGCCGGAGCGTAGTCTCTCTAGATCATTTCTTGCATCAACCAATCTCTCTTTAAGATTCTCCTCCACTATAATACGGGCAGCCGCAATAAACCCATAGTCTGGCTTGACAAGATGGGGGAATGGAGGATACATAGGATATGTGACATTCTCTTGACCATGAAGAGAGTAGTCTTCGTCCCCACTAGCGTTACCGTCGCCCTCGGATTGGGCGTCGGATCCTGTGTCATCATCTTCACCACCGTGAGGCTGAAAGTCCTCATCGTCATCCTCGTCGGCGGTATGCGCATGATTCAACAGGTCTAAGAGGTCGAAGACAAGATTATGAGTGTGCCCAGTCCCTTCGACACCTTCACCTTCGACTTCGTCCTCGCCTGATCCGTCCTCGTCATCTTGGTCCACTGCCTCTAGGAAATTAGGTCCCTGTATATATACACCAAAGTTGGTCACAATGGCACGCATGACATCGAGTGGTACAGCCGTTGCTTCGTGAGAACTAGAGCCCTCAGCGGTCTCTGCCGTACCCGGAGATCCATCATTGGCTGTGTCTCGGATGAGTCCTAGCATAGAATCTTGTTCATCCGAATCCAGAATGGCCGGGGATTCCTTTGCAGGAGCATCATCGAACACACCATCATCCGCGTCACTCAAATCCTTTACTTTTTCCTTGCCTTTTCGCTCCTTGGTTGTTTCCTTGGCCTTACTACTAGCCTTGGGAGATAATCCTGTTTTCTCTTCGTAAGGCAGAAAAGGACCCCACAACCGATCTTGAGCCAAAAAAGACAAGTTATACACTCGTCTTCGTGCCGTGGCCCGAGCTAACTTGCGTTGGCGCTCTGGACGCAATAGAGAAGGGAAAGACTGGATGGGTTTCTCGCCATCGAGTTTAGAAGAGCCAATGGAACCGGGAAACGAGGTCCGATTAGCCGCAGCGGCGACACCAACATCGGAAGGTAATGGAGTGGGTTGGGTTGTACTGGGGGATGAGCTGAATGTCACCTCATGGGGCGAAGAGAACGCTCGGAACCCAGCCTGTGTGATGAGTTTGAAGAAGGATTGTCCAGCATCTGATCTGTTCCACTCTTCCCTCAAAACTTGCCGCCCTAATGAACTCTGAGGTGTACCACTATCAACCAATTCAATAGGTGTGCGCCCGAGTAGTTTATGCGTCAATAGCACTGGGTACCCGTTGCACAAAATCTGGTTTATCCATGCGGTATTAAAGGACCTTGATATGCGCTCAGGACCATCCGACTCTTCATCGACAGCAAAGACGGGTGTCGACGTCGCAATGGTTGAGGTCATGGCTTTGAGGCTCTGAGTAAGTGACACAGACTATTCTATGTGAGCTGAGTAAAACACACGACTAACAAGAGCATACTGCATACCTCCAATGCCTGTTTTGAGATGGGTTTCGGTTGAAAGATAGTTTTTGCCTGTATTCTACGCTGAAATTCTGTCTTCCAATCAAACGAAACTGATTCATTCCAATCTTTGGTTATTGGCCTCTTTGTAGTTTTCAATACATTTCGGGGATCATCAAACGTCGTCAAAAAAATCTCTCTCCAGAGAGGGCCACCTGCAGCGTTCGTGTCCGAGTCTTGACCGTAGATAAGATTATGAAAGTATCGGCAAGATTGCGAGAGAGCCGCGATCGCTTCCGGAAAACCATATAGTGCGCAAGAGCATATTATCTGGTCAAATATTTCAGCGGGAAGTTCAAGGATGTAAGCTCTCGGTTTTGAACCCGTGCAGACTGTTGGTGAGTTCATGCAAAGGATAGTTGATGACCAAGAACGACTTCAGATTTGGGAATCTGCTTAGTAAGTACATGATGCCTCCTCTCGGTGACCTCAGAGCTCTCAGTTTTCGGCCCTCCAGGTTCCGGTCGTACCTCTTGTTGCGGAGCCGTGTAACCTACCCATTTTTGCAAAACAATACCCTCAACAAGAAAGTCTCCGATTGGATCACAGATCAAGGTACACTCGGGAGTCGAAATGCAGTTGCCCAACCGCTCAAAATACGAAGGCCCTGCTGTCGACTGTGCGAAGCTATCTACTGAATCAACTTGTCCTAGCTCACGGATCTTGTTGAAATACTCTGCTTCTGATGGAGTTTCTCGCCATGAACTTACTTCGGGTTTCCGACAGTTACCTTACCATTCTCGCTCGGTAAGAGCGCGCTCCGAGCTTGATTCGCATGATCACTTTCAGTCCCTCAGTGTCGGTAACGAGTCTCCGTTGACAATCGCGTACATTGGTCTCTACGGTCCGCGTACACCTCGGGAATCCTCGTTTTCTCCTCGAACCAGTTCATTGAACCTTTTCCCGGAGACTCCGTCGGAAAGTAGTATAAACAACGAACTGCGTACAAGGTGTTTCATGGTACCGACTTTTTTGTCAACAAGCAACCTTTGGGACCGCAGGTTCCATGTCCAGCTTTCTTGTCGTAGACGAATTAGACAAATCCTGATGATATGATTGGTCGATCTTGGCGCTTCTTCATTACACGGAGCGTAGTTCCGTTGCTGCGTATACTTAGCTACCTAACTCCCCGCATCCAAAAAATCTCTACCCCTGACAGACGGTAGCGGCCGGCGATGTTATGCCCCGAGTCCCAGTACAGTCTGACTCTGTGAAGATTTCATGGACTCGGCACATTGACATCTACTTCAACTACTAGACAGAATCAGGCTTCGAGGATCGGATATCGTTCTTAAACATCGGATCGGTATTTTTTTACGCCAGCCCTTGCCTCATCCGTCAATGAAGGTCACCGGATGTTCTGGCTCATGGACAGGGCTGGTATATAATACATTAGGATGCGGCTAACTAGGCGAACCAGTTCAGCTGCAGACAAAAATCGGTCAAGGACGAAAATGAATCGTAGAAATTCGGAAGTTGCACACTTGTTTGACTGTTTGCCAGACATGATCGTGTTATTCTTGCTAAAGCATTTTACGGTTTCATAGCATATGTACTTCCCTGACCCGTAATTTCACGACGTCTTGTATTTTGGAGTTGGGTGGCATATTGTATCCTCTCTCTGTGTTATGCTCTGGTTCCGTGCTCGATATTGCGAACTCGATGCGCCAACAATTCAAGAGTTCCGCACACTCCCGCTCTACTCGTTTTTAGACTGTTGTTCCTTCCGCAGCAAAAGAAATCCTGGCTGTCGTCGACAGATATCCCATGCCTCCCCGCCTGGAATTACATCTATTTTGATCTTAGTGCCCGTATCCGTGTCCTAGTTCAGTAATCGATGCGCCTGTTTCGTAGCTAAATGAAAGGGCCATCTTTTGGTATTCTGATGGATTCAAGTCCGTAGTCGGTCGAGAAAAATACACACTGCATTCCCGCGTTAACTCGGACTCAGCTACGTGTTTCCTCTTACTCAGGTTGGCAGCCTGCCTACAGATCCATCGACTCTTGAAATGCCAGCGGCTCTTCGGAAATGATACGGCGGGTGGTATTACTTGTCCTATCATTGGTGTATTCATGGTTATTTTGTTCCTTCTGTTATCATGAGACTTAATCTTGGTACAGAAGTGGAGTAACTTGGTTGCGGGGAAGATACGTCTGAGAAGCATCGAATCTAAATTTGTGCTCGCTCCGAGTAGCGGTATTAATTTTAGCTGTACACTAGCACGACCCGATATTTTTCCGGGGTCCAAATCTTGTTCTACAGGGACTATCCTTTATGCTAGTTCCCATATTCTACTTATAATTCAAGAGCAAGATATTTTCGTGTTATAACGTCGACGTCGCCTTCCTGATTGACCCATCGCTAACGATGTCTATTTGAAACGGAGTGTTTCAAGCCATTACATCGTACCGATGTGCAAACGCAAGCAAGTCAAGAAATATGTAGATATCGTTTAGAGTAATTGCAAGGTCAATCTGCGAAGACGGATTTAGGACGGACTCGGTCTGTGTGAGCAATCAGTACTTCCTCATAAACTTGTGAGAACAGGGCAACACTTGGCAGCACGAGAAACAAGAGACGAAAATGGCTGCTTCACTGCTTCGTCCACGTCACATGAATTCGAAAGATCAAAATAGCACTTATGCACTTGCCATTTTATCTCTAAATGCTGTAGTCAAACTAGTTCGTCGATCTCTTGAAATTTCAGTGATGCTCGAGTCATCGCGCTATGACCGGAGAAATTTCGTAAACTTCAATGGAAAAACACCAGTGTCTCGAGGACTTCTCGGTGATGTATGTCCAACGAACGATCAATAACTAAAAGAGACATTTAACTGACTCACCAGCGTAACAAGCACGTGTAGTACATGTTTCATAGATTTTCACCATGAAGTCGTTTGCAGTGAGTGGGATGTTCATCGTAGTCGCTTTCGGGCCTGCGAGGCGCAACCGAAAGTCAAAGCTGTTTCTCTCGCCTTGGCAAGGCACCACAGTGCAGATCCTCTCGAGGTAATCTGCCAAAAAATGTCTTGGCGATTCGAGAACCACAGTTACAAGCCAAGATGATGCACGAAGTCCAGTCTATAGATTTGGAAAAGAGCGACTTCGCGCCAAGCGTTTCTGGCAAAGAAGGAAGGAATTTGATACTAATAGTTGGAATAATAGAACGTTACCGTGGAGAAACTTCAGACCGAGTCGACAATGGTCATGGTAGCAAGCAGAATCGTTCAATAGAACCAGTCATTTTTAGGATTAAATGCTGAGTGATAATAGAACGCACCATACGATTGGAATAATGCTTCAAGTGTTCAGGATTCCACTCTTGCAGACACAATACGGGCCCCGGTATAACAGACCAAATTTCCGATACGTGTTCGAGAGTAAATGGAAGAGGCAGAATATCATTGGGCCATCCAGCTGGCTAATATAGGATCAATCATGTTTCTCCGATTCCGAGATTGGCAAATGGATTTCCCCAGAAAGAATATTGTAACGGACCAGCTAAGTATGTCTGTTGCTGATGACATCAAATTTACAGATGTTTATTCAGCTTACAATTTGACTTCTAACTCTTTCTGCATTCGTACATTCATGGTCGTTCCTTGCTTTCCGATTCTTCTAACTCCGTTTCGCCACTTCCGAAAGTCGAATCAGTCCAAGCACGTAGGTCCTATCAACGCCGATGACAATAGCAATCCTGTCATATCGACTTCAACTGCCGACTCCGGTCTTCCCGATGATTCTTCCTGCGTCTTTTGTAGAGTGTCCCCAAATGGTTTCAACATTGTTTGGCAGGTTAGTCACTCACCACACGCTGGTCCAAATACAAAAAAAATATGTTCAATAGAATGAAGAATTCATAGCCTTTCTGGATCGCAGTCCGGCCTGTTTGCATCATGTTCAACTCATTCCCAGGCGGCATATCGGTGCACTACGTACATGTTCTGTCACGTTGAACCTACTGATATCTTTTTACATATGTAGGTAGCGTCAGGGAACTACGAAGGCCTGATGCTGAACTCTGTATGCGATCTTTCGCAATCCTAATGAATACCTTCCCGACAATTAATTTCTCATCTATAAACAGTAAAGTCAATGCTTATTGTTGGTCACAAGATTCTGGATGGTCTAGGGGTGGACCCCTCCATGAGAAAGTATGTGTCCGAACAGACAACGGAAGACTGAAGACAAGAACGTCTGCAGAATGGGATTCCATATACCTCCTTTCTACTCAGTAAAGCACCTGCATCTTCACATCCAGGCGATGCCATACAAGTCATTTATGAAATCATTCAAGTATCGAGTCACCCTCGGCGATAATTCACACCGTAAAGGATTTAGTTGGTTTATCGAAATCAACCAAGCTATCTCTGTTCTAGAATGTGGTCACCGTATAGGGATCTTTCCTTGCTAGCACCATCCAGCATCCAGGTACAAATTTTACTATCCTTCTCCTGATGGATTCCCAAGTGCTGATGAGGTGGACGATGATGAAGAGAGCGTCATTTTTTGAGAACATTCCTCCTCTAGTAAAGTGGTATCCAACACAGCGGTAACCGGTAAGCAAAGATCTTTCTCAAACCGGCGACTTTGTGGTACGCAATTGGTCTAATAATAGCTTTTCTGAAGGTGTTCTGTTTACTATCGGGATATGGTTTCTCTGTCTAGAATGTCATCACTCCTAATCTATTTGACCAGCTTGAACTGGTTTGGTTTTGGTAAAATTTTGTACTGGAGACCGAACCAGGAACGTCTACGTTATTTTGGTCTTCTGAGAAACAGTAAGCTTTGGAGGCATTTTGATGCGATAAATATGAAACGCCGTTCATGTCAGCTACCCCGCAGATCGAATCTCTCATCATCTCATAGAGGTCACGGAGAACTGAGCGAGCATGTGGTTTCCGAAAACTTCCTGCAGTCATTCGCGGATGAACCAAGCTCACCCTCGATTTCGATCTTGAACCAGGAGGCTATTGCTCCAAGTTCTCCCGACTCGCGTCCGTTCTCTTCGATTGTAAATGACGTATAAATAGGGACACTCTGAACTTGAACTGCTCAGGACGCCAGGAAACCTCTTGTACCATGATCCAGCTCTCGTTTGTTCTGTGCACTCTCCTACTTGGACGATTCGCGGCCTCTGCGCCAGCTGCATCTTCAGTCGCGTCCTCAGCAATCTCTTCTGTTGCCATATCCTCTGCGCCTGCAGTATCGTCGGCTGCTTCTTCAACAGTTGCGCAAACCGCGTCTTCTACTGACTCTGGGGTGGATGCTACAGCAACAGTCCCTTTTGCAAGCACAAATCCCAACGTGCCTCTATGGGGGCCTGACAGTGACCCCTCAGTCCCTGCACCCGAGCGTAATCAACTTGGTGCTTCGATTCTCGGTCCAGATAATACTCCAATTGACCTTCAGAATCCGGATTTGTTGGGTAAGGAGAACATTTGACATGCGACCCGTTTCAGTACTGATACATTAGCGTTTTGAATTATTAGCACCACCAACTAGCGACCATGGATCAGTGTAACTATCTTTCTGACTTTATTCTGATTCTTCACATTGACGTTGCGAAAAAGTGACAATGCCAAGTGGCCTTTTTCATTGAGCCATAACAGAATGCAAACCGGTGGATGGGCACGTCAGGAGAATGGTACGTTCACCTTAACATATCGAATGAAGCTGGTTGACAATCTGCTCAAAAGTCGGGGTGCTACCTATTGCCCAAGGTGACCGCTATTCGACATGTAAAGCAATCAAGTACTGAATCCCAAATCTTCATAGCTATGGCCAGTGTCAACATGCGTCTTGAAGCTGGTGCCATCCGGTGAGAAATGACTTTGCTTGAGAAATTGCTGGTTCTGAATCGTGTATAGTGAACTGCATTGGCATAAGACCTCTGAGGTAAATGTGTTGGTTACTACCGCTCATATTAGCACTGAACAATCTTCGTGACCAAAACAAAGTGGGCATACGTTCTAAAGGTCAATCTAGATTAATTGCCTGTTTTGGGTTAGCATCTCATTCCGAATTATCAGGGAACCACCCAAGTTACTTCTGTCGATGCGGAAGGACGTAACTTTGTTGCGAACGTTGTGCGTAGAACCGTTACCCACCCCTGCTTTCATTTACGTATCCATATTATCAGGGACCTGGAGATCTGTGGTTCTTCCCACCGGGAATTCCTCATTCACTTCAAGCAACTGATGATGATCCAGATGGTTCTGAATTCATTCTGGTGCGGATATCTTCGACATGACTAGAGCATGCCTTAATGTGTGAATAGATCTTCGACGACGGAGCATTCAGCGAAGACGCTACATTCTTGGTATATTCCCACTTTATCATTACGAATCTGTTCTAAGAATATTTTATACAGCTGACAGACTGGCTTTCCCATGTTCCTGCCGAAGGTAAGTCTTGTACACTGTTGCATCACACTACCCTCGACTGACATTTGTTCAGTTATTCAGAAGAACTTCCAAGCCAGCAAGGGAGCCTTTGATCATATCCCAGCTCAGGAACTGTACATTTTCCCTGCCGGTAGGTAACCTTCAGAAACCCGTTGTCTCCTTTGGCTAATACAGCCACGGTAGCTCCCCCTCAGTCCGATACTCCTCCTGACAGTCCACAGGGTCAAGTTCCAAACTCCTTTGTCTTTGAGTTATCTAAGATGAATGCTACGCAATTGAGTGGGGGATCTGTGAAGATCGTAGATTCAACGGTCTTCCCCGTTTCGACCACTATTGCGGTTGCTGAAGTTACGGTAGAACCAGGTGCAATGCGGTATGTAAATTACGACTTCCCTTTCTTTCCTCCGACTTAACTTCGAATTTCTAGGGAGCTTCACGTGAGCATTATTGGAATATATACTAATTTCAGTGACCTAATTCCTTCCCAGTGGCACCCAACTATGGACGAATGGAGTTTCTTCCTGTAAGTTCATTCTCATGACATCCCTTCATTTTCTTGGTCCTGACAACTCCGCAGTGCGGGTGAAGGTCGTGTGACTGTCTTTGCTTCCCAGGGCAATGCGAGAACATTCAACTACCAGCCTGGTGATATCGGTACAGTCCAAGACAACATTTTCAGAATCAAAACCTAAAGCATTCTAAAACAGGATACGTCCCCGCCGCGATGGGCCACTACGTCGAGAACACGGGAAATTCCACATTACGCTTCCTCGAAATCTTCAACACCGGTAGGTTTTTACTACTGACATTAATACTAGCATAAACTCATGCGCAACCATTACAGATCGTTTCCAAGATATCAGTCTTAACCAGGTGAGCACAATTCAGAATATTCTTCCGAATGATACTGACATGGTGAACCAGTGGTTGGCCTTGACCCCACCTGAGTTGGTCAAAGCCCATTTGGCACTCGATGATGAAACTATCTCTCACCTTTCGAAGACTAAGCCTACGGTTATTGGATGAAATATCGCACGAACTCACGAAATATGCACGATTTCACGTCTAATTTTCTCAATTCCTGTACATTACTAGTAGTCACGATTGCCCTAAAATTCAATCCATTTCGAATTCTAACTTGCGTCCGGTGTTGAATCGGGTGAGCTGGACGAGTAAACACGCGTAGTCTGAGAGCCAAGAGGATAGGCTAAATATAGCTCAAAAAATGAACATAATTGAGCTATAAATAAATTTAAGGAGATATCTCGAGTCTCGACTATGCACTGCCCGGCACAAATCACCGCGTCGAGGTAGCATGATGCAAACAAGCACCGTTCACGACAGCTTAAGGCTTGAAGCTCGAAGTCTCTGGTCATATTTGCATCTTGCTCATTCCGCGTCAGAAATCCTACCTCAGAGAGGCAGAAACTTTGGAGGGGAAAAAGTCAACTTGACTAGCGATTACTATCAGCTTGAGCCTAGTAGTGAGTTTGAAGAACCAAATGTTCATACATCTATCTAAAATACTGTTCATCAGCTCTAGGGTATAATGTTGTTTATCTTTGTGGGTGTTGGTGTTGTCAGATCGGTAATTGCAAGGTAGATTGGCATTCTGAGATGAGGGAAAATCTGAAGATTCACAGCCCTCCTAGGATCCAGCATAGGCCGCATCCTTGAAAATTCACCGAGATCCGGGTCGATTGGCTTAGATACAGAAGCTACTCAAGCGTAGCTCTTTCCCTATACGGGATGTTGGAACGGCAGATAGTCTAACTTTAGTGCATCGGACCTACTTCCTAATGAACCAGCAGGCGAACGGTCCGTTTCAGGTGATTCGTACAAGTCCATATCTTGGTTCAAGAGTGAGTTGATGAGCCAGTGAAAAGACGCTAATATCCGGTCCCGATGTGACGTATCTGGAAGAAGGACGATAGCAAACGACCCAGCTCAGTCAGTCTGGAGAGGGTGGGTAAGGTCCATGACTGGGGCTATATAAACCCGCGCAGTGTAGCTTACGCCTCTCGTGCACATATCCAATCATTCGCACCTAGAATTCCCATTGCCAAAGAAGTGCCTGCTACTCCGTTTCCATCCTTTGTTCAAGTGCAGTGAGGTCGCTAGGTACTTTAACACGGTGGACGAGGTCAGGGTGGCAGGAGGACAACCATTTCATGGTGCTGGTATGAGAGTCATGCATGTCCCTGAAGGGCGCCCAGGAAGGAACGGAATGGATGGTTTGGCTATCGGCACATGGCGTCGTCACGAAATAGACACTGCCAGCAGACACCCGAAAACCAACAGGCACCGACAAAAGTAGTGATCTGGAACTTGGTGATCAATTCACACAAATACTTGCACGATGCAGTATTCATTGGCCTAGAAATCAATTGATTAAATGCATATGCGCAATCACTATTTGTTAGACTGTGATGTCTGGTACTGGAAATATTGCAGCGGACAGTTGTTCAAGTGGCACTTTCCAGTGACGTTCGTAGTGACAACGCGTAGATAGAAATTCCCTGCCATTAAAACTTAAATATAAATGGTGGCAGTAGGATCTGCGAAGGACATGTCAGGTTCAAGGAATTGGAGAGAATTTAATTAACTCACAGACGCCTTGGAATGATTTATTCTTAGTCCTTCCTTGATCCCACCAGGTAGGACTCGCTCAACATTCTTGCCTAGCCGTCCAATACCATTCAGTCTTTCGCGGAAAAGGTCTGATGTGACTTCGACCGTCTCCGCCCAGGTCTATGATTGCGTACGTCGGAGCACTGCGTACTGGGCGGGACTTCTGGCGCAGTATCAGCTTTAACTCCCAATCGTTCCAAGACAGTTTCATATACCAGTCTTCTTCAAGGCCATCGACTTGCAGATGCTGTTCCTACGCAACTTTGATGAGCACTACAGATGGCGAGACCGCAGAGACCGAAGACGGGAGTCGCAGGTGAGCGTATACAAGATCGATAGCAGCGACCTGTAGGCCATTATGATGGTCTACTCCTTCAAGAGCTCCAGACAGTCAGCCCTTTGATTCATGACCAACAAGATATCCAGCATCGTGCAGAGACAGGAAACCCAGCCAAATTAGGAATAATGCGGAGCGTATCGTCGGGCGGGATGTTGGTTCTTACGGAACCACGTCGAAACTATCGCGAAGGCTTATTCCTTCAGCACCCTTTAGCGGCCTCGTGGATATGATGTAGGTCGCCTTGGTTCCGCAACGCAAAATGGACGTGGCTTGAGGTGTGTACACTTTGGAAAGTTGAAGGATGGCGTTTTGCGGTGACGTCTGGGGCTTGGTGGGTCTCCGAATCCTCTTGGCATATTGATAACCGTGTCCCACAATCGTGAACAGAAGGGCTGGTACGGTAATGGGCTGCAAGCAAAGTTCCTTAGTCTGGACCGCAAGAATTGTGACGAAACGCACTTACTCCTTTACCTGCTCAACCACGGTCCCCCAGTCTACCTTTAGCAGAGCATCAGGATGCTGGGCGGTTTTTGGCTTTTGCGTAGACGCATATCGCAATTTGCAGATATTCTGAATAAATCCAGATTTTTCGTCTGCAGACTTCGATGTACTACTATAGTAACATTCAGAAAAGATGACAAGTCTCGCTGAATTGTCGATACGCACTGAATACGCGAGCATCCACACCGAAGGCTGCTCCAGGTAAGTTGAATGCATTGGTCAAAGCAAAAAGTTGAAAAGCTGTAGAGGTTGTGCCGTTCGGACGCCGACGGTGTTCGAATTCTACGCGACTGAATCTCGCGCCTTTCCTCTCTTAAGTCGATGGTCCCGTGTGCGCGCTATATCTTTCTCACTTTCTCTTTAACACTCAAAAGTTCTTTGAAGATGGTATGAATTCCATTAAGTATTCCAATACTACTGCTTTAGATCATCTAATTTCGTGTATCTCAAGAGTTCTATTTGGTATACTCCTGCAAGTTGCTGCCCCGCCAAAGCCGAAAGAGATGTTAAACGTGTGTCAATGTTGAATTTCCATCGAAGCTGTCATCGATACTTTTCTTGTAGCTGTGCCCAATCTTTTTCATTCCTTCAGTCTTGACCTTTTTCAACAATCTCGCAATCGCATCAAGACCTAGCGTATGGAATCAGAAACGTCATTCTCGAAGAAAAGACGTCATACTCACCCTTATCTAGGTCCTCCATAGGTGGGCCAAACGACAAACGCACAAAGTGGTGGCAAGGCGAGTTGAACAAGTTCCTTCGGTGGGACGGATTGATGTCAAAGAATATGCCAGGGATGACGATAGTCTGCTCTTTCAGCAACTCTTCAAAGAAAGTCTGCATAGGATTAATCTATCAGTTCTCGGTTCGTCTTCGACGCAAAAAAAAAAAACAGACCAATCCGTTGTTGATTGGTGGAGGTAGCTTTTCAAGGTCGAGCCAGATGTAGAATGTGCTGTTGGGTGGGACGGCAACATCGAGATGCATTTCATGCAAGCGTGCCAATACGTGGTCCCTCTTCTTCTTGAAATGCCGCTGGAGTGCAATCTTAAACCGCTTGTTAGTCTAATCTCGTTCCCAGAACAAATAAGCATGATGTATTCACTTTCTCTTGCTGAACATGTTGCGGATCAAGGAGAGGAATAGCAGCAAGCTGAAGTCTACAGATACAAGATCAGCAAGTGGTCGTAGTCAGGAATGCGCAGCAATGACTTACGGATGATTCGCACCCCCGTCCAAAAATCTAATACTTATGAATAAAAGCCCAAAAGGCGACGAAACGCAGAGTAACTTACGATCCAGACTGCGACAACGCTGTGATGAGGTTTTTCGGGCCGAGAACCCAGCATACACGCCAACCAGGCAAACGCCAGTTCTTCGTTAAACCATCGACAATGACGATCGCGTCCTAGACAAGCTTTCAGCGTTCCAGTTATGGAAAGGCCCTAGTTTACTCACCTGGTTAACGTCTTCGACGTATTCCGCAGAAGAAACAGACTTTCCAAAGTCTTTCTCGTGGTCGGGGTAAATATACCAGGAATAAAACTGGATTCAGATATTCAAAATCTTGTCAGCGTATCTATAGCCACAATCACTAACCTCATCAAGAATGACCGTCGTTCCTTCTCTTCCAAGAGCGACGAGCTCTTTGAGTTCGTTGCCTCTGCGAGAATCGCAGTTAGTCTAGCCATGAAAACGACAGTGACGGGGCTTACTTGATGACCTATGGTGCGCGTTGAGCTAAGTAACAGCCTTCCTACATAACGAATTACGTACCTGACCAGTTGGATTCCTAGGATTGGAAGCAAGGATAACGGCAAGTCCTTGCGTTTGGATATCTCTCTATAAATTCGTTGTCTTAATATCGCGGTGACAGGATCCTGTAACCAAACACCCTACTGACCTTTGTTTGCTCAATATCCAAACGGTATTTGTTCTGCGGCAACAGTTATTTTATTAAATTATTGTAAAAGGTCAAGGCATGTTGATTTACCTTGGGGTCAAGACTATCTTAAAGCTGTCAACAGAGATGACAGGAATAGATATAACAACTCACGCAGTAGGAACTGGTACAAGTCTTTTGAACGCGCTCAGCATCTGATCGTAAGCCGTATAATCCGGTATCTGGTAAGACTAGAATGGCGATGTAGATGTCAACAACTGGCTGATGGTGTTACAGAGATTGAATTGGTACTTGCCGTATACACATCTCCAATCACTGCACCGACTCTCGAAAGCCCGGAACGACCACCAGGGACAATACACACATTTTCGTACGTGTACTGGCTTTTCTTTCCCTTTCTGTACGTATGGTTGTATAGGTCTGCTACGGCTTCACGCAGAGCTGGTTGTCGGTAAGTGAAAAAGTGTATAGTAAGAGACCAAAATTAGTAAAGGACATCAAAAATAGATCACAAGGACCACCACGATGTGGTCCCGCAATACAGTCAGGTGTCCGCATCAATGGTGGTAACATTGTGTCACTGACCTTTGACCCCGGTAGTTGGGGCGTACTCCAGGGAATCAAGAGGCATAGGAATGTTGTCAGGACGAGGGTGAGCGTTCGGGATAGGGCCGACTTCTGGGGCACCTTGACCTAGGTTGGCCCATGCATGAGAGTTGGTGTAACTGAAGCCATTTGCAATTGCACTAGAGAGCCTGCTGTTAGCGGACTGTTGAATGCGAAGGTTCGGACGGGACACACCGGTCGCTACAGTAAATGACCTATTGGCAATCTATGTAAGAGGCGTTGCAACTCGAGGCGAAGACGGGCTACTTACTCCGGTACTTCCTGGATGTTCAATGCCTGGGACCGTCTCCTCTTCCTATGTGACATGTTCATTTCAGTTGCGTGGTGGAGTCGTAGAGGGGAATCTTACGGGGTTGACGGTCTAAGAGAAGGAGGATTAGAGCCCAAGAAAACTAAGAAAGATATTAGAAACGCACTTGGGGTAGTACACCTTTTGGCTGATGCCCGACTTGTTGACGGAAAATCTGGATGATGGAAGCTGTGGGCGGTATGCACAACGACCTGCATTGAACCGTACCTGATGCGCCTCCGAGTCCTTCTCGTGCCTGTAGTGCCTCATAACATCGAGTACCTGGTCGAATACATGAGTGAATGATTTCCCTCGAGGAAGATGCCAGGGACCATGATGGACGGTCATTGTGGGGGTATGAAGGAATGCAAAAACGTACAAAGTCTTTAAATCTAAAAGGAGTGCCGGGACGTGAAGAAGGACGTGAAGAGGGACGTGAAGAGTGTGCGCTGAGAGACATGCTGAGTTGGCTTGATCGATTGCAAGTGGTGGTTGGGAACAAGGACAAGTATATGCATGATGCGGATGCGCACTCTATTTTTGACCTGAGCACGTGCGATTCTTCAGACGCGTCTCTTTATTTAGGGGCTACACGCGTGTTCTTGGCTTTATCTCGCGCACACAGGTGCTACTATCCATCTTTCTGTGTATACGTAGGTCGGTCACAATAGAACGGACGTTAAAAAGAACTTGCTTTTTCATATCTACAATCGATGCAACTTCACAGTCATTAAGGCAAAAAGAGCGCGAGGTCAGTGCGAGAAAATTACCATTCGCTGCCTAAGAGAGAATAAGAGATCGATTCACCAGAGGCTTGTATCAAGTTGGGATGTCAAACAGCATCCTGCCCTGCTGTCGATGTGATCCTATAACAGACATTTCACTGGTATGGAGCCCATTCCTCGCGGTATAGAGCCTAAAGACAGCGTAGAAACGCCTCCAAAGCCACGCGTTCAGCGCAAATCGTTTACCTCAAAGCATTTGAACAAATGCTGATTTAGTCTCAACATTATCAGAAGCAAAAAGTCGTGGAGTTTGAAATGAAAAAAGGTGTTTGCAAGTCTACAATGCTAGACTCTTGAAATAAAGAAAATATGGCATTGTGAAAGCTGGCACACGACCACCTAGCTATTCGATCATTGAGAGAAGGTGAACATCTATATTCCGTTCGGGAGGCGATTGCACTACATACCCTTCTCCACGTGCTGAAGACATCCACATACGATGCAGCTGTTCAGTCATCCAGTAACTATCCGCCGAGCTTCACGGAAAAGAAATGTACCCCACAACCAATTCACGACGCTAGCAAAAAGTTGGCCAAGAGGTTACCACACGGATCTTGAGGTTGAGAGTCACGCTTCATGATGAAAACCCGTCGTACTGGTCCATCCCAAATTGTTCCGAGAATCTATAAATGCTCAAGGATTGCGATAAGGTCAACAGCAGATAACCAGTAATACACCAGGAACGTTCATGGCTATGGGTGGCTGTAGATTGTAGTAAAGCGGAGAGGAACAGCCCAAGCTACGTGGACGTCGAGGAGTCGGAAAACGTGATACCAGCAAAGCGCCGGAGCTTGCAACATCGCATCGTATGCCAGTATAAATACCTTCCCGACCGTTCGGGTCCTTCGTTTCTTCCTCTCATACACTCTGCAGTAAATCTCTAAGTTATTTTTGCAGTCATGTCCCCAATCGCCAATCGATTTCTCAAGGCACCCAATACTGCATCGGTAATTTTTTTTTCTCGCGCGTCCTTCAATGCATTTAACTGAAATGACGTCTATGTAGATCGTAGGATGTCCATTCAGGTAAACTTTCCTTCTCCAGCATATCACAACCTTCTCTAAAGATGCATTTGACCCGAAATTTAGTGGTGGTCAGGTATGTCATCCTACGTTCCGAGTTGGACAATTTTCTTATTCTTCACAGCCCAGAGTCGGTGTCGACGAGGGCCCAATCCATCTTGTCGAAGCAGGCCTTATTGATCAGCTTACCGGACTCGACTGGAAAGTCAACTTTGACGGCCACCATCAATTCGAGGAAATCACAGCTCAGAACGATCCACCTATCGGTAAACTGAAAAACCCTCGATTTGTTTCCAAAGTCTGCGAGTCTGTTGCAAACGTTGTCGAAGGGCATGCAAAGAAGGGAGAGCTTCCGGTGACTTTGGGCGGAGACCATTCTTTGGTGTGTCCCTTTAGTGCTTTGCTTAACGAATCATTTCACTCACTAGATTTGGATGATAGGCAATGGGAACCATCTCAGGAACTCTAGCGTAAGAGCGTTTGTCACGACACTAAACTCACGTTTAATTATCCTTGCAGTGCCCATCCCGACGCTTGTGTAGTTTGGATCGATGCTCATGCCGATATCAACACCGCAGAGACCACAGATTCTGGCAACATCCACGGCATGCCCGTTTCCTTCCTCATGGGTCTTGGCGAATCCATTCCCGAGTTTTCTTGGGTCAAGCCAGCCTTGAAACCAGAACGTATCGTTTACATCGGTCTTCGAGACGTTGACGCTGGGGAAAAGCGTATTCTCAAGGAGAGCGGTATCCGGGCTTTCAGTATGCACGAAGTCGACAAGTATGGTATTGGAAAGGTTGTAGAGATGGCTTTGGACCATGTCAACCCCAACAGAGACCGTCCTATTCACCTTTCCTTTGACGTCGACGCGTTGGATCCGTCTGTTGCGCCCTCGACGGGCACACCGGTGAGCTTTTTTGTTACCGAAACGAGAATGCCCACTCAAAACTGATTCCACAATAGGTTCGTGGTGGACTCACCTTTAGAGAAGGCCACTATATTTGTGAGGCAATTTGGGAGACTGGTTGCCTCGTCGCTCTAGATTTGATGGTGCGCAACTTTTTCATTACTGTATATTGTTTAACTTCACGTCTTGTTTGGTCCTTCTTCTAGGAGGTCAATCCGTCTCTCGCAGACGCCGATAGTGTCAAACAAACCGTAGCTGTAGGATGCTCCTTGGTGAGATCAGCTCTAGGTACGCCTTTCCTTTCATCGTCCTTTCTCTCTACTAGAATTTATATGTTCCCAATATAGGAGAAACTTTGCTGTAGAAGAACTAGCGTGAAGCAATGACTTTACCCTCGCAAGCATCATCATCATGTTAAATGCAATTCATGTAATATACACATAGAAATACAATACGATTTACAAGAATTCATATCGTTGCTGGATCATCCGATTGATCATTAAACTTGAACGCGCTACATGTAGTCCATTCAAACTACAAAGACATTAGCTCAATGACGACGCTATCAAGCAAAAGAACATACCCCGCCACGGCCATATTCAATATGCTGATCCCTCTCGGCCTTGAGGACAACAAACCGACGGTACTCGTGCATTATTGCAGGTTGTATTTGCATCATTTCAAGGTCTGCAGATATCTCGCGCTCCAGTGTAGAGTGCCATTGTGATTCCGAAACGTTGGCATATTTGACTTGAAACTCGTTGATGCAATATTCCAAAATATCGCGAGGACTCCGTATGATTGACTCGGTTTGCGCCATTACCCAATCGTCTGTATCAGATTTCCACTCCAATTGCCCTTGTCGCAAAAGGTCACTAGAAAATTCCTTCCAATCTTCCAGCTTTCGCGGAACTGTATCTCTGGGAATGGTGCTGGGAATGCAGGTGTGTCGTTGAGGAGGTGCACGCATCAAGGCAATCTTCCCTTCGTCGATGGCTGTCAAAAGAAAACGGAAGACAAACTGGCCACTACATGCAATCAGGTAAAGAACAGGATTCTTCAAGTTCATCACACATACCGATCAAAAGCGAGCAAAGGGTCTTCTTCTCCATAATGAAGCTTTACAGCCAAACCAAGGACAGAGGGAATTATATATCCAAGCCATAATTGATGATCGTCGACCTCGCATATCCTTTCAAAGATAGATATTGGATCTTCAACTAAAGCGCTGGCCGTAAATGTCATTATGCCACCTGTGCAAGTATAAGTCACAGAAAAACTCGGTGACCAAGTGGCCCTTACCGATAGGATATATCTCATGGAAACCTCCACGGTAATGACTGTCGTAGGGGCTGGTGCCAAACAGAATAAACATCGTTTCCATCGTTTGTGTCCGCAGGTCAACTAGGCTAGGGATTTTTGATAGGCTCGGCAGAGAGCTGACGTGGATAAATATGGCCTTCAACTTCAGTTGATAGGTGGTAGATTGCACGGCGTCTCTGTACGTCCGAAGAACAGACTGAAGCAGCTCAGTTTCGAGATCCTTGGTCTTGAATTTCCTCTCGTCCGACCAGATGCAATATGTCCTATCTGCAAAGCCCATATAGGAATGAAGCCAGTAGGGGTACTGAAGTACGCGTAATGCGTCGTTAAGAAAGGGGCTTCTCTTTGCAAGGCTTTCCTGCCAAGACTTTGGTTCCGAGTTACTCTGCTGCGAGTCCTTCCTAGACAGCTGTGCTTGCTCTAAGCGATCCTTATAAGGCCGAAGCCAGTCGGGAGGTCGCTCCGACACTGCTACAGACCAGGGCAGAAGTGCGGCGACAAGGATAGCTGTTCGAGAGTATTCAGAAGGAATTTGGAAACGCCTTAACAAGGGTGCCAGTTTTGGGGGGAAGAAAAGTACTTGGGCCACATGTCTTTGATCCAAAAGGATCGGTACCAGCAAACACTGACCAACGGTAAGTCTTTTGTAACATCGCTTAATCTAATACTATCAACTTACCAGCTGTTTGTAAAGCATGAATCCAGCAAGCTTATTGAGCGACGTCTTTCCAGCCTCATCTTCCGCACTGAGACATGCCAATTGTTGCACAGGTTTGCATGCCAATAAAATGTTGTCAACATGGCCCAATCGAAAGAAGGAACGAAACTTGAGTGTTGTGGTAGACGCTGGCATTGCTACAACAAATGGCATGCCTTCGGATACTACCTGTGTTGTGTCAGTCAAAATAGCCTGCTCGCATAAGATTTCGGCCTTTTCTCCGTGTTCCAATTCGATCTTGCCTGTCCATTTCCACTTCCTCTGTATCCTTTAATCATGGTCAACGGAAATGAAAAAAGAGGAAGAACCAGGAAGCGACAAACTTGTTCGAGGGAAGAAATATAGAGGTACGGGGGGTAGGAGCTTTTACTTGACTGGTTTCAGACGAAGACGCAGAAGGTTCCGGCAAGCTTACAAAAAATGAATATTTGAGCAAGGGAATGACATGACAACATACATCATGTTGTCCAAAAAGTTTTGTGCCTCGAGATTTGCATCATCGGACTTTGGGCTGGTCAAAAGTTTATTCAGTAAAGAGGCCACGAAGAAGAAATAAGACGTACTGGACAGTTGGAGAAACCAAATTAGACTCCAAGCCAGGTACTTCTTCGAAAGTGGCAGGAGCCTCGTCAAACAAACCATCGACATCATCAACAGGCGATTGGATCATAGGCATGTCGGTGATAGAGCCAGTATTCGAGTCAACAGAGGCAATAGAAGTAGGAACCGGTGCTGGAGGGCGTACAGTCGATGAGGTTTTTCGTAAACGAGGGTCTTGCGGCACCGCAGGAGCTGGCAATGTCACTGAGTGAGAAGGGGTAACGGGAGAATCTGGAACGAGTGTTGATCCAACAGTGCCGGTAGACTGTTGCTTTTTAAAACTCAAACCACCGTATGCGTTCTTCCTTGAAGTCCCCTGAAGCTGTTCCCTTGGGTTCTGCGGTGTCATGGCCATCTGGGCAAGACGCTGCTTCGTTGACAAGTTACTACCAGAACCGACGTTCAAATCCTTAAGGTCTTTCCCATTGGATTGTTGGATGAAAGCTGGTGTTTTAGGAAGGATATTCGGAGTGGAAGTAGCAGATTTGGTGCCTGTTCTTCCAGGCAGAAGCGGAACTGAGCCAGCACCAGCACTAGCAGGACCAGAGGTCATTTGAATCGACCTTTGCTTGGTTGGTAATGCTGAAGTAGGAGTCGACTTGTCCAGTGGAACTGAAGATGGAGCTTTAGTGCTTTCTGGTTTAGGTATCGAGAGAGGCGCTAGTGATGGTTTTTTGGACTTATTAGAATCTGGCGGGTCTTTTTTGGAGGGAGGAGAAAGTTCGGATTCGTTGTCCGAAAACAATGAATTAGGGTCGCTCGGATCCTTCAATGCAATAGGTTTAGCAAGACGGATTATCGTGTAATCAACTCATTTCATACCTCTCCCTGGTCCTTGGTTTTGGATTGGGAAGGTCCTGCGTGTTGAGGATGCTCGGTTTGAGGATTGGGTTTATTCTATCAATTATGATTTAAATGAAAAACTGATCAAGTCGAAAATCTTACCTCTGCTTTAGAGCGTTTCTCAGCTCCTTCTGATGATTCTTTTGCGTTGGCAGAACCAGCACGAGTTGCCTGCTTTTTGCTGGCCTGCAGATCGGTCATTCAGAGACTGAAGATAGGGAATGCTAATCTACTCGCCTTCTTTTCCAGCGATCCCGATGTGCTGGTTTCGCGAGACTAAGTAGAATGGTATTTGGTATTGAATGACTGCTTTCGTGATAAAGAGAATGTGAAACTAACATCAGCGCTAGTTCGTGCGGATCCGGATTTTTTCTTGCGATTGAGGATAGAAATTGCTAGTGGAGTCTGCAGCAATTAGAATTAGACGCGTCCCAAGTAAGATATGAAAACTTTACATCTTCGGAACCTGAGGAAGATTCATCAGCATCGGGTGAGTCGTCTCGTTTTCGTTTCCTTGAAAGGTTGCGTGAACCAACAGGCGGTTCCATCTGATAGAACGTTAGAAATGAGCAACGCAACGCTAGTGTATCCACGGACGCACCTTCTCTTTCCCTTTCCCTTTCGATGAAGACCTCCTCTTTGGCGTAAGGTCATCATCTATGAAGTCTACTAGCGTCTCCTTGTCCTAAAGATTGTGATATCAATAAATATGATGCAGATAGCCTAATTGGACTTGCCGCTTTCTTTGCAGCTTTCCGAGTCTGCTCGCGTTCCTTCTGAGCTCTCTTTTCCATGGCTTTCTTGTCATAACTAAAGTTTTTTGCAGCACGCTTGCGTTCCTTTTCTGATGCAACGTGCTCAGAACCTTTTCATCCGCGTTATAAATGAACAACCAACTTATCCACTCGTCAGTAGGCTGGCAGGTATAGCCAGGTTTATAGTCGTCGTTGTCGGTGCCAACTTCTTTCCAGAAAGCATTGAGCAGTCGCGAACAGTTGCCCAAATTGCGATCTGGCTCCCATCTAAGACAGATGAGAAAAATGTAAAAGGGTTACAAGGGCAAACTCACGAATCCTCGTTGGAATCGTACCCGTGCCACTGAAACGTCCGGTTAGTTGGGATAACGTTCGGTGTTTGGAAGTGCAATCACTTTGACGAGGTATTCCTAAGACAGAGAACTTAGTCTGATGTAGTTGAAAGTGTAGAATGAAAATGGACCAACCCATTCACCTTCCTCGGTGACTCGGGCGGCGGTCACGACCTCTGAAAGAGAAGAATTAAGACAAACGGAAACCGTGTCAGCCCCAATGCTCACCGACTTCATATATCTTTCCCTCTTCTTCCTCGACTTTTATCTTTTTCTTGGCCCTCCCCATGGTGGCTAGTACAGAGTAGCAGAAATCGAGTCTGATATTTTTACCCACGCATCACGTCGGACCGGGCATCGACGCGTCACGGCCGCGGTTGGAACGCTCAAGCGCTCAATCACGCTCCTTCAAGCTTGCATTCTGACTGATATTTGGGCTTGCGGTTGGCATTTCGGTACTTACAGCAAGAACCTTACCATGGAAACGTGTACAGGCGAATATCACCAGTCCCGACATCCTGCAGGTAAATTCGAAACTAGTTTCAAGGTTGGAACTTGACTAGCCAATCTCTAACTTGTAAGGAATCTCTTCATTGTTCGCCCTTTTCATCTCTGTCTATCACAGGCATTCTCTCTAGTCATTCTGACTGTTGCTGTGCTCATTAGTGTTCCACATGCCGCTGGTCATTCTCCATTTGCGCCTTCCAACCATTATAGCCCACAATGATCTCAACGCACGGGTAAGGACCAGCGAAAGCAATATCCCCGGATATCGTGTAATGTCAAACAGCCAGAAGGCCAGTTTTGGTGAACAATCGTTTATTGAGGCGGGAATGATGTGCCAGAAACCAAGTTTCAGTCCGCATATCATCGTCTCTTGGTACAGTAGAATTCTGGCACATCTCTCCATCAAACAGATGTACGAGGCGTCAAGGAAACTGGCACAAAGAAACGCGCACTATCGCCTCCTTGACGTGTCATGCACGACCATGACTGACGGATACATGGACTTGCGAACATTCTCAGTCTTCCATGTACCCCACACTCGCTGTTCCACGCTGTTCTGGAGTACCGTGAGATGTGCTTCATTTTGCCTTTCGCAGCTATTCTTTGACTTTACTGTACTTGGATGTGCTCTTTTGTCTTTTACTTCGGGCCCCACCTTGCGCAGATCCTTTCTTATAGCGCATCTTAATTTATGTTTCTCTTCGCTTTGAAGCGATTTCAGTCATGAATGTGAAACAATCGACTCGAACTTGAAAAACATATTCGTTTCTCTGCTGATTGACCGTTGATGGGCTGCACTGACTGCTGGCTAACACTCGGTTTGCGGACCAAGAGTATACTCCGGTGTGTTTGCAATTGGATTCGGAAAACTCCTAAGTAATTGAATATAATGCTTATTGTCTTCAGTGCCATCTAACCATAACCGATTCGAGGGATAGCAAGTCTCAATTGTTTTTTCTCTCTTGCGTGGGATGCACGATTCGGATTCAGTACATCCGACAGGTTGGGTTGTCTAGAAAAGCAGTGTATAATATAGAGACATGCAAATAATATGAAAAATACAGTTGTATACATCCTTTGCTAGTATAAGTATAATTTTGGACATGTTACAGTCGTCAGAGCCACCATTATACACGAGATCATCGAAAATCGAAGATGTCAACGAATGTACCGATTCCAGGCCAAAGTGTCCAAAGAAGCATCAGAGAGCCCGAAATCATAATGAAGTCGTAAGGAATAACAATAATGATAATCATGCAAACAAGATCCGACTGAAAGAAAGCGAAGTTGAAGAAGCCAGGTTGTGAACGAAAACGTATCTCAAAGCGGCAATATAGGGTAAACCAGTGACAGTATCAAGCATGGCACACGGTATTAGCTTGCTGTTCTGTAAGATGAAGCGGCCATGAAAGTCCTTTGGTCGTTCTGGAACGACCCCTCTGGGGCTCTTCTCTGAGTGCCTCGATTTTGAATCGAGAATGACCCGTCTCTTCAGCGGTCTCCGATGCGCTGTCATCATTAACCAGTGTGTCATCACCTTCGCTGTCGTCCTCATCGCTACATGCAGTGTCCGAATCATCGTACTCAATCTCTTCTCCCCGACAGGCGGAAGTGAAGATGGAATATGCAATATGAGGATAACGATCCCATGGGTATGCATAACGCATACTAGACCGCGAAGAGTGTCTCCAACGTCCATACCACCAGCCTAGAAATACTTTGATGTCGGTCGACAGTCCCAAATACTCTACATTTCTTGCGATGCCTTCCCATTCAATATCACCATTATTCAAGGCCTTTTCAATAAATTCGGTGCGACCAAAGTAGATCCAGTGGATGACCAGATCTATGGAGGAAGGATCGGGGATAGGCAGGAAGATGACGGGATGGTCTGGAGTAGAGTTGGCGAGTACACGAGGGAGAAGTGTATGAGGAATAGTATAGCGAGAGGTTGAGGGACAGTCGGACGTGGAGTGGTGAGAAGGAGAAGAGGGTCGTGGGGTAGTAGATGACACAGTATCTACAAGGTCCAAGGGTGAAGCTCCAGCAAATAGGGCTCTAAGAAAAGACGAATGCGCCGAGAGATAATCGCTGTGTAACTGGAGTTCTGTGAGAATGGTGTCGACAAATAATAGGCTTGTTAGAATACCTTCAAGGTTATCCGGGGAAGCAAGTTTAGAGAGGGTTCGGTCACTCTGCGACCTGTGCCAGAAGGATCGTAGGAGGCTCTCGAAGCCGTCGATGAAGCGTGTTTAAAAGGTACAGGTATGACTACGGAGACATGAGCGGTCAGCACAAGTAGTTACAGTGGACAGGAAGGATGTTACCTATAGTACAATCCGCCGACTCCGGCTCATTCCAATAATGAGGGGCTAGGTTGTGCAGTTGATCCAATATGTATTCGAGAGGGATCCCAGACAAGGAATGAGGAGGGAAAGGTCGGGAGGGAAAGGAGGACATGAACAAAAGTTGAGCGACAATGAAATGACGACTAGCTCTTTTAACTAAAGACAATTAGAAGGCAGTATATCCCAGAAAGGGATCTCTGACCCGACCTTTAAGAAAGTTCGCAATTGTGTTCCAATTCCATCCAGTAGAACGCGTTTATTGTCTTTTGTGGTTGCCTGCCGCCGGGGGTCGATCTCCATTTTGCATCCACTCGCAATGAGACACGCCAAGGTACAGGATTGATCTTCGATTTGAGATCATGATCGTGTCTACGCTTCAATGTGAGCGGGCGGTAGGCAATATAAAGGAAAATCACAGTTTTGAGTACGTCGAGTGATGGGAAGAGGCTCGACACTGATTGTGAGGTGATGGCTCTGTCAACTCGTCTTCCCTTCTCAGCCTGTTTTTTTTCTCGGTAAAATTTGATCGAAAGCTGTATGAAAAATGGTAAGCTTGGTGACCAGTGTACACTTGCGCAAAAGCTGTCGGGTCCCGGATAGAATCCCCTCTTTAGAACTAGTAAACAAGATCGGATTGTTTTGGCCTAGGGCCGACGCTTCCGCCCACCACAACCTTTTCATTTTCGGAGGATACGCACTTTAGTGCGGTATCTGATGTCATTTCACCTAAGAATTCATATCCGACTTTCTAGGAGATCCGTCTGTAGATTTAGAGAACCTAATGCCTCTTGTAGTATGCAGGATACACATAGAGATGTATTTAGCGAAACAACACGCAAAATAGTAATCAGTGCAAGCAGTGGGCGCGCAATGTCTAAAAGGACGAATTGTTCATTGTACAGTATCAAAAGACTTGAAAGACAAAGCTTTTGTTGGTTTCTAGGCCTTAGGGGTATGAATCAAAAGTTTTTAGACAACATACCGTCAATACCACCTTGTTAAAGCACATTATTCCCCAGACCTCGTGCGTTGGATCGCATATATTTCCGAGTCGGTACCGGGTAAGCAGATACTTGTGTTGGTGGTGACAGAGATCTGTGCTTCCGCGGGACCGCGATTGCTCAGGCCCGGTTTGGGGAACAAGAGATCCATGGAAATTTCAAGATCGCCACACAAAGATCTCGTTTTCGAAAGCTTGAAGCGCTCTGAAGATCTAAATCTCGCGACAGAGTAGTACCCGTGCAAAAGATGGACTAGGGAGCTGGGTTGCCACTAACCTTCTTTAACATACCTCGGAATGTAGTGACCATTTAGTGCAATCAGGATATTGCAAAGATACATTGGAGCTAGTCAAAAATACAAGGGCGCAATTTTGTTCGCGTCTAGATGTATGGCTACAAAATTTCAAGGGTATTAGTGCAGATAGATCATCTACGGACAGTGGTTTCTCCAGAATTCTCATAACCAAACGGTAGGCCCATCGGTTGTTCGTTGATAACTCCCCAAACAGAGGCTTTAAACTGTTGTCCTTTAGTAAGAGCAGGCTATAGTCAACGCAAACGTACTAGAGTCAGTACGAGACCCATCTTCTTTTCTAATGATCTAAGACGCGCAACGAGCATTTCGTCTGGTTCTTCAGTCAATAAACGGGTCTTTGTGCCAACCTATCCAAAGAAACTTGTAAATGAAGAATATCCCAAGGCCAGTGGCCTGCACAAACCAGCTTCACGATCTGCGCGAGTTTCGCATACTCCCAAAGGACTTCTGCTTGAGTTGCAGTGAGATTTGGGTGTCCTTCGTATGGATTCTCCTCGAAAATATTGCCGGTTGGTATTGGACTTGACATTTTCTGGTAAACGCGTGTCTGGTCACGTAACTACGATTCTTTGGCATCTACCACCGCCATGCCCATAGGCCCAGAACTCCCTCCTCACCTTGCCCACCTCCAGAAATCGGATAGCGGTGATGAGGAACAGGTCGAGCAGACAAATTCCGTAACCGTTACAGCCGGGCCCCATATTCCTCCGGAATTGGCACAAGCAGAAGCGGAAGTAGAGGATGATGAGGATGATTATGCTCCAGCACTTCCACCGGATATGCTAGTATCGCGAACCTCTGGCCCAAGTCCTTCCACAATGGCAGGACCATCTACAAATAAGAGAGTTCTCGGGCCTGCGCTACCCCATTCGAATTCGAGATTTGACCCGGAGGATTCTGACGACGACGATATTGGACCTATGCCCTTGCCCGCTGGAGCGGAGATGCCAAAAGAAGTCGATGGTGTGAAGCAGTTTTTGGAAAAAGAGGAGAACCGAAGGAAACAAGTTGAGGTACGTATGCGGCTGACCTTTCCGTTGTCTCTATTAACCTCCTTGCTCAGGAAGCGGCCAAGCCAAAAGCTCTCAAACGTGACGAGTGGATGCTCGTTCCTCCATCATCTTCCGACTTATTAGGCAGTAAGTTAGTCGTGTAATGGGTCACGAATCTACTAATTCAAGCACGCTCCTTTCGTACAAAGCCCTCGACCCCAAAAAGCTGAGCAAATCCCGCCAATTTTCTCGTAGTGCTGCCCCGGCAAAGAACACAGACAGCTCGTTATGGACCGAGACTCCAGCTGAAAGACAACAGCGTCTCGCTGACGAAGTGTCAGGGAAGAAACGCAAGGCTGCCAACGCTGAAGACAGTGTATCTACGGAAGAAGCTCTGGAAGCTCAAAAGCGCCAAAGGCGTGACGAAATGATTCGACAGGGCGTTGATCACCATACAGTAAGTCCTTACTGTGATACCAGTTCCTTTAATTGAAATGTTCTGTGTAGCGTAACGTGCGAGGAGCTGCCTTGGTAGACTCACATAAAAAGTCAATGAAAGAGGAGGAGGGAGATCCCAAGGCTGACATGATTTGGGATCATTCCAGAGACATGTCTCTTGGCGGTCGATTGATGGACGACGGGTCTCGGAATAAGATGATTAGAGATGCAAGGGCTTTGGGAGATAGGTTTAGTTCAGGAAAGAGTGGTGGCTTTCTATGATATGTAGGTGAAATTATTGTCATTGTATCATTAGTTACAACAGTTCTATTTGATTAGCGCATGCTCATACCCGCCATCCTCCCTGTAATCGCACTGACAGAATTGGCATCCCAAAGAACCAAGTTGCCATCCACTCCAGAGGTACTCACGCTGCTCACCTCACCAGCAGACCCATACTGGTATGGTCTCACACCTGTAATCGTATTTTGGTGTACTGTGGTCAATTTGGTATCTCCAGCTGAAGCACCCTGACCACGACTATCGGCATTCTTGAACGTTTGAAACGCGCCGGTATTGAGACGACCGGGAGTTCGAGGGCCACTAGAGGAGCTGTAGCTGCCATCGTCAAGGGTTCCCATCTCTTGCCAGCCAGCCTCGGATCCACCGAATACAAGAGGTTGGCAATCATGACCAGCAGCGACAACAGTTTGTTCGGAAGTCCAGGTAAGTGTCACAAGTGGAAGAGTGGACATTCGAATGGTATGGACAATTGGTCCACCTGGGTAGACAATGTTGATCGTACTATCATGGCCTAGAATTCACAATCAGCGCTCGGACGAGTAGTCGTAACTCGAGTGCACGTACCAGTAAAAGCCAACAAGTCTCCAGATGGCGAAAAGCCAACACTGTGAACCCATCCTCCAGCAGGGCTGGCATACTCTCCACAAACAGTGTTGAAGGGCAACTTTGATCCCCACACAGTCGGTGAAGGTCTGAGTCACGATTTAGTCCAGTGTAGAGGAATAGACGTAAATTTACCTACTTATCGTCAACTTCCTTGATATATGCAGAGAATACACGAGCTTTCATATCTGCACTTCCAGCAGCCAAGAGTACATTGTTGGGATGCCAATCGACGGCCAAAACAGTAGATCGGATGGGTTTCTTGAGAAGTTTGGAGACCCACCAATTGTTTTCGGGGTCGAATGAGCAAATCGCGATAGCACTGGAGAGTTCTACCTGAGTTTGAATAAAGAATACACAGATTTACGATACGCACCGAGCGCCACTAGCGACCGCGAACTTGTCTTCTTTGGGGCTCCAGCGGACATGTGTAGCAGCCCTGTTGATCCTAAGCAACACTAGCGTAGGCTTCCACACGACCTTGCCCGTCTCTGGGTCGGGAGTCTGCTGCCACACGTACGCATTCCTGTCCTGAGAAGCGGTAACAATTCTGTTGGAGGTAGGAGCCCAATCGATGGAGGTAATGATTTTGTCATGCTGCGGCGATGGTAAGTAGGGTTGCATAAATCATTCATAAAGACTCGCCTCGGACAATATCTCAGTCGGAGTCCAGTCAGAGCCAGTGTAGCTCAGGATCTGTGCATCGTTGGAATTCAGACTAACCGCGACCTCTTATAAAGACATGTGAGACGCGACATCTATGCAGACAAGGTGCAGTACGACTGACGAGAACGGTCGGCGCTGAACGCATGAGCGGTAATAGGAGTTTGGGCGATGCTATATACCTGAGGAGCCATCTAGGTCGTAGCAGTAAGGTTGGTTGAAATGAGAAAAGTTTTGCAGTAGGACGCTAGCAGTCTACTACTGCGAGTTGGTACAGATCAAGTCGTTGTGTGACAGTGACATCATTCTGCGAGTTCAAGAAACAAATATATCATTACAGTTACAGCTCGATATAGTACATGAATAGTTACAGAAACTATCTTAAGCCCAAGAAAGCGCGAAAGCATATTGACAGAAAGCGAATAATCGGAAATGAGATTTAATGCGTGTATGAAAACCAAGTCCGACACATCGGCCAGCTGCACCCCAGTGATATTCAACTCCATGTTTTAGGTAGGAGGGTCTGCGCCTCCTTCAGCTGCATCATCTGTCTTGCGCATTTGCTTCGCCCAACGAAGACCACAAGCATTACAGAGAGTTTTCGGACCAAGAGGACCCTGAACACGAGCGTTAGAGCTTATCAAAAAAGACGCGCGCCCTACACACCTTTCGCCATTCAGGCGAGTCTGTACGACCACAAGTAACACAGACGTATTGTTCGTTAGGATGTGTTTTCTTAGCCTGTGAGATGGCCGGATCAGAAATTGCAAAGATCAAAGGGCTGTGGGCTCGCCTTCTTTTTCTTCTGTGCATCTTCTGGCTCGTCATCTTGAGCACTAGAAGATGGACCACCAAGACCGGAAGAGTTGTCGAAAGATGTTCTTACTGGTGTCTTGGTCGACAAGCTGTTATCGTAGACAGCCTTATCCAAGCCCAGGGAAGGATAATAGTGGCTCGAACTGCCAGCGTCGGACGTCATCACGCTAGAAGAGGTCGTGTAAGATGGGTTGGAGTGTTTCAAGTCCTTGAGCTTCTGTTGCAATTGTTCATTCTCGAGCTGCAGCTCCATCATGGTATTCAACCTAGAAAAGACTGTAAAAGGGTATTTTAGGAGAGCGAGATGAGCACATACAGTGCAATGTTCCGGCTAAGGTAGGGCTTCGCCATTGCAAAGAAACACTGGCACGTCGTATCTTCATCATGAGCAAACTTGGCATATCCCTTGAGTTCGAACAAAATTTCCTTCATCGGCGAAAACGGAAATGTGGTTCCCGGACCCTTGCATTTTAAACGGACATAAACCAATAGTTCACTCTTCCTTCGCAACGAATCTTCAAAGCATGCACGGAAGGTCCTCTGGTCATCGCCTGCTTAGGACGTTCAGTTTGCGACAGTTGTGTTTAAAATGGAAAACTAACTATTAACCAGTTCGGTAAAGTCGTGATCAACAATGTCCAGCTCTTTCCATCCCAAAAGCTCTGTGATGGCGGGACTGCAGTAGAGGATGGTAAGCTGAGGTGACAAGACGAAAACACTGGTATCGGCGAGTTCCGTGATCAAGAGATCTGCCCAACGTTTCCGCTTTGTGAATTCAAACGTCATGGGAGTCGACGAGGCGGTTGAGGAACCCTTGTGGGGCACTGATGCGGGAGAGGACATAGACGCCGTAGCCATCGCTGGCAAGCTTACGTTCCCAACGAATCAAAGTAAGAGGTAAAGAGCGCCACCAGGCAGTGACTCCTTTTCGTTTCACACCAGACCGCATTTATGACGCACAAATCGGGCCAGGTATGACAAAGCAATAAATCTTAAGTCTGCAATAAAAAAAGTGAGAACAAAACTACACAACAGCCAGGTATACAACTGCAAGTAGCGAAAAAACAGCCAAAATCCCGTCTACCAAATACCCAGAGCAAAACACAAAGTCGATTGCGGATATATACAGAGCATGAAAACACTTTTCATAATTAGGCCAATGTATCGGATGCTAAAGTACCTCTATGTTGTGTGTGCAATCCAGTCAAGGACGCTTTTAAGAATCTAAATAATGCAGTAACCTCCGTCGACCCGAATTTCCGACCCTGTCATGAACCTCGAGGCATCACTGGCGAGGTAGACGATAGCGCCCTAAGATTCATGTCAGTGAAAGGGTCATGACAAGGAAATAAAGGTACTCACCGACAGGTCTTCAGGCTCTCCTATCTGAAAAACAAAGGTCCAAGTAAGTACAAGTCAGATACAAGAAACCTTATGACGACATACTCTGCCCATTGGAGTCAAGCTCTCCCATGTTTTCTGGAACAAAGATAAGATAAAGTTGGTCGATCAATATACGATCGGTACTGTACCTTCAATTCCTGATCGTGAGCAAGAATGGTCCTTGTTAATTTGGTCAACATGTATCCAGGGCTAAAGAAAGAATGCAGTCAGATAAAGATATTATCACACGGGGTTCACACAGACCTGAGCACGTTAACTCGGACGCCTTTCTTTGCCCATTCGACGGCTAAACTTGAAGCCATATGCCTAACAGCTGTATAACGTCACAGAGAATGAACAACGGGAATGCTAACCAAATGGCTTGGCACTGACCAGCTTTGGATGCATTGTAAGGAGTTTGAGGCTACACAGAAACACAACTTGAGAAAGAGGGGTGGTGATAAGGAACGTATTATCAAACCTGAGGGATGTTGATGATCTAGAAAAATGGTCAGCATCAATAACTTGGCGACAAGAAATAACGAACGCACATTGGCACTCATACTAGCAACCAATACGATTGACCCACCACCCGCTGGGATCATGTTCCGGGCAGCTTCCCGCGCCGTAAAGAATGCACCGTGTACGTTAATGTCATACAATCTCTTGATCCGGTCGAAAGGGTAGCTTTAAAAGCGTCAGAAAACCGGTAGGCTCCACCGGAGCATAATACTTACTCGAAAGCAGAGTAGTTCTCGACAATACCTATTTCAAGATACCATCAGCTGATCCATTGGCCGAAGCACAGCATACTCACCAGCTGAGGCAACGACAGTATCAACTTTTCCGTAGGTGTTCATCACCTCAGAGAAAGCTTTTTGAACGGAGAGCTCGGACGAAACATCACATCCGATACCAATGAAGTTGACATCTTCTCTCCTCGCGCCGCTGCTAACTTAACAATTCTTCAGTAAGACGTCCAAGGAACCAAGGTAAATGATAGTAAATGATTGAATCATCACGATGAAACGTTGGCGGAGACGATGTGGAAGGGACAGTGTGGGGTGGGAAAACCCACTAAATGCGCAAGGTGAAAGTAAAGCGAACGAGACTGACCGCATTCTTTGGCGAGCTCCTCAGCAGCTTGTTTTGCTTCTGATTCTTTCAAGTCAACGATAGCGAGAGAAGTACATCCACTGCATTGATAAAAATTAAGTTTGTGAAGCACAAGTCGAAGAACAGAAGCCTCACGATTGGACAAGAGCGCGACAAAACTCGTTGCCCAACCCTCTAGCAGCTCCGGTAATCAGAGCAACCTGTATAACGACCAAAGTAAACAAAAGGGTAAAGTGACACGTAAAAAAGGAAGTAAAACTCGCCTTGCCCTCCATCGAGAAGGCGGGCAACATTCTTTTGGGAGAAGATATCGAGCTGTTGAACCGCCATTGTCGCGATACGGAACGAGAGACAGAAAACGCATTGCTGCGAAGGGTTAGTGTGCGAGAGGCGAGACGGGCAGACATGGTGAGGGTGAGTGGGAGGGAGAAAGGAAGTTGAAGTTTAAGTTGAGGGCTGGCTCGGCTGGCTTTTGAAAGGTGGGGTAAAGTAATCATTCGCACGGACCGGTCGAAACATTTACATACCCCCGCACATCACTATCTATTTCAACGTCAAGGACGACGTCTATATGTAATGGCATTTCATTCCACGGATCCATTGAAAGAGATAACAGGAGAAGACTGTAACATAGACATAAATACCCTACATATGGTAAAAGAGGACATAGGGAAAAAAAACTAAGAGAAATTATGAGAACAACGCAGAATAAACGCGGGCAGAGGTACAACGAAATCGTAATCTGACAACTAAACAAGCGGGGTATATCTCGCTGTTATTAAGCGCTAAAGTAGAGGGTCATTCAGAAAAAAACGAGGGTGTAGAGCGTAAAGCCGACAGGCAGAACTAAGAAACGGGAAACCAAGGAGTGTATGGGGACGGGTCGGCGGTGAGCTTTCGGTGAGCTGGCAAATAACAAAAGATGATGTGATCAGAGACAAGCGAACTTAGACTTCCGCTTTAGGGTGAGCTCTTCCATCCGTTGGTCGAGCTGTTGTCTTGCCCGCTCCTTTGCTTTTCGTTCTTCGTCTAATCGCTGCTCGTATGACTGCTTCTCTTCGACGATGGATTTTCGAACATTCGCAACTTCTCGCTTCACTTCCGTCAACTCTTGTCTCATCGACTCGTTTTCTCCATTCAAGCGGTCGCGTTCTCTGGCAATCTCGGTCGCGTGCATACGAGCCTTCCGGACTAATATAAAATAAGTACGTGAATGACAAAGAGATTTGAGGGACGAGACTTACGGTTCTTTTCCGAGTCGGCCAATGAGGTTTCCAACGTGCTTACAAGGTCCATGTGGGTCTGGAGGTCGCTCTCGCAGTGTGTCAATTGTTTGTTGAGAGTTTTGATCATAGCATCCTGCTCGTCGATATGTTTCGCTTGTTGCTCAACCTTTTGAGAGAGATCCGCGGTAGAGCCATGGCCGACCGATGTAGCCGGAGATTCCGGCAGAGGTTGCTGCTGAGAGTCTCGAGAGGAGGAAGATACAATTGATGTAGCTTGCGATGAAATGCTGTAACCAGGGTCATGGGCTGGACGAGGAGCGGGAGGTGGAGGAACAGTCGGTGGAGGTGTAGGAGGAGGTAGCTTGGCCCCAGCGAGACTTTGAACACGGTTGAAGGAGGTATTGCGGTCAGCAACCGGACGACCATTCGGTGGTGATGTGCTACGGGAGATCTGTGCCTGCAGTTCACGCACAAGATTGTCTGAACGGTTCTTCTCTGTCTGGAGTGTGTCCTTTTCGTCTTTCACACGCTGCAAGTTCTCTTGCAATTCGGCTAAAACCGAACGGTGTCGTTCCAGGTCTTCGACCAGTGATTCCCGTTTAGATGCTTCCTGAATCAATCGGGACTGTTCCGAACGGTTCTTGTCTAGATCTGCCCGCAGTCGCGCTACTTCAGCTGCAAGGTCATTTCTTTCCGTTTCGGACGCGGACAGCTTCTGTTCCATGTCCGCAACAAGCGAGTCTTTCTTTGCCAAAGACTCTTCATGAGTTTGGCGACTTTGCTCTCGTACCGAGGCAAATTCATCAGCGGCTGCTTTGTGAGACTCGAGCTCTTGGACCAGAAGTTCCCTGTCCTTCAAGAATGTTTCCCGTTCCTTCGCATGTTGCTGCTCCAGCTCCTCCAATGTCGCCGACAGCTGATCCTTCTCCTGAGTGACGGATTGCTCACCATGTAACCTGAGGTCCTCCAAGGAGGCTTTGTGTTGTTCCTGAATGGCAACGATGGTGGCATTAAGCTCCGTGACTTCCTTCTGGTGCTGAGATTTGAGACTAGCCATCTCTTCCGTATGAGATCGGACAAGGCTCGCTAGCTTCCCGTCAGATTCAGCTGTAGCAGCTTTGACGGCGTTCTCATGGGAATTCCGCAATTGTGCAAGCTCGTCGTTGTGACCTCGTTCAATCTCAGACAAAAGCGCCACTTGTTGTTCCTTCAGCGACTGAATGGCTGCGTCGAGTTCCGAACGTGCCTTATCAGCAGCAGCCGAAGAGTCGTCTTTGAGAGCAGCGAGGGCCGAGTTGAGCTCATCACTCTCCTTCTTCCACTCTTCCTTGAGCTTGGAAAGAGCCTGACCGTGTTCGGAACGAAGCACCTGTAGCTGGGAAGTAAGATCCTCATCTTTGGAAGATAAGACACCAGCATGTTCCGTTTTGAGAGCTTCTATCGCTTCGTTATAGGACATCTCCTTCCGGGTCATCGCGTTACGCAACTTGTTCAATTCCAACTGATGGCCTTCCTCCTTATCAGACAAAGCACGGGAATGTTCGACCTTCAATGCCTCCAAAGCTTCGTGATGGAGGGTCTCCTTCCTGCTGATTGCCGAAGTATGCTCGTCCTGTAGTTCCTTGATAGCTGTTGTCCTCGACGACTCGGAAGCAGAGATAGAACCTTCCTTGGCTATTTCGGCCATACGGATCTCAGCGGCATGCTCTTCCTTCAACTTCTCTATGGTAGCGGCAGCTTCGGCGGCGTGTTTCTGCAGAGCCTCCGCATGGTCTCCTCGAAGTTTGGTCAGAGCGTTATAATACTCCTCCTCGGTCCGGTGAAGATCGGACGTAGTCTGGGAGTCTTTCTGCTTCATAGACTCTTCGTGTTGCTTGACAGCTTTTTGCAGTGCAGCTTCATGGTCAGCCCGAGCCAGAGCCAAAACCTCGTTAGCTTCTTGAACCTGCTTGCGGAGCTCTTCTTCATGATCCAACTTCAACTTCCCAAACGCCTCCTCGTGATCTTTCACTGCCTTTTCCAGAATAGATGTCGCAGCTGAAAGCTCGTCGCGCAGAGAAGAAAGACTGGATTCGTGTTCCTCCTTCATGCGGGCAATAAGATCATCTACTTCGGCCTGCTTCTCTGCGATAGCAGTAGCATGTTTGGTCTCGAGCTCCTGCATAGCGGCACCATGACTAGCTTCAAGATTCGATAGGGTTTCCATGAGCTCGGACTCGCGCTTCTGAATGGTTGCTAGTTTTTCTAGGTCACTGCTATGCCTTTCGCGAAGATTTTCGACCTCAGTTGACATGTTGAGCGTCTGTAAATTATATAGTTTAGCGATCACATCGAATCATATTATTGGCCTTGACGAACCTGATCTCGAGACAGAGTGGTAAGTTCATCTAGCTGCCGTCTGACTGTGTTGAGTTCACTGCCGAGGGAGTCTACTGTTTCTCGATGACTAGCTTCCTTTTGTGCCATAGACCTGCAACCACAAATCAGCTAGACGATGCAGTGTATGATACGTAGACTTACAACATCAGTTCATTGAGTCTGTCGATGACGAGTGAATCATCAGCGTCAGACCCTCCATTGTGGTCAGAGTCGGTGTCTTCTCGAATATGCCCATTGCTATTCACCAGAACCATACTCCTCCTGATGTTGTCGAACTGGTGTCTAGTTTGAGGAGATAGATAAACTTCAGGAGAAGCATCTCCGTTAGTCAAAGTAGGTTTATCAACTGGTGTCGAGACGTGAGCTTGCGCTTCGCGGCTTTCCTTAAGCGAAAGTTCCAGAGAAGATATCTCGGCTTCCCTTTCCTTCAGCACTTCCTGTAAACGCATGATCTCTTTTTCCAAGCTGACTGCAGAGCGTTCTGAAGGTGAAACGGAACCATTAGGAGGAAGGGAGATAGAAAGATTCGGGCGCGATCCCATCAACGAATTGAGCGTAGAAGTGGACTGAGAGTGAGAAGGTGAATGTGAACTATCGGTTCCATGACTTGAAGAAGAGGCTTTGCGCGAGCGAACCGAGGAGAGCTCCTGTGAAAGCGATTGTGATTGCGAAAGCGACCTGTAGTTAGAGTTAGTCTAACTTAATAGAAGAAACACTTAATGCACTAACCTCGAGTGGAGCGATTCTGTTGAGGCCGCCTGCCTGAAAAAAAGCCGTTTTCCACCAGTGTTATGTTGGGGCTCGGCTGCTTCCCTGATTCTACCGCTCGTCATTCGCCTTCGAACAGTTCGTTCTGGAGGGCGCTCAGAGTCCGTAACATCTGATGCATTTTCTGATGGATTCGCGAGTCTGGCTTCTTGAATTTGGGCAGCTAGGTCAGAAATTTCTCGGAGAGCATCACGGTATTTTGAGGTGACAGACGTTAAATCTGCAAGGGTGGCATTGTGCGTTTCTTGCAGATCCTGGAATTGTCTTTCGAGGGCAGACTTCTGGCTTCCGGTCGGAGTTTCGTGACCATTGACCGCGGGGATGATGTTGTCCCCATTATCACCATTAGCTTCAACCGGAGAATCCGGTGGACTGCCAAGGTCAACCTCCAGGCTTCTCCTCGCCGATGCGACCTCTTCAACAACATTACTAAGCCTAGTGCGAGCATCGCCAGCATCTTGTCTCCTCTTCTCCCATTCTTGCATCCTCTCCTCTAGTTCGCGGACCTTTTTCTCCCTCTCTTCCAAATCAGAGCGCCAGGCTTCCCCGTCATTTCTAAATGATTCCAGTCGCACTTGGAGCACGCTGACCTCCTCTCGACGTTTCTCGCACTCTTGCTCCAAACGTTCCACCGTCTGCCGAAGGGACAGAACAGACTCATCAGAACGGGCTAGACGAGCCTCTAAGTCTGCAATGTATTTGCCGGAATAGGTCTCGGAGTCTCTGAATCGAGCAATCTCTCGCTTGAGATCTGTCATCGACTCGCTGGAGCTGATTGAAGTTTCATCGTAGGCCCGTATCTTCTCTTCCAAATCACGGACGTACGCCTGGCCCAGAAGTCGTAAGTTTTCTGTATAATTCAATATGATATGCCATTTACCTCTGTTGAAGCCTCTCGTTCCGTCAACTTGGCGACTCTTGAGCGCAGCTCCTCGACATACAGTTCCGTGGCAGAATGTCGTTCGGTGATAGCAGCTAGCTCATCCTCCTTCTCTTCTACCATCTCATTGGTATGCCGGAGTGCAGCACGGTTGAGACTGAGTTCAGCTTCCATAGCAGAGATAGTCTTCTCATACTCCTCAATGACAGGACCGACGATTTCTTCGTATTTTCCAGTACCCGAAATAGCACCAGATGTTCCAGAACGATGCTTTTCACCGAGTTCCCTTCGTAACCTGGTGAGCTCTTCGGTACGTTCGACAAATTTCTCCCTCAAATCCTCATAATTGTTCTGCAGCTCAGTCATCTGTGCCAACACCTTCTTTCCAGCACCTTCGACGACATCAGGAACATCCACAGCACTGCTGATGCTGCCTCCACTCTTCAGGACTTTAAGTTCCTTCCGAAGTCGGGTGACAGTTCCTTGTAGCCACTCCACATCGTCCCATCCATCCTCCTTTTCGTTCACAACCGCTCTATTCTTGATATTTCGGGCACGGTTGGCATACTTCAATGTGTTGACGGTCTCGGCCGCATTCCATTCAGCCGGGCTAACGCAAGCAATCATGAGGGTGTGCGCATTACCACCGAGCGAGTCTTGTAAAAGTCGAGTAAGTTTGGAGTCGCGGTAAGGTATATGAGTAGCCGTGTGTGATTTCGCGCGCGCGGGGTCACCGAGAGCAGATATAACGTTCCCAAGAGCAAGCAGACCACTGTTGATGGAAATACCCTCCTTTATACGCTCACCAGCAGCTGCTGTTCGCTTGAGCTAAAATTAGGAACCATCGGTGTCAGTGTCAAGTTGGGATAAGACTTCAATGTACTCACTCTTTCGGATCCGGCCAAATCCACAAAGTGGAACTTGGAAACAATCGTAACCCATTCGCCACCTTCATCGTCCGCTCCACTTGCCCTTTCTCCAGCGTGACCAAGTGCACTTGAAGGTCGCAGTCCGCCACCCCTGCCCATGGCAGCGGCAAAACTAGGCGTTGCCGGTCGTCCGAAAGTCGGAGAGCCCACCCGAGTTCCTGGTCCCGATACTGATCCATTTGCAGTGTAGACTGACCCAGGACGTGCAAGACGCGAAGGAGAACGACCACCGGGAGGAAGAGGTGACGAAGAACGTGGAGGAGCTCCTGAGCCTACAAATTTTTTCTGAGTCAAAGTGAGGGAGAAAATAGCATGTGATCGAGAAGACTGGGCATTCATATCAGTTTCATTTGTCCGTCTTATAGAAGTTCCCTTGCGGATTAGACTGTAGGATGATTATGGCTAGATTCCAGCGAAGAGTCAGAGGGCCACTCACGTCATGACTTCATTAGGATTTTTGACATTGACCTCCCGAAGCCCACCCCAAATGATATGACCATCCTTGTCTTCTCGAATCTGAACCTCTCGACGGCCTCCTGCTCCATCTTCCATGCTCAACAAGTCGATCAAATCCTCGTTGTAGATTTCAATGAAGGAGCCCTTGACGGTGTAATTCCAGGCACCTGCTCGCTCTTCCCTGAGCTGACGAGCTTGCGAAAAAATGGACGCAACAGCACGGGGTATTATACCCATGCCGTTGTTGGGGTCAGAGGGGTTTGCGTCTAGGTCGATGCCAGTCATGGTAAAAGTCTTTCCACTACTGGTTTGGCCATAGGCAAGGATAGTACAGTTAAAGCCTTCCAGAAAGCGTGAAACAAGAGGCTGAGCAGTCTCGGTGAAAAGGGAATGTTGGGTCGTGCTTGGACCGTGAACTTGATCAAATGTGAAATGCTGCTTTTTGGAAGCCGGACCAGAGGTGGTAGCAGAGGCTGCGGCTGTAGCTCCAGCAGCCGCTGGTGTAGATGAGGTCGCTTCTACGGCGACAGAAGTGGAAGAGGCAGCATGAATGACTGTTCGCTGAAACCTGGCCGGAATAGAAGTACTGTCCTGGTTCGTTGGTGGTCGTATACGCAAAGCTAAAAAAGAATAAATAAACTCGAAATTGAAGAGGTAACGGAGTTTACTGACCAACTTGGACCGAGGTCGTCGTCGAGGATGACGACGGCGAAGGGGCCATTGTGGAGGTCCAACCAAGAACCAAGTCCAACTACTTTCTCAAAGTTGTGGTCTGACAAATCGGGTCAGTACAAGGTCTGCCGGTGCCGGCACGTTTTTGATAAACAGTTTTTTCTCACAGTATTTATCAGTCCTCGAGTAATCTATGTCCGTCTTACTCCTGACATCAGATCAAAATTAAGAAATCAGGAAGCACAGACCTCGCAGGCAAGGCGTCTTTCAGTCTTGCAGTGCTTCCAGTCAGGCCCTCAAAGACTTGGCAGTATTGATGTCCAACACACTGTGGAAACCCTGTGAGGAAGAGCTGTAACCGTCCTAACAACAAGTCAACAAATCATCTCAACATTTCATGATCAGGAGTTTAGCTAAAGTAACGCAAGGCACGACCGTCCAAAGCGCCCACTTAATTTTCTTAATTGCAATCCGACAAACATGACGAACTCTGGCGTCTAGAAAATGGGTCGGTACAATGTGCAATAGGAGAGTTCCTGTGCCCTCTGAAGCTTTGGATCGTTCAGGGCTCCCATAGTTATTCAAAGCAGATGGAAAAACATCACTGATTTCTGATGCCATTGACCCGCAGTTCAACGTAGAAAATTGTATCGGACTTTGACTACTCAATTGCTGATGAACAGGGTCAACTCTTACTGGTTCCTGCTTGCCGTATTGCCATTGCCCCTCTCACAGTTGCGTTTGGCCAGTCAGGAGGCAGTCACGTTTCGCCATCGTTTGCGGATCAAAACATTGCATTCAATCCAACCCATGAAAACACATTGCGATGTCTGTATGCTCTAAGACTCCACACCATTGCGCTAGTGCCCAAGAAAACTGCGATTGCATGATGGTATGCTCCGAGAAGAAATCCACGTCTGTTGCATCAGGGTATAATCTGCACTGCACTGCTGTCTAGCCACGCCTCCAAAGCTGCAAACTCGTCGTCATCGTCCATCAATGGTCCTGCACATTTTTCGGCCTCTGGGTCTCCTGCTACATGATCAACAAAATGATCGTCGTCAAGAAGGGAACTCGGGTTTGAGGGACTGTTCACTTCTGTCGACATGGTCAAGTCTGGTGTATCAGATACTAGGTCAAAGTGTCGCGGGTCAAGATCGTAATGGTCCATAGTTGCATCTGCAGTCATTAGTGATGTGAGTTTCGGAACCGGAGAGACCGTTTCCACTTCGTCGTCGTCATCATCAGAGATGTCAAGAAACAAGGGACTTTGCTTTCGTGCAGGAATAGTCGGGTTCGGGCGCTGTTGGAAAATGTATGAATATACAACTTTGTTCATACACAAAAAGGACAAACTTCGTCAAGTTTTGGACGTTTCTGCTTGTGAACACTTGAGAACTTTTCAGGAGGTGAAACTGGACGGGAAGACTGCTTGAAAGGCATCGCCTCGATCTGTTCCAATGGAATGTCCCGAATGAGAGCATCGACTTCCGAATTGAAATATGGGTCATCAGGAGATGTCTTTCGTTTAGAGGAGGTTCGAGATTCAAGAATCCTACTAGGATCAGGAAGGTCGTCATCGTCATCGTCCAACTCCTTGAAGGAGACGCCAGCGTCATTGGATGATTCGTTCTCGCCGATACTTGAAAATTCAATGTTGAAATCTGGAACTGGTATCTTCTTGCGTGGTCTAACCGATGAGCCCGGGATAGGATCAAGTTTCAAGCGTTGGCCTTGAGGTAGCTTCAAGTTCTCTTCGACATTAGTGCTCTTGTGAATTTTCTCCAACATTTCCAGTGTATGGTCTTCCTTCATAGGTCTTGGTTTCGGTTTCGGCCTCGACGGTAGAGTAACGTTATAAATGATGGAAGTGGTCTGAGGTTTGATAGGAGGAGTTGGCTGAGTTGAAGTGGGCTTCTCGAAAGTAATGGTCTTTGGTGGTTTGTCTAGTCCTTCTCTGCAACTAAACGCCATCGCTTTAGTAAATGACAAGATCGAGCGACAGGAAGTTTTTACCATAAATGACGGCAGGCAGTCTTATCTTTGCAAGGATGATTGCATCTAGGAGACCGTTCATGTTATCAGACAAAGGCGTCAAAGTAGAATCAAACCTGTATTTCCCGTTGGGTAGCTTGGTAGGAAGAGCAACGAGAGGGAGACAGTCGTCGTTTTCTTTGGCCGAGGTCGCGTTTTTCGGTTCTATCCAGACTTCACAAGACTACTCCGGAACGCGAAAATCGCACTTACTCTTACTTGGATCCTTGCCCTTCACAGGCTGCGGTACTTCGTCTTGCTTGAGCTCATTCCCAAACTCGTCGACATCCATCTCGAAGAGACCTGGACAGTTTTCCAATTCCTGTAGTTCGAGTTCCTAAACAACAATTAATTATGAATCGCAAGACCAAACTAGTACAAACCAGCGCAGTCATTGGTTTCGTTTTCATGGTAGGGTATTCTTCAGGGGGCACGCTAGGTCTAAACGTTTTCGAAACTGCAACACCAGCGAAGGACTCCTGTATAACGAAAACGCTCAGATATGAATGGATAGACCAAAAAGCAGACCCTATCAAACCGAGGTTATGATCACCATCACTGATTGACTGGGCTTTTCCAAGGTTGCAGTTATCTCAAAAGTCTTTGCTTCCTTCAAGACCTTGGTGCTGCAACGGCAAGTGAGCAGTTACTAATCAATTATACAGTAGCAAAGACATACGGGATTCGACGAAAATCAATAAAGTCCATATCTGTTGTCAAACTCAAAACTGCGGTCATATCCGCATACCGGCCCTTTGGCTTCTTTGGCTTGACATTTGCTGTGGATCCCTCTTCGACAAGAGCACACTCGATCAGAAGATCGATTTCGACGGGACGTTTACCACCAAACACGTTGACTTCTTGTTGGACTATCTTCAACGAATAAAGAGGAAAATCGCGAAGAGAGGTGAGCATGTCCAACCCGAAAGGTGGTCTACGATTAAGCAACTAGTGAAACGTAGCAGGGTTGGCATTGACCTCATACGTTCCAAGACAACTTACTATTTCCAATCTAAGACTGTCCTGTCTTCGCAAGGTTTCAATGGAAGTGATCCCATGCTCCGCCAACACCTTCAGGCTTTCGAACAAGTTTAGACGGAGGGCAGACATTCAGAATACGATAACGCTTACGATTTTTCGCCAATTGATTCGATTTGTCGTAGAACGACAGGTCGATCTTCCCAAGCTTTGGCCGTAAAGCAACGAAGTCTAAAGGGCTAGGGTGAAGAGCAGTCTCGGGTGTAATAACGAATATCATACAATTCTAGCCCATGTTTGACTTGAGCTCCTCGTTTCCTGACCACAGCAACCTCAACCACGGCTTCCGTTGGGAATGACTCAGCTGCTTATCACAAATTTAAGATGCATCACTCACCTCTAGCAATCCGTGAAAGATGTCGAAACACGCCAAACGTCTCGAGTTGAAGTTGACTATCACTGTTTCGATAGTCAGGATGATTCAGGGATATTCCACCCAGTACAGCCTGTACAAAGGTTTAGAGAGGTTGAAATGATTATCAAGAGCTGTCGCTCACTTGGATCAACAAATTAATCTTGTCAGAAGTCTTCTCCACCTTCTTGACCTCGAATCGTATATCGTTGTGCTTTCGTAGTTTGTTATAAGCCTGCGTCGAATTTAGTCAGCCTTTGTCACGACGGACAGAGAGCGCGACTTGCCTGCTTTTCGGAGGACCTGAGCTTCAAGTGGGAGAATCTACGAGTGAATGTCAGCGCCGAAGTTCTAAACAAAGAGTGAGAAATTCAACTCTTCCGCCATTGTTATCAATTCCAGCTGAATGAAAAGCATTGTCAATGCTAATCTGATATACACATGCAGCCAATACATACCATTTCACGCATCGTGGGCTTCTCTGGCGATGAGAGTATAGTGTTCATCTAAATAACGAATGAACAAACATGAATTAGTTCAAGAAACCATCGTCTTACTGTTTTCTGCCGGATGTAAAACTAATAGAATAAGCGATCAATAACTGCTTTAAGATGGAAAAGAGTAAAAGGACGTCATACCCTACTCATGATATCTCCATACTCGGTGGACGTAAGCGAATCGTCCCCTTCGTCTGCACCAGCAATCAACTCTGATTTCCTTAAATTCTCCACACTTTGCATGACGATATCGTCAATCCTATCCTCCCATGTTTGATTATTATCCTTTCCAAGAGAATAATGCCTAGGGCTCTTTCGAATCCTCTGGAAGAGAAAGGAGCATCTAAGCCATTCTTTTGCGGAATCGAGGCTCTTGATGGTACCGAGACCAATTTCAGAGTTTAAGTGCTCCGAAAGATTGACGTGAAGAGAACTCTCGACAATAGTTTTACCTTGTGCGAGTGACCGATATTTTGCTTCGAGATCAGATTCGCAGAGTATGACAGCAATACCATCCTTGTCTACGAAAAGATGAGCCAGAAGTGAGGTAGACGCCATAATGATGGAGCCCACCAAATTGAGGACGTCCCGCTCGACCCATCATTTGCATGACATCCAAGTCCGAGTATTCCACTACAGCATTATTTTGGAAGGCGTGAACGCCACGTATGATGACAGTGTGAGCGGCTGAGCAAGGTATGAGTTGAGAATTTTGGCCAAATTAAATTCAGACGGACGCAAGTTGACACCAACGGCGAGGGTCTGGATGTTGATTATGTAAGCGACAGTGCGATTTGCAAGGCAAGACAGGACACACCGTAGTTGCGACAACTATGCGAAGTATCCTGTTTAGGTAGAGTTCCTGAAATTAGAGAGATTGGTACCGACGAGAGCATGAAGAGCACAAGTTATCGAGCTACCTCTATGGTACGTCTATCATCTAATGTCAAGCCGGCATGATGGACGCCAATCCCAACGTTCGCGAAATCTGTTTGATATGTCGTCTAAATCTTCACAAATTGTGACTTAGCTTACCAGCTAGACGCTTTTCGTGAAATATCCGATCCACTTTTGCAGGTTTAGTCCAAGGCAATGCTTGTTTCATCTTCTCCGCCTCGGCATAGTCCTTGCACAGATGTTCAGCAGTTGTAAAGACACCTGTATAAATATTCAAAAGACCGTATCCTCAAGTTAGCTCGGTGGTCACACCTTTTCGTGTTGAAACAAAAACGAGAATGGGTTTCCCAACAGAATAGGTTTGAATAACTTTGAAAAGCTTTCCGTCCAGGATTCGTTGAAAGACAAAGTCATTTTGGTTTTTCGAGCGAGGAACGCCGACGACATGACGAGTGAGCTTGCAAGGGCGAAAGTCTTCACCAAACTAGTTTAAACATGAAATCAGATACGATTAGCTTGAAAGAGTGAAATGTTAAGACACCTCGAAGATCTTGGCTTCACTGTCAAGTCCATCATTTTTCCCAATCCATACCGCGAGGTCTTGAATGTTTGGAACCGTGGCAGAGACTAGCATGAATCTCACGGACGACCCGCGCAACTTCATTCTAGACACCACCACTTCGAGCGTGCTTCCTCGCGACTCGTTAAGAATGTGAACCTATTGTTTGTCAGCCAACAACCTTTTAGCCAAACACGAAATGATTCACTTCATCAACCAGGAAGAGTTGAATTTGCGACAACATTTGACCGTTGTTGCGCCTACAGACAAGTCAGCGAAAGGGCGCCGTACAACTCGTCATCCTACCAATTTCTAGTCAGGCTGTCCCACTTTTCGCTCTATAGACAAATCAGACGACGCAGCGATATAAAACGGACGTGGCTTTACAGTAGTGACGCTAGAGAGCGTACAAACCAATCAACACGAGTCCGACGATTAGGCAAAGAGACGTACATTATCGTGGCATTTTTGGCGTCTCCCCACGCACCTTTACCGAAACCTACGTGAACAGTATCACCAGTGAGCTCGCAGCCTGTGCAAGAGTTGTCAGGAAAAAAGCCAACGGAAAAGAGTGATGCCTACATTTGATGCCTAACGGTCCAAACTTTGCCGACCAGTCTTTATACTTCTCCGAACACAGAGCCTGAAAGCAGTGAGCAATGTTGTAAGAACTGGAGCAGGGGCATACCTTGGTTGGCGCCATGTACACGCATTTGAGAGACTGTCCAGTTTCTCTGGCTTCTGTCAACATTTTGATGATGGCTAGTTCGAATAGCACGGTCTTTCCACTTCCCGTCGGAGCTAGAGAGGACTGAGAAAAGAAAGCATGGTTACCACCATAAATTCCGTACCGCTGACCACCTGAGGTGATAGTCAGACTCTGGGAACCATGAAGAAACTGAATTCTCGCACCATGTTTTCTCTGGAATGCAATATCTGTGCGCATCATGTCAGGAACCTGCTAAAGCTACACATATACTCAGGACTTACACTATCAAGGCAAGATGATTGCACGGCATTGAAAACTCCAAACTTGAAGATTGTTCTATACATATCCGCTACCGCATTGATCAGGTTTGTGCAAATGCAGGATGTAAACGCAACTCACGAAGCTCGGAGACTGGCCTCAGACGTATTTTACGGGAGGAAAAGGGTTCCTGGCCTGGAAGTTGGTTGAATCTAGCATCTTGAAAATTCATGGATGTGCGGGAAGGCTGGACCGATATGTGCATCGGTCGAGCTAAAGAAAAGGCTATGAGATTGGAAGATAATAAGGCAACTGCTACGCACCAGGATGGCGATCTTGTTGGTAATGTAGTTGGGATGGAACGTAGTTATGGGTATCATTTACATAGCTCGGCTCTTCATAATATTCGTGATGACTGGGATTTGTGTCGTATCTTGATCGCGTAGAATGATATCTTTCTGGAGGAGAGGGCGAAGAGCACACTTGCGATGACTTTGGTACGCGCACACGGTACTCGAAAAGCGCATATACTCACTCATATCGTCGGTATTGTCTTGGTGGTAGTAGTCTTCGTGATATTGCTCGGCAGTTGGAGTAGAGTTAGGGTAAAGAGCAGGATCATCGTTGTATTGCACATCCTCGTAGTACTCGACGTCGGGCTCAGGATAGTAGTTCATCGAGGAACGCGAGTAAAGGCAGGAGTGACTTTGACGCGCATCCGTGGTGTGACGGTAAAGTCAACACGTGACCACAATTGGACGCGCCTCGCCCGGACTGCCTGCATCGACAACCCATCAAAGCAAAGTACAATGGCTGAAGCCGCAGACGATGCAAAAAGACAGGCAGCAGAACAGAAGAAACTAGAAGAGATTCTTGACAGGTCCCTTGTCCAATCCTCGTTGCTCTGCCTACTCGTCAAGCTGACCTTCTTTCAGGATCAACTACTCGGATCGGTACTCGGACGACAGTTACGAGTATCGACACGTTATTCTTCCCAAGCAACTGCTCAAGTATATTCCTGAAAACTACTGGGATCAGAAGACTGGAGCTCTGCGTCTGTTATCCGATCGAGAATGGAGGGCGATTGGCATTCAACAAAGCTTGGGTTGGGAGCACTACGAAATTCACGGTGCGTTTCTCTTACGTCTCCTCCTTTGTGGCTGAGATTCATTGGTCGTCACCGATAGTGCCCGAGCCTCATGTCATGCTCTTCCGACGTCCAAAAGACTATGTTCCGCCGACCCAGCCTGTCAAAGCAAAGGAGCGAAGAAAGTAACCGCCATTTGGCCTGCTCGCTGCTAGAAACTTTCATTGTATCCATAACCCACGCATTTATGTTTATACGCAATCATTCCGGTTCATCCTCAGTGGGACTGTCGTACATCATACCGTATTTTTGTCATAGCTCGCTACTCGTTCATGTTTTGTCGCTATCATCAGCAATCTTTATTCTGACCCCGCACATTTGATTGGGAAGTTGACGACGAACAAGTGATTTATTGGATCCGTCGACAGAGCCATTTGTGCCACTTGAATTAGTACACTGGCTTTGACCGGTAGGGTGTCCGCCCAGAAAGACCTCATTCAATAGTACCGAGGTGGTACGCGACTCGGATTTGTAAACTTTTGCTAGTTTGCCTTTAAGGACGTTACATGTTGCAATTGGCTGGGCCTGCCAGGTTTCTAGCCACCTGCTATCGTGGCAAATCTCTTTCTCGTGCTTCCAACATCGTTCTCAGGGCAGGAATGGCTACCCAAGTTGAATGGAAGCGCGTTTCTCCTGCACGTTCAGAAGTTCCTGAATTCTCCCAATTTGTCAAACCCATCCAGAAATCTCCGCAAGACGACAGAGAGTATCGGATCATCAAACTCGACAATGGATTAGAGGCTACCCTCGTACACGACTCGAAAGCAGACAAGGCTGCTGCTAGTTTGGATGTTGCCGTGGGCCATCTCTCCGATCCAGTGTGTCTTGATGCTGCCGCTCGGTCCAACGTCTGCTAACACGGTCTAGGATGACATGCCAGGGCTTGCACATTTTTGCGAGCACTTGTTGTTCATGGTTCGTTTAAAACGCGATCTCGAACACATGCACTGACTGTGAACCCAGGGTACAGAACAGTTTCCAAAGGAGAACGAGTATTCCGAGGCACGTTGGTCCCTTTTTGCAAATCTTCGTCTTCTCACACCTGCTACAGTTCCTTTCCAAGAATAACGGAGGATCAAATGCCTATACATCGACTTCCAACACCAACTACTACTTCAGTGTCGCTACCGCCCAGCTACCCGGTGCCCTCGCTCGATTCGCCGGATTCTTCCATTGTCCTCTGTTTGCACCGTCCTGTACTTCGCGTGAACTGAATGCAGTCGACTCGGAGCACAAAAAGAACCACCAGAGTGATCTTTGGCGTATCTTTCAGATCAGCAAACACTTGAGCAAGGACGGTCATCCATGGCGTAAATTTGGGAGCGGAAATCGCGAATCTCTGAGCAAGGCTGCAAAGGATCTCAAAGCCAAGAAGAAAATCTCTTCTGAGAACGGACATGCGGCATCTCCCAACAATCTCAGTATTCCTCCATCGCCTATTCCCTCCAGGATTTCTTCGCCAGCTCCTTCAGTGTCCTCGACTAGTAGCGAAAACGAGGCAGATGGTGGTGAGGTAGGCAGAGAGACAAGGAGAAGGTTGATCGAATGGTGGTCAAGGGAATATTGTGCAAGTAGGATGCACCTCTGTGTCCTCGGAAAAGGTACGTCTCGACGCATGTCAAAAATTGTTCATTCTTGAATGGCCTACTCTAGAATCCCTCGATGAACTGGCCGAACTTGTTTCTACCCTTTTCTCCCCGATCCTCAATCGCCAAGTCGACCCTCTGCCTATGTTTTATGACCATCCATTTGGGCCAAATGAAAGAGGTACGTTAGTATCCGTTCAGACGATCATGACGATGCACGCATTGGAGATTTCCATCCCTCTGGAATACCAAGGACTGAACTGGAGACACAAGCCCGCCAATTTCCTTGCTCATTTCATTGGCCATGAAGGGCCTGGTTCTTTATACTCGTACCTTAAAAAGAAGCATTGGGTCAGTGGACTTCGAGCAGGGCCTCAAGTCGCTGTACGAGGCTTCGAATTCTTCCACATGACAATATATTTGACTAATGAGGGCTTTAGTATGTCGTATTTTTCGTATCTATATTCTTCGCTGCTAACGTTTGGCATGGACAAGGAAACTATAAATCCGTGATCACATCAACGTACAAATACTTTTCGCTTCTCCGCGAAAGCGTATTTGAGCCTTACCACCAAGAAGAAACTGCCTCATTATCCAAGACGCGATTCCAATTTATAGAGAAGAAACGACCAGACACATATGTCACGAGAGTAGCAGAGTTGATGACCAAGCCCTATCCAAAGGAGCTCTCGCTCGTAGCGCCTTCTGTTACATGGAACTGGGACGACGAATACGAAGGTGTCCCGGCTGCAGGCGGAGAGGAGAAGGTCAAGGAATATCTTCAAGACTTCAGACTAGACAATTCTCGTATAATGTTGATGGCAAAAGCTGGGGAATTGGAGAAAATTGAGAGAATCGACTCGAGCGCAGTATGGCAGAAAGAACCGTGGTATGGGACACAATACAGAGTTGAGCGTTTTGGGGAGGAGTTCCTTACGCAAGTGAGTGCTGACTTTTTTAAGGTTCCATTCCAAACTGACAGTCATTTCAGGCTGCAACTCGCAACGATATACCTGAGTTGTATCTACCTGGACCAAACAAATTCATTCCGACCAACTTGGACGTTGATAAACATGATGTACCTGAGGTGTGTGCGCTTTACACCGTCGCAATACCATAGCTCATCGATAATTCTAGCCTTCCGGCCGGCCTTATCTCATTAGGAGGACACCAATGTCCACACTCTGGCACAAGAAGGATGATCAATTCTGGGTGCCGAAAGCTCAAGTATACATTGATATGCGGAGGTTGGTTTTTGTCTTCTACCCTCGTCATCACTGCTGAATTACTGTTATAGCCCTTTCGCAAACTCTTCTCCGCGAGCTGCTGTTTTAACTCGGTAATACACTGTCCTACACTAAGTGTCTTGATATATGCTGACTTCGATTAAGGCTATATACCCAGCTAGTCACGGACGCCTTGACCGAGTTCTCTTATGACGCAGACCTTGCTGGTCTTGCTTATAACTTTGTAGCCCACACAAAGGGCTTGTATGTCACCTTAGGCGGTTACAACGACAAGATGGCAGTTTTAGTTCAAGAGGTACTGTCCAAGGCGAAAAACCTGGTGGTTGATTCTGAAAGACTAGCTGTCATTAAAGAGGAGGTGAGTAATCTTTTCATACCGCATTGCAATATTCGGTGCCGATCCATTCTCCTTTAGAACAAGAAGAGCTGGGAAAACTTTTTCCTCGGACAATCCTATCAACTCTCTGATTATTATGGACGTTACATGATGTCCGAGGAGCAGTGGACTGTCGATGAATACTTGAAAGAGCTTCCTTGTGAGACTATCTTCAATGATCTTTTTCTTTGGCTGACTTTCTTTCAGCGGTGACTCGTGAAGAAATAGAGGAGCATGTCAAGCAACTGCTGTCGCAAATGAACCTCAGGATTCTTGTAGTAGGGAATGTGTCCAAGGAGGTCAGCGACGTCCTATTGTCATTCGGTTTGGTGTGCTGACGGTCTTTGCAGGAGTCTATAAAGATTGCTGAAATGGCTGAAGCTGATCTCGGCCGCTCATCTTTGTCTGCGTCTGAGCTTAACGATAAAGCATTACTACTTCCGACAGGTTAGTAGTCTTCTTTGCACTTGCTAATGATGTATTGAATGTTACATTTTAGGGTGCAACTACGCATGGAAATCAACTATCTCTAACCCGAATCAAGCCAATTCTGCCTTGACCTACTACACGCACATTGGATCTGTAGCCGACCGTCACCTTCGTGTAACGTCGGCTCTACTGACACAGATTCTCTCCGAGCCTGCCTTTGACATCTTGCGTACAAAGGAGCAACTTGGCTATATCGTCTCTAGTAGTGGATGGGCTCTCCCTGGTGCTAGCGAAAAGGGCCTGCGAATAGTGGTTCAGAGCGAAAGGTCACCAGCCTACTTGGAGTCCCGCGTCGAAGCTTTCTTGGATACTATGAAAGTTCGTCTCGAAGAAATGACCCAAGAGGCGTTTGAGGAGCAGAAGGGTGGTTTGGAGAGAAAGTGGCGAGAGAAATTCAAGAACATGAACGAGGAAGCTGCTTCATTCATGATTCATATCAATAGCGGACATCTTGACTTTTACCGAAGTGCGTTCCAGTGACACCTTTGTGCATCCAACTCGGGCTGACTTTCTTATTGCTAGATACTATTGATGCCGACATGTTGAAAGAAATCACCAAAGATGATGTTTTGTCGCTCTTCATGTCCAAGGTTCATCCCTCCTCAAAGTCGAGATCAAAATTGTCGGTTCATATGAAATCCCAAAAACCACCCCCAAGACATGTCAGTGCGGCTGCAGCGCAAGCTTTCGAAACACTACTTCATGAATCATCGTTGGGAATAAACGGAGCTGCATGGAGAGAGACGTTGGGAGACGACACACCTAAAGTAGAAGCATTCCAGACTTATTGGGCTGGTGTGTTGGGAGGAAAAGAAGGTGGAGAAGCTCTTTTGAAAACTATTCCTCAGCTTGTGGACAAGTACCCTCTTGAAGGAGAGGGTGCTGACCCCGTTCAAGACGGCGTGGTCTTTGTAGAAGATCTCAAGGCGTTCAGGAAGGGCTTGCAAACTGCAGTAGACCCGGGACCTTTGGCAAACTGGGGAGATCTTCCGGTACCTAATCTTTGATACATGTATCGTCTGTGCTTTCTTGCTTTGTTATTCATTACACTAGTATTAAGATGTACTCGAAAGATCTTCAAGACCATAAGAAAGTGCTCGATAGTCCTCCGATACAGATTCATTACGAATTTGACTGATCCCATCTTGCTCGGCTTGTTCTTGTACAGACCGTGGTATTGCCATTAGTGCTGGTATTGGTTGTCATTGTGCGTTAACGAGTTGGCAGGAGTGTTTTCTAGTGTTCTCGAGCGTCAGTCCTGGATGAGCTTCAAAATCCTCCACATCCTCGCAATCACCGCAGCTGCGGTCATCCACCAGCACGGAGTAACCGAAATTTATAATGCTAATTCTGCCCTTAGTGTTGACAGTAGGTCTGCAGAACTTTAGGCGTGCTTTCTGGTAGAATCTGGGATGCCTTCAACGACATTTCACGTTTGTGCCAAATTCTGTAACCACCTTGTTCCAAGGATATTAATCTCCAGACGGTGATCTGGAATGGATCGTTTCCTCCTGTTTGTTTGCGTCTCGGTCTAATCTCTTGCGCGGCTCGATACCTTGGCAGGTTTTCGATAAGTACATTTGCTTATGTAATAAGCTTGGTTGTAATAACTCCGCAAACTCTAATAACGCTCGATAGTATTAATTCTTTCTTAGCTTACTCTAAACTGTCATCACCACGATGGAGGTCCACATGTGTTACCTTCCCCCTCTTATCAATAAGTGGGACCTTACGCGTTTACTTGCACTCGTTCTGCATCGAGATCCCTTCCTGCAGCCCGCAGAGGACGAGCGCTTCAGATACATCAACTTTGACGTGAAACTCAACGAGAGTAAGGCTGGAGGTGTTCGGAACGATGGTACAGGGCTCCTCACACTCCCTACCGAATCTATTGGTTTCAAATTCCTCAATTACATCCGAGAGGCGCCTATCAAGATAGGTCAAAAAAAAGTCAAATTTTTTAGGAAAGGTGAACGATCTTATCCACCAAAGAAGACAGCTTTCCTCTTGCAGCGTACTCCTTATATCAGCCCTGATATCGAGGAGAAACATGCCCAGAAAGTTCTTGAATTGCAGGACTCGCTACGGGTCGACGTCGTGCAATTCGGCATTTTCTTCCGAAGACCCTCTAAAGTCGGAGAGCCTCTTAAATCACGCGAATATTCTATTGAGTGGCAGCGCGATTACTCGAGAGATAGTACAGCTTGGCTACGGTTTGAGTACGCCCATAAGCTCATTAGGATTGAAGTGCGTAGTTCCATTCTGACTTGTCAGTCGTGATCTGACTTTTTCAACGATAGCTTGGAAACCCCATGACCGACCAAACTGGCGCATCCATCGCGATTAACTTTTCCAGTATCCAAAGGGTTGCTTTGGGCTATGACGGCTGCCCATGTGGGTATACAAACCATCAGCTCCTTGATCGTCCTCATGTTCTCAACCAGACATTTGTTTTGACACTCTTACTCCACCTGTGTTCGAACAGAAAGAGTACAATCGCGCACTGACGGGTGACGAATTTCAAGATACTAAGAAGTATAAGCATCGGATAGGCAGGTGAGTTCAGACGACATTCCAAACAAAACAGGATCTGACCAGTCCAAGTCTACATCCAGGCCATCAACAGGTCTCGCCATACGCCCAGAAACTCAGAATTCTTTTGTACAACGAGTCCCTTGTAGACAGCGCCGAGAAGTTCAAACGTTACTGTAGGACCTCCGAACTTTCCGACAGTATTGTCCTTGACTGTCGGGGTAAGCCTTCATATAGTATTGAAGCTGCAAGCCATGGATTTTTTACCGATAAACGCCTCTATAAACTGCGAGTGGAATTTGAAAAGATGGAGTGGGCAGTCGCTTTCCAACTGGAATCTCTTCTGCATAATTGTCTTCTCCATACCGGAGAACTCGAGGCTCTTCTCCCACGTGTGAAAAAGCTTCTCGACGAGAAGTTTCCAGAGTATGTTGCCAGTTTATTGCGAAAGTATGGGGAGCAATTGCAAACTCGTCCTCCGTCTGAGAATGCGATCAAATGTTTTGAACGTATTCTCTCCCAGTTCTCATACTTCTCATTGTCTCTTTCCCCTGGCAATTTCTTTTGTAGCCATGTAACATTCGCTCCCACTCGTCTAATTCTGGAAGGACCTTATGCGATTCAATCCAACCGGGTAATCCGTGAATATAAAGGATACGAGGTGTGTGTCCGTTTTTGTTTGCAGAAATGAACTCACTTCTCGATTTTTCAGCATCACTTTATTAGAGTCGATTTCCGAGACGAAGACAGATTGAGCTACCGTTGGGATCGTACAGTTGACGGAACAACATTTGTCAAGTATCGAGTAGGGGAAACCCTCAAGAATGGCTTCGAATTGGCCGGGAGACATTTCGAGTTTCTTGCTTATTCGTCTTCGGCTCTTAGAGAACATGCCGTCTGGTTTATGAATCCTTTCGTTCATCCAGAAAAGGGTTTCGTCAACGCGCAGACAATAAGAGACGGCATAGGAAATTTCGTGGGCACGAAGCTCCTCAAACAGCCTTCAAAGTACGCGGCTAGACTTGCCCAAGCTTTCACGGCTACAGACCCTTCTGTCCAAATTGACTGCACTGAATGGGAGGAAGTGCCTGACATCCAATTTCGATCACAAGTTTTCACGGACGGTGTAGGCACAATTTCAGAAAGCTTAGGAAATGAAATATGGGATGCACTTTGTCGTGATCGTGATGATCGAAGACAGCGTTCCGTTCAGCCCTCCGCTGTAAGTCATCAGTTATTCTTCCGCTGTCTCCATCACCAACATATACTGCCAAGTACCAAATTCGTTTTCTGGGTTTCAAAGGTGTCGTAGCTGTTGATAAGGAACTGGATAAGGGAAAAATTCGCATGCGCCTCCGGGACTCTATGAAAAAGTTCGATGGCGGTAGACCTGAAAAAGCCGATATAGAGATAGCTCGTGCATTCGAAAGACCCAACATGACCTATCTCAATAGGTTTGTACTTGTCCGACTCCAGGTGCTATAAGCTAATGCGACCGTCACAGACCCTTGGTTACCATTTTGGAAGACCGCCATGCCAGAAAAGACGCTTTCCTCGATCTGCAGCGCCGTGCAATATCCGAAGTCCTCGCTATGGATAATTCCATCAATGGCTGCTCTCAATTTTTGCGCGCGTACTCTTTGGGCAAAAGTGGTTTCTCTCTGGCATGGATTCTTGAGGAGCTCGAGAAATTGGGATGTGATTTCAAGCACAACCGTTTTGGTACTTCAATTGATAATGCTTTCTTCAAAGAACTTCGTAATGTTGCTCGGATGGATGTACTGCGAGAGATCAAGCATTCTGCTCGTATTCCTGTTCCTGAAAGCTACCTTCTGGTAGGTGTCGCTGATGAAGGTCCAGTCTATCGGAACGCTGGACACGAAAATGTATACATTCTGCCCGAAGGTCACATATATGGTATGCGTTATCGCTCCTTCGATCGCACTTGTTGACTGAATTCTTCTCCTAGCCTGCGTTCAGCAAAAACCAGATGAGGAGCCCATTTGGTTGGAAGGTGCTTGTACTATATCGCGGAGTCCAGTCGTGCATCCTGGAGATGGTGAATGCTCTCGGATGTATCTATTCAATTATGAAGCTCAACTTTACACTTCTTTAGTTCAACGAGTGCACGCAATTGGCAAACCTCCTACAGGTATGCTGTGCCTATTTGGACACTTGAAGAATGCTGTTGTGCTTCCCAGTGTTGGTGAGGTCGTATATCTGTTGTAATTCCATCTTGAGCTAACCGAGTAAATACAGGAAGTCACTCTTTGTCTTCTTGTTTGGGAGGTCGGTATCTCGATCGAGGCTTAATCTAAATTACTCATTCACCTCAACCACAACAGGGGGCGATCTTGACGGGTGATTCTTGATTCTCAAGCTTAAGTCACTCACGATTGAACGTCTTGTGCTAGGGACTTGTACGATGTGATAATGTGTCCTGATTTGCTTCCGACGAGAAATGCAGAGCCCGCCGACTATTCGTCAATAGGAACACGTGAAATCGACAGAGATTGCACTGTGGAAGATATTTGTGACTTCATCGTTGAGTACATCAACTCTGACGTGCTTGTAAGAATTGCTTTTTCTTTCCAGCATGGAAAATCTGACTCGTTTTCAGGGACTCCTCTCTGATCGTTTATTGGTCATTGCAGGTAAGAGCTCACTGGAACCATCCAAAAGATGCTCGAATAATTTTGCTTTTCAGATCAGTCAAAGGAAGGCATATACGATCCATCTTGCGAGAAATTGGCGAGACTGTGCTCCCAGGCAAGTTCTGCTGATGCTTTCACATACCGCGCGGTCTCACGCGTCATTATTCTAGGCAGTAGATTATCCCAAACAAGGCATTCCAGTCGATTTGGATACAAATCCGCTTCCTAGACCGCTCATCAGGTGCAAGCCAGATTGGCACGCTGCAGAAGTAGTGGATCCAAGACACACCGACTATTACGAGTCAAACCGGGTACTGGGCCGCCTCTATCGAGAGGTAGCTCTCGTTCAGCCCGAGGAAATTTCAGCGGAGTCCGCACAGGTTTCTCAAACTGAGAACACGCCTCCTCCCATGCAAGATCCAATATCCATTGTTCTTCGAGGGAAGGTTCAGCAACTGCTGTCCCCGTACATCGACCCGAACGGCAAAGACAAAAAAATAGATCAATTGTTCGGGAAGTATGTGGGCGAACTGCAATACATATGCGCGACACACACCGTTTCCAATACTCCTGGGGTTCGTTTGCTTGAGACAGAAGTGGTGATAGGAACTATTCTGTCCAAGTGTACTCAAAGACGATGGAGAAAGGATCGTATTTCTCGAATGAGGTTGAATGTTGGTGAACTAGTGAAGGATATCAAACGGCAATTCCAGGAAGATCCTTCAAATTCCGAGGAAGTGAAGGACCGAGACGGACTCCTCTACATGCTGGAACGAGCCTGGTTTTGTTGGGATTACAGTCGTCGACAGAGAACACGTGAAGGCCAATTTGCGTTTGGTGCAAATCAAGAGTAGTGGGTTTTTAGAATGATCGAAACTAAGCCCTCCAAAAAAAACTTTCCCACCCGCCATTTCCCCGATCACTTTGAGCACCGGCATGCCAATAACTCTCCCCCAAGTATTCCAATCATCCTGGAACCCTCCCGATCAGACCCATAACCGGGGTCAGGCTATCTGACTAGCAATTTTCCGAAATTTTTTTACCAGCCCGATCACTAGATATACCACTTTTTTCAGTATATCTCGCTTAAAAGTAATTATTTTTCCAAAAAATTTTTGAATTCATTTTCAGCACCAAAAACTGGTCAGTTTGAGAGGTTCGTGTCATTTTTCCCAGTTTCCCACTACTCTTGGTGCAAATAGCTTCGGGCTGATCGCCCTCGGCAGTGTCCTGCATTGCCTCGATGCATTGTCGAAGATCGTAGTATAATCCGTTCACATTCAATTTACCTAGTATTACATTGTTTGATAGATACAGTCTGTCCGTCCTTGTAAAGACCAGTACATATGAGATATATACAGAGGATTTGAGTCGACAACAACGGTGAGGTGACGAGCAGTATTTAGATGGGACTTATAATTACTAGGCAATCCAGGGCGAAAGGTGCTAATAAGGACTTGCGTTGACATGAGCTTGCGGTGGTGGGCCTGGGGGTGGCGAATAGTAACCCTGGGGCGGAGGTCCTGAGGGCTGTCCATATTGATCACTGAGTAAGCTTGTGCACGATGTCCGAATGGAACTTACCGGAACGTAACCACCAGTTGGATTCCCTTTGGAATCGCCAAAGTTATTCGGTGGAGGAGGATAAGCATTCCCTCCGTATCCTCCAGGAGGGCTGAATTGCTGAGGCTGACCATAACCTCCATAACTCTGCTGGCTGTAATAATTTGGATAGTGCCCTGGCCCCGGGTTATATGGATGAGCAGTAGCCAGAACCTGCTGAACCATACGACGCCTAGCTTGTTGGCGTTTATAGTAAACAAGACTTGAGATGATGAAAAGCAAAAATCCAACACCTATAGGCAGAAGAATTGAATTGTAAGATCTGCAGACGTGAATGATGGCTCGGTAAGCGTACCTATAAGAATACCGACGACGATCCTCCATGTAGTGCTAGGTCTGCGCACAATCACCTGTGCTGTCGCAACAGGTACGAGCGCCAGTAGACAGGTGAGAGCAGAAAGCATCTTAGTTATCGGTGGGAAAGCGCTACTGCGGAAAGCTATTGCGAGATACTTGGCTTTATTGATAAAAATTTTGCATAGCCACCTTACCTAGAGCCAAGGTTTTGCTCCACCGTCAAGCTACCGTGAATTATTTATTGATACACAAGCAGGAATATAAGATACAGGTAGGTTAGAAATAAGGGTTCGGTAATCGTCGCAAAGCGTGAATTATTGGTGTTCTCGTTACTGATTTTCAAGCTATGGTCTAAATCCGCCAACAAATTGCCCGTTTTCATTCCCTTTGGTATGGGCAGGTGGTGGTCCTGACGGAGGCTTATACAACGTGTCTCCATTTCCGTATGACGGTGGCGGTGACGAAGGAGGTGCGAAGCCCGCTCCATTGGCTCCATTGGCATTATGTTGTTCATAACTTCCCTGTTGGTAACCTTGCTGTCCTCCGTAAGGCTGACCGGTGTACTGATTATTGTACGGGCTGCTTTGTTGATTGCCTTGTTGGAACGTATTCGCTCCAAACATCGGTTTACCACCTCCAAAGCCACTGAAGCCTGAAGTCCCACCGGTAGCAGGTACAGAGGCAGCAGCGAAAGTAGCTCTGTTACGAAGTCTGCGACGACGCATGGCCAACATAACGAGAAAGATTATCAAAGCGACGAGGACAAGGCATCCTTGGAGCAGTTGTTGAATCACTCCAATAACATAAGACGCGTGCAACTCACCTACGACGATGCCAGCAATGACTCTACCCCAGTTACGCCTTGTTGTTCGAAACGTCTGTGCATTTGCGACGTCCAGAGAGGCCTGCACAACAAGTAACAGCAGGGTGGTGCGGGTAAGAGACATGATTAATGAAGCGATGCAGGTGAAGTGCTGCTTTTAATGCAAGGTATGTGATGACGTCAATGACAGAAATCATTTATTAGGGGTCTGCAACCCAAATCTTGGTACAAATCGCTCTAAATGTAAATGATATCCTAAGCAATAAAAACCGTATCTGAAATGAGGTCAATGGGGGCACTGAGGATGATTTCGGAGGCAAACGTACTCAGATCCATCGGGTGACCAGTTGAAAGCTGGGGAAGTTGGGCATATCTTTCCTTTCGCAGCTGAAAGCATTGGTGAGAAGCAGCGCAAATCACGCTAGGCAGTAGTAAACAGACCTTGCTACGAACTAAGTGACGCTACGTCAATACGGGTCGTCTAACGGAAGAAAATGAGACGCACTGGATTGTAAAAGCTCGAAATAGGTGGGTTCGGGAGTGTCCTCTTCAGGCGAATTAGCACCAACAATAGTCACGAGAATACGGAACCTTACTTAAAGTCTCCAACAATGCCCAACTCAATGCGCCAGTAGGAACTCCGTCCTCATTTGCGTCAGCACTGGTCTGTGTATCTTTGCATCCCGAAATCAAGACCTTTTCACACCAGTCGTCAGACATGACATCAAAGCGTCCACAGGGGTGGTACGTACAACATCCGCCAAGCTTTCATTTCTCTTCTGCATTTCTTCTACCTTTTCGACGTGTGCTTGGACACCCTCCAGCTTCTCTATATCCTGCAGTGCGCCTCGACTATCCTTCTCGATAAAAAGTTTCCTTCCAGTCTCCTCTAGGATATCTTTGGTCGCCTCCAACAAATCACCAACTCTGAAAACGTCTTCTCTGACTTCAACAACTTCCTTCTTCTCTAACCCAAGTATACCACGGGCACGTCTACCCCATCCACTTTGGTTATCTTCGTACTGAAGCCTGCGGCCCTCTTTCAGCTCTCCTGAAGCCGCAGCATATACGAATGGCAAGTCCAGTACTGATCCTGAGTGGCAGGAGTCGAAAACTGCAGTCAGCCGAGTGCCCCGAGGTAAAGAAGAGACTAGAGTGCGGTGCAAGACATCGTCGATGAGGACCTTTTGTGCCGCAATAGCCCGTTCCTCTTCCGATGCATCTTCATTGGTTAGTGAGTCGACTGGATAAATGCACTCGTCGTTATAATCCTTCTCGTCGCCATCATAGTCTTTTCGTTGACCGCCATGACCAGAGTAATGGAATATGAGCGAATCATTTGCCTCGACGTCAGCGACGAGCCATTGCATCCAAGAAACCTGTTATGCAATTGTTATTGTAAGAGTATATATGACGAATCCATGAATATACAAACGATGTTGTCTCTGGTTGGCCAGTATTCTTCACCGAACGAATCACTGTCCTTCAAGACACAAATATCCCGTTCGTCCAAACCGTATCTTTGGACCAGGAATTTGTACATTCGGTCTACGTCAGAATGGCAGCCTTCCAGTGCATCTGAGCAATGCCTACATAAGTCTTCTGCGTACAAAGCCAAGCTTATGTAGCACTTACTATCGGAATTTTGGTAGTTGATGCCGATCAATAAAGCTTTCTTCTTGCCAGTACAGTCTGACGAAATCCACTCTTGTTTGGATACCGTTGTACGCTCGTACCGGTGGATTTTCTCGTACTGGGGTTGGTAGGACATTGGTCAGAATATTATTGGTGCAAGTCCATCAGGCCCAGGTCTTATAATAGAGGGCACTAGATAAAAATAGTCCGAAGGAGATTGAGCGTCCCGGTAGGCATAGAGAGGGATAGATGTCGATGTCAGGGGAATGACTGATAGTATCGCCCAGCTGTTCAAGTTGGGTGTCAAGTTCAGTCATACGCGTTTTGTGATTCAACTACCATGTCATTCAAGACCGAACTCCAAATAAACCCTCTATTCGACCCACAAGCCGCTCGAGATCTCTTCCAGGATCTGTACAACTTGTGGCTTTACCATGCGCTGCCATTTATTCGCGAACACATCCAATGGACAATACAAAATGTCGTCGAAATACCTCCCGACTTCCGACTCCTCGCATCCGGAACGCTGTTGTTCGCCCTGGTCCTGATACTGTCTTTTCCATACATAGTCAAAGCCAATCTAACGCATATACCAACTCTTCGTCAACCGACATTTCAAGCTCTGTCCAACTTCATCATTCCGACCACAGCCAGATGGCCTACTTCTTTTACGTTACCTTCTGCACACATCAAGGATGGAATCGAAATACCTCTTTCTTCCTTTATTCAGGATATCTGTGATGGTCAAATTGAGTTGCGCCAGCCCGGAAATCTTCATTCCATGTTTCCCCCCCACTCAGGACCTCTGCTTTTACGCACTGGATACTCATGGCAGACTCGAGTTCTTCGATGGATCATATCCACTTCTCTCAAGGTTGGCGTATATTCTCTTCCATGTTGATCGCATTCTCTGATCTGCAATAGGGGCCTATGGCGACACCTGGTAAATCATTTCTGTTTTCACGTTTTCGTACAGACACCGACAGCAAAGATAACCGTTAGAAATACACTCAAGAAAACCACTGCCGGACCACCACTCATCTATTCTCATCCCTCCACTTCTGCCCGGTGATCTGCACACTACATTATGCCTGGATTTTGTCCCTTATACCCAGGTCGACGTCTGCGTTCGCAAATTCATCAAGTCGCTGCCTTCCGGGAAACCGGCCACGATCGAGTTCACCGCTATCAATCCACATACCCACTTTCTCAGCAATAGTTTCGTTCTCTGCGCACTACCCTTCATGCCTTATCAACATCTCAAAATCCCAGCGGATACTCGATGCATTGAACATACATATACCCCTTTGCTTATTTCCTTGGCACGTATCGTCGAGCTGTTAGGTTCTATCTCTCCTCGACTGCAGATCAAATCCATCGAACAGCTATCAGGTGAATGCAGCCGTTCCCTACTCACACGCGAACGCATGCTATTGGAGGACAAGATGATTAGAGATGATTTCATTCAGCAGTGGACGTTGTCAGGATGGCGAGAGTACAGGTTCATGCTAGCTTGGGAAGCGGGATTGTTTTCTTCTGGACTTCTGGCTAGGTGGAAAGTTGTTGTGCAGAAATGAACTTTATTAGAGCATAATGAGAAGTACTTTTGAACGTTCCAACTCAAGAAACTACCAATACCAAAATATCAAAGTATGGATCACAAATCATTGAAAAAAGTTCCTTCGACCTCCAGCTCGTTTTTTCCCTTCTTTTTCTTGACTGTCAGGGGATTTTTATTCTTCTTCCTCTTCTTGCTGTTCGCTACTACTTCTTCGTCCGAATCACCACTATCGTCATCACCACTTCCCTCCTCTTCTTTTTGCTCTTCCTTTTTCTCAACCTCCTTCGAGTCACCCTTTTCACTTTCGGGTTCGTCATCTGAGTCGTCCTCCTCGCGTGCATCAGGATCTGCGTCAGTAGTTGCTTTATTAAAGAACAGGTTAAGATCTGTCAATTTCAGAATTTCATCATGGCCGACGCTTCCTGCCCACCAACGACCCGATTCACTGGTCTGTTCTTCGTCAGAATCATCGTCCGAATCGACACTTTTACTCTCTATCTTGTTGTCTTTCGTCGATTTAGAGCTTTCTTCCTCGTCGCTAGCGGTATCCTTGTCACCAAGTGACAATTGACTAATACCTTCCCCCACAGCAATCCTCTCAACCGGCCAGTTACCATGGTCAGCGACGACCCCGTGTAGTTTCGTAGGGAAGACTGCAACGGCTCTCATGAATCCGTCTGAGGACCCAGTGAGAACCGTGGTGGTTGCATCGACATTCGGAAGTGAATCAGGAATATTACAGAGGGCGTCCACGGAATGAGGATGTCTAAACATTGGTTCGGTCAATTAACGGATAGGGAACTTTGAACAAGCCACGCGTACCCTGGAATGCGGTCTACACAATCACCCCATCCAGCACTCCGATTAAAGACCGAGAGGATCCCAAGTTGAGTGCCGACAAGGACTTTGGTCGCACTAGAATACACGGTATAAGTTTCTTGGAAAGAGATGAAAAAAGTCGGCACACCCTTTGATTGGTACTATTGAAAGTAGCTCATCTTCTTGGTCTTCGGAATGCGCAAATGGCTCCGTTTTATTCGACCGCACATCCATCACAGAAAGTGTTCCGTCGCCACTGCATGAGTGAGAAATGGTCAGTACGACTGGTTTGCGAACTGATAGAATAGAAAAACCTCGTCGCCACTAGATGTTTCTTGTCTTCCAACCATAGAAAGTCTGTGATATAATCGAAATGTTGGGTGTAGGTCCGGATAGATTTGCTTTTTCTCGGATCCCATAACTTTTCATGTAGCAAAGGGGTCAGCTCAAATTGAAAACATTCCAACAAGATTAACGTACTTTAACGACGCCATCATCATCGCCAGTTGTGACTAGCCAAGGTGCAACATGTTTTACTCGATTAATTGGGGTCCTTTCGAGATACTATAGCAATTAGAGACTGTTAGGGGTTCAAGAATCCCTGTAGAACTCACTCGTGTGCTTTGGCCCGACTCTCAACCAGTTTCTCCGTAGTAGTATCTATTGTACTGAAAGAACGAGTTAGAGTAGCTGAACAATCCTGTAGAGTGAGGACATACTGTAAGCCCTTACCCTTCCCAACAACATATAGTTTACTGCCATCCTCGTTGATAGTAATCCCTCGGCAGGATTTTTGCGAGATCTTGAGGGACAAGACCTGTTTGTGCCGCCCTTCGCGGTCGTACGCGAAGGCTTTGACTTTTCCCGAAAGTAATGCTGTGTACACCGTAGAATGTGATGGATGGAAAACTATGTCGAATACTTGTGAGCCCACAGATATATCAGGCATTTTGAAATGTTGGGCCGCCCAGTTGAGGCGTCGTGGAAGATGCGAAGAAAGGCGCGTGTAACAAAAATTTTGCGCGTACGTACTCGGGGGAATGCAGCTCTGTTCTGGTCTATATAGTATTGATAGATACATGTCTCGTCGTAATCATAACGTAGCATTAATCCTAATCCGTATTACTACTGGTTTTGCTCTACAGTCTGGGATATCCAGTTTTTTGGGGTAAGTTTTACCGAATCAGCATACTATGGAATATGGCTAGAGCGCAGATTCCAGCGCACACTATGAACCCAAAAGGATAGCCTTCAGGGTTTCCATCGATGCTAGTGGACCATAGCTAGAAATGACGCGGCTGTCACTACATATTTGAGGAAACTGAGTAACAAATACATACATATCCGCCGAGAATAGGTCCTATGCACCTTGCCAGACTGACAACACTTTGTGCTATACCATTGGCATAGCCAATAGCATGAGGAGGTGTCACTGCGAGTACCCTATAAGCGAGAAACCGAGAAAAAGACAGGGAAGAAACGTACTATAGTTCAAAACGATTGAAATGGAAGTATAACCAAAGGTTCCTCCACAAAACCTGACTGCCATGCTGGCAGCAAGAGCTGTGAAAAATGAATATCGCTGTAGCAAAGGGAATAAATCAAAACTCACCAGCCATCAGAGGACCCGTTCCATGCCCTTCTGGAGAAGCCAATGATTTACGGAAAAATATCACGGAGAGATACCCAATGATGAACAGGACGGACCCAATCCGGAACATCGACAAATGAGAGAAGGGACCTCTTGGCGGACTAAGAAAGGGATAAATCAGAGCTGACAAACAAAATCTCCCGGAATACACACCCTAGGTGACTGGAGAGGGAGATTTAGCTACGTATACAAGCAAGAAGGGAGCGACTTACGGATAAAGGTAGAACTGGTAGATTATCTGGGCAAAACTCATCAACGCGACTAAAAGATGGTTGAATGACATCAGAAAAAATGATTACGACAATTACTCACTCAACTGTGCAAAGTGGCCTGCATTGAGGTTAAGCCCGCCGGCATAGTAGTTTCTGCAAAGGCTCGTCTATAGGCGTATAATCAGCAGGACCTGAAAAACTTACGACACAAGATAAGACATGAAGACCTGATCATGCGTTGTAGAATGCAAAGCCAGCAGCCCGTACTGAACAATGACCAATACCGGAATCTGAGATATCATGGAAGGCTCTTTTTCCTCCACTATCTCGATCGGCGGCTTCTGAGCTTCGTCAGTCTTGCTTGAAAGAGTCGCTGGAATTGGAGAAGCGTGAGTAGCGACTGTTGACTCCATAATCGGAGCTAGTCCTTCCCTCTCTGATTCCGGTGCATCCAGGTCTGTCCTCAGAAGAAGCGGCGATCTTGGCGTATCAGACGTGGTAGGAGTTCCAGCGCCATATATACCAGGATAGTTGGATGAAAATCTGCGATGTGAAGGGGAATCCAGAACGTTCGTATTCACGTTCAAATTGAAGGAATTTTGGCGGTCACGGCGAGGAGGTAACGGCATTGCCCGACGGCTAGGACTTGGAGCAGGGGACGATGATAATCCAGGAGTACGGAATGGAGACATCCCATTCCCAGGTTGCATCTGAAGACGGGAAGGGCGAGGGTAATTGTCCTCGGGGCTCATGCCATCATTGAAATCTTCATCAATTTCCTCTTCCTCATCAGAGCCCCAATACTCATCGGGATCAGCGTCGAAATCATCGTATGCATCACCTTGGTCTACAAACATCGCAGCTGCAACCCACAAATCCGCAATATGATTGACCGTGTTCTCGTTAGCCAAAACCAACCGTCGAGCAAAGCTTATGCCAGACGTGCTACTGGCGACCGACCGACGAGCCATCACAGTTTCTTCGTTATCATCAGGTGGGCCATTGCTGACCATACTGGTAATTGTGCGCCTTCTGGCCATGACTGCAGCTGCCGCTCCTGTTGTAGTTGCGTTGCGAGCCAGCCGAGGACGATATGCGGAACGCCGACTACCAGTTGTCGTCACAGTATAGGTACGATCCATGGGAATCCCCGTACTTGCCTGGGCAACTGCAGATCGGCGACTCCTAGTACTAGTGATAGTATTCGTACGATCCATAGGGACACCAGTTGATTGGAAACGAGAGCTTCGTGTAATGGGGGTCCCAGAACTGTCGTTGACAGTTCTCTCTTGAGCAGGAATAGGAACTGATTTAGAGAGCAGAGGAGCTTGTTCATGTTCATGGATAGTGTGAAGGTTCCCCTCGTTCGCCCAGGTGATATTCTTGCCTTCTACTTCTTCATTGGAACGACGCGATCCACCATCTGGCGCAAGAAAACAAGCCAGTACAGCACCTGTGAACTTAATTGAGAATGCAGGCTTTATTTCATTGACAATGAACATACCGAGAAACATAACCGATCCGGCCATGGCACATGGCAGAAGGTATGGGTAGACGACAAGCAACTCGATCCTTCCAAAGACCTCTGGCCATTTGATAGCAGGGCTTTCGACTGGAGATTCGGTCGGTACATAGGTAGAATATGGGACAACGAGCAAACTTACAAACACCGCCTATGATGGAGCCCGACACACCTCCAAACCCCCAGAAGAATCTGTGAAACGACATCAGGGAGTATTTGATTAAAACAGGATGTCACAAACCCCAAAATGGCGTAAGCTCTCCCCTCGTTAGTTTGGTCCGTAAAAGAAGAAACCGAGCCTCTGGCAACTCCGATCGATCCGGCGAAGACACCCTGCATTAACCGGAGGCATAAAGCCTGGCCAAGCGATTTTGAAGTACCAAAAGTAGTGCAGAAAACCGAGCCACCGAGAAGGGATGCAACGAGCACAGTACGACGACCATACGTGTCGGCTATGGTTTGCTGGGGAAAATCAGCGAAAGTTGTTTGACGACTGATTTTCACATACCCAGAGTAACGAGGTGAGGAACTGGGTTAAGAAGAATACCGCCACTGCACGATTATGGAGTCAGTAGCGACGACCCTAAAGATAAAATAAATATTCACCGAGGATTCCGGTCCAGAAAGAAACGTCGGCATTGGTTGTGAAATTTCCGAAGCCTGCGATTCGCTCAGTTTATCATAAGGAAATTCCCTCATTCTGTGATCCTGACCTTTGACCATAAACAAGACAAACGGAGTGCAGACGGAGGCCGAAAGAAACTCGCCAAGCATCATCTGGTACGAAAATCTGAAAGACATGTCGAGTCGGCCTAAAAGAAGCTTACAATGGACAAGACTGTAATCGAAAGCATCGGAAGAGGGGTGCTTTCTGTGTCTCCAGTTTGAGGGATCACGCTAGGAATGGGGATGTTTGGGACTTCTTCTGCATAAGTGCGTGAGAGACGTCTCTCAGCATTAGCCCAATTGTCAGTAGTAAAACTGCCATAAGATAATCGTCCAAGAGCGCGTCTCATAGCAGATGCAGTTGAGAGCACCTTGCTGTCCCGATTTGGCGACCTATAGTCTTCAGGATTATCAGATGTAGCCATTAATAACGCGTAAAGGCTGGAGAACCGGATGTGATGGGCGATGAAAAACAAGAATGGTAATTGAGGAAAGGATTAAATCCAAAATTTCGATAGCTTCCGTTTTTCGAGATCTCTAGCGGGATACTACGCTCCACTCAGAAGAGAGCCTGTACGCGGAAGCGCGATTTTAGCTGAGGGATTTACGCTTTCTTGCAGAACCTTTCATCCAATTTACATTCAAATCTAGTGGCTAGTGATAAAAGCTATAAAGCGGAAATTTCAGGAAACTTATACGGTAGCAGCTAGGTAGACATACATACCTTGGACTCAAAAATACAGAGCAAGTTCAGCTAAAAAAAGACGATCGATTTTCACGACAAGTCATTTCGGAACCATATGGCTCTATCAGTTTCGAAGGCTAAAACATTGCAATTTTACTCCGCCGATAGAAAAGGATTTTCGGAGCTCTCATCGTGCAACGGTTGACATGATGGTACATGGAATTTGGGACAAAAGATCCCGTGTGAATTACGCCGCTCGAAGACTCTCCTCTTCATAGCATACGCAACTGCTACATATCCCTTTTACATACCGCTTTATTCGCTGACAATGCCTCGCAAGGACCAGGCAGGGCCGATTTCAGCACAACAACAGCAAGATCTTGTTTCCGAAGGAATTGGCAATTTTGAGCTACCGAAGAGCATAGTAACTAGGATAGCAAAGTCTGCGGTATGTTCAATGAACTGTGCTGGCGGCTTGAGAAGTCTTGTCTTGATACATGCGCTCTTTATAGGTCCCGGAAAATACCAAGCTTCAGAAAGAAACAATTTTGTCTTTGGTTAAGGGGTCTACAGTCTTCATCAATTATTTAGGTGCGTTGTTGTGTGCAGCTCGTCGAACGCGACTGATCTGTGCAAATTTCGAATGTCGATGCAGCCGCGACGTGAGCTTGGGTTCCTTAACGCGTTCATCACTATCTTGACACGTCTTTCGGCGACAGAGCGCACGATGTTGCTCAGTCAAAACAGCACAAAAGCATATCGGCCTCAGATGTTCTCAAAGCCTTGGAAATGCTTGAACTAGGGGATTTGGTTGACCCCCTACAAGCTGAACTGCAAAGTGAGCTTTTCCACATATGTTTTACTCTGCTACCGGGTATTTATACCTCACACTAGTCTATCGCGAACAGAGCAAGAACGACAAGGGTAGACGAACTAGCACAAGTGTCTCTTCTACATCTAAAGGAAAAGCAACATCGGACGCTGCTGGGGTAATCAAACTACCTTCAGGTTCGGTGTCAAAGGGGAAGGAGAAAGCTTCTGGTCTGATTATACTACGCTTCTTGCTCATCATGTCGCTGAAACTTTGTTTCATTCAGGTCTGTCCGCCCAAATGCAAGTGGATGCTGATATGGAAACCGATGATGTGCAAGACGCGGATCAACAAATGCACGACGAAGAACCGGAAGGAGAGAATGAGAATACGGAGCAGGGTGAACGAGGACAAATTTCTGGCGTAGATGGGCCTATTGGTCAAGACCATCCCATGGAGCACGATTAGATTATACGTTTTGTTTTCGCTTTCTGTTTTGATGTAATTGTATTGATCTTATTCTCTGATGCCTAGCTCTGAAGCTCAATGTTCAATACGGGAAAACACTTGTACTTTGTACGCGCTCTTGGCAACAGTCTGTCGCAGCCGTGAGATAGTGATAAGCTCCTATTGCAATTTTCTTTTCCAATTTCCTCGAATCTCACTTTCATCCTCTCCCACATGGCCAGCTGGAAAGGCATCCTTCCCTGGCCATTCGAAAGTTACAGTGCCCACAAACTAGCCTTTCTCTATCTGTTTGACTTCTCGGGTTCTCAGAAACTTCACATCCCTATCTCTCGACGTCCACTCAAAACCGCGATCAGTGCATGGGAACCATTGTTGGCCCGTATAGACGGTTGCGCACTTCTATTTTTTACGATCGCCCACTCTAAAGGAGATTCATTCACGCGTTTGATTTACAATGTGCTGAAAACCACCTCCGAAGAACACGACGTTTTGCGATCTTTTCTTGAAAACTTTGATCGACTACAAACTGGCGATGTAGGATCCGCTTCAGAGATCGGGCTGCAATTGCGCAAGGCGTTCATTGACCATGAAGTACCGGTTACACGACTAAAGGAGTTTAGCATGTGTGTGCTAGGAACCATTATAATACCTTGTGCGTCTTACCCTGTAATCCTCGACTTAACCTCGCTGTTCATCCTTGGCAGTTTACCAGGTTCCTCAGAGTCAATGCGTAATTACGCCGCTCTCCGTACCAACAGAAATTGGAAAAATTTTCGTAGACCCAGATTACTCTTCCGATGTAGATGCCCTTCAGCAAACTGTAAGTTGGCCTACATCTTTCGCTTTGCCCTGCACATGCATTCAATTCTCGATTTTAGATTTATCTTAGAGATAACAAGAAGTGCCCACTTTCGCAAGTCAAATTCACCGGGGCAGGAGGGAGTCCTGTTCTCACTAGCATCGTACCCTGTTCCTTTGGCAAGCCCAGCAAAGCAAATCTGCATTTCAGATTGTCGCTTTGTGGTGCGCTAACTTGCTCCTAGTATTTCTCCTTGCAGGTCCTAGAAAAGTTTTGGGAGCAAGATGACTTCGCAAACTATCTGAATACCGCTCAAAATTTTCTTATCCTCGACGCAAATACTGCATACCAAGCGTTTACTACTCTAGAAGTGGCGATAGAAGCTATGCGGCTTCCTGGTCGACCGGTAAGACATGTTATTTTCCAGGACCCATCAAGCGTTTACTTATGCACAGTACGTCAGGTTCAGTACATCTGTAGGCATATCGATCTCCGCGGGGACCATGAACTACACGTACTTGAAGATGGAAACATTCTTCCCATAGGAGAGACGGTTTCTGGAGGACTTCAGAATCAAATGCCACATCCTGATCTCTGTAATCTGCGTTTGGCCATTTCGCGAGTCGCACACATGTCTGGTGCTGTTGGTTTTCTCAGTAATGTTTTTGGAGATGAAGACTGCCTGAGACGTGCTGGCTTGTCGGAACATGGTTTATATTTAAACCAGGCTCGCGCAATCGATTCGCTTTTCTTCAAAAAATTGGCATTCGAGGCATTCAGAATTGAGTTGGAGCGCGCGTATGTGGTATCAAACGAATTTTGACCATTGTCCGCGCAGTATAATAACCGATCTGTGTATCAAAGATTTGTATTGAATCCGGTAGCGCTGATAGAATATTATCCAGAGTAGAATATAGTATAATGATCCCGTATTATCCAAGAACGAAGGTGAAAAAAGGTTATTTATATGGAATTCCTGTGTAGAACTGTGAGAACAAATATGAAAGTATTTGGAAATGCGTACCATTTTGCAGCTGTAGAAGAGAGATGGAATCAGCTGAATGAATCTGAAAAGTGCAGTATTCGACCTACCCTTTGGAATTCATCGTAGGCGGTACTTCTGACGTTCTCGTGAGCATTGCGTATAACTCCCATCATATAGTCCGCAGCTTGACGCTCATTGAGACCGAGTGCAAAACGATCACGAAGTCTCTTAATTGTCCCCTCGCCCTTGAACGATGGTAGACCAGTGTCCAACATTAGCTGGACTGTATCCACTAATTGATGAGCGTGAGGTCGGATCGACAGGAAAGCCTTGACTGTTAGATGCTGGAAGAGTTGATAACCTTGCGAATTTCGACCACCCATGAGGACAACCATCTCGTGATTCAACTTGAACGAAGAGGGCTCAAATTTGACACCCTAGGATGGACCATTTAGCCTAAAAGCAACAGCATTATACCATGAGCACTTACTCCTGGTCGTATTGACGAGCAACCGTTACATCGTTAGTTTTGCTTGCGCATGGATTGGAGACCAAAGACTTATCTATGTCAAATAAGAACCCAAAATCTAGAAAATATGACGTGAACACCAAAGATCCGTGGGAAGAGAACGGCCCTTACCTATATGTACAATGTGCCCTTCCCCGTCGATCATGATATTCCCGTTGTGGCGATCTTTGATTTGCAGAATGTAGCAAGCAACAGAGTAAGCAGCCATTGATTGAATGAAATTCAGGCGAGCTTTTTGGAACGCAACAGTATCTTGTCCTCCGTATTTTGCAACAAAGAAATCCAACAAGTCGTTCACTTTGGCACGTCCCATCTCGTCACGAGAAGTTGCGTTTGGCACAACATCTATGACACCGCACTAAGAGAAAAAAATAAGACAACAAACAGGGATATCATATTGGAGCACTTACACCAGGTGCAGTAGCAGTAACGCGATATGGGAACAAGTATAAAGTCAAGCCAACAGCCTCAAAAATATTCTTGAACATGGCGATGATTTGCAAAGCCAAGACATCTTGACGGCAATCATCACCGACTTTGAAAATTGCCGCTTGCCAGACATCGTACTCTGTGCGAACTTCGTGTCCGCCTTGGTCACCGTCAATTAAGGAGTCTGGGTCATTTTCAATCACGACCTTGTCTTTTCTCACTTTGAAAGTAGCCATGAAAGGGGCCTAACCAAAAGCAGATTTAGCTTAGTTCTGGAATATCTGAGAGACTACAGACCTTCGCATGACTCTGCAAGGGCCTCCCTGATTTCTTGTCAATGTCCACGACGACGCCATCAGGATTACTAGGTAGGTAAACCCCCGGGTCAACATTGATCTTGGCCATTTCTTCGTCGATCTTAGCCTATGGGACTTCTTTAGAATAATCAACCTGAAGCAGGCAATCAAATTTTACTTTTTTCTCTGCCTTGGTCTTCTTGATGAAAGGCTTGAGTTTTCCTGATATCGATGTGACCTCGTGGAAGAATCCAAACTCTCGATCGTAGAATGCTCGGGCTTCTCCTGACAGGGAGTTGACAACTCTTTCTGTCATTGCATCCAGAACCGGTTTAATTGAGTCCTCCTGTTATGCAAATGAGCGAAAGAACAATAGTAGAAATATAGGTACACGCTCACAATCTCAGCAGCATCGTCCTTGTAACAGTTCGCTTTCATGTTCCAGATTATCTGATGACAAAACAACTGCGATAACTTGGCAGTTTCAAAAATGAATCGAGAAACGTAGCCTGACAGTCGCAGTCAATTAACTGGAAGGTATCAAATCAGGCAATGAAGGAGTGAAGTACCGAGTTCATCGTAACGCAAAGCTTGGACAACTTGTGGGACGAAAAAGAATGTGAGATCTACTGGATGTTGTTCCAGGACACGATGGGCGTATTGCAAGATTAGAGGATCGTTCTTGTATCTTGGTTCGAAGAACGTGTTTGCTACGACTGGCGGAACTGGTGCCCAAAGAAGAAGGTGCTATATACCAGTCAGCAACGAGATTTGAATAAGGGAGATATGTGTACCTTTAGGTCCCTATGCACAGCAGGGTCCAACCTATCTCCAATGAGATACAAGAGTGCCTCTGGAACATCCAGAACTTCCAATGTAGAGGATCGTACTAGTTTCGTTACTTCATTGCGAAGTGAAGCAAACTTGAAACGCTCGGTCATGTGTACCGCTATAGGTGCGCTGATATTCCACACAGTCCGAATGATATTGGTCCAGGTACTCTAGATGTAATGTTCAGTATCAGCATAGATATTTCGAAGCCATAATACCTCGGGTGGAATAACGCTTGTATGATCAGAACCTCTCTTTGGATCATTGGTAGGGTTAGCCCAGACAGTAAGTCGGAATATCTCATTGTCAACCAACAGCTTGAGGGGTTGATTGATATCCCGAAGACGAGTAGCATAATCTAAGTACATAAAATCAGTTGTGTAAATCAGCTCAGAGCACATCGACTCACAAGATGCACGGGGAGTGAACTGGACGGGGGCTAGACTGGACACTGTTACGGCGGATCTGATAGAGTCGCTTTGGAGATATGATAAAAACTCAGAAAGTATCTTGATATCAGCGTCAACTTGCACTCGATTAGCGCCGTAGGACCACCTATTTCAAAAAGATTGATCCATTTCGAATTACTTTAGGCTTGCAATGACACTCACTGAGGCCTAACAGAGAACCAGGCGTAAGCTGTGGAATAGAGGCATTCACGCAGAGTACTTTCACAGAATGCGTCAAGATGCGAGCTCTTCAGAGTTTCGAACGCGAACAAGAGGAAACAAAAGCGAGCTTCTCTAGCAAGAGGGTGCGTGCTGGAAGACGCAGTTGAAAATCAATATGCTAATCGAATTCAGCACCGGTCTCACCTAAACGATTCACAGGCTCTAGCAGACCGCAGGACCAGATGCTGAATCAGGAACATAACACCAGGCCTTCGATATCTAGCTGCTTGAAGACGGCTCAGAAGCATTTGCAGAACGAGGACATGTGGATTGAGTAGGCGGCGGGCATTGCTAGTACCTCGATCGATGATCTCCTTGTCTGTAGGGCTGTAACTAATCGGATGGAAGAATGGGTCATCGTAACTAAAACAACGATGTCAATAGTAGATATCAATGAGGAGCAATAAACGTACTTCAAAGATAATGAGAAGATACCCTTCTCGTTACTAATCGTTGATGACCAAGCTGAAAGGATTTCGGACATGATACCAATTTCCATACTAGGCTTTTCTGCAATAACCCAGGTCCAAGCTTCAATAGCAGCAGATATGGCCGAAGGAGTGAACACCTCGAATGGTAGAGATACCAAGTAATGGAGAAGCTCGTAATCGCACTAGAAAGGCATTAGCACTGATTATGCAAGAAAAGGCATTTTGTACCTTCTGCATTGAAATTAGAGTAGCAGCGCATCGGAATAGCAACCGTTTCAAGTCTTGAACGGTGAGATGACTGGATTTGCTTCTTATCTCATCCATAGAGTCGGACATTTTCTTCTTCAAAGCAGCTACCTCCCGGGAAGGCGCATCTCGGGGAGGAATAATCTCCAACTTGTCGGTACCTAGTTTGTTGTGTCATTTCTAAGTCATGGCCAAAAAAAGAATGCAGCTGACCTTGGCGACTGGCCAGCCTTAGGCCGGCGGCTTCTCCTGCAAAGTAAGTCTTGCTAGCAATCTGACTAGTAAGAACCTTTGCTTTGTCTTCCTTCCAATTTGCTAAACTCGAGAGCGAAGCTGAGGGTAGGTCATCAGCGCGTTCAGTGGTGTCACAAAAGGAAAACACTTACTAAGCTGTCGTGACACAGGACCGACGGCCTTGCCAAACTTTTCAGCAATAGTAGCTCCGAGCTCTGAAGAGTCTGAAGGGTTGGACATCGTTTGGTTTATAGCTAGGTATTTCTGAAAGAGGTTTAGAAAAAAAGCACAGGGTCCAGTGATTACTTTGACCGACCTGCAGGGTAGACTGTAATTCGATTGGTGCTCTTCCCAAGGCCAGTTCGAACCAATTATTCGCGTTTCGTTGAAGCTGCAATAAGATTTCATTTCGAACTTGATAACTATCTGTCATCTGTAAAACGATGCCAGTGCGATCGGATTCAAATTCATAAACCGGATTGAACTGCAAATGCCAAGATATTACGATGTTATCAATGGAAGAATGTAACATCTACTGACCTCGTCGGTGAATTCATTCTGACATGATCGTCGAAGAAGCGTTAGCACTTCCAATATGGCAAATACCAACGGCGGGTCACACATAAGTGAAGGGAATGAAGTGATAAGCCGATTCAGGAACTTGGATGCAATATCCCGAGCTTTCTCGATTCTGTGGGTACTGCCGACCAATAGTGTGCGCAGCTCTGAAGACAGACACTCTGGTAGTGATTGCTGAGCGGCTTGGATGTTTAAATCGCTGATACAGCCTCTGATTACCTAGAAAATTCTATTTAGCTTAAAAAATCAATTTTGAGCCTAAAACATACCTTCTCCGCTATTGCTTCCATACAGCTGCTCAGCGAGGGATTCCTGTTCAAGGTATCGTTGACAAAATATGAAACAAGGGATGATGCCAGCCCTGCAGCGGAGCGCATAGATTCCATATCATGCATGGCCAACAAGAAAATGATTTGGCCTGACGATAGTGACTTGATGTCACTTACACGCAGAGCAATGTGTCTTGTAAGAGAAGAACGATGTTTCGAAATCACCTATGTTATAATCAATATTTGTATCATCACCTTAGGACGGTCAGTGCTTACTGTATGAGCATACTCCTGGCGTATGACCGAGTTGTATTCGACATCACTCGCAACTGAATCGTGTGATTCTTCCAATACCATCGCTGGTGTCTTCGCCGCAATACGAGCCAAAGCCGGCTTTTGCCATTCCATAGCAGTAGCTTCCTTCTCGTCGTCAACGGTGAAGTGAAACAACACACAAAGGAACCACATTTTCCGAAAAAGAGACACCAAAGCAGGCGACGCATTGTTTGTTGGTACAAAATCTTCGTGAGCAAGTAGGGCATCAATGGGAAGTAATAGTGATGCCAATTGTTCAATCATGTCGTCGGTCTGGAGATAGTCAGAATGCAGTGATACTTTCATGTCCACAGAACCGACCTTGACATGATGGTTGGCCACTTTCAGGTTTTGTATAGCAACACCTTTATCCGCGAAAAGAGTCAAGAGTTCAACTAGATAAATCTCGTACAGCTCAGGACGGCGATGTAATTCGCGTCCCAGACGAGTTTGAGCAGCTAAAACCTGCGCGATAGTGAGTCATGACTAGCGATACTTATTTGCTGAAATTTACCCTATTATTGGAATATCTTGGGTCTTCGGGATTCGCAGAGCGATTGATGGTGGAGAAGACTCGTATGATATCCACGAATGCATTTTCCGGTGCAGAAAGGGCGAGATCAACAAGGTTATAAGCGATTGCTGCCTCAACAATTGGTTCCGCAGACCTCAGTCGTTGCAGCAACATTGATATGGTAAGCCGTGTGACCTACGACTGTAGTCAGTTTGACTTCCTCTCAAAAGCAAAGCTCGTTCTTACCTCCTCCATGTGGAACTCTAGAGCCAGACGAGTGACGACGGAGATTGTGCTTATTCCAACGAGTCTCTTCTCTTCATCGGACAGACCACGAAGACCAGTCTCGACTGTCTTGACAGAATTTTGATCAAGAGAATAGAGAGGATTATTTACCAAATGGGAGTTATTTGAACTTTCAAATATCTCTTTGCTAGTTGCGGCGATGTAGTTCAGCAGGGAGTACATATTGGACATGATCAGGTCGTCGCCAGGAGCAAGCTATTTCCTGAGTCAGCATCGAAATCCACAAAGATGCAAAACTCGTACTCTGATGCAAAGTGCAAGACATTTGGCAGCTGCTACAAGTGGCGGTGGTGTTCTCGACTCGGATGCAAATTCTAGTTCAAAGATGGGTATGGGCGACGTGACAAACCGGCGAAGGTGTGTAGCCATTTGGAGTGCGACATCGGGGAAGCTGACCAGAACACTCAGATACAACGTCAATGGCAATGATACTTCGAGCTTACTTGCGCACAACAATAGTGGTCGCCTTCAAAGCAGCTTCTTGAACTAGGTTGTCGGATATTGGTGATTCCTCGCTGAGCAATAAAAGCAGACGAGAAAAGAGCTTCTCGTCGAGTTCCTGCAGAATAACCGAGCTGACTGAAGCAAGTTTCTGAGAAACAGTTAGTGTGTCTTTACATTTGGCACAAAACTAGTATTTACCAAGCTTTCAGACATGGTTTCCCACGCATAGGTGTCCACAGAGGGTTCCGACTCCATGTCTTCAATTTGAACGAGCAAATCGGTAAAACATTGCATCGCATAAGAGATTGTCGACCTGAGGGACTGGATGATTTGAGGGTTCTTGATTTCGACTTCGGTAGCTTCCTGGCGCATCAAAGAGTTCCAAGCTTTATTGGCAGCTGCAGCCTCTGAAAATCCACCTGGCACAGTCTCCGGAGGGGGGGCCAGTACTTGGGCCAGTATTGTCCACGACGTCTCGATTATGCAACAGACGATAAAATATCCACTGAGAGGACGGCCGCGAGCGACGTAGCGTGCAATAAAAGTCTGAATGAACCGCAAGGTCTCAATATCCGTGTCGCTTTGCAAAACCTCGGTCAAAAGCCGGTTCAGACGGTCGATCATGTCAGAGCCACAGAGAGCTTGAAGGTGTTTCGACAAAATCTGCCATTGCTCCAGATTCCATGCAAAAGGGGTAGAGATGATTGCTCGGTACAAACCGTGTAAGGCGGGTGTTAGCTGAGTAAGAATGTCCAATGCTGCGACCCTACAGAGTCAGATGGGATTATGCAACTGACATAAAGCCTACCGTTTTCCTCCTGCATACTTTTGATTATGTCGGAAATGAAGGCGATTATTGCATTTGTCACAGTATCACCATATCGAGGATGAGCACTGCACATCTGAAGGAGGGCCGAGACTGTAGAGTATACAAGCTGGTCCGAGAGTGCCCAGTCTATAAAAGAGCATCAAGTATTGCATAGCAAATCGAGGTTCAATATTTCGCACCTTCCCAAGAAAGACATCTATCAAAGTCGATATATGGCACGTCTCTGAGCACGTCAACGAGCACGGGCATTAGGGTATCAATGTTGCTCGCAATATGATTGCTTGGAAAGTTTACGATCAGTTCTCCGAATGCAATGTTGCAGTGCACCCGCGAAGCAGGCTATAAAACCCAGTCAGGAGCTGCAGAAACGTTGCGATGTGAGACCGACCATGAAGACCCTCAAATTTCTATTATGGGTATCCTTTGATTCATCCTCGTCTTCATTGACCTCTGCTCTGGTCTGCACTTTGGGGGCGATCAAGGTATTTGCATGTGCAAGGTCCTGGTCACTTTCACCAGCGCTTGAGGCAATATCATTCAAGATCCTTTGGTGTATGTTTAGTTCCAGGCTGAATTGTGTCAGTACAGGTGCAGGCTAGCGTTTCTAAATGGCACACTCACAAGTCCATCTCACAAGGAGTGTCGACCGTCACTGACGTCGAAGTAAATCACTTGGTCAGGTGATTGCGCGGCCAGCTGAAGAGGACAAACGCGTAACGCGTCGGATTTCTTTTCCACAACATCCAGTATCGTGATGGCCAAGGCTCCAAGTAACGGCTTGTGTTTTTACTGCTATATGCGAACTAATACTCTCCCGTAGGCAAATCAATCCTCATCAAACGCAATTCTGGTCCGAGACCATCGCGCTCAACAGCCCCTGTTTCCTTTGTCGATGACCGCGTTGATTCTGATGATGAGATCCAGAACGATGATGGAGAAAACGAGGAAGGACAGTCGGAAGGCGAAGATATGTACGCATATACACCATAGGCAGACGGTCATTGCACTGATTTTCGTTCAGGGATGTAGGGAAATTGCTACAAGAGATCCAAAGTGCATATTTGCCTTGTTTCTTACCGAAAGCGCACTCAACTCCCTCCAGAGCGCCAGGCCAAGAAAACTTCACTCGTATCCGCAGCATTTGAAAACCAGAAAAAGGCGCTATTCGCTAATGCGCGTCAAAAAACCAAAGATATGAGTCGCGACGGCATCGTCTATCTGTGAGCGATCCAGTCCTCTTTCTGCCGCCGTCTATGTCTTGATCTTTATTAGAGAAAACATCAAACCCTCTATATTGGTCATGAGAGAAAATGAGATTTCATATGAACGTCACCTGGAGCAAATTCGAGCTTTGATGGATGCGCAGGATGTTTGGACAGTCTACTTGCCGAGGTCTGCACTTTCTGATATTCCCCAGGCCGCGGTCGAAAATCTCTTCCAATTATACCCTCCGATCATCGACGGTTTGTTCGTTAAACGCTCCGATGTCATCGAAGAAGAAAGTCAAATGCGTAGGTTCTTGCATGTCTTTTCTGCGATTCAGGTTTGACACATATCCTAGTCAAAAACAATCCTACAAGGCGTCAGAAAGCGTTGAATCAATCCCTGCAGAATGCTCACGACCAGGTCGAACAAAGTCACCAGAGCAAAATGGTATAAAGATCTTCCCTCCCATTATAATATTCATTCTGGCTGAGCTTTTATAGGCTGCGACAGATGCCTCCAAACTCATAAAACACTATAAAGCCTTACTTCTCAGTTAACATCTTACGTTGCAATGCTTCAAGACCGTGTAATGCATATTTGAACGACTGCCTCGAACTACGCGTCTCCAATGTTCCCAAGTAAATGTTCTACTCTAGATACTGTAACAGTTCTCCCTGTTTTCTGTTGTACATTCGGTGAAGTGTATGCTATCTCTAGTACTAGACAAGAAAATGACCGTTTCGATCTTGAACTTTTCGGCGCTAGCTCCAGTCGAAAGAATGCGGATACCTAAGCTTGATGCCTTGATATAGGACAAGTTGAGAAAAGAATCGTGAAGTCGAAGCTACGTACCGTCCATATCCGTGCAGTCGCAGAATCAGAACTCTGAAAAGAACCATGAACACGAAAATACTGAAGGTCCAATCTCATTGGCAAAGAAAAAGTTGCCAGAAGAATATGAGGAGCTAATGTTGTGTCCTCGCCATTGAAGGGGCTTTGAAGTTCTCTAAGATTTTGGCACTCAAAACCAAACCTGTAGAACTAACAAGGGGAAAACCAGCCATCACGAGTGAGTCCTGGCTCCTGTTAGTACAACGATCCTTATAGAAAGATCTCAGTTGAATGAGGAGGATTTCGCGGATGTATCGCCCCTGAACTGCATCATCGCAGCTGTGTTGTTGCGACACAGCTTCTTCTTGTGGTTCTCATCTGCACAAGTGGATATCAACATGACCGTCAATGGGTTGTCGCATTCAAAGAAACGAATCTGGAAACCAAGTCTATGGACTTCAAAGCTAAAGGCAAAGTTGTGATATTATCTAGAGTGCTTAGCTGCTGCCTCGAGCTGTGTTCCCAAAACAATAAATACTCCACTCTAGATACTGTGACAATTATCCCTGTTGTCTGTTGTACATTTAGTGAGATGTATACTATGTCTACTAGACAAGAAAAAGTTCATTTTGATCTTTAGTTTTTCAATTTTGGGTCGAATGAAGTGACTTACAAGTTCTGAAACCTCCCGGTCTACATGAGACCTCGACGCTACCTCTGGTTGCAGATTGAGGTACTCTGACATGAATACTCGCAGGAGAATATTCCATCTTCTCATGGTTGCTATATCCAAAGCAGATGCATCGTCCTGAAAGCGAAAATAATTCAATGAGGAATACGAGTTTAGATGTCCCAGTATCGTACCTTGACAGTATGCCAGACATGTGGAAAGGGATCTGCAATGAGATGTAAAACGCTGACACCGCGCTTCAAAAAGGGTACATGATCATCTCCCATGTATCCCATATTTGGTGCATTGGGCGTGACTGGACGAAAGTAGCTTTTCCAGCTATTCGTTGCCATGCTCTGGTCTTCTTTGTAGACAAACGCATCGCTGTTTCCAAGTCTTCGTTCGGCATCCACTAATTTATTGTAAAGCCAAGCTGTATCTTTGAAGTAAGATTTTATTGAGGGCTGGGGTGCTCCAAGCAGGTCGAGAAGGATAAGGTGCTCGATTGTTGAAAGTTCGGTGCTTTGAGGCATGAGACGTCTTTTGCTGTTTGGAAATATGTAGGTCGTTGCCCATTTATCGGCCAGGTGCCTGTAAAAAGAAGAATAAAGTCAAATTTACAGTGATAGAGATACAACTTACCTAGCACCGTAAATAGAATCCGTATCCGTCCACTGAACAAATGCTTCTTCCCCGTCAAAGAATAAGAGCTGCAAAGTTGTATCCGCGAGATCTTCATCGTCTTCAATACCGTCTTCGAATCGTTGACTCCGGGCATCCAAAAGAGGGTTCAAGGCCTCGGCCAAATCTAGCATCATGGCACAAGGCGCGGCCGAGTCCGTTGCACCGACAAACTAAGGTTCCAGTTAATGTCGACCTTACACCAGAAGCAGTTGGAAATAACGGGAGGAACACATACTTGATCTGTGTTGGGAAAGTACTTGCTGTCGAAATGAGCAGCGACAATAACACGCCTGGAGGCTTTAGGATCCTTTGTTGCGATGATATTGGTGAATTGTTTGGTCCCTAGCGGTGTGGTGTCGTTGAATGCATCTTCTTCGATAGTCCAGTCGAGTGCTTTCAGCGTAGACACGATATAGTTTCGGACGAGAACGTTATTTTCCGTGTCGGCTACAAGTTCACGGACTAAAAAACAACGACAGAAGTAAAGATACAAGAGGACGCACAGACACGGGGAATGAGTATTTTGGACAAATGTGAGGAAGGATTTGAAGGGTCAACGTTTTTGACAGGATCGGGGGATGAAACAAGGGTTGAAATCTGTCCCGAGGAGAGTTGTACAAAGTCCCTTTCACCGAGAGAATATTGTAAGGTAATTAACGGAGAGCATAACAAAAGAGATAACAGCGTCAGCGGCAAAGAAGCCAACATCATAGCCCTGTCGAAGGGAAATGGGGAAGATTGACGTGGCTGACCGTCGTAATGGACAACTTGGATCAATTCAGTAACTCTGCAAAGCCATTTACCGTGTGTTTCTCCGAACTACGTCCAACGCGATGGCCATATTCGGCCTCTGGGTTAGAATTTTGCATTAGATCCTTCCTCTTTGTCACTGAATGAATGGCCAAAGGTCATAAACAAGGCTGGGGGCCTGGTTTACCAGCGTAACTTTACAGGTACGCATCGACTAGCAGAACATCTCCAGAGTCTGATTTACCATAGACGGCCTTGCTCAACTGACATCAAACGAATATCTCGTCTTGGCTGGAACATTACATGGAATTCATGCCATCACGAGTCGTCTTTCCCCCATACCAGGTCCTAGTTCGGGTGCTCAAGTAATCGAAGGAGAGACTTTTAAAATGACGATTCTTCTAACGGCGACAGGTAATTCCACCAGCAAGTCGTCGAAATGCAAACTCATTGGAGACATTCAGGAACCAAATTTGTACTTTTAACTTCTCTCGCTGAACCATCGGCAGATGTTATGCTTCAAAAAGTATACGATGCCTACGCCGACGCTGTAATGAAGAACCCTTTCCATACACCCGAAATGCCTATCAGGAGCGACGGTTTTGAACAGCGAATTACATCGCTAATAGGAGATGGGCGTACTACTTCCTGAGGATTCTAGTATGCATCTCACTAGTTTCGATTTTGTTCTGAGAAGGGAAGGGGAAATATGACGGGCTCTAATCACTGCGTGCGCCTTGGAGAGAGCTTCGTGCTCGGAAATTCATGTTGTCAGAAGCCGAGTTTGGAGGTTTCTTGGTTGCATTCCTTCAAACCTACTGATCAAAGTAAACTGCTAGTTCCAATTAACTAAAGTACATTCAATGGTTCGTTACTCCCTATTTCAATCAGCTAACAAAAGCAAGCCAGTAACACTACAGCAACGACACGACTTTACACCAAGCCTCTGAGTCGGAGAAGGAACTAACAATGCGCTCTCAGGTAGCATTATTTTTCTAAATATGCACACCACAAGAAATCTGTCCAGCCCACAGTCCAACTGAAGAATTGTGCGATTTCCCAGAATCCAAAATGCAAGCTGCGAGAAGAGCTTCCCTTAAGAATTTTGTTCTGGCGGAAGGAGCACCTTACATATAGAGAATACCAAATCTGATCAATGCTGGTCGTGGTTTGCATATCCATGATGCTCGTGTCCGCAAATTTCGGTCTCATAAGATTGCTCTGGCAACATGTGATGTTGAGGTGCAGCAGAATAAGGACTTCCATGTACAGGCACAGGTGCAGGCGTAGTATACGGATTCACATATCCCGTTCCTCCTGTCGTAATACCGAGAGGAGGAGCCTGAGCCTGCACAACATAAGGACTCGTATACGCTAGGGGTAACCCCGAAGCTGAGATATGAATCGGCAAAGACTCCTGCTGATTAGACTGTGAGTACGGTGTTATATATGAAGATTGTCCGGGAGCCAGTTGCTGAGTCGTCTGAGAATGAGATGTATGACTAGCCTGTTGAGGGAAATCGGGAGCAGACTGCGAAACATATGGACTTCCATACAATAGCGCAGCTTCATAGTTCCCCGCTGGTGAAGTGGTTTGAGGCTGAACAGCACCAGCACCAACATACACCGACGCATGCTGAGAAGCCAATGGAGCGACCCCGTATGACGAAGCAGCAACAACAGCATTTGGGATCATCGTTCCCGGATTCTCGGCTACCGGTGTCATCTGAAGAGGTAGTCCGATATATTCACCAGAAGGCGGCATCGTCCTCGGTGGAGGCGTCCTCATATACTCATCTCTGATATTCAGGATCAAAGTGCGCTGCTCAGGGTTATCCTCAGCGAAGACCGACAAACCAAAAAGAGAACTCACGTCGGGCGTCATCGCGGAGCCAACAACGGTAACGTATTGAACAGCTCCCTGCGTGTTCCAATACCAGATTCTGGTTCCAGTCTGGAACGACTTCAGTACAGAGTCGGGAAAGTCGTCATTCATAGCTGAAAGACGCTGAGTCGAAGTAGCTTGGAGGCCATGGGGAAAGGACGTCTTCTTTATACAAAAAATGAAAACGAAGATCGGACGGAGTAACCGCGTTCTGTAATGAGACGGACAGAGCACAGTAAGATCCAACATCGGGCGTCATCATAAATGTACATCATGATCATGCATCATGATCGTTCTACGCGTATTGTATACTTTCCATTTGAATTGTTTACTTTCCACCAAGGGGGCGTTTGAATTGTATGCTTTCCACCAAGGGTAAGTATGCTGTATGCTTGCATTTGAATTGTATATGCTTTCCACCAAGGGCATTTGAATTGTATGCTTTCCACCAAGAGCATTGTATGCTTTTCACCAGAGGTAGCGCCGCTCCAAAGGACGGCCTTGTCTGATTATTTGGAGGAGGAGGAGGAGGAGGAGTGCCGGCATGTGGACGCCGGGGTTCGGGAGCATACCAGATGTAACAGCAGCTACATCGTGGTTCCCGGGACCTCTCATTACCAGTCCAGACGAGCTCGCAGTTCAACGACTGCTGTAGATCTATATGATAATGAGAGGCCGCAGATGTGGACAAGCTAAGGATAGGTATGAGTACAAACTCATCACTTAAAGATATCAAGCTTTTATTTGATAGTATCACTTGGTAGATATCAGATGTATATAGAAAGTAAGCTAACTGGACACAAGTTCACTGTCGATACGCAGGTGGGACATATGTAGAGCGGATGTGATTCAAATATCTGCATCACTTGATAGACATATTTTGCGGTTGCCGTGAACATAGGCTTGCACGATATCGATATCAGAGAGCCTATAAAATGCAATGTTTGGGATTGTCTGTCTAGTGAGTGAGCTCGTGGTACCTGAGAAAAGTAACTCGCATCAATATCATTTGCCGTGATGGATCTTGCACCGTCAGGCCTTCACACAGCAGCTTGAGATCTCTTTCAGTTGTCCTAAACAAGTGTGGAAACAAGAAGAATCAGTAGGATTTGCCAAGATTTCAGAAATATTGACGGAAACAGGATGAATCACTTTCTATTTCCGTCAATTATTTCAGAATTCTACAAAATCTGCTTATTTCCGGACCTGTCTCGGTCACCTGAAAATTTTACTTAGCTGCTGTGTCAGGAACGAAACGTAACAAATAGCAACGAAAAAAGAAACAAAGATAGGCAAAGGCCCACCAGCCCCGGACCGAGGTAGGTAGGTAGGTTACACGGGTGCAGATGACTATGCAACAGGCAGTATATGTGTTTGATATGTGTTCTTCTTTTCGTCCGATCCAACTAGCACACAATTTAAGCAATCAAGGAGCGATGCAACTCAGTTTCCCCTAGGCAGGCTACAGTATATACTCGACACTCATCGTGTCAAGCCATTGAGTGATTGAGTGGCGCTCTTGGATAATAAGATAGGCATTAAAAGATGTAAAACTAGATCTACGCCAATAAGCCGCCCAACATAAAAATCTACCACTACGTCGTAGGGACAGTAGGTAAATCAGTATCCGGAGGATCATCAAAAACACGAAGAGCATTCCTAAACCTCTCATCCCACTCGACTTCCTTGTCTGGTCTAACAATATTCCAGCCCTCCAAATCACCCCTCCACCTTTTTTCCTTCTTCATCCTATCTGCACGAAGTTCGACCTCTGTACTTGGAGGATTTTCAATTTCCTCCTTGGTCGGTTCTCTCGTCCCCCTCGCCAGTGCACGGGCAGTAGCTAGTTTTCCAACAAGCTCATCATAGTACTTTTTCCTCGCCTTTTCAATGTCATCAGGAATAGACGACAACGAACTGCGATAATACGACTCGGCTTCCTTGTCAAAGTCGAGATCACCTCGAGAACTGGATGTGGGAGGGGTTGTGACGTCAGAGAATAGAGGCTGCGATGAAGGTTCCAGCGCGTTGAATGGTCTTGTGCTGTTCATGACAAGACGGTATCCCGCTTCAGCGCCAGAGCGAACTTTGTATCTCTGGTTGAAAAAGTCCCATATCATGAGAGGGATTTGTTTGAATCCAATGTAGTTGGTAAATGTCACGAAAAGGATGGGAGGGAGGACAGGGATAACAGCAGGAGGCGAGTTTAATGATTCAGGAATCGGTGAGGAGGATGCTGACTTTGGCTGGGAAGAAGGAAGGCGATACTGAAGGTGAGAGAGAACGGGTGACGGAGGTAATGCCGAAGACGAAGGCTTTTCAGTGCCAGATAGCACTTCTCCAACTTCCAAAGGCTCTTCGGGTTCGTCAAACCGACCATCCATCTCCAATTCTTGAGCCAGACGTTCATCTTCGTCAACTTTTTCCATGCTCTCTGTCCACCCTCTTTTCAGTCCTGCCATGTATTCTTTAAATGTCGGACGGCCGATAATGACGATTCCTCCTTCAAGTTCTTTCTGACGAAGCTCTGAAACAGGACGGAAGGGATAACCAGGAGGCAACTGCTCTTGTGAAGGAGAAGGATCCAATCCTGCATCTACCCTCCGACGCGCTTTGATTTCCTCCGCTATGCGTCTCGTCACCTCGCCGCTTCGTTTTCCAACTACCATATCATAGTCTACAGCACCAGCAACGAGAATAGGCTTCGAAGTAGTCGAGTTAATGTAAATTCACAATGAAAATAAGCAAACACTACCTTGACATATTTCCGAAAATACTTGATCGCCTGGTCATAGTCTTCGTCTCCCGGCCATTTTGCACCATACACAGTGACTTTCCGAGGCCAACTAAGATGATCCGCAGTCTGTTCCGACAAATACTTTACTTTTTCAATGTATTCCTGTTTGATTCGTCTGCACTGTCTTCGATCATAAATGTAGAGACCTGTGATGGAAGACGTGACGGAGAGGAAGATTAACCAGTTTCTAGAGGGTAACCGAGGTCGTTTATCCAGCCATGAGGGAGGTATTCCTGTGTATTCGAGAGCTGCGCGTATACCGGATTTTCGAGGAGGCGTTACAGGAGATTTTGCATCCTGCGTGTTCATGAGAGAACAGCAAGTGCTGGCATCCGAACCGACAATTTTTTCGGAATCTCCCACGTGGTGGACGGCAAACACCCCTATTCAAATTCTAGCATTTTATACAAAGTGTAGATGTACATTGCGTATTATGGTATCAGTAAGTTAAGGTTTCGACGATAGCATCTAAAATTCTGACAGCGTCTGGTATATTGAACTTTTCATATTGAAGACCAACGGGAGTACTGAAAAATCGCTGGGTCAGGGAAAATCACCACAAAAGATTGATGGCACTTACTCCCAACCAGTAACACGTCTCACAGGAGCGTCCAGCTTCAAGAAACATCTCTTTTGAACCTGTGCGCTGATCTCTGCACCTGCACCTAGGGTCATCCCTGCTTCATGAACAATGACGAGCCTGCCCGTCCGATTGACACTTTCTGTTACAGTTTCTATATCCCAAGGAAGGATGGTTCGCAAGTCGATAAGTTCAACTTTTGCAGAACGTAAAGATGATGGAATGTGCTGCTCGATAGAGGGAGGAGGGTTCGCAAGCATGTGAATCGCAGTTTCACAATGATATACGGGAGTTCCCCATGTAAGGACAGTTATATCGTTTCCGGTCATCAATGTTTCTGCACGGCCGAGAGGAAGAGTAAAGTCGTCAATAGGGACCTGCTCGACTGCGCTTCTGTACAGGATCTTGGGTTCCATAAATACAACTGGATTCGGATCTCGGATAGAGCCTAGAAGCAGACCCTTGGCTTGTATTGGAGAGCGAGGTATCACAATCTAGAGAGAACGTTCAGGGGTATTGTCAAGTATGGTTACTAAAGCTCGAACCTTGAGGCCGGCTGCGCCCATAAAGAAACCTTCTGGCGATTGAGAATGATACAGCCCTCCATGACCCTTGATAACATTTTACTGAGAGCTCTCTTGCTGAAAACATTGATATCGCTTACCACAGACATTGTTGGTGTGCGTACTGTCAGTCCACCAACATTAAATTGGCCTCCAGAGCGATACCGGACTTTGGCTGCTTCATTAACAAGCTGCTCAAACAGTTAGAAAAGGATATTGACACGTAAGGCAAACTAGCCTGATCAAAAGCCGGGAAGATGTAGTCGGCAAACTGGATTTCTGCTATGGCGGTATGACCCATTGCGGCAAGTCCTATACCGAAACCGACAATCCCTTGCTCCGTCAAAGGCGTGTTAAATACCCTTTCTCGACCTGGAACATATTAATGACTTGAGAGACGCGTGAATCAAGAGGCAACACACCAAACTCTTCGGCGAGTCCCTATTCCCGAGACGTGAATGTTGTATATCAACTGAAAGGACAGACGACTTGCCATGGTACATCTGAAAACACCTCCAAATGCAACGTCTTCCCCAAAGACAACAGCACTCTCATCTTTGGTCAACGCTATGCTGAGAGAACCATTGTCAATTACTATAAAATATGATACAGTGACGACATGCCTCATCGCGTCCCGTACTGCTTGGTAAGTGTTCATTTTGCGTGTTTCACGGCCTCCAACTATGGTCTTGGAGCCATCCTCGGCCCATGACAATCCAGGTGTGCGTAAAGCTGAATCTCTGGTTGTCCGCAGAAGCTCGGAAGTGGCAATTGAAGGTGCATGACCACCAGCTGGAGGGGGTTCTGCAGAGGAAGAGTTCCATCGGACCTTTGGTCTTGACCTGAGCTCAAGGAAGCGGGGCAATCTGGACCTAACGGTGGTGGAAATCATGAAAGAACAGAGGAGGTTAAGATCCGAGAGTCTGGGGGAAGGATATGCGGGGATTGGCGGCGGGCCGGACCGCTAGGCAGAGGGCGGCAAGTCTGTTTCTGGCAGAGACCTCGAGCTCGATGGAATCGCAGACTGCATTTGTAGGACCAGAGGGCGTATACAGCATCGTGGAAGAGCACAAACCCTCTGTTCTTCAAACCCATGCGGCCACAACTTCACCCATAATCTACCCTACCCGCGTTACCACTATAACCGTTCGCTTTCCCCCAGCAAAGCAGCAGGGCAGTGCTCCAGGACTAGCCCAATTTCTGGGCGGCAACAAAGACTCGAAGAAGGACAAGACTGCTCAAAAAGAACGCGACGACGGTATCAGTCAAACCAGCAGCGACACCCCAGATGAAGCAGAGGACACTGTGCCTGGTAGTCCGTCCGTACCTGCAAACCACACATTATTCTCCCAGTCTTCTGTGGCTGCCACCAGAAAGAAAAAGTCTGCTGCTCGTCCAAAACACAATATCAAAACCACGTCCTCGACGTTTATCACAAGAATACAAACTGCAGACGGATACACTAGGACTATGCAGTCCAAACAGGGCGACTGTACATTTCTCTTCTACAACCAGGTCAAGAGCTTCTTATGGGTCGAGGCCGGTGTAAATTCCAAGGTGAGTATGTTTAGTGATTGTTGTTCAGTCTTGACGGTTACACAGGAACCCCTTGCTAGAGTCAACTTCTCTGCTCATCCAACCTGCCACGATGTGAATCCCCTTACTGCTTCACCGGAACGTCTCGATGTTATCATAGGATTCAGCACCGGTGACCTTATTTGGCTAGGTGCGTTATGTTGTAAGATAGTCCACAAACCACTCACTCTTCTATGTAGACCCAATATCTTCGCGTTATGCGCGTCTCAACAAGCAGGTGCGTTCTCCAACACCTTCTGCTCTCATTCAATATTGAACACCCCTCAGGGCTGTATTACCAACTCTCCGTGCACTTCTGTCCGTTGGGTCCCCTCATCAACCACTCTTTTCCTCGTATCGCATGCAGACGGCACTATCATTGTGTACGACAGAGACCGAGAAGACGGCTCATTTACGCCTCAAGAACCAGTCAGCCTAGCTCCCACTGCTTCAGGCTCCAACAGCTCTTCAGAGGGATCTTCACAGAAGGAGTGGGATCCTATGGATAATATCTTTGTGACAATGCCGCCTTGGCATCCTGTTACTGCGGGCGGTATTGCAGTAACGGGTAAATCAGACAAGGAGAAAGCGGCTTCAGTAAAGAATCCTGTCAGCCATTGGAAAGTGTCAAGGAAGAGTGTTGTCGGTATGTGGTAGCTATCATATCTTTGATCTCGTCTCATTTCTGTCAGACTTTGTCTTCTCTCCCGACGTGAAATATGTCGCAGCAATATCAGAAGATGGTTGCTTGAGGGTGATTGATGCCTTGGCGGAGCAGTACGTAGTACACCCTCGTTCCTCAAGCGCATAAACTGAAGAAATTCTCTAGACTCGTTGATTGCTACTCTTCGTACTTTGGCGCGTTAACATCTATAGCATGGTCTCCAGATGGTAGATTCATCCTGGTGCGTTTTTACGCCGTCTTGATATCAACTGCATTCTGAAAAGCGCTCCAGACAGGAGGGCAGGACGACCTACTGACAATCTTTTCGCCTTGGGAACAACGAGTCGTAGCACGCTGTCAAGGACATTCATCCTTTGTCTCTGCGGTAGCCTTTGACGAACTTAGATGTGACGGACGAACGTATAGATTCGGCAGCGTTGGCGAAGATAACAAGCTCATCCTGGTATGCTTCAGTTCCTTTGTGTCCGACATGGCTAAAACTAACGCTGTCATAGTGGGACTTTTCGAGCGGCGCTCTACATCGTCCCAAGTTACAATCCATCCATCACCAACGTGTCTCAATGTCATCTACTGTATCATTGTCCTTCAAGCGCGAAGGGCGTTCGGCATTATATCTACCCTCGACCAACAATAGCACTGACGAAAATGAATCCCCACGGTATCATCCCGCACCTTCAAGGAACGAGATTGCTGTCGTCCAACCGGTGCTGGTAAAAAACAAGTTTTCGTCCATCTTTCGCCGTTGCTGACCTCTGAATTTCAGGTGAAACAAATGGAAAATGAACTCATGACGTGGATATCTTTCCTTCCACGCCACGTCTTGACTTCGACAAAAACCGGGTATTTGAAGCTGTGGATCCGTCCTTTGGCGCCAAAGACAAGGCAACCATCCAAGTACAACCGCAACGTACCTGATATCCGCGACCTTACATAAGTGACCTAAAGTCCGTTCGGATTGGTTCAGGTAAATTGGGAACCCAACGCTTCTGTACTTGACAAGTGCTGCATTTTCAGCATTCAGCATTCAGCCCGTTGACTATCGCTATTTTTATGCAAGCTAACTTATTCTGTACCGGATGCAGTTGTATCACTAGTTTTCGGGATGTAGTATGTACAGATGCTAGAATTCGACCTCAAAGTGTCTACTTCACATTTTGATTTTTGAGTGACTATGTCGTTCATCGGTCGTAAACTTGAGGACAGAGTCCACCGTGCTTGCAGTAGTAAAATGTTAAAATAAGCATTAATATCAAACCAAAAAAAGTCTACTATACGACTCGGGCAGGTCCATCTCTCCTCCCATAGATTTGAGCCAACAAACCCAGCACGCCGCCGTCCTCTATACCATCATCCTCCTCTTCCTCCTGCGCAGGCCTCGTTCGTCGTGCTAAGGATCATATCCCTAGGAGGCAACTTCATATTCATACTCCAGAGCGCAGTTTTCAACTTCAACTTAGGTTGCCAACTGCCAGTCAGCAAAACTGTTCCAACGGACATGCCGGGAAAACGGCACATTTCGAGCTCCGCTGATTAACTGTACAGTTTATAAGCCACTCAAAAGCCACGTCAAATTTTCTCAACTTCTTTTTAACTTCGCCTACTGAGGTGATTTATTGCAATAGACGACTGTACGGTGCGTTGGCTGACCTATCTTCATACGCTTAATCTGACTTATTCTTTTTTGTTTAGCTACCTTCCGTGTGTAAAATTGAAGAATATCGGACGCACATTGGTAACGTATGTTTAGTTTAATTATCAGCTTGTGGTGTCTGACATGCTTGTGTTTTAGTTCAATTATGCCGTGTTTCTACTCTGTTCGGAAGGTGTCATTGTACTGTTAGAATATCCCCTGTATTTGTATGCTTTTTTATGAATACAACGATTTTTTGACCTATTTGATACGAATTAAGTGGATTTTACATTGCTTTTTTGATAACTTTTAACGTTCTTTTCTGCTTTTTCTGTACTTTTTCCCTGTACTTTTAAAAGATGTGTTAGACACGTCCGGTTGCTTGAAAAAGCTATTTTGGGTGAAAAAAGCCCGAAAAGTTACAGAAAAGCTGACTTGTCATTTTGCTGATAAGTTATTCACCATCGTTGGTTACACTTAATTAAGAAAGACCGTCTCCAACTTATTTTTTCTTGATCATTTTTCGCTCCTCGACCCTATCATGTTACCAGTCTCGTACGATAAGCAGAACAGGTCCACTGGGATCGCCCCACCGTTTCAAGTGGGATTGGATAATGCAATAATGCATTCATATTATTGCCAAAAAACACTTCTGTACTCAATTCGCCCCAGTTTCGATGGGAGGTCATCAATTCAGTATCTATAACAGCAATCACGTATCTGAGGCATTTGCAGAATATCAAGCAAAAATGGAACATGAAAACAAGCAAGGGCACAGACAAACACACGAGAGCATAGTAAAGAGCAAAGACAAAAACATACACGAGAGCAAAGATGAGAGCGTAGATGAGAGCCAACACGAAAGCAAAGAGAAAGCAAAACAATCGCCTGTCGCATCACAGAATCTTGCGAAATCTCGGTGACCAAGCTAGCCATTTCACGCATCAGTGGGGGCATTACGGGGGTCACGGTTCAGAGGGCCATCATGGGTTGTATGCTGGCGCCTAGAAACGGAGTAAACTTCATCCGCAGACGATGCACTCGTTTCTTCCAAGACGGCAAGGTCATCGCCATCGCTACATATGACATGCAAGAAGGCCATGACTCCCTGTGCACCGTGTCAGTGATTGTTGAGAAAAAAAAGATTAGCTTACACGTCTCTGATCTCTTGTAGTAGCACCTGCTTGCGCCGGGCTCGGGGTGATATTTGCTTGTCCAGGTCCAGCAGACCCACGAGCAGTACTTGCTTCTACAGGCTGTCCCTCAGCTTGGACATTGGTTCTCTGGAAAGAATAAATGTGACTAACTTGTGAGTGGAAACAAAAAGAGTGCTTACATCTTGATGCCGGGCTGGGGTTAGACCTGCAATGCAAGTCAGGAGCTAAAGAAACAACGTGATGAGCTCACAGGCAACAGCGATAGTAAGGGAGCCCACAGCTGCAAACTCAGCTCGGTCTGGTCCCGACAGAGAATCCATATATCGCTGAAGGTCGTTCTCCATATTGAAGAATTAAGAAACTAGAGTGCCAGGAATAGGAAGTTTAGTAGTAGTATTTATACATCGAGGAAAGGACACGCTGCTCGTTGCAGAAAAGTACAGTGAAGACGAAAGAAGAAACGGAATCAGTCTGATCACAGAAGTCCACCCATGCAGAATGTCGGTGCGGGAAAGAGATATATCAAGCACTTGTCAAGCACTGCGAATGCCAATATCGTATGAATTGCACATGCAGATCCGGATCGCGAAAGCTGGAAGCAGCATCAGGAATCTATTCTGTCAAGTTTGAGCGCGATAAAAAGCATAAGAGATTGGCGAACAGAAATTCTAAAGTCAAAAGGGCGTCATTGTCCCGGAAATTAACCTATCTCGACCCCAAACGATTACAGACGTAAGTATACGGCCACCGCCAGTTCAAGTCCAAGTCTGTCCAACGAAAGAGATAGTTCTGACCGAAAGAGTCAAGGCATCATTGCGATTTGTAGTGGTATGCTTCCTTCATAGCCGTAAGCTAGATCCTGAAAACAGTATGTCGTGGCATCTTCACGAAAGAGCAGGGGGTGTCCAGATTCGGTCCAACATCATGCGTGGTCGGGAAGGACCCGGGTTTTATGTCGACAACTGCAATGATCTGAGCAGGAAAAGTGACCAAGGTGACAAATTGAGCATACCTTGACTTTTAGAGCACGTCTTACTGATTCGAATTCGGGGTCAACGCGAGAGTCAAAGCGGGTGGTCACGCGCCCAGTGAGAACCGCATCTATTTAGTTCGATTTTTTTCGATTGTGGTAGATTTATATCAATTTCTACCGATTATTTTCTATTTTTATAGTATTTTTACTTGCATAGATCCGGGAATCCAACAGAACTTTGCATTAGCGACGTCGTCAAACGCCAAAATGTGGTCCTGCAAATCATAATGAGTAGAAATAGTTGTGCCATACCATGCATTAGACCGTATCTGCTACGCGAATTTTTGGCGTTTGTATTTCACTAAGTGGAGATACAAAGCTCCGCGCCAAAAATCTTCAAGTGGAGGTGTCACCGGCGTGACAGACAAGCCTGAGAATAACACGTTGAGCTCAAGCCCCTAAACATCCCAACCTTTCCTCCTCGTTGAAACCTCTTGTTCACCAGGGCCGGTAAAGTCTAAAACCTTGACCCCCGGATAAGCACCTCCACACCTTAACACGACATCATTACGCAATCCATGTCGCCCCCGATTCAGAGCAACCAGTTGCGTCTCTACAAAATGCTAAGATCAACCAACACCCACAGTCGTGGTAGTCACACTGTGTCACATCCATTTTTCATCATGTCTCCACCCGTTTATCATTAGCTCCGCTGGGAGCTTGATGACGCGTCCAGCGGATGCGCTGTCCCTGCACGTGACAGTTTCAATTGAGTTTTTGAATTGACTGGATTATGTAAGGGGACATGATTTTTCGCGTCCGCCGTACCACCACCACGGCCAAGGGGTCGCCTAGCGAGAAATCCGTAAAACCAACACCCCATGACCCCGTGAGAACCCCGCTGTCGGAACACTGGCATCATCAATGATCATGTTGCCGAACGGTATCATAGCTAGTGCGTCGATTAATTAGTTTGGAAGAGTTAGATTTGCAAGAAAAAGACCAAGGGAAACATCAGTATTATCCTATGATTCAAAGAAGAGTTCACTTCGGACCCCAAAGCAGATGAAGTTGCGGATAAGAATAAGTCAGAAACAGATGTGCGTCTAAACCGATGCACCATGCCGACAGTGAGGTTCTCACGGGGTCATAGGTTGGTTTTACGGATTTCTCGCTAGCCCCCCTGACCACGGCCATGCCTCCTTACCTCCCCACCTCCAGCCACCTCCTCGCTGTGAACGCGGCACCCGATTTGGTATGGTAAAGTTCTTGCGGCCGCAAGTGTATATCTCAAGCTTCTTTTGCTAGGTTTTGATGCCCTCACTGCAAAAAGGCTCTAGTGCGTATATCTACCCTTCTGTGAGCGTCAACTACTAATATAAAAGTTCTTTGGCACCCAGTGTAGTCGATACTAGTGCCTTTGATGGCGGCACTCCTTCAAGTCAGGTAGAGTTCCGAGTCTTCTGGTCTTCAAGGGCTGTAATGCTATTGAACTAATCTCTTTGTAGGTCGTGTCATACCTCCATTGAGCCGGCTTGCTTGGGATTTTGGTCACAGTGCAGGATATGTCGCTATACACTGTAAATCAAACAGTGTGTTGCTCCGCTTCTGGCTCTTATGAATATCATTCTTATAATCACCTGTAGAATTGTTTATGAGCGCTAGCTGAATCTGACGAGAAGGATCGGTTTTGCATGGCAGTCTGTGTACATATATTACCTCGTCTTTCCAATATAACACTTTCCTTCTGACGTACATACATTAGTGCAATTGACGCTCGAGGCCAATACAAGAAATTAAAGGCACGATAGGCCAATTATGTGAGCCCCGGTACCAGCAGAAATACACCGACGGCCAAAAATCTTTTCACCCCCAAAAAGGGAAATATTCCCTTTTACGGCAGTTTTGCATGCTGGCATTACTGAATCGGGCTCGGATCTTTTCACCCCATACCATTTCAAAGTCCGCCAGCTTTGGGACCGAATGCATGATATGGCACAGGCCCGGGCAACTATTTCTACTCGCTATGATTTGCAAGACCACATTTACCGCGGGCGGTATTGCAGTAACGGGTAAATCAGACAAGGAGAAAGCGGCTTCAGTAAAGAATCCTGTCAGCCATTGGAAAGTGTCAAGGAAGAGTGTTGTTGGTATGTGGTAGCTATCCTTAATTCTTTAATCTCGTCTCATTTCTGTCAGACTTTGTTTTCTCTCCCGACGTGAAATATGTCGCAGCAATATCAGAAGATGGTTGCTTGAGGGTGATTGATGCCTTGGCGGAGCAGTACGTACTACACCCTCGTTCCTCGAGCGCATAAACTGAAGAAATTCTCTAGACTCGTTGATTGCTACTCTTCGTACTTTGGCGCGTTAACATCTATAGCATGGTCTCCAGATGGTAGATTCATCCTGGTGCGTTTTTATGCCGTTTTGATATCAACTGCATTCTTTCAGGAAAAGCGCTCCAGACAGGAGGGCAGGACGACCTACTGACAATCTTTTCGCCTTGGGAACAACGAGTCGTAGCACGCTGCCAAGGACATTCATCCTTTGTCTCTGCGGTAGCCTTTGACGAACTTAGATGTGACGGGCGAACGTATAGATTCGGCAGCGTTGGAGAAGATAACAAACTCATCCTGGTATGCTTCGGTTCCTCTGTCTCCGACACGGCTAACACTGACGCTGTCATAGTGGGACTTTTCGAGCGGTGCTTTACATCATCCCAAGCTACAATCCATCCATCACCAACGTGTCTCGATGTCATCCACTGTATCATTGTCCTTCAAGCGCGAAGGGCGTTCGGCATTATATCTACCATCAACCAACAATAGCACTGACGAAAACGAATCCCCGCGGTATCATCCCGCACCTTCAAGGAACGAGATTGCTGTCGTCCAACCGGTGCTGGTAAAGAACAAGTTTTCGTCCATCTTCCGCTATCGCTGACTCTGAATTTCAGGTGAAACAAATGGAAAATGAACTCATGACGTGGATATCATTCCTTCCACGCCACGTCTTGACTTCGACAAAAACCGGGCATTTGAAGCTGTGGATTCGTCCTTTGGCGCCAAAGACAAGACAAACATCTAAGTACAACCGCAACGTACCTGATATCCGCGACCTTACATAAGTGACCTAAAGTCCGTTCGGATTGGTTCAGGTAAATTGGGAACCCAACGCTTCTGTACTCGCTTTTCAGCATTCAGCATTCAACCCGTTGACTATCGCTATTTTTATGCAAGCTAACTTATTCTGTACCGGATGCAGTTGTATCACTAGTTTTCGGGATGTAGTATGTACAGATGCTAGAATTCGACCTCAAAGTGTCTACTTCACATTTTGATTTTTGAGTGACTATGTCGTCCATCGGTCGTAAACTTGAGGACAGAGTCCACCGTGCTTGCAGTAGTAAAATGTTAAAATAAGCATTAATATCAAACCAAAAAAAGTCTACTATATGACTCGGGCAGGTCCATCTCTCCTCCCATAGATCTGAGCCAACAAACCTAGCACACCTCCATCTTCCATACCATCATCCTCCTCTTCCTCCTGCGCAGGCCTAGTTCGTCTAGCTCCATCAACATACGACCCCCCCAAACCACTACTCACTTGCCCATCTGGACCCAAATCCTCATTGGGAATCGCGCCTATGCGTGAAGATTCCGGAGTATCAAACACTCCAGTCCTTTCCATCTTGGTACCAGTAGTGACCGTAACACTACCCTGTGAATCACCCAATACAGCTGTCTGTGCACCGGCCATGGCACCAAAGATGGACGATGCTGAAGGGCCTGCGAAACTCTGACCACCAGGGGCTAATGTCGACATACCCAGCGTGCTGGCACCCGGTCCTCGTTTCCTGGCAGCGTATTGGCTTTGCTTGAGAGCACGGTCGTACTCCTGGGCCCTATCAGCGAGAGAATTTTCGGTTTTAGGTACAGAAGGGGGCGATTGTATCCCTTGTCTGCGACGAATGAATGAATTAGGGTGGGCTGCTGTAAAGTCCTGCATACGACTGAGGTACAAGGAACCTGAAGGATCCGGAATCCATTCGGGATTTGCAGCCTTTTATGATGTGTTCAGTTGTAAAAGATCAAGTCAAGGGCCCAACTTTCTTACCTTGAAATTAAGGAAACTCTTCTCCATTTTACCCTCGTTCGAGACCATGCGTTTATCCATCACTTGAGCGGGGGCGCCAAACTAGAGAAGTAGCATTTTTAAACCAAACCCATGATATGAATAAAGAAAAGCTAACCTTGACGTTCCCATGCCTCTCAAAGTTGAATTCTGCAAAGCTACAGACATAGCCTCGTCCGTCTACGTGTACGGTGAATTCTCGAAAAAAGTCGATAATGGCAGGAGCACACGCAGGTAGAGAGAACCACAGCACAAATGGTGTAAGCACAACAGAAAGGAGTTCCTCAACAAAGATGAGAACTTTCATAGAGAATAATTCTCCAAACTCTTGGTGAACCTTGGGAGTTGACAACAAGTTCAGAGGCAAGCCTGGCTTCAGAAGGCGAAACGTACCTTCTTGCTGTGTAATTGGCCATTCCAAGAATCAGGCATATAGTGCGTGTAAGTGATTAGTTCCGTCATCAACAATTCTGGATCAAAGACCCGATTCTCGTCTGGTATCATGCCTCTCGCAAATGCCATAATGGACCCGAAAACGGTGAGATAAAACAGGATCGTGCGATGGGGCGTAATCTCAAAGTGCACAACAAGATCTGGGTCCCAAACCGTAGCCAGGAACAGCACAGCTGCAAAGGAACCAGAAATAAAGGCCACAAATCTGCCACCCGTTCAAGTAACTGTCGATTGAAAAGCGGATGAAGAACGTACCGCATGATCAACCTCACTTTTTCGTTCGGAAATTGGCCAATGTAAATGTTTGCAAGTGGATAACTTTCGTCAAGCCTCCTGATAAAAAGGTGAGGTAGTTCGTTGAACTCGCGAAATTTCCACTGCGCAAAAGAAGTATAACGACGACCGCCAGCTGCGGAAGGGTCCTTGTGATACTCCTGCAATTGGTATTCGTTAACGGTCGATTTCCCCCCAAAACAAGGGAAGCTTACCTCGAAGTAGCGGAAGAAAGAATACATGAGTAGATACAGTACAATGAAAGGTGCGAAAATAGCATTGAGAATGCCCATGAATACAAAGCGACGCTTCAACCTGAATTGGATATCCAGTGAGACTGAAAGACATGTAGCGAGATTGCCATACCCTTCGATTAAGACAACCCTATTCCTCGACTTTAAAAATACTTTTCGAACCTTCCCATGCTGATCAAACAGATATTCCATTAGACAGAACCTCAAGTTCCACTCCAAGGCTCTCGTCAACATCTTGCCCTTGCCTTGCTCTTCTGCAACAAAGCGTTTGAGAATCCGAGGTAACGGCACACGGAGGTCCAATAAATCCTTGTTAAAAAGAGCAATGAGATAGTTCTCCTGTCGCATTATCCTGTTTGCTATATCGTGTGCATCCAATTTTGCGGTCGTCGTGTCATTAACATTACCAGCGCTCTTGGAAGAGATAGCCGTCACAGGATTGTCCTGTCGTATCATTCCTATCCGCCGAACGATTTCCGGCCAGGATATTGTTTGGATGTCGGCCTGCAGAAAATAGTCAGTGAGTCATTTTGGTACTATATGATCATGTCACCGACGTCAGGTATTTTCAAGAGATGGGTGTAAAAGTTGTACATGTCAACGAGGCGTCTCACCGCCAGAACAAAGGTAACGATCTGCCAGACGTAAAAAGTCGTAAAGAGAATAAAGAATAGCAGTGTAAAACCTGAGAACCTAGGACAACATGTCAGAGTGTACGCGGAGAGGTATGAGAATGCTAACCTGGAGACACAGCGGTCCACAATTGCTTCAGATAATCTCGTGTGTTGGTCGGGATGTATCCGCGAGTAGTCTATGCATCCTAGTAAAAAAGTCGAGAATCCAATAACGAAGCCGACCGTTCTGAAGAACCATCAGTTTTAGCTAAAATGAAGGGGCAAAGGACACCAACAAAAGGTTCAAGCCTCTTGAAAGCGCAATACTATATATCCCTTTCCCTTCATAATAATAATACACTTCTTGTAGGAATGCATCTAGGTTGTACACGTTAACCCAATTCCACAAGGCTCGTTCATAGGCATCGAGACCGTCCGTCCTTCTGGGACGTTCGCGTCCTGGTGCTTCATTGAAGGTTTCGGCGCGGGGCGTGTGTTCCCCGTCGACCTCTGACGGTCGTGGGGGAACAGAAAGCGGAGGAGCGGTATGAGTGGGCAGAATAGGTGGAAGTTTTCGACCGGCAGTGGAATAGAGAGGCTGGCGGCGGTTGCTCGACAATTCTTTATTCTTGTCTTTGAAAGATGTCCGTGACGGTTTCCGCGCAGTAGGTTCCTCTATCATATAACTCTGAGGAACTTCACCATCCGACTCTGAATCCTCTGCTTTATCTTCTCGTTTGATATTAGGGTGAACAACATTGGAAGCCTTGGGATCCCAGGATACTCTTCGTTTGCCTTGCGATTTGGACAAGTTCGTCATTGGTGTGTCTGCGTCTCCTCGGCTTTTGTTGCGTCCTGCCTCTAGGTCCTCGTCCTCATCGCTCTCTAATATCCCTCTGTTCTCTTCGTCCTCTTCCAAAACTGACTGATTAGCTGGCGTGTAGCCTTGATATTGTCGGCTCATCGGGTTTAACATGTTCAAGAACGGTCTAGAGGTAGAAGCAGAGGCGTAGTAAGACTGTGAAGCTTGGAACGACTGTGACCCAGACATTGGGTGAGAATTATGGCTGCTAGAGTTGGACATGAAGGATGCCTCGCGGCCAGAGACGACGAACTCAAGCAGAGCGTGACTTTGCAACGAATTTGGAAAGTAATGACGCGTCGCGTCGCTCAGTGACACAAATCATTGTTAAATATCCAGAATGTATACAAACAACAGGCTTCTACCAAACAGTACAGAAAGAAAGGAAACACAAGAAGTACATAAACTTCACCAATCAAACTGTTCACTCGATCCAAATATTACAAATAGTACATGGTATCCTTGAGAGCCTGACCTGCGACTCCATTTCCCCACTGCCCTTGTGCCTCTCGCATGACCTGCTCATCAGCGTTTGTTGAGTTGGTATTGACAGTGGTACCTCCTTGAAGCAATCTATGAATGTAACAGCGACCTCGTTCACCTGATGTCAATCCCGATCCAGTAAATACTTATCAAGCCAACAAAGTAGAATGGTTACGCACATGCTAAATCTGCATAATATGCCGGTGACGCAAGACTAACTGCCTTCGTTGCACGAGCGAACAGATAACTGACGGAGTTGGTGAGTTTCTGCAATTCGTCAGCTCCAAACTTGATTTCGTCATGCACAACAAAGTAGTGAGTTGGCTTGGTAGTGCCTTGAAGTCCTCCGTGAGCTACATAGGAAATTCAGTACGTGTTGGGTCAAGTCGAGATCAGTCTGACCTTGAAGGAAGAAATCAAAGTGGTAAACAGCTGTGACACCTCGATCCACTACGGTTCCGGCCTTAGGATTCCCATTATTGTCAGCCTTGCCGGCTTCAGTTGGGTAGAATCTAGTATGATGACGTTTCCCACATATGACGATACTGAGCTTTGGAGTGTACGGAGCCTTGGGCGTGTCGAAGGACTTAAATGCTGCCTTGATAAGAGGCATCTCTTCTTCAACAACAATATTGAATTGACCCTGGAAAGTAATTAACAAACGAACAACGGAATAGGAATTAATAATGTTCGTACCTCGGAGACACCGTCACGATACACTAGAACTCGCGAAGGCAATTGGTTGCCATTCCTTGACCTAAAGAGCTTCAGCCTATCTATCATCATGTTCTTCAGGTTTGTGACCATCTGAACAATGGCTATGAATATTATGTCTAGACCGGTTTATAATGGACACATACTTCTTTCTTGGACTCTTGGAGTTCCATACTCGCCGGAAATTGGGCAAAACTCGAATCGACACTCGCAACAACAGCGGCAATCGAAGGAGTTCCCTTGATACTGCCAGGTCCTGGATGGGTAACATCAATACCGACTAACATAGTTGGTTCTTTCTTGAACCAGCCCATGCTTTGCGGGTCAAGGGTATGGCTAATGAGGACAGTCAACACGTCTCATTATATTCTCGAACTCGAGCAATCAGACTTACTTTACTCCGCCTAGTTTCATGTTGACTTTCAGAGCAACGTTGGCAAAGTACTGTGCTTGGCCTGCACCAAAGGAAGTCAGTGCACAATCTTTATGCATTCATTAATCGTACCTCTTTCTTTACGAATCTTGGCACTGTGAACACATACAGTCGGTACATCAAGAGTAACGTCGCAGAGATGTTTGAGGCCAGAATAGACGTGTTTATCTCCATTTGACAGAACAACCAGGACGAACTTGGGTTTACGAGGCAATCCTCTGATTGTCTTGTTGATTTCACCAATCGCTCTTGACCGCGTAGGATCAGAAGGATCTTTCCTAGGAAGGCGAACAGCTAACATAATTGGCCGACCTTCTACGGTCATTCCGGAAGTCGTGCACATTTGAGAGAATCCACCAATCGTTGAAAGGAGCTCAGCATCATCAGTACCACTGAATTCATCTCGGTTGTTACCATCTTGAATAATCAAAACGGCCCATTGACTCAGTGTGGCTCCCCTGGTAAATTTGACATTCCGGAGGTTCCAGCTGGCCTTGTCATCGACGTTTGGCGTGCCACGACTATAATTTATACCGGGTGGAGGCAATACTGCAGGAAACAATTCTCATTAAAAGCAAATCAAAGGAATAAGTACCCGCTCTTACTTCGTCCAGGAACTACAGTCATCTCTCTGCCCACACTCATTCCAAATGCACTCAAGGGATCAGCACCAGACTTGTAGCCAAGACGTTCCAAACCAGGGCCTACAATACTCTGAGCATTGACATTAGGCGGTCTGGCAGCAACCTTGATCATCTCTGCTGTTTGTTCGTCGAGAAGTTTGCCTTTAAAAGGCTGGTTCGGCAGAATGTCACATACTTCTGGAGGAAGTAGATTGGCCTTTTGACCGCCAACATCGACTAGGGGGATGTTGGGATACCGCAACGTTATTCCGTATTCTAAGATTGTCTGTCAAGAGTGCGACACTGTAGCTGCAAAAAAACTCACTTCTTTTGAAGTACGTCTCCACATTGACCCTGGCATTGAACTCGGCACAATCGAATTCATGTTGGCTCGGAAGAATATTTGTGAGTTTTTTAACAGTCTTTCTATAACCAAGGTGGGTGGTCTTGATCCTGACACCTTTAACGAAAACATTGGGACGAGCGCCAAAACTTGCATTCTTAAACTCCTGCAGGGCTACAGCAAGATTTTGAGGGGTGTAGAACGCGGTTGTGCACGCTAAGGAGATTTAGTCTAAGGAGATCATGAGGAAATTGAAGAGGTTCTCACCGTTTACATTTACCATAAGCTGATTATAACTTGGCCGAACAGAAGAGTAGAACCCTCTAAAGGCTTCCAGACCTCCGCCGAGGGATACAGGCTGGTCAAGGGATGGGAAAAAGAAACGATTTCGCCCAACCATAACAGCGCTGTCAGAGGCTGTCCTGCTAGGATGTGCAGCTAAAATAATGTTCAGAGCAGATATTATGGGGAGAATATCATAGCCCCGGTACTGAGGATTGCCCAATACATATCTGTCAAAACCATCAGACTATATATATGTCGACCAAAAAGAAAACTGACTGAGTGATGGCCGAAGTGTCAATATCTTGGATATATCTGAAAGTAAGAGTGTACTCTTTGCTTCTGGGACTAGGGCCCTGCTCATCCTCGTCAAAATAAGCAATACGTATGCTCAAAGGTTGCTGTAGCTTCTTTGCTGCGATCAATTTTGACGAATGATCGTGAGCAACTAGTCCTCTGAGGCCTTTGCTAGTCCAATCCGAGGTTTGTTCGGCCAATTGGAAGATTCGTCTCTTGACGCGGCGGATGGCAGTCCCAGCAACAGGGGATACCTGGACATCATATTCATACAACGGCCCTTTGGGAACCTTCACGGGGAAGAAATTGGCGCGCAGGCTGACCGGGGTACCTTCCCTACCAAAACCGGGACGTAAAGGAAGGTCCTGGGGCTGAAGGGAGAGTCTGTTGAAAGATGCAACAAGTGTATCCTGAGTACCATCAGTGAGACGCTTGTCAATAGTGGTCGGGCCTGGGCTAGCTCCGCTTGGTATGAATATTCTGCATTGTATGAGTCAGTGAAGGTAACGGAGACTTGTTAACGCGTTTGCACCAACCCTCCTTGTTCACGAGGAGCACCTCCTCTGAAACCTCCACCACCCCTCGGTCCACCACGAGGCGCACCACCTCTAAAATCTCCACCACCGCGGCCTGATGGAGATCCTGCTCTTCCGCCGCCACCACGACCACCTCGACCTCTATCGAAGCCGCCTCGTCCCCTGTCTCCTCGATAACTCATAGCGTTGTTATGTCACTTAGTACTGGAAAAGAGATGCTATCACACACGGAATATAGTCGGGAAAGCACAGTGTTCGGTGTCGTACAGGAAGATGAGAAGTTGAGCTTAAAGCCTGCCAAAAACCAACTAAAGGGAGTGGCAGAGTCAAAGTTCAACCTTGTGATCACTTCATAGCATTGCGGGCGCCTTATATGTGTTCGAACCATATTATGTAATCAGTCGAGTCATAGCCGTATATTATAATTTAGTACTTATCAACATGAGGCACAATGATATAGAAGGCTTAAGCGCTTAAAGAGATGTAGAAGAGACCTTACAATACATCACCTCGCTTTCGTGCATCCTCCAGACTCAGTAAGATGGCAAGCTTGAGATCCTCATCTTCATCATGCTGCACACCTTGTGGTGCACGACGGCTGCTTGTCGAGGCAGCCTCATGTTGGCTGGTTGTAGGCCACGCTTTACCAGAAGAGGTTGATCTCGTACTACCCAGAGGCACGTTCCAAGCAGACTTGGAGGGTGCCTTCCCTTTATCTCGATTGTTCCCGGTGTTATTTTGGAAAGGAGGGAAATGTTGCGGTGCCCCACTTTCCTCCGCGATTGCAGCTGCTATTGCTGCATCATTGGCGATATCACTGCGGCCACCGAGACTAAATCCTCCGACTGACGACGATAGTGAGGAGGAAACATAACCACGTTTAGGCGATGTTTCTAGGTCTTCCCCGAATCCAGCTTCCATGGGTTCATTCCTAACATACCGAGGAGAAATCTGGATTTTCTGTGAAGATGACAACGAAGATCCTCGTGGGCTGCCGGCAAGGCTAGAACTGCTGATGCACCGACTGGGTGATTTGGGTGTCCCGGTGGAAAATAAGGACATCGAGATGGAGGTCGGTGAGTTGGAGAGTTGGCGCTGAGGAGAAGCCGATAACGATGGTGCATCCGATGCTGAACGCGAAACGGATGGCGAACGAGAAGGAAGAGAATCACTCTCATTCCGGCTCGATGTATCAGAACCAGCCGAAGATGTGGCATACTCTAGGTCATTATCGGTGGCGTCGATATCGTCAAAATCGCCTTCAAACACGCCTTCTTCAATAGAGGAAGAAGCAAACTGCCTTCTTTCTCTTTCCAATGCTTCTTCACGACTAAGCATCAGAACGTATTCAACTGCTTCTACCTCATCCAGACCCAGCTGTTCCAGATTCATCAACTGCTCGCGTTCTTTGCTATAAATTCGCTTGCGATGTTCGCTGTCCTGCTTGAGCTCTGAGACTGATTCAAACACAAGTTTCTTGAGGAAGCGTTGGTCTGTAAAAAAGGTCAGTAAATAGGTAGTTTGAAATACGGTGATAACTCACCATAACCTTTGGTCAAGATTGTTCCCCTGTCCTTCTTTTTCCCAGATAATCCTTTCTTGGCCTTCGTCTTGCCCTTAGGAACGGGATCTGCTTTGAAGGCCATGACTCGCGAACCCACACTGACGACCAAGATATCTTTTTCCGGACCCAATATAATCTGTTTCACACCAAGACTTTCAGCAAGCAAGTTTCCGATGCCTCCTCTAAGCCGGGGAACAGGATGATTGAGTACTCTCAGCCTTTTCAAAGTAAAGGCATCGAATACACTTGTGGCACTATTGGCGTCGCCTGATACAAGAACCAGACCATTCCAAGCAAGAGCCGTTATTGCTGCACCATCGTTGTTTGCTTCAAATTTGCGAATCGGGGCGACGATGTCCACAGACTCGGAGTCAAAGGGGTACACGCTGACATATCCCATCTGATCTCCGGCAAGAATGAAGCTACTCTCGCCAGGTTTGGAAGCATAACAAGGTAGCAAAGAGGTGATGAAGCCTGCACCAACGAATGCTGGATCATAATATCTAGTGATAGTGGCTCCCTGCGATTCCTTGATCGATATGCGGTAGAACCGAGGCAGCGACTGATAGGTTACCAGAATGCCTCCGGAGGGATCAAGATGAGCAGAAGTGATTACGGGCAAAACAAGATCTTCTTGCTTAGCATCGTCCGGACAAGGAACCCTTGTTCCTTTGGGAATATAACTCGGATCTGAAGGGCTGTTGAAGTCTAATCCAGTCCAAAAAATGATATCTCCGCTACGCATCGCAGCTACGACGCATCCTTTGCTAGCTGAGAACTCTGCACGGACGCACACATCGGGCACTAGATATTCCGAAGACCATACACATTCGACCTTCTTCGCTTCCCACACTTTGACTCTCCCATCTTTGCTACCAGAGATGACGTACGAACGTGTATCGTCCCATGCTACATGGACAATCTCGCTATCATGCCTTTCTTCAGCTGTGCATCGAACAAGTTTAGCTGCAGACCGGGAGCTAGTTTCCATGGTCTTTGCCGCTGTCATGACGGCAACATCTCCATTGCGAAACCCCCAGGCGATTTTGGCAGTACCACCTTCGGATGCGAGGGCGCTCGCAGAAACGTTTGGAGAGAATTCTGTATTCGGATTACCAATTCCTAGGCCGGTACCCGATGGTGAAGGAGAGAGAAAACCACGAATGACACGTCCAGTTAAAACGATGGAGCGCGAGACAATCCCGTATTGGAGGGAAGCGCTCAAAAGTGCATTGCCTGGCAGGAGATGCATAGAGGAAATCGGAGAATGGACGGGGACATGAGAGATAGGAGTGTTGGTTGACTTTACCCATCGCCTAGGTTTTGCGTTAGACGAGTAAAAAATTTCCATGCGCACTGCAAAGCTTACCTTATGAGATTGTGACGATAGACATATTCCTTTCTCCAAGTCGACTCGGATCTTCTGAGGAATAGTGATTTTGCATCATCAATGTCACCTTCCGGTGAGATACCCAGAAAATTGAGCAAAAATGCCCGGTACCAGGTGTGATCGTCTTTTATGTGCTCGTAAAGGAATTTATTAACGAGAGAAAGGGTAAATAGCGACGGGGGATCAAGATAGGCTGTGATATGAGTGATGTTTTCGACGGGTACTGGAAAGCCATTTTGGTGAGATACGCGATAGGGGAGTTCTGAGGCTGATCTTTGAGATTCCAAGTCTTTGTGAAGTCTCTGAGATGGCCTATTTGGCATAAAACGATGTAAGGACTTGAGCTGACAGGTTTGAGCGCAATCTAGTGCGCTGTGGAGATGGTAGTTCGGGACAGAAGTGATTATGAAGCAACGGAGTCATATATGACATAGATAAGCCATCAATTATCTTATCACTTACACTTTGACTCACTTCGGAATCGAAATACATTGTATATACATGACCAGCAAATTCGTTATCCAACCCGAACTTTAAGAAGCTTCATTCTGAACCCTCCCTGCTCAATCCTCCAGCAAAAAAGTCCACAACGCATCCGTGTCCTTAAAGTCATGGTGGATCAAACTCACCAACCAGCGCGTCTCATGAACGGAATCTAATAACATTCGCTCTGGGGAGCCTGGACGGTAGAACGATGCCCAGTTTTTCCAGATCGAAAATGCTTCCTCCTGTAAACGATTCAGCTAACAAGTTGTCAAAAGGATTAGAAAACGTACAGCCCAGGCGAGGAAGTTTTCCTCTTCTATAATCGTAGTTTGTATAATCTCCTGCCCAGAAAAGACGCCCCAAGTTACAGCGTTACGTCCATCCTCTGGAACATTCCCTCTACAATCGCCCTGATTGAAATCAAGTCCATCGACATCTTACATCTGTGTGACGGAAGGAAAGACAAACCTTTGAGTTGGCGGCAAACCAATGAACCCATCCCTCTCCTCTCTGTTCTACTTTCTCCGCAATCTGGTTCAAGTCATCCTCCGTACAGAAAAACTCGACGAATCCCTTCTGGAAAACGTATCCAGTCTTCGGTCCCCAGCCAAATACTTTGTCTGAAGAATCTTTCCCGTCTACTGCTGGCTGTGAACCGACTGTCCACCAACTACGTTTCGTGAGCTTTTCGAGATGAGGAAGAATGAGTTGGGATTCTGCCGAAAGTGGTCCAGGGGAGAATGGTGTCGTGTTGACTTTGGAATGTAGATGATTGAGGAAAAGCGTCGTCAAATCATCCAAGGATTGTGGGTTTCCCCATTCTGACAACCTTTCGGGTTTCTGTTGAGGTTTGCGTGAGAGGACCACATGGTACAAAGGACTGAGATGGACGAACCACGACGCCAGAGTTACCCCAAGGACCCTGGTCACCATAAGCTGGACTCTTAAAGTCACCAAACCGGCCATTAGGGAACTCGTCCCAGGAGTCGGCCTTATTCAATTCTCCACTTCCTGCCTCTACATCACTCGGAGGGATGTTGGTAAGGCCTATCGTAGCTGCATCGGTAGCTGCGGAAGGCGAAACGATGCGCTCTTCTGAAGAGGGTTCAGTCACTGCTTCTTCCTGTGAGAAAATGTTAGTCTGACGCTTACGACGGGCCAGCGTGTCTTACAGAGATCAACTTGTTTTGGAAAGGATGAGAAACCCCAGTCCATTGCAGCTGCTCCAAGACGCGCTGCACGCTCTTTTCAAGGTTCAGGGTGCAAAGATGTACGCCTGGTACGTCGCACTCTGTCGTTATTTTTCTTATCATGTCAACGGCGAGTTGAACGCCATAGTCTTTAACGAGTTGATCGTCGAGCTGTAGAAAATGGTGAGTGGACTGTGTGCAGAGTTTAAGGGACTCGTACCTTGATATCCTCGAGCGCCAAACGAACGGATTGAGGTACATTTATGCCACATAATTTGACGAGTCGAAGGAAAGAATTGTAGGTTTGGATTGGCATTATTCCGGGTATAATTGGAACCTTGATACCTATACATCGTAAGAAATGCTTGGAAAGTATAGACAATCAGTGCATACCTCTTTCGCGGACCTTCTTGATCCAGATAAAGAAGCGCTCGACATTATAAAAAATTTGAGTGACAATAAAGTCTGCTCCTGCGTCTATTTTCTGTTGAAGATAGTCTAATTCTGCCTCTTCATCGGTGAACTTGTCAGGGTGACCTTCAGGATAAGCTGCAGCAAAACCTTGAATATTTGAACCGAAAATGAAAGATCGGCAAACGAACCAGCAATACCAACACAGAACTGTGACGAGAATTCAGGTTTTGAGCGGATATAAGATACGAGATCGATGCCATGTTGGAATTTAGGATCTATCGGAATCCATTCTTCTTTTCCCCTGGGAGGATCTAGAACGTAGCTTGGAATCTTGTAAATATCTAAACTTTGACAGAGCACACACCTCCTCGAAGAGCAAGGATGTTTTGTATTCCGCGTTCTTTGGCAGCCTTCCAAAACCCCAGTCAATACGAGAACGCCAAGAGGAAAGTGATACGCACCTGTAGGGCCTCGTCTACCATACCCTGGACCATATTGGTACATGTTAGATGCAAGATTACATCGATACCAAAATTCGATTGGGTCAAGCCCGCAAGATCCAAACTACGGTCCTTGGTGCTACCGCCTGCTCCCCAGGTGACACTGATTGCTAGAGGCTTGAGGCTGGCTAATCTTCCTATTCGAGGTACTAGATTTTCGAATCCCTAGGATACAATGAGCGATGCATAAATTCAAAGAAGGATTGAAGACGAATGCACTTGATCAGTCCGTGGTGGGAAGAACTCAAAGGTGTAAAAGGGTGAAGAAGTATGTGCTGAAATTTTCTCAGTGAGCTTCATGATTTGGGTTGGGAGTAAGGGTAATTTCAAAGCGCCTCTGCATATATAGAATCCACGCAGATCCTGGCACACTTTCATGTTTCATCCCAAGCCGATTTCAGCCTCTGGGCCCTGATGGGAAGGGACGTCTTATCCATCACATAGGTCGTCCAACTGAGTAGTTGTATACTTGTAAAATATATTTCGAGTGGGTCCCAGGTATATATACATAGACTATAGACTAATACTGGAGCGTAATCGACAGATCTGTTCCTGACGGTCGTCAACTGTTATAGCTGCATCTGAGCCCAAAGACCCCCACGAGCATTTCCACAGATGCAAGGTGAAGAATAGGATGTTGCTGGTGACCTGCAAATCGACGCATCACCTGAGTTTGAAATCTACTACAAAATTGCATTCTTTCCTATAGTCCCTCAAACCTGTTCATTATATAGCGGTAATGGTTCCCTGAGGTCGCAATCAGAGCTCGCGCTCATGAATATTGAATTTCGACGCGACAACTTCAAGTCGCGTCCTGAGACGCGTGACTTGAACGCGTCCAGAGCCTTAAAGTTAAACTCTTCTTCAATGTCAGCCGTCCCTTCACCCACAATTCTCCCGGCCCCGCCTGTCTTTCCTCGTTTGTTACCTCAGCCCCCGAAAGCACAACCCAAACCTGTTTCCGCCGACAAGCAACCCCATTATGGTCGATTTAGGGCACGTCGTGATCTACAAAAGGAGATGGACGATCTGAGCGAGGAAGAGGATGAAGTAGAGGACTTGGTACGTCCCGAGCAACATTGTTCTTGAGCTCTCACCCATCCCTTTACAGAATACCCAAATTCAACAACGTGGTTTTACCTACATGGTTCCGCTTGGTAGAACATATACAGTACAGGAAGAGAAGAACGACGTATGCCATGTATTGTCGGAAACATTGTTCCTGCATTGATTGTTTGGATAGGCAGACGATGACGGAGACTCTGAGGAGTCGGGTTCAGCCCAATCAGGTGGTCCACCTTCTGTGGCGGAGGATGATGGTGAAAACGAGTCGACCCAAGATCTGGATGCTAGTATGGAGGACTTGGATGAGGAAGGAGGTGATTCCGAGGACGAAGAAATGGAAGACGGTGAAGAATACGACGAACAGCCCTCGGATATGTGAACTCTTGCATCGTCCCGAGTCGCATGTTGAGCGGCATTTGAGGGTATTGCACCGAGGCTTGAATGCTGTTTATTGACGTGTTCATCTTCCCACTGTACTGAAGTGCTCCTGATTGGGTCCTTAGCTGTCCGCGCCTATCGAGAAGGGATTGATATGTAGGATACCATATAGCAGTATGAACCGCATGGTAGTACCGGTGGATTGGTTTGGCGAAGTATTGTAGCTTTGTAATTGAACACATCTCTACCTACAACTCGTTCAGCGCCATGCGCTGTCTGCCAATATCGCTGGTCGTACTATTCGTATACTCTGCAGCGTCCACTCCTTCCCCAGCACGGCGAACTTACCACTCACACGACTACTACGTTATTGAACTAGACCCTCACCATGGACTATCCCTTTCTGAAGTCGCCCAAATATTGCAGGTAGAAGTCGTCGAACAGGCAGGACAGCTCCAAAATCATTGGCTGGTACGAGCAGAAAAACCCGAAATCAACAGTCGTGGTCTGAACGACCGGGTACTGGATACCTTCAAAAACTTACAATCCCAAAGTCTATCTCCGCGTTCGGAACACGTCGCTCGTCATTTCACCTCTTCGGTCAAATACCTTTCCAAACAAGAACCACGCCAGAGGGTCAAACGCGCCCCGCCTCCCATCTCACCATCTTCATCACGTACCGTTGCCGAGCGTCTGGGTATCGCAGATCCACTCTTCAAAGACCAATGGCATCTTGTCAACGAAAATTTCCCGGAGCATATGATGAATGTTACTCCAATTTGGGAGATGGGAATCACAGGCAAAGGTGTTTTGTCTTCACTGGTAGATGATGGATTAGACTATACGAGTTTGGACTTGAAGGATAATTTTGTGCGTATCAACTTGCTCGGTTCTAAACTTAGCCTCAAGATTGATTCATCTAGGACGCTGAAAACTCGTACGACTTCAATGACCACGAAGACTTACCGACTCCGAAACTGTGGGACGACCACCATGGGACACGTTGCGCAGGACAAGTTGCTGCAGGAAAGAACACTGCTTGTGGTCTTGGCATTGCCTATGATTCCAAAGTTGCCGGCGTCAGAATCCTCTCTGGGCCTATTACCGATGTTGACGAAGCTGCTGCTCTCAATTATGGTTACCAGGACGTATCTATCTACAGCTGTAGTTGGGGACCACCGGACAACGGAGAGTCGATGGAAGGGCCTTCTCAGTTGATCAAAAAGGCTGTTTTGAATGGTATCAACAATGGACGTGGAGGAAAGGGCTCAATCTTTGTCTTTGCTAGTGGTAATGGAGCCGCCAGAGGCGACCAATGCAACTTTGACGGTTATACAAACAGTATATACTCGGTCACAGTCGCAGCGGTGGATCACAAAGGCTTACATCCTCCTTACTCGGAAGCTTGTGCAGCAAACATGATCGTTGCATACAGCTCAGGGAGTGGACAGCATATAGTGTGTTTCTCATCTCTTCTTACCCTTTCATGTATTGATACATCTTCAGGTGACTACCGACAAAGGTGAAAATAAATGCACGTCTGCACACGGAGGCACTTCTGCCGCTGCTCCCAACGCTGTCGGTGTGTTTGCTTTGGCAATGGAGGTTCGCCCAGATCTCACCTGGCGTGACATCCAACACCTCTGTGTCGAAACTGCGCGTATGATCAATCTGGATGACCCCGACTGGGAAATCACTGCTGCAGGCAGGCCGTACAGTTACAAGTATGGCTTTGGTGCGCTTGATGCTGGTCTCTTTGTTCCTGCTGCGAAGGAATGGTCTCTCGTCAAACCTCAAGCGTGGATCGAGACGCCCACCATACAGATCGGCAATGGTACCATGTCCGAGGATTACGAGTATAGTGGTGGGCGCTTCATCTCTCAGGATGAAGGAGACAACAAGGGTGTCATGAGTGTTATGACGATTACTCCCGAAATGCTTCAAGAGAACAACTTTGAAGCTTTGGAGCATATCAATGTTAAAGTCTGGATCAGTCATGCGCGGAGAGGAGACGTCGAAGTTGTACTCGTTAGTCCCAATGGCGTCAGAAGTGTGCTTGCTAGTCAAAGAAATGTGGACAAGGATCCGAATGGGTTCCCTGGTTGGACATTTATGTCTGTCAAACACTGGTTGGTGCTATTTTCCATTCAAAACGAAATACGGCTAATTTTTTATCTAGGGGAGAAAACCCAGTCGGTGATTGGATACTACACGTCTCAGACCAAGGAACTGCTGGTGTCAACGGATCATTCCTCGGATGGAACATGATGTTTTGGGGTTCTTCCATAGACCCTGCTAAAGCCAAACCATATGAACTTCCCGAGGAAGTTTTGGTTTTCCCGCCACCAAGCAACGGTCCCGTAACAGACGCACCAACAACCACTCGTCTTCCTACTCGACCTACTGACCATCTTCCTACAGACCACGGAGACGCCCCTGGAGAGAACACTAATCCTGCTTTCTCCACAAGCACACCTACGCCTGATGAAGGATACTTTTCCGATCTTTCTAATCTGGTCTCCAACCAGAAATGGTTCTTTGCGGCTATTGGACTCGTAGTTGCGTTCCTTATTGGCATTTCCATTTTCCTCTGGCGCCGAAAAGTCGCAGCGAAAAAGAGGAGGGACTATGAGAGTCTACCAGGACAGGACGAACCAGGTCTCGGTGAGACCGAACAAACCCGACCACGTAGAGTTGGTGGTGCAAAAGAGCTTTATGATGCGTTTGGAGAGGTCTCAGATGATGATGACGCTGATGAGGAGACACATTTGACTATGGGTGGTAGACGGATAAGCGACGAGCATAGAATGTCTTCGTTCCATTCGGGTTTCCTAGATGACGATGAGTCGGAGCCGCCCACGCCTTTCAATGGTAGGCTCGGTGGATCTACGTCTACTTTGTCGCTTGCAAGGCAGTACAAGGACGACGATGGACCTGGACAATGAAAAGCCTTGAACATATACCCTAACAATCATTCTTTCTCTTCCATGCACAATTGTACCCTACCAGGCAATTACTTACACTAATTTAAGTAGACAGGATCCAAGTACATTATACTAGAACTACGTACAATATGATCATCGGATGGTATATATTTACTTGCATTGCGGAGGAGTCTGATACCGATATCGATACTTACTCGGATTCGGACCCAAAGACTTTGACCGGGGCGTGCACTTGAGCGGGTGTCATGCCGTATCATGCGCCTTCCGAAAACGGCATCCAATCATGTCTCTTCTATTCCATCCAATGTCAACGGTTCTCAATTCGGTTTGAACACAAGCTTTTTCTCTGGAGAACAGAAGAACTTCTCGTCCATTTGTTTATATCACAATCTGAATTTCGTCAATTGGTTTTACCCAACACCTGAAATCCTGCTTGACATATCCTCGTTTTCCCCTCAATTTGACTGCCCTGAAAAAATCCTTATCGTCGGTCCATGCGGCTCACGGGATCCCAAGGATCATCTCAGAACATTTATAAATAGGTTGTCCGATAAGATGGAGCCAGGTTGTCAAGCTCCCCTGCCTTCTTCCTACCATGGCAGAGAACGTTGTCGCCATGCCCGAACTCAAGAACGTTCAGGATGAACAAGTTTCCTATCCCGTCCATTGGTTTAGAAGCACGATATTCCAGATTATCGTGGTCGGTGGAGTTTTCTTCTGCGTGAGTATTGTTGATATGCTTTTTTCTCCGGGCAAAGCTCATCCTCGCTACTTGATGTTTATAGGCACCGGTATGTTTCTTTCTCAGGCCACAGTCCACACATGCTCAGAAAGATGTTTGCATAGGGAATGTACAATGCCTTGAGGTGATTGTTATTCAACGCTAGAGGATGGATGCAGTTGATGACGTCTACTTATTCACGTTAAGTTCTTTGGGTGCTGGAGGGCTCGCTACACCGGTAAGATCAAAGTTGTAGCCTTGCTCGTTTTGGACGAAAACTCACGGGAAAAAATACAGTGGTACGCCAATGCTACAGCAGCGGCCGGTTTTGGCAAGTATCTGATAGCTCTTCTTTGCAAATAATTCTTACTCCATATTCGTAGCCTTCATGGCATTTTTCTGTCTGATAGGGGGTATAATTGTAAGCAAAATCGGGGTACGTTGGGCGCTATTGGTATGTCAAGAATTTCCCCGTTCGCAAATCCCTCTCTAATATTGTGTCAGATTTCCAGCACCGGGGATATCATGTCAGCTGCTTGATTTCTATTCAATCTTTTCTACTCACGTTTGGTGGACAGCTACTCCGGGAGTCTCTACTTGAATTCCAAGAATGGAACCCAGTGGTTCCTGATGCTGGGTCTGCAATATCTGTCGTTCTACCATGATTTCTCTGACCCACAGATACACAGGTTCCATTATCTCTGGTTGCACTGACGGTTCGGATCAAGTTACTATATAATCATATCTCCTTTGTTATTAACATATCTTGTAGGTCTTATGTATACAGTAGAAGGCCCAATCATCACCGGTATGGCCTTAAACATCCTGTGTTTTTCCTCGATTCTTTACACATTTTGTAGCATATCCTGAGCCTGAACGTCGCGGCAGAATGCTTGGCCTCTGGGTCTTCATGCGAAATGCAGCCCCAGTCATCGGTAATAAACTCCCTCTCCTGCCTATCTCGTCTGCTGATTACAATTGGATAGGCGGAGCCATTATTTTTGGCCTTAACAACAAGACTGACTCGAGCGGAGGCGTGTCGCTTGAAACTTACCTGGTTATTATCGGAATTATGTGCGCAGGCCCTCTTATTGCATTGTTGCTTTCCCCTCCGGAAAAGGTTCAGAGAAAGGATGGTTATAAGATTGTATTGAGGAAGGCAGGATGGACACAGACCTTGAACGAATGGTATAAGGTTGTCTCCTCCAGAGATGTGAGCCATTCGATACAATCGGAAGATTTGAATTTTCATCTTGTTCCTCAGATTCTTTTATTGTGTCCCCTTTTCTTCACCAGTTGGTTCTATGGCTCTTATATCGGTTGGTCTACTTCTATTTTTGAGATGTTCCGAGTCAAGTTTGATTAATCAATGAGCCCTTAGGAACCCTTCAAACCCAATATTATACTGTCAGGGCGCGTGCACTGTCGGCTTTTGTCATTCCTTGGGGCGACATTGCGGGTGGTTTCATGATTGGGTATTTCCTCGATAACAAACGTATGTCAGTAAAGCAACGCGCCAGATGGAGCTTTATTGGATTGATGATACTCAATCTTGCCCTTTGGTGAGTATACGTCCATTCGTGAATTCCCTTTTAATCTCAAAACCATGTAGGGTGTGGACCGCAATTGTGACCAAGCAACTTGAAGATCAAAAACCTGTCATTGACTGGACATCACCCCTCTTTGGCCGAACGTTTATCTTGTTCATTCTTTTTGATCTCGCCACCATGGCCACGCAGACATCGTTGTACTGGATCCTTTCTCACAGTGCGTCTACTTTAAACGCCAGAACCTGTTGATGAAGAGCTCATATATATAATTCGCCAGTGTCGGATGACTTTGTTGTTCTGTCTTACATGACTGGTACCTTGCGAGGTGTCGAATGTGCTGGCCAAGCAGTGGCTTATGGTATTAAATCCAGCGACACGACCGACTGGCTGTCAATTGGACTGAACGTGGGTTTGAGTGAGTACTTGAATGTTTTCTCTCTCTGATGGCTCATAGCTCATATTGCATTTTTTCTATAGTTGTGCTTTCCCTCCCCTTCGCCTGGGCCACGATTCGCAAAATCGGCGTCGTTGAATTTGACCGAATTGATTTCGGAGGAAAATCTACGGATGAACAAAGTGTGGATGACGAAAAGGCGGTTTCCCCTGCATGACCTGTAATGAAGGAAGATTTTTCTACTGTTTCTTTCATGATTTGATGGGTTTTTGTGAATACATGGTTGCGTAAGTTGGTGGACTGTTTGATGTGCATAAATGTTTGAATATGTATTCTGGATCTCTCACGGGAATCGCACAGCAAGAAGTAACCTGTCAGAATGGGACTGGTCAATCTATGTACCCCTGTGATGGCGAGAAATTATCTGCGGCAAATATTTACTTCATCACACGATTCTTTCGACGTTGGTTCGTTCCTTTCCCCAGCTTTCCAGGCCGTTGAGGTACACGGACCTCTATCCCCTCCTTTTCCATGAATCCAAGCTCCAAGTCAAACCGAGCGTACAGTATGTCGTCTGTGACAGTCAGGTCGATACTTTGCTTATTTAAGACTGTCAGAGAGCAGCCCTCTTGCAAGAAGCCAAGCTTCACTTGACTTGGAAAAGGAGATGAAAGTTGATAATAAACGGCGAAAGGACAAAGCAAAGCAAGGTGTCAATTTGGAGGAAGAAATGGACTATGAGGGAGAAATTGCCAGCTTCCAGGCAAGATGGGCCGCCTTGGCTAAATTACTCGACGAACCCGGCCTCGTATTTATCCCGCAGGAACAAAAACCCGCCCCGAAGGAAACACTGGATGGGATTACCTTTGAAAGTATCGACGTCGGTTTCTAGAATTCGTATACCCTTCACTGCCAAGAGATACCTTGTCTGAGCACGTAGGCGCGCATTTTTACGTAGTCTGTACATAGTACGTTTTATGTAACCTGAGCCTCTCTTTGAGGATGTCTTGCGATGCTTGGTCTCTTCGCCCGCGTATTGGCCTTTCTCACTGTAAATCTCTTCCAATTATTGGTTGATGTGGAAAAGGATGCTATTGTCGACACTGGATATGCGCGCTACCTTGGAAATGTCTCGTTCCCAAATACGGTTTCATACTTGGGAATACCGTATGCTGAACCACCGCTAGGAGAACTGCGATTCAGAAAACCACTTCCACTAAACACGACACGCCTGAAACAAGAACATAAAGGTGTAACTGATTCCAGGAGTTATCCAAATTTCTGTGTTCAGGGTGGGAGAGGTGGGCTTGATTCTAGCTGTTCATTTGCTCAGCCTTTTAAACCACTTGGCTCTGGATAGATGGATTAGCAGGTGGTGCAGGGACGGAAGATTGCCTTAAAGTCAATATATACTCTCCGGCAGGAGCCTCAAGAGGTGCAAAACGTACGTTTTCCTCCGTTCTGGCACGGCAGTTCTCTCATAGATGTGTTACTAGTGCCAGTCTTGGTATTTTTGCATGGTGGAGGTGATCCATAGCTCCCACTATCTTCACAATATGTTCTGAAACTTCTCTAAAGGCTATATCTTTGGCAACCCACGCAGCTTTCCCTTTGAACACTGGGTACACCAATCCCCAAATGTCGTCATTGTCTCGGTCTATTATCGACTAAATTCTCTTGGGTTTCTCGCTCATCCCGAGTTTCTGTCTGACCCTGAATCCACTGGTGACTTGAACGTAGGTTTTTTGGACCAGATAGAAGCACTCAAATGGGTACAAACGTATATCGACGCTTTCGGAGGAGACCCAGACCAAATAACCATAGACGGACACAGTGCCGGGGCATCCTCTGTAGAATTGCACCTGGTCGCCAACGTCACTGCAGGCTCAGCGCTGTTCACGAGAGCGATCGCTCAAAGCGTTTATCGTGTGCCTTTGCCAAGACCTGAACAACAAGCGGTACCAATACATTGTTATTTTGCAATAGACTCACAAACTGACCGCATCGTGTTTTAAGCCACTGTTTGATTTTTATTCCAATATAGCTGGGTGTACAAGTGGGTCCGTCCCAGAAAGAATGTCGTGTTTAAGAGCGGCCCCTGTCGATGCACTGGCACGAGCGCAAGATATGGCGATAACCCCAGCTTTGTGAACTGACTCAAATTCGTACCAAATGAACTACTGACTGTCTTTTATGTAGCAATGGAAGATACAACATTTTCAGACCGGTGGTCGACAGTAAGGTTATAGGGGACTATCCAACTAGATTGATCATGAATGGGGAGTTTCGAGACGTTCCTCTTCTGATTGGGTACTATACGCAATTTCTTCCCATTCTGATTCTCTAATGCGACTTCAACAGGGCAACATCAAACGAAACGTCGATAAATGAGATGCCTGCAGCAGACGGACTCAAGTTCTTGTTTCCTGGATTGGACGAACAAGATATTGAAGAATTCTTAGAGGTTTATCCCCCTGGAGATTTCGACTCGACTTACCAGCATTTCCAAGTCACGACTGGCGAGTCGGTCTTCATCTGCTCTGTATGTCCTCGAGCAACTTGAATATCCGGCTTGAGTCAATGTTTTCAAGGTACCTCTTATAGCAACGACGTTGTCTAGTAGGCATAACGACGTGTGGACATACAGATACAACGAACCAAACCCGACTAAGGGGAGCCCAGTGGTAGCACACTCAGCCGAAACCTGGGTAATGTTTAACGGTACAAACACTGGGTACGTGCCTTTGTACGCAATCCATATCCATTCAGATATATCCTTACTCGGAGATTAGAAACAATGGCACGTCTACTTTCACGCCGCTCAGTCCCACCGACGAAAAGTTCTCTGAGGAACTGATCGCGTACTGGCTATCGTTTGTTCGTGCCGGGAATCCAAATGCGTATAAACTCAGCCGCTCGACGGTTTGGCAGCAGTACACACCTAATGAAAAGCAACGAATGGTTTTGCAAAAAGTCCCGGATGCAGACAAACACTGGCAGAAAAGCGGCTGTTTTATGGAAAACTTTCCTGATTGGGAAGACAGGAGGTGCGTTTTCGTTGGTAAAAAGGTAGACAAGGAGCAAAATTAAGTCTAGTACCTCGATAAAACAACCGTGTCTCGCTTCTATCTAAATAGCTGCACCATCTACGTTCCACAAATAATAGGCCCTTCCATTGTCTTCCGACCTAGTATCAGGAAGACAGATGATAGTCATGTTTCGGAATGGAGTAGTTAGTGAAGAGCCATGCTGCTCGTAGTATTTTCGTGCGTTCCCGGCAAAGCTATCGAATAGTCGACAAAATTGATCGTAGGCTTCATCATCGTCAAGTTGCACACGTCTCAAACCTTCCAGTAACGGACAGTCTTTCGGATCATCCTCCTACACAACATCTTTGAGAGGTATCTGAACGTCTAACAGAACAAGAACCTACATTGTGTTTGTCACTAATGTTGACACGAATTCGTGTTCCTTCAACATCTTCAATTATCAACGACAGCCCATAAACGAATCGGATGTATTCGTGATCAGTGTCATTGCACTTGGTGCACGCTTTCTGGACATCTGGTATACTGAAATTGCGCATCAAGGCCCGGTTGAGAGCAGCAGTTTGAAACGACTTACACATCGTCGCATGCGGTGCATATCCGATAGACAGCGTCTCTCAGAGAGAGCGGACGGTAATCTATGACCCTTGCAGAAAGACGATATGCGCTAGGACAAGTTTCGACCTTTTTCATGTCGTTGATAGTGAAAGTCGGGACTAAGCGTTTGGGTACCGCAGAAGAAAGGGATTTAGAAGATGGAACCTTTTCAGATACTTGGGATAGCAAATGACTACGAGGTGTCGATGTCGAGTCCTTTAAGATTGCCTTACGGCTGTATAGTGTCAATATCAGCTGTGTTTAAATGCTATCTTTGAGCGTACCTCAGCAAGATATCGATCTTTTCTTGGTCTGAAGGCACATTAGGGTTCAACTTGTGGATCTTGAGCTCGCGTCCACCTAGATTACCGTGTGATTTCCTCCCTCCATACCCTCGTTTGATTCTGAGTTTCTCTATCACGCAAGCATCCCCCTGTTTGAGATTCTTGGCTTCCCGACTCTGTTCATCCTGCAAATAGATCTTCAAAATGCGACCCTCCAAGTAATCACTTGCCCACGGTTCTGTTATGATTTCATGGTATGACTCGTCAAGATAATCATTACGAGTATAGTCCGTGACATAGATGTATGAAATGGGACCGGAAGAATGATGGCTATGTAGTATCTAGAATGATAGATCAGCACAACAATCCACGATATAAGTCGGCCCTACATACTTCAACAGTGCAGTTGAAAAATTTGTCGAGAGGAACGTCGGCAATATCGAGTGATTCAAATTCCGGCTCGTTTAGGCTGTATTTTACTTTCCAGGCCTCTTTACGCCTATACGTCATTAGAAGGTAAACAGCGAAGTCTTAATCAGCTCTTACTGGAGCAGTACTTTCAATTCGGGGTGTCGGTCGGTAAGTTTGACTTCCAACGGATCCGCTTTGCGTTCTTGAAGATTTCCTTCGTAGAGTCCGTTTGGGGCAAGTTTGACTCTAACGTTTTTCAGAGAATAATACTGGCCAGTTTTCATGATGTCCCCCAAGGTACGTGCGTTGTCCCACAATTCAATCTTGAAAATAGACTTGGAAAGTCCTTTCGGGCACCATTCTGCTTGAACTTCGTGCAAGTTGTCGTTCGACGTATAGTCGCTTACATATAGAGCATAGTATCTTCGCCGCTCAGGTTCGTAATAACCATTCATAATCTGATGTAAATGTAAAATGTCAAGACAGAAACAAATTTCCAACATATACAAGAAATATACCTCAACAGTGCAATCGAAAAACCCTCGGTTTCGATTGGGGTCTACGTCTTGAATCAATAGATGGGGCCGAGAAACTACGCTTCTCCTGTAGACGTCGTTGAGTTGGACCGTTTGAACGTTTGTAGGCAGCGATTCTTTCTGCTTTTTCTGAACCCCTTGCCACCATTCGGAAAGCAGATGGTAAAAGCGAAGTTCAACTTCAAGGGGTACATAAAAGGGAGAAAAATGAGTTCCAGTTACACTCGGGTCAATTCTCCAGTGCACAGATCTCGAAGACGCAGAGTAAATCGCCCATTTTGTCTGGTTGTGTCCACTTGTCAAAGTAATTTGACCATAGTAATCATCACCCTGAGCAAGAAAGGTTGAGAACGCCCGCAAGACCAAGACAGATGCATGTCAACACACCCGAACCCCGCTCAAGACGACCACATCGCCTTGCTGAACAGCAGGAATCCAATTTTCATGTTCCTTTGTGAAGTAGTTCACTGAGACAGATTGGGCAACTTGATAGTGAGTATCGTCTAGTTGGTAACAAGTAGGGTCAACCAACTTGAAGGAACGATGATGGTCTGTCGTTTAATCAGAACGTTACCCTATTTTCAGAGATCGATTAGTACCTTTCCCTTCTCTTTTCTCTACTCTTCCAGCATCGACTACGACCCCCGTAACCGAATACCACTGCTTCCGCTCAACTTTATTCAGAAGGCTATATGGCCATCTCTACAATAAGATGAGTCTTCGTCTTGAGGCTCTTCATAGAGTACGTACCACTTGACGGCCCAAATCTTCAGTTGCGATAAGGTTGAAAGCATCGGTATAGGAGTCGAGGAATGAGGTATGGCCAGAAGTCGCAGAGACGGCAGCAGCAGCTTCAGAGCTGACTGGTTTCGGTGGATCATCATTTGGAGGACCCGAGCACATCTCGAGTTTGGCGCGCTTGGCTGCTTTTCTGGCTTTCTGGTCCTTCTTGTGCTTGTGTCGTGGTCTCTTATGCTTTCGTTCAACTATCTCTTCGTTACCCGGTGGTGTTCCAATCTCTCTTTCAGCCACCACAGGAACATCGCGCACGCCAGCGGGCGCCTGGAACCAGTCTTTTGAAGGATAATTAGCGAAGACACGAGGGCTAAGTCAGATAACGCACCCCAAGTGTCTATAGGAGACTGATCCAACTCAGCCTGACGTCGCTCGGTGAACTGGATGAGGGCGCCGTCTTCGTATTTCAGGATAACTCTGCCCTTTTTCCCAAAATATAATGAGGAGCCTTTGAGAGCCAACCTAAACTTGTCTCCAATGTCAAATTGGATCTTACGCTGCTGCAAGCACTCCAGACAGTATCCCTGGAAGTGAATTTCGACCTGCGTTATAGTCTTTCCAATCTCATCTTCTTCAGTATGAGCCGTGAAGCAGATGTAAGGCTTCTTCAACAGCATGAAGACTTGGCAGGCGACGAATCCAGAATTATCTGTGGGATTTTGGATGATACCAGAGACATATCGACGGGAGGTAGGATCGGAGAAAAGGTCTGCAGGAGAGTATTGTGCGTGCTTTGCGCGTTTCCGAGATTTGAGTTCTGGTTCTGGTTCTTCGAATGTATGCCGTCTTTTCATGGTCGAGGATGGGGGCCTGGGTCCAAGTTCGTGTTAACGCGTCAATGGTCATGTGAGATGCACGTTTACGCGACGAAATGTGGTGGTGGGCATTCACGGTTGAGCAAACGGCGGCTTAATAAGCCGGTAACTTGACCTTACCCGGTCAAAACATCGGATTTCGATGTTCACCTCTCATTCTCATTGTTACTACGCTATGTTGAGCTCTATACTACGTCTAAGGCTAGGAGTATCATAGTACTATCAACTTGTAAGTAAAATTAAACCATTATGTATGATTACTTGTCCATTTTGTCATCCTCAACCTCATACCAAGCATCTTGTACAGCCTCTGGATGCTCTGAAGTAACCTGAGCACTCCCCAAACCTTCTGAGCAAGACTTGAGAAGCTCGAGGTGATCTTTGAAAGCTTTCTCGAGTGTAATTTTCTTCACCGACACCTGCAGTCTGAGTTTGGGTAGCATTTGCCTTCTGGAGTGATTGGGTATGTGCTTTTAATGTCCACGGCCCATCTAAGTTATGTCAAGATACTTTTCATGATGTTGCAGAGGTCATACGTACCCAATGACACGTCAAAGACCAGCGGACGCGTCTCTCGTGTTTTGTTGATTGAAGAATGGCTGATTACATAAACCGCGTTTGGCAGTGGTGGTTTCAAGCTCAATAGCTTTCGACAATGTACATACCTTAATGTCAATTCTTCAGGCATAATTCTGAATACACATAGCTTTCTTGTTACGAAGAGTTCTCATACCTTTGATGTTTCTGGTATAGTAATGTTAGATTTATATAACTCATTATTCTGGATAGACTCATTTTCTTTTCGTAACTTTACTTATAAGGGTTTAAGCTGTAATGCCATCTACTTTCACTGGGGAGAAACTGTCCTTGGAAGATGGTATTGAGGTTTTCAGTTTTAAGCGAGGGAAGCCTCTGTCAAACACTGACAAACATCCGTGGCCTCAGGCGGAGAATGCCCACCACCACGAAATGAAGTTTGAAGGGCTGTCACTGATTTGCTTTATTTTATGTATAGAATGAACACATTAAGTTACACTAAGCCAACCAGAAGTGATCAAGCCAGACATAGAGCTTAGTGAATATCACTGTGAAATATAGCTGCCGCAAATCACCAGTTGACACTGACCAATGGTTACGTAGAAGCGGTTGGGTTGACCATTATAATGGGCATCAGTTTAGCGTTTGTAGCTAGAGAAAATCCAATTCACATTACTTCAACGATATCGGCCCCATGAACCATCTCACACGAGAACTTATCAGAAGAATACAAATGACGGCCCCGAAGCAAGGCTGCTTGTACAAGACTGAGTCCACTCGCTTCCAGGTCCTAGGAAGATCTTGTGTCGAACCAAGTGGAACCCTAGTGTTCTGAAGTAAATTGACATCTCCAGTCTGCACTCGATGAACTCCGTCGGCGCAGAAGTGAAAAGCAATGCCAGGTTCATATTGAATTGGACGGATATATAAGAGAGAGACGGATCTCATCGATGTTCAAATGAGACGAAATGGAGGCTACTTCAAGTGAAACTCGCCGATACCGGGCTGCCTAATGATCTAGGTGGGAAGGAGGGAGACGTACGGAGCCGCTCTCAAGTAGAAAGCTCAGACCTTGAGCGAACAGGAATGAACAGCCAGACAAGGCGTAGGTCTTGCTCTAGTCTTCGGTACTCTTGGAGCACAAGTATGCAAGTTGGAATATTCGCCTCACCGAGGTGGTAATCTAACATCGTCTTTCCAAGAATTTCATAGGCTCTGCCGCGGAACTAGATGAAGAGTCCCTTCTTCGACTCGTTTCCCCAAGTTGCATTCCAAAAATTCGTGAATCGGGAAGGCTGCGGGATGTGCTTGAAACTGATCTGGGTTAGGTAACTGGAATTGGTTGTTGATGAAAGCAGAGTCAAAGTAAATAAAATAGGTCGAAACTTTATATGAAGTTGGACGTACAAAGCTGCCGATCAGACCTCCAATCAAGACAGCACAAGAGGGATTCTGTCGTGCACCTTCCATTCTTCCACAGGACCATCACAAGCTGTTATCCAAATCTCGGGGGCGATAAAACCAGACAGCCAATCTTCTTCACCGCCAATTCCACAATTCAAACGGACAGTTCCATCGCTATTATCTCGCAGCTTTCCAGATTCAACCAAAGCTTGTTTGTACTGTAGTCGTTGCCCATTGGCAGCGTCTTCGTCAGAGATATAACACAATGATATGTGAGGGAACGATGGTGTCCGGGATTCAATTCCCAAGGTTCCATGCACATTTTGATGAAGTGCAAAAAGTTCTGGAGAAGGTATGACTGCGATATATGCAGATCGGAAAAAGTGTTGTCCAACTTCAACAGATTGAAAGCGAATGTCCAGTGCTAATTGAGTTTTGCCAACTGCTTCTCGGATCTTATCGAGGGAGATATTTGACATGGAAGCAAGAGTGATATGGGGTTCAAAATAAGGATAAGAAGTCTCTGATTTCGCTTGAGAATTTGAAGGGCGTAGGTCCATAATTCGACGAAGTTTTTGTCTGTCTTGCTCGGAGGGAACGATCCATAGACTAAGGCCTTGAACCGTGTCATTTTGAAACTATGTAGAACTTGAGCACGTCACTCACCCATTACGATGGTAGTCAAACTCAAAGAATGTTCAAGAAGCGGATGGCGAATGTTATGACGCGCGCCTGGCAAGTCGGCAAAACAATGTCTTCAATCCCTCTCCCAGCTTTATTTGCCAGAATCCTCACTACTGCTTCCAAAGTTTCTAATCTTCCTGTTATCGAGGATGAGACTCAGGTATGCCTGATCCTCTCCAGTCGCCGCATTTGTCCTACAAATCATGCACAGGATCTCGTTCAATCATGTTTAGCAGACTTGCGCTCTTTACAGTCTCGGATAACTGGTCTTTCGTTGTTCAGTCCAAATGAAACACTTGAAGATATCTCTACTCGGGACCTTGTCTATCTTCTTGTCCCATTCGTTTTTGCTGAAGTGCAAGGTCGCGTTCGTACAACGGAAAGAGAAGAAAGACAAGCCTCTCTTCAACTCATCCAGGCATGTCACATTTCTTTCCTGTTCTCTTTTGACTCAAACGTTTCACATAGAAATATCTTAAAACATTTATATCTCATCTCGAGGACTACGAAATAGTACCTGAAGACGAACGTGCTTTATATACGCGCAATCCATCTACCTTGAACCCTGCCGGTCGGAGAGAACTGAAGATCAAACAGTTCCAGAAAGAAAAAGATATTCGGGCTAGAATAGAGGTTAGTTGATTGTCGTGTATATCATATATGAAACTGACAGTCGAAAAGGTTCTCCGTAGACGCAGAAATCAGAATCCTGTCTCCAGCGGCTCTGGCTCTGACCTTGACTTGATAGCGTCAATCCTTCCACCTTCCCCGTCTAATACATCGGAGGATAATGAAGAAGACGATTCAGAGACAGACGAGATTCTTCGCTCTACTACACTTCTTTTGCTTCGACTTTGTTTTGCCCAGGCCAATTCTCAACTGCAAATAACGGACCAAGAACTAGAATTATTGAGGAGCGCCCCACCAGCAATATCTTCACCTAGACCCGAAGCAGCTCGGGCGAGAGAGGAAGAGGATGAAAGACGAAAACAAAAGGAGAAGGAAGAGAAGGATATGTGGACGTTGGATACACCAACCACTGGTTTGACTTCTCAGGGACCTTTGTTAGATCCTTCTGGGAAGGTATGTAATACCCCCTTACACCTTTTTTTCTGGCTGAGGTTTGGGCTTGTAGCCTCTTCGACCGTTCACTATTTTACCATCTGGTGCATCCGACCGTGCACGCTTGCAGAGTCAAGTGTTTCAACCTGATCACAATCTTCCAACTATGACGATTGATGAATACCTCGAGATTGAGCGCCAACGCGGGAATATAATCACAGGTGGAGGGTAAGCCGATTTCTTTCTGTGAGCTTCTCAGCGATTAATGAAATGGCCTTTTCGCAGACCGGCATCAGAGAAAGAACCTACGTCTTCTGAGCAGCTTGCTCTCGAAGCTGAAATGGATGGAACGCGTGAAGGCGAGGAGAAAGCAGAAGAAAAGCGTCTGAAGGATGAAAAGTGGGCAGTGTTTACGGACGAGAATCCCAGAGGTTCTGGGAACACCATGAACCGCGGATGATCTCTCGGAGCACTCTGGTGCTGCGTCTCTAGTTAGAAGAATCAATAAATCTGTACATGTATCACTTGTATATAATCTCGAGTCTCGAGAATTGTAGCAAAGACCATCAAGAGTTTGCTAGGTAGATCGGACTGACAAGTACAACATATAATGAATGGTTCCGTGTAAAGAGATATCGAAATATATAGGAATGTGAATACAAGGTACGATGCAGGGCGCAGCCGCGCTGGTATCAACAATTGCATTGTGAAGCCTCTGGAACGTCGTTCTGGGACTGTGTTGTTACATCGATTTCTGTAAGTAATGTCAATGAACATCTAACATAAATATATGATAAAGACGTACTTGTATTCTGTTCAGTCTGTCCCTCCTTCTCCATCCCCGGCAGTGACATGGCGATCTTTTTAAACAGACTTTTGACATTATGACCCGCCTTCGCAGAAGTTTCCATGAACATGATGTTTAATCCCGTTGCCATATTGGTGGCTTCCTCTAGTGTCACTTGTCTACAAATATGATGGCCAAATGAGTGGAAGATCTTCGACAAGTGGCAGCACAAGCGACGCACCGTTTGTCTGAAAGATCAGCCTTGTTCCCTACAAGCACAATAATGACATCATGCCCTCTTTCTGAACGGACGTCGTCTATCCATTTTGTCGTAGATAAGAAGGATTGGCGGTCTGGCGAAGAATAGGGAAGCCGAGTCAGCTTCAGACAGACGGAATTCAAGGACACGACGAACTTGTTATATCGAACACAACGATTGCTACCGAAGAATCTCGGATGTAGGAAGGTATTAGAGACCTGAATCGTTCCTGAAGGGAGGGTACAATGTTGAGTGAGGTTTGCCCAGTCCGATTCCAGAAACGCATACCTGGCCTGCTGTGTCCCACAACTGTAATCGTACTGTCCGGTCTTCGAGGTACATAGTCTTGCTCAAGAAGTCAATGCCGATAGTCGCCTGGTACGTATTGTCAAACGTGTCATACATAAATCTTGAGGATAATTTGATTAGAAGACCTGAAGAAGCTGGAAATGCGGAGATGTGGGGTACCTCGTAATAAGACTGGTCTTTCCGACGCTTTGGTCGCCGAGCAAGACAATCTTTGTGCGCTTTGGTGGGGATGAAGAGAAGTCGGCGGTGACTGGGGTTGAAGGGGAGTCCATGTCTAAGAGTTGGAGAATACGGACGAGTAGAGGGTAATGGTGGGAATGTCAGCAGTGCAGCCACACGCGTCTCTTATCGACTTTTACCGCTCGTTGCTGGAGACGTCAACTTTGTTCTGATCACTGCAGCTGCTGTATCGACAAAGCACATCGTTGGAATTACACTCTTCTGTCTATGAATATTCTACAGTAATGTTAAGGAACGGAATGTCAGCACGTTTTAATAATCGTCACGATGCCGACTTTTGGAGACAAAAGTACCAAGTATCAACAAGGTCCGTGATTCATGAAATAAAAAGTGTCCTAAAGAGCGAACGAGGCGCGATTGTCTATCATAGCGTTGCCTCCATCCCTATCCCATCCAGAGAAACGACGGAATGAATTTGCCGAGTATCCAACAACTGTCACCGTCTGAGCCATTCAACTCCTGTTGCGCGTAAGCAGTACCTAGAGATTGAACGATTGAGTAACATGGCCATGCTGCGCCCCGTGCCTCGTGATGCTCAAGTGATCTCTGAAGATATTGTGGCATCTATGAGTCCGCGATAGCCAACAAAAGCGACGGTAAGCCCGGAGATGTAGACAACCACCTCTCCTGACCAATGATATATATCAATATTATGATTAACGAATACCCGTTCACAAAGGATATCAACGAAGAATATCCCTCGGAACCGGTCTTGTCCGTATCGGTGTACGACCAACAGCTGTCCAGCTGCTGGCGATACTAGATATGGATGCAGCAGAACTAGGTGTCTTGCCGATGCCCATCGCACTCCGACGCAACTCTTCGTCTATTCGCCACATGCCCTTACAAAACCCTTCGCGGTCCAGAGACCCTTTTGTAGTGGGATCACACTCGTCCCTGCGTATGCGTTAGTGACTGTAAGCATAAGGATGTAAAGTCGCTTACCAAACGGCACCTAATTTTTCCTTGGGCAATTTTGACCTGCTCCATATCATTCTGACAATATAACCCTCCAACCTCTCTGTAGGACCGACATGAGTATCCACATCCAAGTCATCACTATCAGTTTTTCTTCCTTTCGTCGAATCCTCGTTGGTAGCGACGATATCGTCACCGCCAGTAATCAAATCGATGGAAAGCCCCCTCCAGCCAGGCCTAGTTCTCTTCGACGCCGCACCTGGGCTGAGCAATGACGGCCGACCTTCTTTCTCCCACTGCCGATCTCGTGAAAGCTGTGCCTTCCGTTTCTGCACAACGGTACGTTCAAATAATGCTTCATACCTTGGCCGCACAGCCGCTGGTATAGGTGTTGGGCGAGTGGTAGGCTGAGAGGCGTTATTGAAAGTAAGTTTGGGAAGGGGAAAAGTAGGGTTTTTCAAAGGTTTCAATGGAGGTGACTTGACGGACCGTGCAGAAAGGTTGTGTGTAGAGGCAGATGTGAATGAGGTGGTAGTAGTGTTGCTGATAGAGCTAAGTGTACTGAAATTACTCAGGACCGACGAACGATCAGAAGCAGAGGAACGTTCAGCTGACGCGGCAGGGGGAGGTGGAGGAGGTGCTCGACGGCCGGAACTTGAAGATGACGCTGAGGTAGATGCTGAACGGACTGGAGGACGCTGAGGAAGTTTCGGTGGCACTGTTGGCTTCGATGTCCAATCATAATTCATTTTGGTAGGGCTACCCAATGAAGTGGTAGACACGTTTTCAAAAGACTCGTCCAAGCTTATTGCGTCATCGTCGTGGTCAATAGGATAGGTAGCAATGAAGTTGGACACGGAGCCTGGCGTGCTCGGGTCCGTGTCGGACGATAGGGAGACGGAATGAAAAGATGATACAGAGTTTCCAGGCGCATGACCGGGTCGGTTCAAGTCGAGTTTCAGTGAAGGCGGATATGTGTGCTCCACAGTCAGCGAGTCTGACCGACGAGCAGCTAATGTCGGCGCTGTAGTCTGAGCTGCAGGTAATGATACTGAGGAAGCCGACTTTAGATTGCCATTAGATGGCTTTCGAGGCGGTAATGGTGGAGCTTTGGCGGCTTTTGGAGGTGAATCTGGGTCCAAATTGATCAAGGGAGCGGTGAATGAGCCTTTCGTTGGAGTTTTTCCATTCTTCACATGAAATCCATTCGTCCGAGGAGGAGATCCGTCGTCAACGACCCAATCCTTCAAATCAATCAACGAAGTCTTGAGACCCAAGTTTGGAGGTGACGGTGAAGGTGATTTACGACGGCGTGGGGCGTAGGGGAGTTTGGGATTGGAATTGGTATGGTCGTGCAGATCGTGCATTGGCGTTGAAGAGGATGATGGTGCCGATGAACCTGCAAGGGATTCAAAGGCTTTTACACGAGAATGGACCGAGGCAGACATGGAAGTAGAAAGGTGACAAACGAGTGTGACAATGACAGCTCAACTCCCCTTTCTGCCAACCTCAATTATCATTATTATGGAGGATCTCTATGCGGTTGCAGGCAAGCATTCGTGTTTCTTGTTATGATACCTTCATGAATTTGTTTCAGATTTCTGTCTCATTCCTATGGGCACCGGAGAACCCTCTGTCAGTCAAGACAATTGTCTGCGTCATTGTCAACTTGTTCATCTCACAGGCAGGTGGCTCACTACATAGCGGAATGTCAACGAATCTTGGAAAAATCCGGGCTTCAGTTTAAAGTAAGTGCCCTGGCCTTCGTTTCATTCGTGTATTATCTACTCTGACCCTTAGATGCAGTGAGCTTTGCCGAAAGAATAGTTATGCAACATCTGATTTCATTTCTACTCAGTGGTTATGGGACTAATCTGGGTACGTCGCTCGACCGAATCCAAGTTCTTCTTTCATCCCTTTGTAGAAGGTCCTTGGTCTCAAGTATCGAAAGCAATACACGATTGCCATGCCGCAGTACATGCGCAAGGAGCACCTCGAATCGCTACCGATATCCGGATAGGCACGCGTACCGATCGTGAAATTGCTCCGGGAACAGGCAATGAAGGCAAAGTTAAACGTGTCGAGGACATTCTAGCTATGGAACAGAAATAAACGCGAAGGGCTGTAGAATGAATTCGAAAGAGAAGATAAATCATATGTATTACTGAGATACAGATCTCATATCTTCGTCTGGCAAATAAATCAGAGCCTGCCACTCTTTTAGATCTGTGTTTTATATTCGAAAGATGCGCATAACCGGATGACTGTTCATGTAACATTGTAAGTTTCCTGCTTCAAGTTCTTTTGGCTCAGACCGAATGCCAATGTCTAGTATCGCACTAAGTTTGGAGATCCAATGACGACAGTGTAGTGAATGAGTTTTGTTGTGCGTGCTACTCCGTCCTTGATATCTCGACATTTCCAGCTTGTGCCATTGCAAGACTAAAGAGAGGAAGACCGAACCACAGATATTCGCTAGGCAGACTTGGGGGAATTTGCGCGATATTTGACTACGGAGATACAGTGGATAGTGAAGATGAAGCGTTTCTGAGATAAGTTCCGAGCGATGTAAGATAGTTGTTGGTAACGGTAGGGCGCGCTAGCGTCACTGTTGCCTCTGAAGCATTTTGATGCCCCAATAAATCGGAACGACCATTACCAGTAATTCAGAGAAACAGAAGGGAAGGTTAAGAACAAATGTGAACATGACATACAATTGTCCCCTTCCGCTCCTGCGTGAGCGAACCCCATTCTCGAGAGGATATCCGGTGGTCGAAATTCACTGAAAAATGCCTCTACAACCAAATATTTCTCCTGGGGCCGGGGTTAAAGGTTGATGTGTCGAGGATATCCCGAGAGGCAAGATATTGACGAATGAAGAGGAAGGAACGGTTGGAAAAAATCAGGTGAAAAGACAGGCCATTTTCTCAAATTTTGGAAAAAGGAGCCCAAAGTTGAAGCGGTCTCATGGAAAATGGGGCGCGAGGATAGAGGAGAAACCCAGCAAACGAAAGAGGGTCGAAAGGGAGGCTTGGATAATAAATTCGGTATTTTCTACTTTTCAGGGTGCGAAAATGGCTAGTATGAGGCCACGCCCGATCAGGGTCCTAACTGTTCCTGCCACCTCCACGCATCCCCATCTCTTGTGGAGCGACATAAAACGTCGAGCACGGGCTCCCAGAGCGGGATTTTAGCCTTTCGGTCGTGTAATGCCATAATCAGGACATCGGGCCACCCGCTCTGACCCTCAGGACCACTGATTCTTAGCAGATTGACCCAAGCTGCCTGTATCCACTATACAACCTGTGCGTTTATGTCTTCTTATCGATGAAAAATGGTCTGTCGTCGTCGAGTATCTTCTCAGCCTGAGAGGACAGCGGGAGTCTCACAGCTGAGTCGCACTGCTGTCATCAGTAGCTGTAGATGTTGTATTGATTGGCCTTGACATCCTAATCTTCGACCCAGTTGTAGGATAGAAGATCACACTGGTTTTCCGGAGACGGATTGCCTGTAGTCTGAGAGCGGGAGTGGGTATGTTCGATTCGGCTTTAGATCTCATTGGCAATTCACTCGCCGTCTAGGAGCAACTTCAAGAACATCAGGGGACATTGGTATCACCCTCGATATCTCGAGTTTACTGACAGTAAATGGTGGTGGCATTGGGCTTTTCGTGGTGATTAGCAATAGTATTTGCGGCAGTCGGATGATCTTGATTTTGTCGGTACGTAAACGACCTGTCGACGCGTAGGGATTTTATGTCCCGCCTCTGAAGATACTCAAAAGTCATGTTCAGGGCGAGAGACGTCAGCATGCTTCACATTGGGGGTCCCAGTTTCCAGTTTCGTCTTGCTTTGAAGTCTTGTAAGTCTTCATGTCTTGGTGTCTTGATCTTCGTTTTGATAAATGAATGCACACCATAGCTTCTGAAGTCTTGTTTCATCCACCCGTCATAATGCATGATGGACGAGAGAAAGTAAGCACGGGTCACCGCGGAGGCCATGGCGCGATTGTGACAGGTCACGAAGACAACACGTGATCGCGATCTCGCTGATCGATTTTTCGCGTAGGATTGAAGCTTTGAGATTGCCAGAGTTGACTTCAAACACCCGCGCCTAATCAGCACCACTGAATGGACTCGTTTGGCGAGAAACGGTGCACCACTCCGACCTGGATCCAACTTGCCTTCGCGGGTAACTAGATTTGATTCGATCACGGGGTGACGATGGCAAACTTCAAACATTGTCAGGGACTGTACAAGAATAGGTCTTACCACGTCTTCGGGGTGCCTCGTGTGGATTTTCTACGCGAGCTCTGGATACGCGTATGGCTCAGTATGATCGAGTGACGCGGCGGGATACGGCAAGAAGATGTAGGAAGAGGTAGGAAGAGGCTGAAGTTGGTTTTGGGCTGAGAAGTCTGGATCCTGGCGATTACGGGGTTCAGGACTCCATACTTTTGTTACTGGAGGAAGACTGAGGGTCTGAGTATGATGCTGCAAACTCTGATGGAGGCCACATCTGCTTATCCGTGTCATATACCTAGGACGCATGAGAATGGAAGACCGAGACCCTGACATTCATTACCGAAGATCCAGTACAGATCCCCGCCGCGGTAACTTCCTGGTCGGTCGTCCTTTAATTCGACAGTTTGTCTTTTTCCTCTAATCCCATCTTGACCACCTTCTACTATAATGCCAAAGGCGCCAAGATCCAATTACTTGCTCAATCGTCAAAAGCGCTACCATCCGTATCCACGCACGAGAGGTGTGTTCACTCGTTTTTATTGACTCTTTGATGGTTAACTCTAGTTGGACAGAGGTCTGTCGTCATGCTTGCATTCTGTGCTTTCTGGTCATGGTCTTCACAGCTTACAGAGGAGGAGATGCTGGAGATGCTGTTGGATTATATCACTCGCAGACTTGTATGTTTGAATACCCGAGTGGCACTACTTCCTGTTGACTTCCTCATTCCGCAGGCACGTTTGCAGATTCAAGATGACCACATTCCTCATCGTATTGACATCTGACAACATGGTGAGCCCTCCATTTTTCATTGATGCCATTGTCTTTATAATCTTAGCCCTCATTACAGGTTTATCTGACATGGGATGCGCTCAGAGCAGACATGTCAGATTGAACCAGACTTGATCATCTGGCTCAGAACAATCCAACTTACACTAGTGCTGTGGTGACAGAGAAGGAGACAAGGAGGGAGTGGTCAATACCCTTTTATACAAACTATCACTTTGTGCATTTGTTGTTGCGCCCTTATATAAGTACAAGGATTGGGACATCCACTTTTTCTACAGTTCTGCAATGAAGGATTTGTATTCACCACCTTTTCCTCGCCCCTCAAAAGCAACACATCACAGGTAAAAGCTTGGAAAAAAAATTTGAAGGACTCAGTGGCAATGTCTTCATGTTCAGCCAGCAACTACAAAGTACAAAAAATCTGATTAAAGTTCAGTTAGAATACATTCATCAGCTTGAAGTTGTATTCCACCTTAGGTAGTATCCATGGCCTCAGTTCCTACAGGTGTAATTTCCTCTGAGACAACCAAGTTCCTTATGCTCTCCTTCTTCCATGCAGTTGTCCCTCGCCTGAAGACATATGTCTTCTCCTTCTGTACTCGTTGATTGGGCATTTCTACATTTCTCAGCATCTCAGTGTGATTAGCGGTGATTATGCATGCATCGACGTTGGACCCTGAACCAAGATCATTGAAGATACCAGCAGATATAGCGTCCTTGACGAGTTGAAGCGCGTCTTCTCGCTAAAGGTAGACAGGACAGAAGTCAACGACGACATCCCTTTTTGAAATCAGCACTACTCACCGACATGTTAGCTTTCCAGCCGCTCTCGAACACAGCCATAGCTGCTAAACTCCCAGATCCCATAGTGACATAAGGAAGCTTGTCTGTCGAACCGTGAGGGTGGATAGTGAAGAGGTTGGGCCCGGTCGCATCAACACCACCAAGAACGAGCGCTGCACCGACATGGCCTTGGTATCTAAAGGTAAGGGATGTGAGATAATGAATAGCCATGTACAAAGAACCATACCTGAAGAGATACTGCTTGAGCATGGTCATTGCAGTCACGACGCGCGGCTTCCTTCCATGCGTAAGCGCGTGCATCTCCATATTGGAAGAGATGAAGTTCGTAACGAATTCGGTATCAGCAGCAGTCCCGGCACCGCAGCATCGGATGGATTCAGTAATATAGTGAATCTGAGCAACGAGTAAAGACCGATGGTAAATGTTGCGTCGCGATTAACATGTCAAGTCCAAGGCGCACCTTTTCACAATTCTTGTCGGCGACGATGGGACCTTCGGTTGCTCGAGTATCGGCACCAAGAATAATTCCATCTTTAAACAAGCATCCTACGATCGTAGTACCAGTACTTGTAGCTTTCGGAAGAGGCAGACCCTTTTCGGTCAAGAATTGATTCCTAGCACGATATCAACAAAGTTCCCGCGGTCAAGGCCTTGCACTGACCTTATTTGATTAGAGAAGTCGAAACCGGGAGACGAATAGACAGATGCGGTGGCCATGGTAGTAGAGAGAAAGAGCCTAGAGAACCTGGAGTACGCGTCGCTTTACACGTGATCTCATATCTTTCTTCATCGAACCCTACCTTTTGACAGACTCGGAGAAGCCTAAATGCTTTTTTCTATCCTGCTAAATTTTTCGTTCTCAATTACCCTACCGAATCAAGGACAGGCCAAGACCCCCCAGTTCACCGAATTAATCACCCTGGCGCGACCTCGCTACAAAATTCAAGTTTGGAATAATCATCCGCCACGCCGATATGCCTCAAGCGTGGAGCAGATCCCAAAAAGATAGCTCCTTCTGCATTCCTGTTGGATGGTCAACTGCAAATCTTGCCATAGCCCTAGCTCAATCTTCGAAGATTCGATATCTAGTCTCCAGGAAACAACTCGTAAATACATGCTTTTCGGTAGCCTGGTGACCTGCGCCTTCTGAAGAAGATTTTCGGTAGTTGTGTCGATATCTAACGAAGCGACCACACTCAACCCAAGAGCGTCTATTAGAAGGGCGTGTCACAGGTCTAGCTTTTCGGCGATGGCGCAAAATGTGGGATAGGGGATTGTAGATCATTGGGTTACCAAGTCCTAGCCAATGTTGATATATGAAAGGATTTGGGACGACACTTGCGTAAAAGACCACCCATCGACTGTCCCTCCCGTTCGTCGCAAGGCGTCTCGACAGTATCTTTTTGATGTCCTATACTTGAATCCGAGTCGGCTCGGTTTTAGGAGATGGTCAGTGTAAAAGAACTGCATGTCTACCTCACCGCCGTGCTCATGCAACTTTGCTCAGGTTTCTTCTCCACATAAAGAGATATGCTCAGTGACCGTGTGCGCTTTGCGATGATATCTCTCAGATTCAGATGTTGCGCATCATAGCTTTGGTGTTTCCATGGACAGAGAACTTGAACGCTTGAAAGATAACACTATTAGGTCTGCAGACGTAGGTTATATTTAGCATTTGTACTGTACTTCAACCTCATAATGTAAATGCCGTCAAGCATAGCTCGTTTGCGTACGATGTTTGATCACGCTCATAAATAGTAAGTTTACGGAAGCTTCCTTGTCTCTTCTCTACGCAATTTCTCCCTGCATCCTGTAGTTACTGTGCTGCGGACACTGTATATGTGACGACATTTCTTCGTTCTTTAAAAATGCACTCACGCTTTTATCTCGGAATCTTCAGCAGGTGTGGAGTGGAAAGGTTATTACTCCTTCAGTAACGAACCGGAACGTGATGTTGCTGGTTCGCTGCAACACCTTTTGGAGTCTCCAAAACTGGATCATTCCATCGCTTTGACTGCACCCCCGTATCAATCCTAGCACGAGATCAAACTTCTCTCGGACGGCTCTGCGTTTCCTCTTGTCAAACTGTCTTGCCGAAAAGCAGAGATCTGGTACTCATGATCCTTTCCCAAGGCTAGAAAATCACATATGATCCTCTGTTCGCTCGTATGCAGACACATCCTTTTCTGTACATGGAAACGCGCCGCTCGTCCTATGCCATGGGAAGGATCTGTAATTCAGTTGTTGGAGAGACGCAAGGTTCATTCTGTTAAGGCTGACTTTGATTTATACGTTCTTGGCTTCTTTCGGAGATGGTCGTTTCTTCGAGATTTAAAAGTGCACATGTATCCAAGGTAGAGCCTTCACTCTGACTTCGACGCTCTGGAGAAGATAAAGGCGCGGCTTTCCAAGCTACCTCTGGACTACCTACGCCCATTCACTTGCTCCTGATCACTGAAAATGTTGTCGTCTGCGGCATTCTACTTTGCACCTTTGCTGGCCAGCTCCTTGGTATCTGCTTTCGATCCGGACAGAAAGGATAACGTGCGTCTGGACCTTATTGTCATACTATTGAGGCTAATATTCACTTGTAGTTGGCCGTGTAAATTTCTCCATACGAGCTGAGCCTTTGAACCGTTCTAACTCTTTCCTCAGCTATTATGGCCAGAACTCATTCGGCGCAAGTCATCCAACCGATACAGCCGGCTTTCAAACCAATCTCTCTCATTACTGCCAGGTGCGCGCCAACCTTCTGCAAAGTAGTGATGGTCGTGTATTTATCACTTATTTCAGGATGACACTATTGATGTCTTCCCATTGGCTTTTATGAACGTGTTTTTCAGCACCGGTGGGCTTCCTGAAATCAATCTAGCCAACGTAAGCGCGCCGTCCTCATCGCGTCCGAACATAAACGTTGATTGTTCTCCAGACATGCAATAATGTCGACAATGATGTCTTTTCGGGCAGTAGTTTGCCTAACTGTCAATTCATGGCCTCTGATATCCAGGCATGCCAAGATCGCGGAAAGATCGTAACTTTGAGTATGGGTGGGGCTACTGGTGCCGCTGTCTTCACTTCAGATGAACAGGCTGAATCTTTTGCTGAGCTTGTATGGGATTTATTTCTGGGTGGTTCTAGCGACACAAGACCCTTCGGTATGGTAGTGTGCTCTTGTCCTGCTTCTTTGCTAATCCAAATTTGGCTATGTAGGTGATGCAGTCCTAGACGGGTAATTCGTCAATTGGTCCAACTGACCTCGCGCTGATCAACTTCGCGATATAGAGTTGACTTGGATATCGAAGGAGGTGGAAGCAACGGTTTCCCCGCCTTTGTAACTCGCATAAGATCGCTTGCACAGGGGTCTGGCCAATCGTAAGTTTTGATAGTCTGTCATCTTATCCTCCTCGTGCCTGAATTTTGTTGCAAATGTAGAAAGAAATTTTTTGTAACGGCTGCCCCTCAATGTCCGTTCCCTGTGCGTACATCATTACTTTTATCTTGGTCATTTCTGATATCTTTTATCAGGACGGCAATCTAGGTGATGTACTGAATGCTGTAGGCTTTGACGCTGTATATGTTCAGTTTTACAACAACTTTTGTGGTCTAAACAACTTTAACAATCCCGATGCATTCAACTTTGCGACTTGGGATGATTGGGCAAAGAACACTTCTCCTAATCCTGATGTCAAGATTTACCTCGGTGCTCCAGCATCCTCTACTGCAGCAGGTTCTGGATTCGTGGATGCTGACACTATCACATCCATTATTCAACAAACACAAGCTAATTTCTCTTCATTCGGTGGTGCAATGCTCGTACGTAGCATCTTGATTATCGTCCTCTTGAAGAAGCTAAGCTTTGCGCGTCTAGTGGGATGCCAGTCAGGCTTTCGGTGAGTTGCGGTCGAGTTGAAATGTATGATAGATCTCAAATTGATCGCGTAATTGTTAGCAAACGACCGATACGACCAGGCTGTCAAGTCTGCTTTAACTAGCAACGAATTGGATAAGGGTTCGAGATGGAGTGAGACCTTGAACAAGATCGAGAAGTTTTCGCGTTTCTTCCGATTCCTTTAATAACACGATAGTTCGTCCGTAATGATTGTACCGAGATCATGACATAGTCAGGTCAGTGAAATAGAATGCCAATTTTCTTTTGGATACTGCCAGTATATAATTTCAAGATTAGTCCTATGGGCCGGCCTTCGCCGGTTATAAAAGCTATACTAAAGCAGACATGCTGTGATCGCGGACTAGAAGCAAAAGCATCGGTCCTTCGAATGAAATATCAGCATTTGGCTGAGACTGAGCTCTGACAGCTCTCTGGATTGCGGGAGGACCAGTAGAATACCAGAAAACCGCATGCAAGATCATCTGAATTCTAAGCAAATCTGTCATCTTATCCTCCTCGTGCCTGAACTTTGTTGCAAATGTAGAAAGAAATTTTTTGTAAGACACGCTTACTGTATTCATAAGTAGCACAAGAATAGGTAGTGAAAAAAGTACAAGAAAGTGGTTGTCGACTACATTACTCGAATCTCCTGCAGCTCATCATCTAGAACTGCTTTGAGTTCTGCGATATCCTGCTCACTCGCACCCAACCTTCGCAGACGTTCCTCAGTCCGAAAAAAGCACAATGACCCCAAGCGCCGGTAATTACAATTCAATAATAGTGTCAGGACCTTGTAGGCAGGGGCATCTTCATATTTGTCTCTGACAGACAACAGAGATAGACGCGAGTCCAAGTGCTCGGGCTGTAACTTAATCAGCAAGTTCCCAGTAGTGTTGTAACGGCTCGGCTGAAAGCCGGCTGAGATCAGCTGGCTACATCACATGTGACGAGCCGCTTCAGCTTGGCTGAAGCCATTTGCTTTTATAGTACCCAAATATGGAAATTTGGGCTCGCTTAGGCGGGATTATCAGCTAATTTTGGACTTCACCGCGAAAAATGAGCCAGAAACTACTTTAAAATTACTATATATAGGTAAAAATTAGTGACCGGCTGAAGCTGCAGCTCAGCCGCTGAATTCAGCTGTGAGCCGGAGCGAAGCCAAGCCGAGCCGTGACAACACTAGTTCCCAGGCATATAATATGTATAATTTTATACTACTTTACACCATTTATGCATCTTTATGTGTGTATAAACTGAGGGGGGAGTGCATGAAACTTATACAGTATAGTATAAATCTTATACACAATTTACACACTTCTTTATACACCATTTATATGCATATTTATACACCATACCTATTGACATTCACCCACATTTCGGCACAATGAAAACAAAAAAGAATATCTGTATTAAATCTACTATAATGAACACATGTACAATATGCTAAAGAATATACATGTAACCTCTTCACCACAGCACCCATACCCAACCCCCCTCAATACTGTACTATCATGAAGAAGTGTTCGGTCATTTTTGAGCGTTACGTTTCTGATGAACAGTTCACTCAGTTCATAAGCCGACATGATGCGTTACGGTTCGAAAGTTCAGTTCATTTTCGGCTTCCCGGCGGATGTAGTCACTCATCTATATTTGTATATATTAAATTTGAACCAATATGTGAACCGGCTTCTTCAGCACATTTGTCTTCCGAAAATATTTTCATCTGCAGAGATGTCTGATTCGTTGATCCCGACAGATCTTGTGTGGCCAAATGTACCCCCGCATGTCCACAAGATAGCCGAGAAAACTTTTGCTATACCAAAAAACACAAAAGCGCTACTACTACCTGCCAATTCTTTGTCTATCTCCGAGCTACTGGCTCACCCATTTCCCCCAATCGCACCGACACCCACCAATATCAGCATCAATTCATTCTTTACCACCACCCTTCCTATCTCCATCACCTCCGAAGTCCTTTCTATCCTTAAAAAATTGCCACTTCCATCACCCGACATCATAAAAAAACTTAGCATGCTGTGCCGTCAAATGTGGTTAGAAGGAGCGAGGTCTATTAGCTATGTACATGTTCAGAATGAAGAGTGCTATCCTCTATGGACCATTTCATACTGGATAAACGTTCTCGACACCAGAGACCTGGTTCGTAGGCCATGGCAGGCTGCTCATCAATGGAACAACAAGCAGGAGACCAACTACAGGCACCCGCACCGCCAAATTGAAGCCAAAATCGCAAAATCACTCCTTCACACTCTACCCTGGCGAAAACAGATTCATCATGGCATCGAAAACCCCGAACTCTTGGCACGGCTACTTGGCACCGAGAAGGCGAACACCTCGTTGATGGATATCATGCTACAAGGCATAGGACACCGGGTGCAGGAAGAGCCAAAGCTTGCACAGACCTATCTAGTCCAACCATTAGCTCTGCTGAAGAAAGTTGTAGAGGGTATGGAGGGAAAAGTCGATGAATACAAAAATCAGTCTGCATGGGCATGGGTGCGGCAGATTGGGGAGGAGGTGTTTTTGAAGGGAAAAGTGCTGGTTACGGCTGCTCATATTGGAGACTTGGGTGTTGGAAATAATGCCGGACTCGATCATTGGGTGCCGGTTGTTGTCGACGGCAGAGACGAGACATTTCTATATGGAGACTCACTAACGTCAAAACCTGTGATTCCACCAAGATTAGCAAACACACTCCAAGCCTGGAAAGATATCCATACCATTTGCCAGTACCAGACGACACCTCTTCCCACCTCCATACAGGTTGACAGTTACTCTTGTGGTTTTATGGCAATCAACGCACTCGAGGCGATGATTTTCTCGCATGTCAAGTTGGTTGATTCGCAAGATGTTGCAAGCATGCGCTTGCAAACCTTCAACCAGATAGTGACAAACTGGCTAAACGACGTAAGTCAACGCTTTTGAGGAGGAACATCAATTAACAGCTTACAAACAGGATGATGATGTCCACAGTGATGATGGGAGTGAATCCGGTAGCAGCGAGGTTGAGCTTGTTGAACCTGAGGGCAGCTCGTTATCTGCTTCGACCTTCACTTTTACCTGCTCTCGTCAAGCATCCCCGGCTCTTCATGCTACAGACAGTACCACCTTATTAAACAACTTATCGCCAAAGAGAAAGCTACATCACGGCAGCACACCCACACCTCAAGCGAGTCCCCAAAAAAAGCACGTCAAGCCCTCAAAGAAAGTCTTGGCATCAGAAGTGCCCAAATTTTCTCTCCAGCTGCTAGACGATGACGATGCGACTGCAGATAATCACTCATCAGATGATGACTGCAACTATGAAGGAGGAACTGACCAGGGAAGCAGTGCGGCAGCTTACAATGATGATGATTCCGTTAATGCAGGAGAGAAAAGGGCGCTTCGGCAAGGCTCATTAGACAACTTCTTTTTTAAGGTGTCGAAAGAACGGTGGGAGGAGATGTGGAAGGAATCTTTTGAGGCAATGGCAAATACGGCTGAGGTAGCAGAGCAGGAGAAGGCGTGGATTGATGCAGAAAAGAAAGAGAGAGCACTCGAAATTAATCGAGAGCGGCAGCAGAGATTCTGAGATAGAAAGAAAACAGAGAAAATTGCTTCAGGATGGGTGCCTTATGGGGAAACAAAGTACAAGGCGAGTCATGTATCCATATGTTGATGACACAAAATGAAATGACTGCTTACTTAGAAACGAAAACTCCGAGAATGCGACGACGACGATACAAACAGAAGTAGCGTAGCCGAGTTATCTCGTCCTCGTCGGCAAATTGACAGCATCCTGAAGGCGAAAGAAACGGCCTCGACTCAAACATCAGCTAGCAGTAAGAAGCAGAAGATTATGAAACCAACCGTTCAAGTGAATTGGCAGGAGCCGCATTACTGGGAGACCATCAACAAAGCTGTCAAAAATGCAGGTTATCCATGGAGGCCAGCGCATATCCAGAAAGAGGCGGAAAAATTGAACAGGGCATTTGAGCACCTGGCTCCACAAGTCATCGGGCAGTGGATAGACAAGGAAGCGAAAGTGCAGGGTAAATTCAAATGGACAGATGCTGTGTTGGCGAGAACGAGAATTGGAGTTGCACCTGGGGTCTTGAACCAAGGTCGAAAGGGTTTACTGGTAAGTCATGTCATTTTATGCGGCCAGACTGCCACTCATGGTTTGCGACAGAGTGAGCATGAGAGTGTCTGCGAAACAATAAATCAACACCTGTCAAGTCTGTGATTGCTTGGTGTCCCGCTCACCGTAACAACTATACGAGGCATCATGGTAGCCATCTTTACTGAGCAGGCACCCGAACTCTTCGACTTGGATGTCGGAAAGAAGAAGTTGAAGTTTCGGTGCTCGGATGGCTTTGTTTGAAAGTACCTGAGGACTCGGCTTGGCTGGAGTTTGCGGTCTGGTACTCGCACAGCTCAGAAGCTACCAGAGAATTACTCGGAGCTGCTGCTAGAGGCCTTTTTGCGAGAGGCTACAGTCATACGTGATTATCAGATCCCGGCCAGCCTACGTGTAAACACAGATCAAACTCAGTCAGTTCTACAACCCGGTACTGGAGTAACGTGGAACAAGAAGGGCGAAAAGCAGGTGGACATTGCTGGGAAGGACGAAAAACGAGCGTTCACTCTCGTACCTTCAATTTCGGCCAGCGGCGAAGTCCTCCCTATGCAAGCTATCTTTCAAGGTCAAACCCAACAGTCATGTCCTTCGAAAGGCGCCGCTGCATATCAAGAAGCTAGAGCATTAGGATTTCTGCTTGAACCGTCATGCACCGATACATACTGGTCTACGCTGGACACCATGAAGAATCTGGTCAATAAAGTTATTGCACCATACTTCGAGGCCAAGAAGGCAGAGATACTGGGACTTTCTGACGAGGACCGCAAAAACCAATTCTCGTTGTGGAAAATTGACTGTTGGTCGGTGCATCGGTCAGAAGAGTTTTTAACTTGGATGAAGAAAACTCACCAAAATATCATCGTTCTCTTTGTACCTTCTTCGTGCACCGGAATTTTCCAACCTCTTGATGTTGGTATCCAACGTGTGCTCAAGCTCAGCATCAAACGGGCAGCTCATCGAGATGTCGTTACCGAGGTCAGACGGTTGTTGAAGGAGAGGAGCGATGACAAAGCAGTTGTTAAGATGGATGTTTCGATGCCGACTCTTCGTGATAGGTCGCTGGGATGGATAGTCCAAGCCTACGACGACATAAGCAAGCCAGAACTAGTCAAGAAGGTAAAGACACGTACCTATTCCCCATGCTCCTTTGCTAACAGGCTTCTTGATAGGCATTTGAGTTGTGTCGGGTTCCAGACACCTCGTTGAATCTCTCTCACAAGAGTTTAACATCTCCAGAAGCCATGAAGATGCTGCGTGAATTACCGAAGACAAATCCTAAGCTCTTTGCTCAACTCACGCGAGATGGAGTTGAACCACACACCTACCACGACGACTCGACCAAAGCCTCGAAACAAGGGAAGAGTGCCTCGAAATATGGGAAAGGAAAGGGCGGGAAAGCAGATGCAAAGAAAGGGAAAAAGAATGGTCGGAATGGGAAGGCAGCTCAAAAGATGCCAGATGACGAGGCCAAAAATGAGCAAGAGGATGGAGAGCCGCCATTTGCACCTGACTATGAGGACGATGGTGATATTCCGTTGGATATTCTTTGTGATGCCGTAGTATAGTTCATACTTGTCGTATATGTTACGTAGGTACTTGTATTAGCTCTAGTTAGAAACAAGGACAAATAGATATCTTCTTTTCCCGCTACCCCTCTGTTATGAGAACTCGAGTCGCCTAATTAGATTGCTACTCCTTCTATGAACGCCTGGGTATGCATACAACTGCCTCCCAGCCTAGGAGAGGCCGTCCCGTCAACGTATAGCCGACAACTCATCCTCATCTCATCGGTCTTCAGACTAACCTTGTTTGCGATCCTCCGCAAGCTGACCTCCAAGAGTCATCCCGTGTACGGACGCTTCACAGTGGTGGGGGTACCGCGGACTCCTGGGTCAGTTTGCGACTGTCTTTGGAGTCCTGAAAGTAGTCTGTAGCAAAAGCGCTCGGCTACTGAAATGAACAGTGTGATGAGCGAGAAGCGCTCTCTCACTCGTCTTCGCCTCGGAATACACGCCTTATCCTCGAGGATAGAACGTAAATATACTCCCCTTTCTCATTCCGTTGTAGCGACATGCGCTCCGAGTAACTCCTTCCGAATTCAGTCTATCCCAAATCCGAAGCTATAAGAACTCCCTAATCTAGACTTCGTCTCAGCTCATGTTTCCTCCGCCATTTACGAGCTCCTCTCGTAAACCTTCCAACGCGCCTGGCAAAAAGAGACAAGTTTCCTCTAATTCCGAATCTCCTAAACCGTCAGCTCATTCCCTGTCCCATCAAGCAACGTCTCAAGGTACTCGCCCGGAAACCATTCCTCTATTAACACGCAGCAAATCTAGAACGGTTTCGGAAAACGCTCCTCGTTCTTCTCCTTCCTCTACTGCGTCTACTACTCCAACTCTGTCTCGACCAAAACTTCCTACTTCAAACTTACGCTCTACCTCTTCCTCTGCCTCACATATGAAAGCCGACGAATCCTCGACCTCTGAGGTCGAATTACTCGTTAATTTGGCCCAAGCAAGAGAAGACTCTAGAGACAAGTCCTCGGCTCGAGCTGGTGAGCGATCTAGCGCTCCCAGCACCCCGAAGCCGGACGATGTATCAGGGAAGCTGATGGAAGAAGAAGAAGAGTTTTTTGATACCGAAGGAGAAGTGAGAACGGAGGAGATTGAGACTAGAAGATCGTCGAATAAAGGAAAGGAGAAGGAAATACCTTGTCCTCAGGATGAAGAGGAAGAGGAAGAGGAAATTGAGAAGGTAACGGAATGGCCTTGCATCTTCAAGAAGTTTCATAGTGTGGTACCCCTCTTCGACGAACCTCTCTATGTCTCTTGCAGTCGGTATCACTCAACCTATGACCATGCAAACCACGTAGATCCACTCGCATGTTACGGTGTACTTAGTAACGGGAATATGCCTCAACGCTCGGCGGAATCTTCTGCAGAGCTAAGAGACGTTCTCATACGATGGGAAACTACTCACGAGTATCATCCGTTTGGCAACGAGCGACTACTCTCTGTCAAAGACTTCGCTCTCTTTTTTCCTAACATTTTCTACGACGTCTCGTCGATAACCCCTCTACCACAACAAGGAAGGAAACCGACTCTTTTCACTGCCGGGGTAGTCACTCTTACGGCCGGCCGTCGGGCACATGGCTCTAGGCTTCAAGCAGATACTAGACGTGTTACCTCGCTTTATTGACCCTTCGCAAAGAGGGAACTTTATCTTCGATCCCAATCACCAGCTCCTCAGGACCATAGAAGTGCATGAAGACAGGGATGTAGTTCTAATGAGCCTGCAAGCCCTGCAACAACGCACTCGACAGGCCAATCTTCGTGTAGTGATGTACCTTTGTCTCGTAAAGTCAATCTATGCCCCGAACCAACTGTCGCCGGAAGAAACAGGAGAGTCTGTTCTATCAACAGCCCCTTCTGAACGAGCGGGATTTGGAATGATGGAACCTGAAGAGGAGCTGGGAAAGTTGCTTAGCAGACCTGAATACCGAATGGTTGTTCCAAACCCGAACGGTTTAGCTGACCAATTACTAGCTAAAGCGGTGCAGAGAGGATATCAGCCCAGACAACTGCATTACGTCAATTCTCGTTATTCCAAGGCTATAAACTATCCTCGACCGACGCAATCTGAAGAATCTCCCGTGACCATACAAACAACTCCTAATATGCTAGGATTCTCTTCTTCGGTGGAAGAAGGAGAACCCATTTCGGTAGTCCTGCCTTCAGTCTCTGCCCCTCCAAATCATCCTGGTCTTAGAGCAGGTGAAAGTTTGAGTGCGGCTCCAGCGCACCGAACTGAGGAACCTGCTATCTCCTCGGTCAAATTCAATCGGACTACTCAGTCCATCCCAGGCGTCGGCCGAATCCCTAACAGCTTTAACCAGGTCCGTTCCTTTCCTCAAGGCGACCCTGTCCACCAGACCCCTCCTCACTTGAGCACAGCGACTGAAGCGAATAGCGCTTGTCGTTTACGATTTGACTCGTCCATAAATTCGGATAGAAGAGGTGTACTAAATGTCGAACATGCCTTACCCAAAGCAAAGGAAACTAGACCTTTAAGGACTGGAAGAGAGGGAGGAGGCGAACCGTCAGACGACGACAGTAGTGATGACGAGAAGGGCAATTGACGCAATGATCACGGGGATAAAGGTCCATCCAAACGTTCCTCCGAAGCAAACAAAGGCTATCGTAACGACAAGAAGAAAGGTTCTGGAGATGGTGGGGAACCTCCTGGTGGTCCAGGAGGCCATTCTCAGGATGGTGGTCTCAACCCTGTAAACTTTCTGGAATTCCGAATCAACGAGAAGATTAATATTTCAGACATTCCTTCTTGGGACGGCAAGGGCGAAACGCTAGTTGACTACATAGCGAATATGAACGATCTAGCTAGCTGCGGCCCTCTTCTTGACAAAGGACTCGCGAAGATGGCGTGGCAGAGATGGACTGGAGACGCGAAGGAATGGTGGGATTCTCACAGTGATGCCTCTAGGGAACTGCTGCGTAATAGTTGGTCTAACCTAATGAAAGCAATTTGCGATTATTTCATGGACAATAAATGGAGAGCTGCGAGACGAAAGGAGTTTAACGACATGACCTTTCGTCAAAAGGGCCATAAATTTGAAACTCCGGTACAATTCGTTCAGAGACGCAGGAAACTCGCCATAGTTATCTATCCCAAAGACACAGAGAACCCCGTTATGATCATCGACTTCATCCTTCGAAATATCCCCGGATCATGGTCCCCTATCTTGAACTCAGCTGATTGCTCTTCTACGGAGGCTCTAATTGCTCGAGCTAAAGCCTTTGAAGATACTCTGGTAGCTCATTGGAAGAATGAAGAGAGAATGGAAAAGCTGGAATCGTATATGGATCAATCCGTAACGAAGAAGCGAGCCTACTCTAGCCAAGGGAACGTAACAGCCGAAGTAGCGAATTCAGAAGAAGACAACGACGAAGAAAGCTTGGACGAGAGAGAGCCGAGATCGGCTTTAGCGTCCTCGAGTAAGAAGAGTGCGAGAAGCGCACCTTCTAAATTACTGTGGCCTAAAGAACCAGTCTTCCCCAAGGATGATTCAGTAAAAAGCAGAAGAGCTCCGAAAGATGGATGTTACATCTGTGGATCCGAATTTCACTTCGGTCGAGACTGCAGATACTATGGGCAATGGGTAACTCAGAAAAGTGTGAATAAAGCTCAAGCGCTTCTATCTGAAACTCAAGTAATGGAACAGGATAGCATGTATCTTAACTTACTGGAAAATGAGAGTTCTAGTTCTGCTTTGTGGCATGAAGAGATGAGTGCGACAAGCGCACCGTCTTGGGAAGTAGAATCAAGCACGTCTTATTCCTCGGAATCTTACAGAAGTGCTGCCCAGATACATGTAAAAACATTGGCCCCTATGAACCGTAATACTTGACGTCGACAGTCTAAGGAAACTAAAGGGAAAACATCTTCGACTCTTCATGCTCCCAGAGCCATCCCTCGTAAATCCCGCCGTGCAAGCTCACCAAAAGCTAGACCGCCTTTTGAAATAAATCAAGGCATCGAAATTGCTCGAAAGGAAAGAGATTTGCCGGAAGGTTTAGGGTCATTAGGGACGAGAGCTCTTTCTATTTCAGCGAGAATAGGGTCTCTCTCGTCTGATAACGTCGACGTAAGATTAGACTCTGGAGCAGACATCACGCTAATGTCGGAAACGTTCTGGAAAGGGCTACAACATCCTGTAAAGCTGAAATCAGGCTTAAGGATGAAACTGTACCATCTTACGGGCGAAGCGAAAATCCTAGGTTACATCAATATTCCTACCTTCATGCTCTCTTCAGACGGAATCTGGGTTCAATTCGACACTGAGGTTTATATAGTACGCAATATGAACATTCCTCTCCTGCTAGGAGAAGACTTCCAAACAGCTTACGAGCTATCTGTCATTCGCAATGCCTCAGGACAACACTCCGTTCTAGTAGGACGTTCAGCCAGGTCGATCCCTGCTTCAGCAAGAAAAGGAGAAGCTCCGAACTTTGAAATTCGTCAGGCTTACAAATCTCAATCATTCATCAAAGCGAAAAGTATACGAAGAGCTAAGGCTAAAGCCAGAAGACGCCCAAAAGAACCAGATGAAGTTTACGCAGCAGAAGATTCGATAATCCAGCCTGGTTCGGTGCATCGAATTAAAGTTACAGGCCCTCTACAAGGAAGAACCGATTGGTTGGTGGAGAAATTGGTAATCGGAACAAACGACACTACCATCCTAGCTGCTCCTACTACCTGGATATCATCAGCGAATCCTGAAATCCCCATAGCCAACCCCTCGACCAGACCATGGATGGTAAAAGCTGGAGATGTTGTGGGTCACTTAGTGAATCCTAATTCCCTAGATAATCCGACTTCAAGCGAAGATTGTTTGTGATATAGCGCATCAGTCGAAGCTATACGGTCTCAGATTCAAGGATCACTACAAGCTCAGGACTTAGCGTATCCAACCAATAAACCACCAAATGACAAGGCTGCAAGGGAACCGGAATTGGAGGAGTTTGGAGGACCTAAAACCGCAGCACTAGGAGACGATCTTTCCGAGGTTTTAGGGGGAGGAGATGTAGATGTTGCTGCTCTAGTCAACCTTGGACCCGACATACCGAAAGAAATCCTACCGAAACTAGAAAAGGTTCTTAGAAAGAACGTATCGGCTTTTGGAGTAGAAGGAAGACTAGGTAATATCCCAAGCAAAGTCCCCGTTCCGCTCAAGCCAGACGCCAAACCCATCTCGCTGCCAATGTACGCCTCCTCTCCGCTAAAAAGGGAAGTTATAGAGAAACAAGTCAATGCTTGGCTAGAGGCTGAAGTCATAGAACCCTCTGTGAGCCCATGGGGTTTCCCCGTAGTGGTAGTCTATAGAAATGGTAAACCTAGACTAGTCGTGGACTACAGGAAGCTTAACGCCAATACCATTCCCGACGAATTCCCTATTCCCCGACAATCGGAGATCATCCAAGCTCTATCAGGATCCCAAGTCCTATCGTCTTTCGACGCGTTAGCTGGTTTCACTCAGATGCATATTAACGAGGAACATAAGGAGAGAACAGCGTTCAGATGTCATCTCGGTCTTTTCCAATTCCGCCGAATGCCCTTTGGACTAAGGAACGGCCCTTCAGTCTTCCAGTGACTCATGCAGAACGTACTAGCCCCCTATCTATGGATCTTTACTTTGGTCTATATTGACGATATCGTTGTGTTTTCAAAATCCTGGGAAGACCATTTAGAACACCTGGACAAGGTCCTGAATGCGATCAGCGCAGCGGGAATTACCTTATCTCCTTCTAAATGCTTCGTTGGTTACGCCTCTATTCTGCTCTTAGGACAAAAGGTTTCCCGTTTAGGACTATCGACACATGGCGAAAAGGTTAAGGCTATACAAAAACTAGAAAGACCGAAAAACGTGTCTGAGCTTCAAAAGTTCCTAGGAATGGTCATTTACTTCAGTCAATACATACCTCACTACGCCTTTATCGCTGCCCCCTTGTTTGATCTGTTGAAAAAGCGAGCTAGGTGGTCATGGCTATCCGAACACGAAATCTCCTTCCAATCAGCCAAAGACGCTCTTGCCGTGGCCCCCGTACTTGGCCACCCAATGCAAGGACAACCCTACCGACTCTATACTGATGCCTCAGACGTAGCCTTAGGAGCGTGTTTGCAGCAAGTGCAACGCATCCAAGTCAAGGATTTAGAAGGCACGTCCGCTTTCGAAAAGGTCAAAAGAGCCTGGGAAGAGAAAGAAAGCTACCCTCCTAGACTGATATCGTCCCTCTGTGAAAACGTTGAAGAAAGTTACCGAGACGAATGGGGCCCTACGCTAAAAGATACATGGATTCACGTGGAAAGAGTAATAGCTTATTGGAGTCGGACTTTCAAAGCTGCGGAACGTCGTTACAGCGCTACAGAGAGGGAAGCCCTAGCAGCTAAGGAAGCTTTGATAAAATTTCAACCTTTCATTGAAGGAGAAACCATCATTCTAGTAACGGATCACGCCGTGCTACAATGGGCTCGAGTTTATGAGAATGCGAACTGTCGTCTCGCCGCCTGGGGAGCAGTATTTGCCGCTTATCCAGGTCTACGTATAGTGCATCGACCGGGAAGAGTACACTCAAATGTAGACCCATTATCTAGACTGCCCAGGACCCCTTCACACGATTCTCCTTTAGCTGACATCGATTCAAGTATAGTGCCTAATGAGACGACACAGAAGAGAGCTCAGAAGGCCGGAGACCGAGGCTCGAATATTCCGGCTGAGAGAGCTGCCTTCTCCGTATCATGGGAGGAAGTGATAAGTGTATCAGAAGCCCTTCCAGTAAACACCAGATCGAAGTCAAAAAGGAACGAACTAGAAAAGCTAAGTGAAGCGAACAACGCTCCTTACTTCTCTAGTGATTTGTCGAATTGGCAACACCTACCGTTCTTCGAGAATGATCCTTGGTCTTACCCTTCTGAAATCACTACGAAGTCGAATCTAGAAACCTTAGACGAAGACTGGAATAAAGGAAGTCATATCTTGATTTCCGCGTCCGATGAAATTATAGATGAATTCAAAACAGGCTATCGCGAAGACGTTTTTTTTAAAGGGAAATATTCAGAACGAGCCTCGAGTCCTGAACAGCTTCTTACTCCTAGTCATTTCCAACTAGGATCGTCAGGATTACTATATTTTATCGACGCAGATTGGAAAGCAAGATTGTGTGTACCAAGGTCCAAAGTTCCTTTTGTTCTACGTTGGATCCATGACTCCCCCTATGAAAGCGCTCATGCAGGATATAAACGCTTCGTCAGAAGACTACAAGAATTATTCTATTGGCCTACCCTTAATAAAGACTCAGAACTGTTTGCTCAAACCTGCGATGTATGTCAGAAAATCAAAGCTGATAGACGTCAACAGATGGGAGGTTTGCGACCAGCGCATATCCCTTCGAGACCTTTCGCTACAGTTACCTTGGACCTCATTACAGGGTTACCCGAATCAGGAGACGAAAAGTTTACCGCCGTCCTAGCCATAGTCGATAAATTGACAAAGTATGCCCTTTTTATCCCGACCTATGACGAATTAGATCAAGAAGGATTCGCTCGTATCTTCTTTGACAAAGTCGTAAAGGTTTATGGGTTACCGGAACGAATTATCGCAGACAGAGACAAAAGATGGACCTCTGATTTTTGGAGATCCGTTATCCAAAATCATGGGAGCTATATGGCTCTAGCTTCAGCTCATCACCCTCAGACAGACGGCCAAACGGAAGTTCTGAATTCATTAATCGAACAGATGCTGCGAGCTTACGTAGTAAAGGACAGATCCTCCTGGGCGAAATTTTTGCCTGAACTAGCGTTTTCCTACAACAGCTCTTCTCATTCCTCTACTTCTCAAAGACCCGATTTCTTACTCATGGGCTACTCTCCTCAATACGCTGCCGGAATCTTGATCCCTCAAGGAGATGCTGTTAATCGCCCGTTCCTTCCTAGTCAAAGAGCCGAAGACTTCATGCTAGAAATGGAATTCCATAGGCAACTGGCACGAGACGCTCTGAGTTTAGCCCAAGAACGACAAGCCAAGGCCTTTAACCGCGGCAGAAAACCCGTGAAGGAATTTAAACCTGGTGATCTAGTTCTTATCAATCCTCATTCTCTCCAACTCGTCGAATCAAGTGGAAGAGGGAAGAAACTGGTGCAAAGGATGATAGGACCGTTCGAAGTATCTGAAAAGATTAATCCGATGGTGTATCGAATTCAGCTACCCGACAACTACCCTATGAACCCGGTCATCAATCTATCTCATCTAAAGCTATACCGTCCTTCTCCCACGCACTTAGGCCCCAGAGAACTGTTGCCGCCAACGAGAAACCCAACGCTTGCTTCGGAAGAGTACGAAGTAGAAGCGATAATAGGGCACAAACTATCAGGCCGACAAACTGGTAACAGAAGACTTTACCTGGTTAAATGGAAGGGTTACGACCCCACGGAAAACTCTTGGGTAACGGAATATGACCTACGCAATGCTTCAGAATTGAAAAAGGAGTATCAACGACTACACGGATTGACGCGTTGAGGTGTGACCGTGACCGTTTGTATTAATAATCCGTACTACTAGTATTACATCATCGTTAATTCTTCTCCTTCACTCTAACGTTGACTCCTACGGTTGTAGCGAGCAGCGCTCACCGAAATTTCTACTGCAGCGATCTGCGCTCGTAGACTTGTTGACCTTTCTAAAAGCAATTGGACAATCTCAAGCTACAACATCTAGACTCGATTGGAACTCATCGATGCAGAATCCTCGAACTTGGCTTCATGAATACACGACAACAGACCACGACACTCGCTCCTTTAGGAGGAATAGGTTGGGCATATTGGCTGGATGGAAAGAAATGCCTGAAGTATACAGAGTACTGGACTTTACCTTGCCGCAAAAGTGCCCATACAAAGGGAGAGTTGTAGAATTCAAGGAGGACAGATTAGATGATTGGGCCGATAACCCTACTCGGGTAGAGCTCTACTCTCGAAACTCAGCCCAAATTCCCTTTTTCCCCGGAAAGCAGATGTATTCCTCCACTATTCCCTTGTTGCTGCGCATAGACGGAAGTAAAGGCAAATTCGACCCCACCATGAACCCGCTCTACTTCGATCCTGACCATCCTTACTACCCTTTCATAAGGAGATCCGACAATTGCTCATTGAACCCAACGTTCCCCGAGGAAGTCCCACCATTCCTAGTTTGGAGAAGCACTCGATTCCCTGAACAAGAGTCGGGATCTATCCAGAGCGAATACCTACGAATTCTGAGAGAACGAATCTTCCTCCTACAAAGGCGCGTACCGACTATATCCTTATCGGAGGGCGCCCACTCTTGGCCCGGGTTCCTGTCCAGTCAGCCTAGCAAGCCCACGTCGATTCCATGGAACGGAAACTTTCTATTCGATGACTTCGTAGATAAGCTATCCGAGCTTCAACAATGGACCAAGAAGCTAGCAGCCTGGGTACACATGGGAGAACTTCTCATGGAATCTTATTTAAACCCTTCGTCATCCGTCACAGAAGGCTCCTTACAACCGGCAGACGATTCTTTCATAGGAGTTTGGATTAATGGTATGGAGGAAAGCCAAGTAGCATGGCTGGCTAGCGTAGGAAGAATCCCCCTGTTCGTCTCCCACAAAATAGAAGGATCGAAGGACTCTCCTGAAGCGAATAAAGCGCTCGGAACTAATAATCCCTTCGGGTTTACAGACTGGTTGGACAACACTGTCTTACAGGAATGGGATAGGCTAACGTCGTCTCAACGATGTAATGTTGTCTCGGACTGTTCATCCGACTTTTCCTCCCAACTATACTGGCCATCAGTGGAATCTGCCATAAGAAACTGGAACTCGTCCTCGCTAGCGAACGATTTCAATTATCCCGGTCAGGATCTTCGGAAATTACCTTCAGAGGAAGTCATAGAAGGACAGGATCGATTTGGACCAAAACCTTGGACGTCAAGAGAATTAGCGCCCGAACGAGTTAATTGGATCACCCCTCCTGAAGTACAAAATGTCAAACAGGAAGGCAAATGGGAAGATTTCGAGGAGATCACGGATCTCGAAACGAGTCGACAAGTACTCCGAAGAATAGGGAAAAAGGCAAAAAAAGGACTAGACGACGAACTCTGTCTGTACTACGACAGAATCAGAAAACGAAGACTTCATTTGGAAGAGAAACTTCGAATTCCTCCCGGTATCTGCCACGACATCGGCGTCTTCGGTCTACCAGGACCCTGCCTGCCCTACTTCACAGATCACAACCTCAAATTCAGAACTTCTGCCTCAGATTGGGTATACTTGCAGGAAAAACCGAATGCGAACGATCCGAACCGTAGAGCCAGTACTCCTCCTCTATCCTCTCTACCGCTAATCGAAATCCAATTTTCGCTGACCAACGAGCCAATCGCCTCCGAAATTAATCCTCAGAACGAGGCTATGCCAATTGACCCCGTCGAAGTTCCTCTTGGAAGTGACCCTTTTCAACTCGGAACTACTCCCTCTGACCCCTCCGAAGCCCTTCCTGTGAATGACGCTCTTCACCGTGAGACAACCTTGTCCAATCAAGACGTTACTATGGAAGAAGCTGATACTTCCTCTTCCCAAGAAGGACTGAAGCGTAAGCGCTCGCCCTCGCCGGATTCGGAAGAAGAGGAAGAGGAAGAGGAAGAGGAAGTAAAATTTCCTGGGGAAGATCTAGTCATTCAACCCGTACCCTTCTTACTCGAATGGAGTGGACGATTCAACTATTACAAAGCTGAAGCCCCGACCTCAATCCTTCGTCTAGAAAAACTGGATTGGACGTTAGACGAGTTCCGACAATTTCTCGCCAAGATCGTCGACTTAGCCAATTCAAGAGACGTGGAAAGACTGAAAGTCACGAGAATAATCAGATGGACGGGTAACAATAAGGTAGAATTTTGGATTAAAGCTTGGAACAGACATCAAGCAGGGTGGTTCATGCAGATTTGCGAAGGACTCAGGATGTACTTTGTGAATCAGTCCTGGATCAAAATCTCTCTATTACGGCTTGACGAATGGAGAGATCAAAATAGAATTCACTCCTCGAATTGCTGGGAGGTCCCAACGCCCATGGATCCACGAAAGGAAGATGAATGGAGAAGGGAAAATCCTCTCTTGATATCTCGCCTGAACATACCTTTGGATGAACGTCTCTCTGAAACAGGTCCTGCTTCTACTTCATCATCTCAATCTACAGATCCGAGACCAACGTCAGAAAACAAGGGTCAGCTGAAACGGAGAACTAGAAGAGCAGGAGCAAAGACCAAGTGGATTCAAGAACAATATGGTCCCTTTCCAGTGAATGATCCGGAGCTTGATTTTGATAACTGGGATTGGATAGAATGGATAGAGAGCGTCTGGAAGGATAACGGACTAAAAGTTTAGGGTTTACTCGTACGCTACTAACATGGGGGGGCTCTGTGATGCCGTAGTATAGTTCATACTTGTCGTATATGTTACGTAGGTACTTGTATTAGCTCTAGTTAGAAACAAGGACAAATAGATATCTTCTTTTCCCGCTACCCCTCTGTTATGAGAACTCGAGTCGCCTAATTAGATTGCTACTCCTTCTATGAACGCCTGGGTACGCATACAACTGCCTCCCAGCCTAGGAGAGGCCGTCCCGTCAACGTATAGCCGACAACTCATCCTCATCTCATCGGTCTTCAGACTAACCTTGTTTGCGATCCTCCGCAAGCTGACCTCCAAGAGTCATCCCGTGTACGGACGCTTCACATTCTTGTTGAGCACTTGACAACCGACAATGATCCAGAGGGCTTGGCGGTACGAGAGGATGGTTCTGTGATGAGGGAGCTGGAAGAACCAGAAGAGGATGAAGAAGTACCTGCTGGCACCGTTACTGGTGAGAATGATGGGGGCAGGTATTTCGATTGTGGCAGTGGGAAGCGAAGAGTAAAACGGCCAGCAGTGTGGTATGGGAAGGACTGGGAGTTTAACACAGCTCCGGAAGCCGATGATGATATGGATGACAAAACATATTCTAAATAGGTCAAGTAAATAATACAAAAGTACTCAAGGGCGAATTTTTCATTTTTGGCCTTTAAAATAGCCAGAAAAGGCATGTCCGTAATGGCAGTTCATCCCTCAATGTTATGCGTTACGTTTTTTGGAAACCGAACTGTTCGGTCGGCCCTGTTACGCGTTACTGAACTTGTCTTCATGACAGTACAGTAACTTGACCTAACCTAAACATAAAAGAGTATATCAGAAAACAATTCTGGTCAACTAAAAACAAGCATGCACTGAGATATGATGTTTCAGTTAACGATCGGCGCACTGATACCAAATAGGCCTAGCGTGAACATCAATTATTATGGAGAAACCATACAGGAAAGGGAATACGTACCGGCACCTATGCTCAAGTCTCAACTTAGTCCCAACAGTGCTGGAGCTTACTATAGACTCCAGCTGTCAGTGCATTAGAAAGGAGGCACACAATAGAAGTACTCACCGTAATGTTGAAGATGATATAGTGGTGGGATATCGTTTGGAGCGTTGGGGAAGAAAAAGGAAGTGGAAGCGAAGGAAGAAAACTGATGTGCGAGCTGCAGAAGTGATCAACAAAAGTTTGGAACTCCGCTTAAAATGTCCACGTGATTGAAATGCTGCGAAAATTCTGCTAAGTTTTTTCCGAACTCTCGCATCAAGCTTTATACAAGGTGGGTATAAAACCCATCAATCAAATTCCATATAAAACTGTATAAGTGAGCATAAGTCTTATACGTTTATGTGTTTTATACATTTTACACGCCTCGGAACTTGCTGATGAAGATACCCTGGTTCATATTAATAATCATATAAAATGAGAGTAATACAATATGCACTACCAAACCAGTCTCAGTTATGTTGATATCACTGTGGCCTTCAGAGCCTCCATGACTGCCTTCATCTTCGCTTTCGCTGTCACCTTCAGAGCCTCCATGACTGCCTTCATCTTCACCTTCTTCAGCCTCCATGACTGCCTTCATCTTCACCTTCTTCAGCCTCCATGACTGCCTTCATCTTCACCTTCTTCAGCCTCCATGACTGCCTTCATCTTCACCTTCTTCAGCCTCCATGACTGCCTTCATCTTCACCTTCTTCAGCCTCCATGACTGCCTTCATCTTCACCTTTTTCAGCCTCCATGACTGCCTTCATCTTCACCTTCTTCAGCCTCGTTGTTCTTCATCCTCAGAATGGCGGGTAGTGGTCTGGACCTTGAATCATGCATATTTACTCGGCAGCAAATGCAGATCTTCCCAATGTACTTGTCTGCAGGTCATCCAGTTGCTTTTGCAAGATTGACTTGAGCACCCAGGCTATATCATAGTCTTAGTATACAAAATGTACTGCAATGTAGTAATTTTTTTCGTGTACAACTAACTTGACTTAGTGTATGAGAAGTTGTATACAACATTTGCTCTACCGCTTACTGGGACCATGGTCCAGCATCATCAAAATTATGTGGTCCACGATGAACCTGTTAGATTTGTGATTAGATTATTGATTAGATGAGAGATGTGTCAAATGTAGATTAGATTATAATACTCCAACTGATACTTAGATTGCACGTGTGTAGAACACCATCTAATCAGATTAATTTCTCGCCCTCTTTCCTGTGTACTATCACAACCCATATGTGGTGTCACGAACTGCCTCTATTCTTTTACCTCCCCCTTCATCCCCTCATCAACAAACCTTATCAAAACCTGATTGCAGGCTAACCCGGACCAAACCCCCATGATACCTCGATTCCTTGATCACTATATACTTCTATCATCAGCTGAGTGGACATCTGATCTCACCATCTGTCAATCACGGACCGAGTTATTGTCTAATGATAGGTTCCACAGAACCCATCACATCATACTACCCGGATACTCATATCGATGTGACTCTTACCTATTGTTCCACATTGGGAACAAGACTCAGGACTCTGTATAAATACCATAGACACTGTAGTTAGTTCCTCAGTTCGTCCTCTTCGTCTCTACACTGTACAACTGTAGTTCTGCACTGTATTTGAGCTACAGATGGCCAGCTCACTCTTTCTCTCTCATATATCTATCTCTTTTCTCTCTCTCTCTCTCTCTGTTTTAGTGTGACTTGAGTGGTTTCAGTGTCGTCGACCCCAGTCTTGACATGTGGTAGAAAAACCTGATACCTAAAGACTGCCTGGTCATTTCCAGGTCAGACAGTTGCTACTGAAAGCACACATTGTGCTTGTCTAGCGCTCACATAGAGTACATGTTGTATACAACTGCACTGTAGGTTGAGTAATTTAAATGTCCGGTAATCTCAAGTTGCTGGTTGTTTCCTCATTGCGTCATTGAGAGAATGTAAAAAAAAAAAAGTTAGATATTCGATATAATATTGACATACCCCTGGATTGTGAAAGTAAGTGCAGATTCCGAGTTAACGTGTGATGATCTACAACATATTTCAAAATAAAAAAGATCAAAAACACTTTTTTGAAAAGGTCAGATGAAATTGAATTTTGGACTGAAGACGTTATATTCTTACTCCTCTTCAAGTTCATGCATCATCCATGCAAGTACCATACACTATGCTTTTCGACCTGAAGTTCCCAATCGTACTTTCCTTGTCACTTGCACTGTCAATCGACATTTGACACCCAAGGAATATGACCATAATGTCTTTCATCTTGAATTCAATACTAGTGGTACAGGTTTGAAATATGCCATCAGCAAGGTCTGGGTGTCCATGGATGGAATGATGAACAGGAGGTCTTGGAATTTTGCAAATGGTACAGGCAGACCCAAATTGACTAAGTATTCACCATTCCTGTCGTGTCTGGGGAGGATAAAATGCACACTCGTACCGTCTTCCAGGCATTACAAAAACAAATTGACCTCTTTAGTCATTCCCCCAACTCGTTCTACATGGAATTGGCTGCATACGCTATGAACATGGATAAAAATGCCTGTAATTTATTGGTTCTGCTGAAGGATCCTCCACGTTCAAAAAGTTGTCAGGGAAAGATACCATTTGCAGATGTCTTGAGAATGTACCCCAGTGCAAAACCGGGTATTGAAATGTTTTGTGGTCTTGTTGGTGATATCAAACCTAGGCATTACAGTATAACCAGTGCAAAGGGTATTGTAGGTGACCAAGTTCATTTGTTGTTACAGTTGATTGGGCTACTCTCAGTGGTGAGCATTTCCATTTTTCTCTGATGAGTTCTGTGCACTCATTGGGGTACAGGCTCCCTGCACTATGGACAATGTACCAGGTATCTGGCTAGTCTTTGAGTGGGTCAGCAGGTTACAGTGTCTATTAAGCCCAGGGATGATGACATGTACACATTTGTGTAACTCATAACTGGCAATCGTCATGACACATAGGTCCACAATAATAGACTGTTAAGCCTAACTGCAAGTGGGTGAGAGTTGTATACAAAATATTTACTGTAAGTACAGTAAGTTGTTCACGAAAGAAATTTACTATCCTACCGTATCTTGTATACAAATCCATGTGTACAGGGTGGAGCACCAACTGCTGCTTCAAAACTCTTGAAAACTCCTTCATTGACCTCATCGACACGCAACTTGACCTAAAACACAGATATCAGGAGAATAAGAAACAGAACAGATAAACAGTATACATACCCAAGCCCTCAACTCTTCTGGAGTTTTGAAGTGGTCGGTAGCCTGTTGACCCAATTGAAGCATGTTCACTTGGTGAGTGTAACAGAACGGGACACCGTGGTGTCTTGTCCACTCTGAATGACCCCGTTGACCCTTGTCATAGCTGGTGGTATAGGCACTAAGGCATTGACCAAACTTGCTGATGACACACTCAACTCCCCAGTCCCCACCAGGACCATTACGAACGTTTTGTAGTCTATCAGCCCGAAACTGGATGGGAAGATTAGCAGGAGCATCAAGATAAACGAATCACTTACAGTGATGAGGTCGGGGACTTCTCGAGTGAGTCTTATCTTATTATGCAACTCTGTGTGGCAGGATGCACAGAGCATACTACCAGAATAAACAGGAGACATTGTGGTAAGTTTGCTGCTGCAGTGACAAGACGTACAAGTGTCAGGACCTGGAATGAAAGTGTCGGGATCGATAAAAGGATACACTGTTTTGCCTTCTTTGTTGACGTATTGCCGGCAACGTTCATTGGCATGGGACAAGGAATATGGGCCTTCATTTCGCTTGTGGTAATCAGCAAGTGTGTCAGCCTGGAAAGAGAGCCTGAGTTAAAATAGACATAGAAAAGACTGTCCAACCTACCAATGCTTGTGCAGCTTGTTCAGTCCTGGGCCCCACTTGATCATCTGTCATGTTTTCATAAGGCGTCCCTTTGCCCCAACAAAGTCTCCTGTCGATGCTTATATAGATGGGAATATTGCCTTGTCGGTCCAGCGCCGGTATAAAAAAGCGCAACAAATGGAGGTTGCAGGAAGCGGCTTTGATTGTTGGCTTATAGCTTATGACCTTGCGCTTGCATCCTCGTACAATGCAGTTGCTTGGAAGCTTTCTTGGTTCCAGGTGCTTCCTTCTTTCTCTATCACGGTTTCGGCAGCGCTGGCATGTGCGATGATTGTCGCCAGCAGGGATAGTGGAAGTACATGTGGTGCATTTTTTGGGGCCGGAGTTTCCGTTTCTGACCATAGTATAGTTGCTGCCAGTAGAAGCAAAAAACAAGCAACATGTAACTCAGAGGCGTCACATTACGCATATGCGCCTTGGAGTACCACGTGATTTTGGTCATTAACACGAATTCTTTGTTGCAAAATAAACTACTGTAAGGATTGGCATCTCTAATGCTGTCAACTTCAACTTTGATGTAAACAGCTTGCAGGTATGTCACCTAATTTAACCTTGCCAATTGACATCCTCTGCTCCCCAATTATCTCAGCTTCAATCTCTGAGTTTACCAAGTCCAGCCGAACAAGCCCTTCTTCAATCTTTTGCATGCTTGAGGCGTACTCCCTCTCGAGATCCACCATATTGTTGTAGAGCATCGCACTAGGTATCGTTCATCATTTAGATATTGAGTATTTGTGAACCAGTTGTCTCTCTTACCTCTCCCAGTACATCTCTTTTATATCTTCTGCCGCAGCACGAAGAATCTTATCTCGACCTTCAGAAACTTCCTTTCTGACATTGTCAAAATTTTTTAAAACCTTTCTGTTTATGACTTGCTGGATCTCATTCAAAACCTGAATAGCCTTCAGTACAACCCAGGCATAGTCCAACTGACATACCTCAAAAATGTCCCTTGTCGGTTGTTCCTTTTTCCTATAGGACACTTCTCCGGCCAACGGCATAGGAAAATCAGGAACGTCAATCGCTTGGTCAGATGCCTCTTGCAACTGCAGCATAGGAAAATCGGGAATGTCAATTGCTTGGGTGGATGCCTCTTGCAACTGCAGTGTAGGAAAATCGGGAACGTCAATCCCTTGGGCAGATGCCTCTTGCAACTGCAGTGTAGGAAAATCGGGAACGTCAATCCCTTGGGCGGATGCCTCTTGCAACTGCAGCATAGGAAAATCGGGAATGTCAATCCCTTGGGCGGATGCCTCTTGCAACTGCAGTGTAGGAAAATCGGGAACGTCAATCGCTTGGTCAGATGCCTTTACAGAAGCTATCAGAGCAGTCGCCAAATCTGTCTCAAAGTCATCCTTGACTGGTATACAGCTCATTGAGCTAACAGTTGACTTTCTGATACTGTACTGTCATGAAGACAAGTTCAGTAACGCGTAACGGGGCCGACCGAACAGTTCGGTTTCCAAAAAACGTAACGCATAACATTGAGGGATGAACTGCCATTACGGACATGCCTTTTCTGGCTATTTTAAAGGCCAAAAATGAAAAATTCGCCCTTGAGTACTTTTGTATTATTTACTTGACCTATTTAGAATATGTTTTGTCATCCATATCGTCATCGGCTTCCGGAGCTGTGTTAAACTCCCAGTCCTTCCCATACCACACTGCTGGCCGTTTTACTCTTCGCTTCCCACTGCCACAATCGAAATACCTGCCCCCATCATTCTCACCAGTAACGGTGCCAGCAGGTACTTCTTCATCCTCTTCTGGTTCTTCCGGCTCCCTCATCACAGAACCATCCTCTCGTACCGCCAAGCCCTCTGGATCATTGTCGGTTGTCAAGTGCTCAACAAGAATATCCAACGGAATATCACCATCGTCCTCATAGTCAGGTGCAAATGGCGGCTCTCCATCCTCTTGCTCATTTTTGGCCTCGTCATCTGGCATCTTTTGAGCTGCCTTCCCATTCCGACCATTCTTTTTCCCTTTCTTTGCATCTGCTTTCCCGCCCTTTCCTTTCCCATATTTCGAGGCACTCTTCCCTTGTTTCGAGGCTTTGGTCGAGTCGTCGTGGTAGGTGTGTGGTTCAACTCCATCTCGCGTGAGTTGAGCAAAGAGCTTAGGATTTGTCTTCGGTAATTCACGCAGCATCTTCATGGCTTCTGGAGATGTTAAACTCTTGTGAGAGAGATTCAACGAGGTGTCTGGAACCCGACACAACTCAAATGCCTATCAAGAAGCCTGTTAGCAAAGGAGCATGGGGAATAGGTACGTGTCTTTACCTTCTTGACTAGTTCTGGCTTGCTTATGTCGTCGTAGGCTTGGACTATCCATCCCAGCGACCTATCACGAAGAGTCGGCATCGAAACATCCATCTTAACAACTGCTTTGTCATCGCTCCTCTCCTTCAACAACCGTCTGACCTCGGTAACGACATCTCGATGAGCTGCCCGTTTGATGCTGAGCTTGAGCACACGTTGGATACCAACATCAAGAGGTTGGAAAATTCCGGTGCACGAAGAAGGTACAAAGAGAACGATGATATTTTGGTGAGTTTTCTTCATCCAAGTTAAAAACTCTTCTGACCGATGCACTGACCAACAGTCAATTTTCCACAACGAGAATTGGTTTTTGCGGTCCTCGTCAGAAAGTCCCAGTATCTCTGCCTTCTTGGCCTCGAAGTATGGTGCAATAACTTTATTGACCAGATTCTTCATGGTGTCCAGCGTAGACCAGTATGTATCGGTGCATGACGGTTCAAGCAGAAATCCTAATGCTCTAGCTTCTTGATATGCAGCGGCGCCTTTCGAAGGACATGACTGTTGGGTTTGACCTTGAAAGATAGCTTGCATAGGGAGGACTTCGCCGCTGGCCGAAATTGAAGGTACGAGAGTGAACGCTCGTTTTTCGTCCTTCCCAGCAATGTCCACCTGCTTTTCGCCCTTCTTGTTCCACGTTACTCCAGTACCGGGTTGTAGAACTGACTGAGTTTGATCTGTGTTTACACGTAGGCTGGCCGGGATCTGATAATCACGTATGACTGTAGCCTCTCGCAAAAAGGCCTCTAGCAGCAGCTCCGAGTAATTCTCTGGTAGCTTCTGAGCTGTGCGAGTACCAGACCGCAAACTCCAGCCAAGCCGAGTCCTCAGGTACTTTCAAACAAAGCCATCCGAGCACCGAAACTTCAACTTCTTCTTTCCGACATCCAAGTCGAAGAGTTCGGGTGCCTGCTCAGTAAAGATGGCTACCATGATGCCTCGTATAGTTGTTACGGTGAGCGGGACACCAAGCAATCACAGACTTGACAGGTGTTGATTTATTGTTTCGCAGACACTCTCATGCTCACTCTGTCGCAAACCATGAGTGGCAGTCTGGCCGCATAAAATGACATGACTTACCAGTAAACCCTTTCGACCTTGGTTCAAGACCCCAGGTGCAACTCCAATTCTCGTTCTCGCCAACACAGCATCTGTCCATTTGAATTTACCCTGCACTTTCGCTTCCTTGTCTATCCACTGCCCGATGACTTGTGGAGCCAGGTGCTCAAATGCCCTGTTCAATTTTTCCGCCTCTTTCTGGATATGCGCTGGCCTCCATGGATAACCTGCATTTTTGACAGCTTTGTTGATGGTCTCCCAGTAATGCGGCTCCTGCCAATTCACTTGAACGGTTGGTTTCATAATCTTCTGCTTCTTACTGCTAGCTGATGTTTGAGTCGAGGCCGTTTCTTTCGCCTTCAGGATGCTGTCAATTTGCCGACGAGGACGAGATAACTCGGCTACGCTACTTCTGTTTGTATCGTCGTCGTCGCATTCTCGGAGTTTTCGTTTCTAAGTAAGCAGTCATTTCATTTTGTGTCATCAACATATGGATACATGACTCGCCTTGTACTTTGTTTCCCCATAAGGCACCCATCCTGAAGCAATTTTCTCTGTTTTCTTTCTATCTCAGAATCTCTGCTGCCGCTCTCGATTAATTTCGAGTGCTCTCTCTTTCTTTTCTGCATCAATCCACGCCTTCTCCTGCTCTGCTACCTCAGCCGTATTTGCCATTGCCTCAAAAGATTCCTTCCACATCTCCTCCCACCGTTCTTTCGACACCTTAAAAAAGAAGTTGTCTAATGAGCCTTGCCGAAGCGCCCTTTTCTCTCCTGCATTAACGGAATCATCATCATTGTAAGCTGCCGCACTGCTTCCCTGGTCAGTTCCTCCTTCATAGTTGCAGTCATCATCTGATGAGTGATTATCTGCAGTCGCATCGTCATCGTCTAGCAGCTGGAGAGAAAATTTGGGCACTTCTGATGCCAAGACTTTCTTTGAGGGCTTGACGTGCTTTTTTTGGGGACTCGCTTGAGGTGTGGGTGTGCTGCCGTGATGTAGCTTTCTCTTTGGCGATAAGTTGTTTAATAAGGTGGTACTGTCTGTAGCATGAAGAGCCGGGGATGCTTGACGAGAGCAGGTAAAAGTGAAGGTCGAAGCAGATAACGAGCTGCCCTCAGGTTCAACAAGCTCAACCTCGCTGCTACCGGATTCACTCCCATCATCACTGTGGACATCATCATCCTGTTTGTAAGCTGTTAATTGATGTTCCTCCTCAAAAGCGTTGACTTACGTCGTTTAGCCAGTTTGTCACTATCTGGTTGAAGGTTTGCAAGCGCATGCTTGCAACATCTTGCGAATCAACCAACTTGACATGCGAGAAAATCATCGCCTCGAGTGCGTTGATTGCCATAAAACCACAAGAGTAACTGTCAACCTGTATGGAGGTGGGAAGAGGTGTCGTCTGGTACTGGCAAATGGTATGGATATCTTTCCAGGCTTGGAGTGTGTTTGCTAATCTTGGTGGAATCACAGGTTTTGACGTTAGTGAGTCTCCATATAGAAATGTCTCATCTCTGCCGTCGACAACAACCGGCACCCAATGATCGAGTCCGGCATTATTTCCAACACCCAAGTCTCCAATATGAGCAGCCGTAACCAGCACTTTTCCCTTCAAAAACACCTCCTCCCCAATCTGCCGCACCCATGCCCATGCAGACTGATTTTTGTATTCATCGACTTTTCCCTCCATACCCTCTACAACTTTCTTCAGCAGAGCTAATGGTTGGACTAGATAGGTCTGTGCAAGCTTTGGCTCTTCCTGCACCCGGCGTCCTATGCCTTGTAGCATGATATCCATCAACGAGGTGTTCACCTTCTCGGTGCCAAGTAGCCGCGCCAAGAGTTCGGGGTTTTCGATGCCATGATGAATCTGTTTTTGCCAGGGTAGAGTGTGAAGGAGTGATTTTGCGATTTTGGCTTCAATTTGGCGGTGCGGGTGCCTGTAGTTGGTCTCCTGCTTGTTGTTCCATTGATGAGCAGCCTGCCATGGCCTACGAACCAGGTCTCTGGTGTCGAGAACGTTTATCCAGTATGAAATGGTCCATAGAGGATAGCACTCTTCATTCTGAACATGTACATAGCTAATAGACCTCGCTCCTTCTAACCACATTTGACGGCACAGCATGCTAAGTTTTTTTATGATGTCGGGTGATGGAAGTGGCAATTTTTTAAGGATAGAAAGGACTTCGGAGGTGATGGAGATAGGAAGGGTGGTGGTAAAGAATGAATTGATGCTGATATTGGTGGTGTCGGTGCGATTGGGGGAAATGGGTGAGCCAGTAGCTCGGAGATAGACAAAGAATTGGCAGGTAGTAGTAGCGCTTTTGTGTTTTTTGGTATAGCAAAAGTTTTCTCGGCTATCTTGTGGACATGCGGGGGTACATTTGGCCACACAAGATCTGTCGGGATCAACGAATCAGACATCTCTGCAGATGAAAATATTTTCGGAAGACAAATGTGCTGAAGAAGCCGGTTCACGTATTGGTTCAAATTTAATATATACAAATATAGATGAGTGACTACATCTGCCGGGAAGCTGAAAATGAACTGAACTTTCGAACCGTAACGCATCATGTCGGCTTATGAACTGAGTGAACTGTTCATCAGAAACGTAACGCTCAAAAATGACCGAACACTTCTTCATGATAGTACAGTACTGCTCATAGAGCATGGCCACATATGACTGTACTCGGACCACATAAGCATTGCCAACTCATCAATGGACCCATCTTTGAGTTTTCTACTCAGGTCATCGATACTGCTTGACCTCAAATCAGCGATGGTTACTAAACCTGCTGCAGCCAAAAGCTTCTTCAACTCAGCATCTTCTGGCTGTGTATCGTCACGAATGATAACATCAAAAGAGTTGGCTGGAAGGAGACGGCGGAAGAAATCGTATGGTAGAGGAATCGGTGGAATTGGAATTGGAATTGAAATTGGTGGAGTTGGAATATTCTAAAATATTTATGAGTATGAGTCTTATTTATATACAGACTAACAAACACACCTCTTTTCTTCCAACTGTTCCACACTTATACAAACTATGATCTTCTAGATGTACTGGGTAGATTTGTTTGCGGCGACTTCTGAATAGGATTTTTTGCAATACCAATGGTGGAACTGGCTTTGCTCCTATGGCCTCTGCACATTCTGTAAGCATGCAATGTCAATATTAAACGTGGCTACATAAAATGACAAAATGTACTTTTCAAAATAATGTTATTCAGAATCTTTTTTGTTGACTGAAAGAAGATTTTGTGTAATTCTGAGGCAGTTTTGAGGACTGATGTTCTGGTATAGACTAGTAGAATTGGTTAAAACCATGAACTCTGCAGCATCGAATTAAGTAGCACCTTCTGGATCAGGGACCTTATCAAAGAGACCCACCGAAATCTGCTGAGCTTGATTGACATCATTGATACCAATCAACGAGTAATATTGAGACAAGATAAGTTGGAAGTGAACTCCAATTTTTTGGAAAAGTGTAACGAATCTGTTGAAAAGACCAAGAAAGGGGAGCGGATCTTCCCGTACTAGGTCAACTACCACCTGACAAAAGTGGGTTCTCTTGCTCTTCATCTTTTCCAGGATCTTGATCTCCTTTAGTGGAACCGAGTTTTGGCACCTGCCAGTAGCCCTACAACAACTGATTAGCAACTTGTTATCATATAAAATGAATTGCTACTCACAGCAGAAGCTTAAATATCTGCGCTTCTTTCTTCATTTCTTTGATCGACATGGGTCCTTCTATCTTGTTTCACCTTCTGTATCCCTCATGCCTGGCCATCTTCAAGTTGGAATGTTGAGACATGGGCCCCCGAACTACAGGTCCATCAATGGGCTTGGGGTCCGAAGGCACTGGATGTTCATGGTCAAGGTTCTCTGGACCCTGGAATCCCTTTGGAGGATCTACCATGTTTCTGGGCCATCGGAAAGTGGTCGGGGTCTTGTCTAATGGATCAGGGAAAAAGCTGAAGGCATTGGCTGCATGAAGATGGCAGCACGCTAGAGTAGCAATCAAATCATGAAAGAACATTGTCTGTGGATCTAAAAAAACCTCGTATCCAGCCATGTCGCTCTTGGCTTCCTCATTGTCTGCATTCTCATCTTCCATTTGGAGCCCATCATCATCATCATCATCATCCGTTAGCTTGATATGCCAACCAATTCCCAATAGCATGTGGCGCATGATGGTGTCAAAGACATATTCCGGCTGGGTATATCGAGATTCTTGCCGAAACACTGTATGGCATGGATGACATATCCCTTCGTCTTCACCATCAACTGAGTCCTTGTCTAGTTGTACAGGGTCAGAGGAATGATCAGAGGAATCCTCGTCTGGTTGTATAGGTTGTTCAGGCTCAGAGGAATCCTCGTCTTCAGATAGAATAATTCTGTGTATCTGTAAAAATCCAACGTAAGTGTAAGTTTGAGAAGATTTATAGTAAACTTTCCATAGAGTTTGAGTTCATACAACCATCTACTTGGGTCTTGATGAAAAAAAAAAAGAAAGAACACAAAGATGCGTCTATAAATTATGTGATTGTCTTTGCACAGTACCAACATCAGTAAATTCAGAAAAGTATGGAAGGTATGGAACGGTATGGACGGTATAGACTCTATACCATTCCATACATATCTATACAAATTTCCCTCAACTCGTTCCATACACAGTCTGTATGGGTGTATAAATGTATAAGCAGTGTATAAATTTATAGACAAGCGGTCAATTTTGTACTTACTATTATATCAGACTGTCTTACATATTTATTCAATCATTCAAGTCTACTGTACCGTTGAAGTCATTGACACTGGAGACTGTTATTGTTTACAACTTGGGCTGGCATCCTGGAGATATATTTAACTTACTTATTGAATCAATGCTGAATTTTGAATAAGTACCTGAAGTTCCAGGTTGCTCTAAAGCAAATTTTGGGTGAGCTTTTTTGTCTCAGCGATGATGGGCAGGGTGGACCCGGATGCCCGAGACAGCCGCACATGCACTTGCTGGCAAGCATTGACGTTTTAGTCACGGGGTCACGGGACCGGTTTGAAGCAGAGTTCTAATAAGTTTGTTTACAATGTTTACAAAAATGATATTCATCTACGCCTAAGACTAGACTAAGGTATGTCGACCTTGATGAACCTAACTGGTAAAGCATGCAAAGATTATAGTAGGGAAATAGAGTAATGTCAGAGTAAAACCTTAGCTCCAATTCAGGTGTAACCACACTGTGCCTGTACAGGTCTTTGCTGAGCAAGGAAGAAAAACCCACGCAAAATGGGAGAGCCCCATAGCACCAACATTATCAAGTGAAGGAAAGTGTAGGAGAGTGTAGAGATGAGGGACTATGGGGGAATCAGGGTGTCTTGAATGGGAAATAAGGCTTCAAACGTGTCCTGCTCACATAAGCAGAATGACGTGACATCTGGACTGGCACGAAAAAATTTTCGTCAAAGCCTTAGGGGGTGTGTATGAAGATGGGTGATGGTAGGAAAGGGAAAAATTGGTGGAGTAGAGGTAGAGGTGTCACAGGGTTGGGGTGGAGAGAGAAAAGTTTTTGGAAGAGCATGGGATGAAAATTTTTGTACTGTGAGTTCTGCATGAGAAGTAAGGGTGATAAATTGTTTGAAAAGACTTGGTAGAGATCGGGTAGTAGGGGGGTGACAAGAGATATCCTTCATTTCAACTACTAATGCTGCCAATTTTCCGTTGCTAGCATTGACTTCTGCAACAAGTTTTCATTGTTGACCTTCTAGGGCTTCAAGCTGGTAATGAAAGGCCGCTAGAGTACTCTGGGTGCGACAAAGCATGGCAGGATGAAGTATGGATGATGAGCCTAGCTCAAGTCGTTGCTTTTGTGCGATGCGGTAGCGGGCGCATGACGGCTTCAAAGAACAACGTGGATAGCGGAGGACGGTTTGGGAGGGGTTTTTCGAGTGCATGGCACGAGTCTGGGACGATTTAGGGGAGCGTGATGAGAGCATGGAGGTCATAGACGAGGGGGTTTAGGAAGATGTTGGGATGACGTTGGGATTACTTTGGGATTACTGGACGGATATTCGTCCGATATGACGCCTTGTCAGGATTGTCTGACGGTTCTGGACAGTGAATGCAGCCGGTTTGAGTGTCCGAGGCTCAGGGAGGCTGGAACGACGACAACACACCCGGGGGCACGTGCGGGTGATGGTGGTTGTTGTTGTTGTTGTTGTTGATTTTCACATGTCGCTTTCCAACTTCTCGTCACTTCTTTCTCCCTTTTCCTTTATCTGGCAGGGAATTTCTCTCACTGAGGTATGCTTTGCACTATCTGTACATGCTAAGTTACTCAAAATTTTTACAGTTCCCAGACTCGGACAAGTGTAGTTTGGTCTGGAGCACCATGGGGTGATGCCGGTATGTTGACATGTTCTGTTGCGTGAGCCAGGCTGTCTCTCACTTATTCTTTCGCAGCTCCCTTTGACTCAAGTTGGTACAGCCCGCCTCAGTGATTAAGCTCTACTTGCTGTGTGATACCGCAAATTTGTTTTATCTTAGACCTAGGTGCGTTGTTGTATATATTATGTTCCTTGATTTACGCGCTGACTCTGTTTCTTTCACAGTACTTGGGGGTCAAAGTAAGTCATGTATTGGGGGAAGGATGGAGCAAGGGGAATTGTTACAATTGGTAGTACACAAATCTGTAATGTATGTAGTGAGCAATATATTCTTATGTTCCAGTTTTCACGCTGTGAATTGCAACTGAAAGTAATAATAACAGCACCGATGATGAGCTGAATGCAATGCAATTATATACGATATAATAGCGTAGTATGGATAGTGTATGGATAGTGTATGGGATGGTATGGTAGGTTGGTATGGGGAGTGTATAAAAAACATGCACCCCCCCTCGGCTCCATACATGTATAATTTGGTATGGAAGGTATGGCCCCATACCCTCCATACACTTCTGAACTTGCTGATGAAGCACCGGCGCTTTATGGGTATACTTGTTGCCCCACGTGATCCCCAACTCTCTCATTGTGGTGGATTATAGACGCAGAAAATATCGTTGAGGAGGAGTAGAATAGAATCAATATATATATATATGCGCATTTGCCATTTAACAAGTATGTAGTAAAGCACGTATTGGTCTGTCTTGCGGAGTTCCTCCGAGTTGAAACTAGTCGTTGCTTAATAAACGAACCACCAAAGACGGACCAAAGACGGAAACAACACACCTCTCCAGACCGGATGTCCCGAATTCGAGTTTCCAAAGTTTGGTGTTCTTTCTCGTGCTTCCTTGAGATTGGAGCGTAAGCGGAAAAATGATATGTACTAATGTAGCCAACAAAAAGCAGGTTGACAAAAAATTCCAACTCACGTTCTTGCTGCTCGCCCTCCTCTATGAGTCGAGCAATGACAGCGACCAAATCCTCTTTTCGCGTTCTACGTCTAGACGGTGTTTCACTGTGTTTATACAACATTACTCTACACCCTGTCATTTTCCGTGTGCTTGATCCCTCTCGCTAAGCATATCATCCCAATGCTTTGAGTGCCGAATATTGTCTCGTAGTCTTCGTTCTTCTGGATTCGTGGATGCTGACACTATCACATCCATTATTCAACAAACACAAGCTAATTTCTCTTCATTCGGTGGTGCAATGCTCGTACGTAGCATCTTGATTATCGTCCTCTTGAAGAAGCTAAGTTTTGCGCGTCTAGTGGGATGCCAGTCAGGCTTTCGGTGAGTTGCGGTCGAGTTGAAATGTATGATAGATCTCAGATTGATCGCGTAATTGTTAGCAAACGACCGATACGACCAGGCTGTCAAGTCTGCTTTAACTAGCAACGAATTGGATAAGGGTTCGAGATGGAGTGAGACCTTGAACAAGATCGAGAAGTTTTCGCGTTTCTTCCGATTCCTTTAATAACACAATAGTTCGTCCGTAATGATTGTACCGAGATCATGACATAGTCAGGTCGGTGGAATAGAATGCCATTTTCTTTTGGATAGTGCCAGTATAGAATTTTCAATATAAAAGCTATACTAAAGCGGACATGCTGTGATCGCGGACTAGAAGCAAAAGCACTCTGGATGGAATGTCAGATTTAGCCAAGACTGAGCACTGACAGCCCTCTGGATTACGGGAGGACTACGATCCCATGGAATGCCAGAAAACCGCATGCAAGATCACCTGGATTCTAAGCAGACTAACTAGTACTAGTTGGAATAACAGAAATGATGTTTCTATCCGGAATGGCCATTGATTTGCGGTGCCGACTTGAGTCCTCGGGCCAGAAAAATGTCAACATTTCGTCCATTCTTGTTCGCTCTCGTTACGCGGTCAAATTTGAATGAGCATAGCCCAGCACCTGCAAATAGATTAGACATTTGTTGTTGGGTAAATCCTCTTTTCTGGGTGACGACACCAGAAGGGCATAGTCCATCTCCAAATATGTCTGCGTGGTCTTCCGTACTCTGTACGTCGGCTACAAAGAGATGACCACCGTCTCTCAGAAAGTACGAAAGTATTTGGGTGATAGAGGCAAGAGATTCGGAAGCAAAGTGATGGTAAGACATACAGCACTAAAAAGCAACGTGAGCATAAGAAGGTTGAATAACGCAAGGGCGCACCATGACTACGTCGAACTTCATTCCATTGAGTTCATCGGTTTCTCCCTTCAGATCCACGCAGATGGCTCTCATTTCGTCAGGGGAAATGCCTTGATTGCTAACCCTCAGGTTGTACTTTTCGACCATAGCTTGACTGATGTCGACACCAATTATCGATTTTGCATGAGGCGCAAGCAGACGAGAATTAAGGCCTATCAAAGCCATTTCTGTTGAATTGACCAACTTGACCTCGATGTTTCTTGATGCTCACCCGTCCCACAAGCATAGTCCAGAATTGTTGTGCTTTCATCATCAAATGGATATGCATGCAAGATTGCACGTCCTATTCTGCCGAAACTTTTAGTCTACGGGGAAGGCAAGCTCACTTTCAGCGCACCTCTTGGCCATCTCGGCATGTAATGGATGCTCGTCAAAGTTTTCAGCCGCATTTCCAGAATTAAAGTAGGACTTGTTTGCTTCAGCAGGGTCCATTATTTCGTCCTGAAGTCATGGCGTATGTGAAGCATTCTGATTACTCAGCGCACTTACAGCCTCCCTTCTTCCCGCTTTAATTCACAGCTCACCAGCGACTTTACAAGTTCTTGACACTTGCTCAATCACAATATTCTTTTTACACATTGTACTCGAGTGAAGGTCTTTTCTCTCCAGTGTATCGGCTTCGCATTTCGACCGACTTGATTATAGCCTTGTAAACAACAAGATGTCGTCAGTGTTCATTACACTTTTAAACTTGAAAGACATGCTTCTCATAACGGTAACACTGCACCGAATGCTACGCCATAATTAGATACCAAAGTACGTGTATAGCTTATTTCCTTGTTAGTCCGCCGACGATCGTCCTCCGGTATAGGTTGCGATGTCTGTCGAAAGCGCAAGGTAACAGTCTATCAAAAAGACGAGTGTATAAGTATGATAATTGTGAGGGCTCAGGTAAAATGTATCAAAAACAACCCGATGGATCGAACGACTCCTTGCAAGCATTGCCATGACTTAGGTGAAGTATATTCGGCCTTGATCTGATCCTTTATCGTTGATTCTTTTATAGAGATACCATGCACATATGAATATCGACCAAAGAGGAGAGGTAATTTCTGGCGTTGCGAAGACATCCAGGTACTTATATTTTATAATCAATCAGGACCTGTCAACCAGTCAGAATCTTGGAACTGCACGTATCTCTGTCTTTGATATATTCATCTTGAATTTTAGGTATGTCTCCCGCCTGCGAGAAGGAAAACTTGAAGACCTAGGACAGCCTTCCAACCCGATATTGACTGAAGGCTCAGACATACCGTCGACTTCACCATCGACCGCCAAAAGATCACCCACTCCGAGCTCCTCAACTCTTTCGAGTGCCCCAGACCTATCCATACGTAATTTGGATTCGTTAGCATCTCGTGATGTGCTCCTGCAGATCATCTCTTGTTTCTTTGATTTCGTGTACCCGAATATTCCATGCATTCACCAACCGTCATTCATGGCTGACCTGGAGGCGAGGAGAGAAGAAAACGACCCCGTATTCTTTGCTCTCGTCTGCTCTCTAATTGCCACGACATTGGCGCAAACTCCAGGACCCTGCATACCGCTCGGCGAGGCAGACGCTGTGAGGTCGCTTGCAAGGCGCTGTTATGAAGCTAGCCGGACTATTATGGCTTTTTCTTATGATCCACCGACGACCATGCATATTGTCTTGAGATACTTGTACGCTGGTAGCTTTCCTTTCGATCTTTGCTCATGCCAGACAGTGATGCAACTTACGTCTATCGACTCGGTAACGATTCAGCTACTCGACACGCAGCATTTGGAGAGGCGATACAAATAGGATACACGCTTCGCTTTCAAAAAGAAGAGTTTTATAAAGACTTGAACGTTATCGATGGTCAGATGAGAAGAAGGATATTCTGGGTAATGTACGGAGGTGTGTTTGCAACCTACATCCTTCTTCTTAGACTTACCTGCACCAGCCGACCAATCTAACGCAATAGAGAACTCTTGGCCTATCAACTTGCGATTGGAGGACTGTACGGTTGACTTCCCCGCGGCTGTTGATGATGAGTAGTCAGTTCTACCACTCGACGAGTTGTACCGATTGATAATATAATCAACAGCATTACTCCTCAAGGCATCTTGCCTCAGCCACCACTTCAAACACCTATCGTCACAGGGTTAATCTATCTCTCAAGAATGTTTGCTTTACAAGGTGAACTGTTGGCTCGAATACGGATCGACGAACGTTCTCCTCCCAAGGGCAGGTTTGCAGCTGCCAGATTAGAAGAAGTTAAATCTATCCACAATAAGATCATGAATGTGATGAACACCGCACCAGAATCGTTACGACTGCGAGACGGTATGTTGTTTTTTGTCTCTCTTCCCGTTTCCCCAAGTCTGATTCTGAGCTTAGATAGACACAGTCCGACTTTGACTCGTTTCGCCAACATCGGTGACTCGGCTTTTCAGCTGCTGGATGAATATTTCGCGGATCCGAATTTAATGAGGATGAATTCTTCTTCCAATGCTTTTGATGTTAAGAAGGCGGACTTACTCGTGACTCAAGTATACATGGTGCAATTCGCTATATTTTCCTCTACTAATTCTGCTCTAGCAACGAGTTCGCTTTGTAGTCGAAGAGTATGATGATCGCTTGACGTTGGCTATCGAGGGTCATCTTGATCCAATTGTTCAGCAACAGAAACGCGAGCTAGTAATGAAGGACCTTCTCCAAATCCTACATGGGCAAGTTCTCTTGGATACTTCAGATCTGGATGCTCCTGATTCGGTTCATAGAGTTCCTATCCAAGCTATTGCAGCTAACGGCCCCGCAATCTGTCATAAAGTTCGCTATATCGCGTCTGCGCTCCTTCCCGAACTTGATTCGCAATCTGAAAATCCTAGCAAAACTCAGCAATACTTATGTGAGCCTCTTCTGCCTACGTTCACCGGACAATCTAACTTGAACCACCACGGTTGATAGGGGATTTCCTTCACGTACTGTCCGAGATTGAAAAGCAGTTTTCCGTCATGCAAGCGTTTTAATCTTTACAGCAACTTTAGCTAACGATCACAACAGATACCAGTTTTGAAAGTTTCATTTATGTGTATAACCGGATCCACCATCCTCTGTGAATAGTAATGTGGAATAAATACTTGATAGATTATACAGATATATGTGTGTCTGGGTATGAATGATCGTTCCTCAAATATTCTATAAAATCGATCAAAAACTTGACCTGTTCATAGGTCTCAACAGCTTTAATACTGCGTCTGCGCCTCACGACGCCAATAACTTTTTCGACAAGTTGTAGAGTGTCAGCTCTGACAACCGATGGCGGAGCATCGAGCGGAATTGGAGGAGACGACTCTGCCCCAAACCAGCCGCATAGACCGAGCTTGATCATCCAACAACAGGCGATGACTCCTGCACGACCAACGCCTCCGCGGCAGTGAACGAGGACAGGAATCCCTCGAAGGGTGTAGTTTTGAATCAAGGAAGTAAGTTCCCTGTCGAGATCTGCAGGGGTAAGCGATGGCGAGAGACCTTCAGGAGTGGGAAGGCTAAATAAATGGTGGTCTTTCAGTACTTGGTTACGAAGAAAACGTAAGATACGCACCGTAGCACATCCATACCAAGTTTATTGGTAGCACGTTCATAATCTGTCCACGGCACTCCCAAGAACTCTAGCTCTGTATCGTCCAGACAACTAGTTAAATGAGCATCATGGTCTATTTTTTATTTTTAATAAAGGCTTACCAGACAATACATCCCACTCCTAGTTCCTTCATCCGCCGAAGATCTGCGTCCAAATCACGACATACACCGGAACGACCTCTCACGGGACCGTGTAGGCGGACTTGAGATGTATATGAGCAAAGATAACTTTAACATTTGTTGGAATGCTAACCTTTTTTGCCGGGACACGAGGATAAGAAGATATTGCCCAGCACAAACCCAGGTTGATGTAAGCCGGAAGAACCTAGAGGTAACCTGGGGGAATCAATGGGAGAAGTTATTTCTGGTGTATCCGGTGGGGTAAGAGGGGGCATCGTAACCAGTGACACGGAAACGGACACAGAAGACACTGTGAGGTCGCATGACGCCTGGGCGTCAGGAAGAGAGGGGATTCCAGAGCTGATGGCGGCTTGTAGGGCTTCAGTGACATGAGACCGCGTACGCAAATGTAGCGTTGACGCAGCGACTGTAGGAGATAAGGAAGGGTCGAAAGAAGGATGCCCTTTAACAAGGCTATTTTTTGATTGGGTCGCAATGAGTCGGTCAAGGGTGAATGGGGTCGGCACTTCAAAGATGGTCGGTTGTGAAGAGCTTGAGGGGAATGGGAATTGGGTTCCAGCGTCGGGGGGTTCAGCCGAGGATGTAAAGAGCAAATGAGACGATATTAGCGCTAAAAGCTCCGGCGGGATAATCATAGAGATGCTGCGGGGTAGAACACGTTAGCTTCATACGAGAAACTAACGATATGAAAATCACTTTATGGGATGTGATGATGAAGTTTTGATTTGGTGACCGTGCGGGGTGGGTATTGATGGGGAAGGTACAGAATTTGAGTTATTTGGCAAATCCTCCTCCATTGCTTTCGACAGCTCTTTGGTGAGCTCCTGTGCGAGGTCTGTCGAAGCGGATTCCGACTCGTCAAGTAGAATACCAGAAGGCCCTAGGACGACCGGAAACGACGAGTTTCCTGTCACCGAGTTATGCCACCAAACTTGCGTCTGTGACCAAGAGATCTGTCGTTTCCTGAGCTCCTCGAAAACTTCTGGGGCTTGAAGAGAAAGCGGCGTGTAGCGCACTGGGCAGCCATTGGGGCCAAATTTGATACAGCTGTACTCGCTTTTATGGTGTTGAGAAGCCAAGCTGGCAATCTGTAGTCGTCAGAAGTAGGTAAGTGCTTAGACTACCAACGAGCTTTGTTTGAAAACAACCTTATGAGCAATTATATCTTGCTCGTTCAGTACGAGGAGCTGCTCTTGTGCGTGCATGGGTTGTTCGGGCCAGAGCATCAAATGTTGAACATGTCCGTCCCCTGAGTTTGCGAGTAACATTAGCGAGTTACATAATCTAGTTTAGTATCATGGCTACATGACATCTCAAGTCTGCATAGGAATCACTGATACACTGCACAATATACAGGTGTTAAAGATCTGCAATACAAGTGCGCTCATCTTAACGATAGTTTCCCCCCGAACCGCTTTTTGACCACCGCGTCCATCTGATTCTTGACATTCCTGAAAGCGGCCCACCACGCTTCCCCGACTTTTTCTTCCCTCGAAGGCTCATCGTCGTGCAAGCGCCCATACTCGTGCTGTCCAAAATACCTCTTCACTAGTACCAACCACCATTTCATCACAGCTACCGCCCGCATGAATCCCTGGTCCGTCGCGGCTTCCCTATCCACGCTCTTGACCAACCATTTCGCAAAGAAATCAACATCTCTGGCATTGGGCGGGTGGTTTTTGAACCGTGTTGTCCACTGCTCAATCACATTCTGAATATCGTCAGTCTCGGAGAAATACAACTTTTCGCCTTTGCCCTGCTGCCTCAGCATCGGAGGTTGTACATGTCGTGCTTTTGGTGGAGGCTGGCGGAAGACTTCCCCGTGGTCAATTTTCTTCGGCTTAAGTACTACTCGGTCACCAGATTTCGCTGGTATGGCCCCTGTGTTCTTAATGAGACGTGCTGCAGTAATCTGTTCACGCTGGATATTCCTCGGAAGCATGGCAAATACCTCCGGATCAATATTAAGCTTGCGTAGTTCCCTTTCAGGAACTTTCCAAGCGGCGAGACTGGGACGTTTCGTGAACAAGTTTTTGTTCGGTGAATGGGCCGGAGCATTGCGTGGAGCGAGTTGTTGAGTGATTCGCTTGACGTTGTTATTGCCTTTGACGAATATCTTTCGGGGGAAAGGAAATAGTGCGTTAGCGCGAGTTCCAGAACCCAATGAACGTGCCATAGTTTTGACACTGTTGTTCGGGTTGACTGGGGTAGTAGTAGCCTTTGAAGGTCCAGGGAAAGGGGAAGCCGAACGTCGTTTGTACTCGATTTCGAGTTCGTTGCGTATTTCGTCAGGAAGTGCATCAAAAACTGATTTATCAACCTGAGAAAAGGAAGGAAGCTCCAAGGCCGGAGGTTGTATGCTGCTACTTCGACTACGGGGCACGTTCTGGGCAACTGGAGTCTGGACCTCGGCAGCCTTCGCCTCATCGAGAGCTTTCGAAATGGCTTCGCGACGTGCTCTGACAGCTTCCTCGCTTGCTTTGGGTCGATCGGCTTTTCGAAATGATAATCTTGCTTGCCCTGGTTCCAAGGCAGCTTCACCTGACGCAGACTCCAGTTTCTGAATCTGTATACCAATACCACGTAACTCTTTTGGATCAAAGTTGAACGACTTGAGCATGCGCCATGCATGCTCTCCAATGACCTTGCTATCGCTTGTAGCACGACCACTCGGCCCTATAAGAGCCGTTTGTTTGTTGAAGACATCGCAGGCACCATGGCCCAGGAACTGAAAGGCATTATTGAAGAGTGACAATGATGGAATCGACACATACCTTTGGCGGTTCAACAGGTGCAGTTGGATCTCGCTTCATTATCTTCAAAGTAATCGATCGACCAAGAACTTTAATTTCTTCCATCCGTCTCTTCACCTCGCCAGCCATTTGATGTATGAAGGTTTCCACTTGTTCGTTGTTCTCAAACCGGATTCCATACTTTGAAAGATTCCTTGAGCGTCATACACTTTGGAGGATGCCAAACACGCTCACATTGATATCGCAAGATACAGACTTGCGTTTCTTGTCACTCTCCAGTTTCTTTTCATCCACGCCTCTCACAGCATTGTACAGCGTTTCTCCTGTACCTTTCCCCAATGCATCGCATAATACACCCTTACTCTTCTCCCTCAGCTCTCCCAACTTGGTCACCCCGAGCTTTTCTAATGCTTTCTGCTTCGCAGACCGGCCGAATCCGTGTAGATCAGATATATCTAAAGGCACAAGGAATTCATCGACGAGAGCGGGAAGGAGGTGGTATGAACCTGCAGGTTTGGCACGTCGAGTTGCTAAACGAGAAAGGAGTATGTTGTGCGCAATACCAATGCTCACTGCAAATATCGTCAGAACAAAGACAAAGAATAACAGCAATGCATGCCTTCGCATCCAGTAGCTTTTCTAACTTGAGCCCGGATAGTTTCAGCTAGATCTTTGGCAGGGTCGGCTTGTAGGGAAGTCGAGGCCTCTGGTTGAGCCTGGGTTGTAGAACGTAAACGGTTGGCTGTGCTGGTCACTTCGATAAGAGCTTCGTCGACGGAAACAGCTTGTAGATCATCAGCATGTTTCATGAGGATGGTGTAGAACTTGAGTGAGAATTGTTTATATCTACGGAGAAATAAGTCATGGAATGTAACGCGAATTAATTATAGCTCACAGTTCAAATTCATAAGGTATGGTCATTATATCTGGACACAACTGTCTGGCTTGTTGGAGGCTAAAGGATTATGAGCTTAAAAAACAACAAAGATCCAAATTACTCACCTCATGCCGTTCTTGATCCCAAATGCCCTGGCCTCATAACTAGCACTTGCGACCTCACTCGTACTTGAGCTTCCACCCTGAGCACCTTGAGAATGGCAGACTACAACTGGCTTTCCTTTCAGTTGCGGTCGTTTCACTAGCCCAGCCGAAACGAAAAAGCAATCAAAGTCACAATGAAAGATGACCCGGTCCTCACCCGGCGGGATGGCTCTACCCTTGCCCTTGTCCTTTTTCGTAGGTGATCGCAACACAAATTCAGCACCACGCATACTAACTCCTCTTCCATCCAAATCACCCAAATCCTCACTCTCAGCAGCGACCTTGTTTGGTTCCGTATCGTCGTCGACCCCAAGGACATCTACGATACCTTTTTCAGCTCGCTCCTGAGCCTCTTGTAATAGGGATTTCAACTCCGCTTTCCACGATGACAAGTGATGCAATCGCGAGTTTTTGTAGTATCCCTCAATGAAATCAGGTGCAACGGAAGTGTGCGCATTTCGCCATGCTGGATTCTCCATTACTCGTTGTGCATTGGGATTAGATTCGTGTGCTGCATATGATGGAACATGATCTGCTTCTTTCAAGGTCGTTGGGTCTGTCGTATAAAGAGGATTAACAACGCTGGGTGGTTGTGGTTTCGCCTTCACTGCCATGACAGGACGCGGTGGCTTTCTAGACGAAGAGGATGGACCACCTGGTTGTGAGGGGAACGTTTCCATAAGGCTCTTTTGTTGAGGCTTCATTCCTTGATGAGTAGATTCTGAACGTTCATTGTGACGAAAGATGAAGTCTGACCATGGAAGAAGTACGCCTTGCTTCGCGCTCTCAACGAGCCATTCGGGTCGGACAACCTTCATGTGTTTGAACTCTTGTACTTTGGCGGGTGTTAGAGAGCAGGTTATAATGTGTGTACTGGAGACATAAGACAAGTGCTTCGAAAAGGGGATTAAACACATACACTATGGTTTTCTTGTCGAGATATGCTTGAAATACGCCGCCATGACGCAGTATAAGCGTCCGAAGACCCTGGATAGATGGGTTTGTCCAACCATTTATCTTTAGAGAAGAGTGAGTACCGCACAAATTGATGAAAGTAGCATACTACACACGTATATCGAGATTCCTTTGAATATCTGGGGCGCCTCGTTCAATGTTTCGTCCTTGGTAATTTCCGCATTCTGAATCTGGAGTTTAGCCCTCTTTCGTCGCATGTACTCTCCAAAGTCGCCAAAATGAGCGGCGCCGTATATGTCGTCACGGTCATCTTCCTCTTGGAATACTTGGTATGAGCGTTTTGAAGATGGCGGAGGTGGTTGCGCGTCAACTGGAAGGTCTCCAGGGAGAACTGTGTTCTGCAAGGCTTGAAGAAAGTCTGGATCATCTGTTTCAAAGTAGTCGGAAGAGTTACTGGCAGAAGGTGCAAGGGGTGACATTATAGTACAAAGTAGAGCCTATCTCGGCTCCGGGTTCCGATATCCTCTCTACTTCCAACCACCATGACTGACGTTGAGCGCGGTCAACGGACCTACGACTATGACCACGACGATAACCCAGAGCGAGAGGCTTTACTGCCTTCTCCGTCCAAAGCTGAATCCGATCCTGTGATTCCACCTTCACCGACCCGGTCCTCCAACTTTTGTTCAAGGCCTCGGTTCAACTTGCTACACGTATCCTCTGCATTCATTGCCGGAATATTAGGATGTGCATTGGCGCAGTATGCATTCTGTGGACCAAATTGCTTCAACAACAGCAATTCTGCCGGTGGTCGACCAGGTCGTGTTGTCGAAGTATATGCACCCCCTTACGCTGGGTCTACCGAAGTACACCCATTCCCACCAACTTCCCCGACAAATGCTTTCCCTTCCTTATTCCCAACAGACGTAGGCTACCCCGGAGGTACTCCCACCGGTGCAGAAGCTGCAGTCATTGCTACTGCACCATCGTATCCTCTTCATACCGGTGCAGCTCAGCTGGTTGCACCAGCTTCACTCGGCGACAAGGATTCCAAGTCCAAATTCGATCTTTTCAGGAAATGGGGTAACTTGTCGCCGTGGTATAGTGTTGGAAGGGGTGCATTCGGTGTGGATTCGGGTCCCGAAACACCAGAGACATGTCGGATTACTGGGCTGCACTTCCTGCATAGACACGGAGCGAGGTATCCAACAGCATGGGGTAGGCCTCTACACATTTCAAAAGACTCCTTTCTAATTACAATGTCTAGCATCATACGGCGGACCTGCAGATTTGGCTGGTCGACTCAACAAGGCTGCAAAAGACTGGACTGCAACTGGCGATTTGGAATTCCTCAACGAATGGTACGTCGTATCACTCGATTCTTTGGCCGCAATGATCAACTTTTTTGTAGGACATACAAACTTGGTGAAGAAGGTGCGCAAGATGACACAACCCTTTCAGTCCCAACCTAAACTAATCTATTCACGCCAGTCCTTACGCCATTCGGTAGACAGCAACTGTGTATGTCTTCTTTCCTTGCGGCGTATATTTGCTTATTTCGGCTCGGCTAGATGATCTTGGTATTTCTATGAGACTGAAATACGGGTTTTTACTCAACGTAGACATTCTCCCCTATCCGCAACGACCTTTTCTTACATCTTGCTCGTCAGAATTTCACTGAAACCAATGCTCTCCCCGTTTTCCGAACCGAGTCACAGTGCGCGCGCATTTCCTGCATACCTGAATCCAACTGATGTCTTCCTAGGGACCGTATGCTCAACTCTGCCATGAACTTTGCTATTGGTTTCTTCGGATATCCTTTCCAAGACCAATACCAGCAAAGTATCACGATCGAAGCGGACGGAGTAGGTCATCTGGCTTCCATCCCATCCACGTTTTGACGAAACATCTTTAGTTCAACAACACACTCGCACCCTACGAAACGTAAGTTGGACGTCTTGGACAATATTTGTTCGCTCACCATTTCCAGTTGTCCAAATGCCCGCCGGATGCCTTTCCGCGCGCGCGCCGATTGGTATGTTGAACGCTGGGCTGCGATTTATCTCAAGGACGCGAACGCTCGCATTCAAGCTCAGCTCTTCGGATATAACTTGACTATCGAGGACACATATGTTATGCAACAAATGTGCGCGTACGAGGTGTGTCTTGCGTCACTTTCTCAAGGTCGTAGAGCTAAGTCTTGTGTACGTAGACTGTCGCACTTGGATATTCCAAGTTCTGTGAGCTGTTCACCGAGGAAGAATGGGATGGCTTTGATTATGCGTAAGCTATTGTTACGTTCTCAGTAATGATGTAATCTTATACTGTTTCAGACTGGACCTCGCGTTCTGGTACGGCTCTGCATTCGGTGCACCTACAGCGCACGCACAGGGTGCCGGCTGGATTCAGGAGCTTATCGCCAGACTGGAGCACAAGCCCATTACCGAACATAGGTTCTCTACCAACGCTACCTTGGATGACAATCCTATTACTTTCCCGCTGAACCAAAGCTTATATGTCGATGCAACTCACGAAGTCGTTGTGCTGAACAGTTCGTATTCTCGTTCAATTCTTCTTTCCTGTTAACTAACCTGTGTCCAGTCATCACTGCTTTGAATTTGACCTACTTTGCTTCCGGTGGACCATTACCGTACACTCACATTCCTGAAAAACGACCTTTCAAGGTATCTGAACTTGCTCCGTTTGCTACTAACCTTCAGTTCCAAAGTGAGTCATCTTTCCGTGTTCATGCGTAAACTCTGAACACTTTCCGCAGTATTGGAATGTACTTCGACACCCGGTCAACAAATTCGTATCATCATAAACGATGGTGTTGCACCTCTGACCGGCATTGAGGGATGTCCTGAGCAGAAAGATGGCATGTGCCCAGTCGACACCTTTATCAAATCCCAGAAGAAGTGGATGGAGAATGTCGACTGGGAGTACGACTGCTACACCAACTTTACGATTCCCGATGGACCTGAATGGGAGACTACTACTGGCGACAGTCCCAGGGGATTCTAATCAACTGAACGGCGTCACTCTTTTATTGTTTTTTTGATAGGTTGCATAGACTTTGCTACAATCATTCCAGCCAATACCCTCGCACGTATCTAATCTGACTTTTAATAGCACTGCACCTATGTTCTCGAACCGGTCCGCGGATGAGCTCGCTCTCAAGAGCGGACCGTGTAACCATGAGCTCGATTTTCAATCAAGGGAGTATGTACCTGTAAGTCAACCCTGAGTAACCTACAGTCGCGGGTTGTCCCATGACAGGCGCACCACAATGAGCTCACTCACAGTTAAGTTTAGTTACACCGAGAAAGGCAGAAATACGTAGTGTGTCGATATGCTCGTAGAGGTCTGGGCACAGTTCTGACTGCTCTGAGTTGCAAACCTTGCTAGAGAAAGTCCACTGCCAAGGATTGAACACATTGGTAGGACCTGAAAATCAGCAGACCGACTGATTTGAGGGAGTCTTGTGACCGTACAAGCTCAGACGCGCCCGCTCCTTCTGATGGTTAAAAGCAAACTAAATGCTCTTACCCCTTCTCTGTCAATGACCCTGTGACTGCTATATAACCCGGTCGACATACAACTCACTTTGCTCCCCATTTCTCCGTCCCGCAATCATGTCTACCAGTCCTCTTCGAAGACTATCCCGTATCTTTAGCCCAGGAAAGTCTACTTCCTCCTCCAAGTCGACTCCCGCCTCGACAGAACCTGTTCCTAAAGAGAAGAAACAAGGCGAGTTTGTAGGGTCGCTCGATTGTGGTACTACGTACGGGAAAAAGTCGATTTCGAGTATCACATGCACCATGTCCTGAAATCATACGTTACAGCTCTGTTCGATTCATCATCTTTGACAAGTATGCCAACATTGTAGCTCAACACCAGCTAGAGTTTCCTCAGTACTATCCTCATCCAGGGTATGTTAAAGTTTTAATGCTTATCGTAATGGCTCCTAATCGCCGCGTTAACCGACAGCTGGCACGACCACGATGCTAAAGAAATTCAAGAACACGCCGAGCGATGCATGGGAGAGGCTATCAAAGAATTGGAGGCTGCCGGTTGGGCCAAGGAGAGTGTAAAGGTCATCGGTACGTTGATTTGTTTCTCTTATGAGCTTGTGCTCATTGCTCGTACAGGTATCACCAACCAACGCGAGACTACCGTCGCTTGGAGTAGAAAGACTGGCGAACCGTTGTGCAAAGCTATTGTCTGGACGGATTCTCGTACAAAGAATACGGTAGCCCACTTTGAGAAAAAGCTAGAAGAAACAGGTATAGAAGTGAGTCCAGGCGAATGGAAGAAGGGTAAAGACGGTGTGGAAGCTCTTCGACAAATGTACGTCCTAGAGATATTTGTTTTGTCTATTCCTTATCCCCATATGTCTCTAGTACTGGCCTTCCGCTCTCGACCTATTTCTCCGCTGTCAAGTTGCGCTGGATGATTGACCATTACCCTGATGTCGCTGCCGCACATGAAGCAGACGATCTCTTGTTTGGAACCGTGGAATCTTGGGTTCTTTACGTACGTGCAAAACTCTTTTCAGTTACCTTTTCTCAAGCTCGTCCTAGAATCTTGTTGGCGGTGTCTCGAAATCACAACATGTTTGCGAAGTAACCAATGCTTCTCGTACCCTCTTGCTGAACGTTACTACACTACAATGGGAAGAGTCTCTCTTGGACTTTTTCGGTCTTCGCAAATCGATTCTACCAAAGCTCGTCTCGTCTTCTGAAGTTTACGGAAACGTTGCTGAGGGTGTTGCTGGCGGTGCCTTGGCTAGTGTCCCTATAGGTGGCCTTATTGGTGACCAACAAGGAGCACTCGTCGGCAATAAATGTTTCAATCAAGGAGAAGCCAAGTGCACGTACGGTACGGGTGCCTTTTTATTGTTCAATACCGGTGGGGAAATTGTCAAGAGTACGCATGGGCTGCTGAGCACTGTACGTAGTCTCCTTTCGGCTTTCGCTTCGGTATTTGACCTGCCTGTTAGATCGCTTTCCAAGCAGGCCCCGAGGCCAAACCCATATACGCACTAGAAGGAAGTAGTACGTGTCCGTGTCGTTTACCCCAAGAAACCTCACTAAGCTTTGTTTGAACAGTTTCCGTTGCTGGAAGTGCCATCAAATGGTTGCGTGATTCCATGTCTCTCATCTCATCCGCTGCCGAAGTCAACGACCTTGCTGAGAAAGAGAAAGACACTGGCGGAGTCTACTTTGTCACCGCTTTCTCTGGTCTCCTCGCACCGTATTGGGATCCTGGTGCAGCCGGGTTGCTCATCGGAATCTCCCAATACACGAATCCTGCTCATATCGCTCGGGCTACTCTTGAAGCAAACGCATTCCAAACACGAGCCATCATCGAGAGTATGAAATTGGACTCTGGCACGGATCTACGGCATCTCAAGGTCGATGGAGGGATGACGAATGGAGACTTGGTGATGACGATACTGGCTGATATCGGTGGGTTCAGCGTGGTTAGGCCCGAGATGAGAGAGTAAGTGACATCCAGTTCGGAACCTTGTGTTCGTTCTGACGTCTATTGTAGATCTACAGCTCTAGGCTCTGCTCTTCTTGCAGGAGCTGCCATAAAGCTCTTTGGGTGGGATATCTCCAAGCCGGAGACTATGGTAGAGGTCAATACCAAGGGCAGTAAAGAATTCACGCCCTCTTTGGAAGAAGGCGATAGGCAGAAGAAGTGGGACGGGTGGCAACGTGCAGTAGAGAGGTCGAAGAGTTGGGAGGAGGGCGTTGATGAATGAGTCTGTTGTTTGCACTTTCAAGGGACCTCGGATTGTATATCGTAGGATTTTGTACGTTTTGTATTCTAAGTTATTCGAGTCAAGTACCTTCAAGCAATTGAGAAAAAGTATCGCATCAAGTCGCATGTCATATCTATGTCTGATGTACTACAGAAAGAATGAGGTATACAACAAAAGTCGAGGGTAACTTAGCTACTTGCTACATACGAGTTCCAAGAATACAAGAAAGTTCTAACTTAATGCGTGGTGTATCTAGCAATGAGTGAATAACTTAACAAAACTAGATTTCGGGGCTGCCAGCTCTTTCGTCTTGTCGCCAATTCTCAGTCAAAGCATCACCTAGAGCGAGTCCCAGCGCAAAAGCCATGGGGACAGGAACTGCGTTGCCAATTTGTTTGTAAATCTGCAGTTTGGGATGAATGATCAGCAAGTGAGGACGGAAGTCTAAACACAAACATCTTTTATAGCTTTGTTCGGTCCCTTTCACTTCATCCGACAAGAACTGATAATGATCTGGAAAGCCTTGGGCTCGAGCTACTTCGCGATAGGTGACAATTCGTCTTTGCTGTGTTTTGAGGTCGTTGAGTACACCGCCGATTTGAAGGAGAAAAACATACAGAGGGATGGATTAGATAACAGCTTTTGGTTACAGGGGAGATGTGCGTCATGGCGGTCTTGAAGTGGCCGTCTCCGTCGAGCCGACCATAGAACGCTACACATATCGGATCAGACACCCAAGAAAAGATATCGAGAAACAAGTTTACACTTATCTGCCTGCCTGTTCCCGGGTTTTGCACAGTTTGGCCAAAGTTCCTTTGGCAGGTCTACGAGACATCAATATTAATATCAGATATATGCATAGTTATCACCTTTATGAGTGGCTAGTGGTTTGATGGGGAGTATAGTCGTGCTGAAGTGTAAAAGATTAGGGCTACTCCAAGAGGACTGAATCTCCAACTTACGCCTCAACAATACGGGAAGTAAACAAAGGGGTGACTTGACCAGTGACCTTAGTTGTTCTTTCGTTTGTAGTAAAATTTGTTCTCAGCCATAGTTGGTAGGCATTTGAAGGATCACGAGCATATGTCGTAGGCCGAGAATAACCCGGAAGAACAGTGTCTTCGTTCAGGACAGCGCCAAACGATGGAATTCCGTCATTAGGAGGTTCGTTTTTGCGCTGAATGATAAGATGAGGATTGACCCTGCAATGTTGTTAAACATTGGCCGAAAAGTTCGTGTCGACTTACCAATGGAATGCAGGCTTGATCGGTCGGCATAGCGTCAGAATATATATCCAAAGAATACGAGTTGTAAATACGTACCAGGTCACTGACAGCATCATTCACCGACAGAGATTTCAGAGGTGCACAGGCGTGCGCTGCTCCTGGGTCGACATCACGGCATCGCGATGCTGGATGCAGCACTTGCCGACCGGTAGCATCAATTGGCAGTTTCCAGCATCGAGGCTCAAAGGCATGAGTTGGAACAGGAAAATCAGGCAATTTCAATCCACGTTTCGCGCCCCAGAAAATGATCCTTTGGCGGCCCTGTGGACATCCATATTGTCCCGCCTGAAGAATCTTGAAGCGAGCTTGATACCTACTTGCATTAGGATAAACAGAGAAAAGAATTTTGGTTTGACATACCCAAGAGCAATCAAAACCCGAAATATCAACTTCACCATCCCCATTTTGATACCTCCTTTTATTTTGCGACCCTGTTGGATTGCTTTGCAACTGTAGGAAAGTAAGCCTACGACATTTTCGAGTAGGAAATAATCTGGTTGATAAAACTCCAAGTACGACAACATGTTAGTAGGAAGCGTAGTCCTGTCCATTCACTTAAGAACTACTAAGACATGGATTCAGGTGATGCATACCGCAGATCGTCTACTTTCTAAGAGAGCGTTCAGCTTGAGCAGTTGCAGTGGCATAAGATAACTTACTGGACTATGATTAGCACGACTAAATGCCTGACAGGGTGGTCCTAATTGACATGTCAACACTATGCTGGACATTAATGCATTAAGCTGCAACAGAATAGCCAACCTCCATAGATGATATCAACCTCTCCTTTACGGGGCATCGCTTCACACGTTCGAGGAGCTTTGGGGTCTTTATAATTTGATGGTAAAGAAGCCGGTTTTTTGCCTTCGCTTGTGTCAATAGCATGTCGCAATAATGCGTTTGAATCTTGACAGTAAACAGTGGTGTCAGGGTGGTTTTGCCTGAGATAATCATAAAACATATTTAATATCGAAACAAGTTTGTCAGGGAATCACTCACTTATAACTCTTTGCCGCTGACCCGGAGAATTCAACTGCCCATTTTGTTTCCACGTATTTCGACATGTCAAAGCCAGTACCCAAGCCACCTGCGCCTGAAGAGCAAGCATGAGCAGGAAGAATAGAATCGAGCGAATACTTCGTACCACTAAAGAGCTCCATTCCGTTGAGAGGACCATGTTTATCAAGCTCCTCTTGACATTGTGCAAGGTACTTTTCACGATCAGAAAGACACCGGCCGCAGAATTTGAAAGAAGACTTCAAAGGTGTTATCGTGTCGCCTTTGCTCTCCTCATTTAGCCAGAAATGGTCATTGGACTTGATCCATTCAATAGCACCATCTTCAGCTTGTTTGAAGTATTTGACATAACATTTCCCATCAATCGTGTCCCATGCAATAGTCTCGAATTCACGAGTGTAGACCAGTCGCCTCTGAGAAGTTCCTTGAGCATTTATCTTCAAGTAATCGAATTACAATTTACTCACTTCCTGTGACAATCCTGTACCTTGACTCCGCTTGAGAGAACGGACGCGAACTTGCTCGTCATCCGAATTCGATAGTTCGATGATTTGAACAATATTGAGAAGTAGGCTACCAGTGGACCGCACATATACGAATTCGAAGAGGTGATATACTAAACCCTGGTATACAATGCTATCCCCTTCGCGAGTAGGCATCCTTGCGGTTTCACGCTCTTCTCGCAGAGCACATGCATGACAGGGTTTATGGGCTGGAAGAAGATTCAAGAGCCTCTCAAGTTCGTCCTCAGTCGGAAGATTTTTGAAGCTAAAGTCGTCCTCGTCATAAAGTAAACTGAGTGGCACATAAGTATAACTAGGAACAATATAATTTAGCGAAATTCCTAACCTGCAGAAGAATTCATCACCCTCAGGATCCTTGTCGTCAGGTATTTCATCTTGGCCTGGTTCTAGCATTTGCACAGAACATTTGCGGAAAATACTTGCCACATGGACGTCGTTGCATGTTTCACCGAGGAAGAGACCTCTTGAATGAGCTGTTTCTTGAAGGATAGTTTTGCTTCCATGGTGAAACCACTGCACGTGACACATCTTTCCCCCCTCTCTATTCTGGAAGAAATAGCAGATTTTACAAAACCTGAAGAAGGTATGAGTGTTGTCAAAGTAACATGCCCAAGCCATACGTACCAAACTCGGTTTGCATACGAGTTGATCGAATACGAAGCTTCGGATCTATAGTTGTTGGCTCTTGAATATCGCCTATACGAATCTTCATCATAGTGCACCATCACAACATCTCCAACCTAGAGAGAAGAAAATTAGATATGGTTCAGGATGGATGACACAACATACACGGTATTTAGTTCCATCCAGTTTGACATTCTCAAAATATGGCGTCGACTCTTCGATAATATCGAGTCTACGGCCCCAAATCATACTCTTCGGATCTTCTTCGTGCTGCGCATGGATAGTACCCATTTTCTGGGCGACTTGAGAATCAACGAGCTCGAATTGTGCCAAAGAATCTCCTGCGAGTTGCAGTGGACGAGTAAACATAGCCTCCGCAATGTCTTTGACGGTTGGAGTGACGACAGGAGTGAACGGAGAAGGTTTCTCGGAAACTTTCGGCCCTTTTCGAGAGGGCTTTGGCGTACTGCCAGGTTCGGAACTGGCCTCGGTCTCGGTCTCGGTCTCGGTCTCGGTCTCGGTCTCGGTCTCGGTCTCGGTCTCGGTCTCGGTAGAAGGTCCGATTTCTTCGTCGTCTGAGTTTTCGGATGTTTCTTGATACTCCGTGTCAAAGTCGTCAGCGCCGAGGAGGTTGGCAATCAGAGGAACTCGTTTTAAATGAGATAGACCAGAATCGGACAACACGCTCGGCACGGTCGCAAATAAATAAGCCGTCTGTAAGGATGTTCAACGGAAGGTAAAAGAAGTGTTGAGACTTGACTTACGGTCATATCAGATGCGATATCTTCCGCCATGAGAGGCCGCTCAAGCACGTCAGCGACCGTTGGGACTCCATCGCCTGTGACAGCATCTTGAGAGTCGGGCAAAGTGCGCAGAAAGTCCTCGCGAGTCATGTCAGAGTCCCTCAGACAACTGGACAAGTACAAATGGCAGACTTGGTGAGGTACGAAGTAAGGAAGGAAAAGGGGAGTGTAGGCCGCGGAAGGTGATGCAAGAATGTACCAGGCAAATTTGGTGCGAATATATATTTTACTTGAAGTGAAAAGAAATCAGTGAAAGAGACTGCAATCAAATTCGACAAACGTACCGGTCGAAAGATTCATCGATGTCATCATAATGATGAACGTTCAACTCCAAGATTTTGGATAGTTTTACCCGTTCACCAGCACGCAACGTGGTTTCTGATAAGTCTTCATCTATTTCGTCGTCGTCATCAGGTTTCGGATACGGGTTAACTCGTCCAGCAGCGATAAATTTTTGCTTGTGTACGTCAAGTTCCATCAGTTGTCCGAAAGGTACAAGGATTCGTGTCGAGGCATTGAATATTGAATAGTCTTCAATGATCCTAACTGGCACATCATCCGAATCATAGCCAGAATCAGCTTCGTCGGTTGGGGTTTCCCCCTCAATTTCAAGATCCTCATCCTCTTCCAGTTCGTCGTCATCTTCATAATAGGTAGGTTCTTCCAAAGAATAAGTTGAAACGCAAAGATGAAAGAAAGGTAACATACCAGAGGGAAGCTCGGTGTAGGAAAGATCTGGTGGTCCTGAGATAAATAATGAGCGAAGAAGAGACAAGACGACGCGTCTAATTGACCTTCATCATCTCCGTTCTCAAAGTCAGAAATGGTCGGGGACAGTTGTCGGATATTAGAGGCCTGGATAACACGGTCAGACTGTCCAGGAAGTAAATGACAGCTGAAGGCTTACACCCAAATCCGATACTGTAGGCGAAAGACCTCTGGAAGATGTCTGTTTGTTTCCGGTGAGCAAAGCAAGGCCTTTTCTTTGTCTGAAATCCACCAACCTCCCAGTCGGGTTCTGTGGGCTCTTCGCGCAAAGCGAGGCGTTGGTTTGCCTTGTATATTGGGAGTGAGAAGGACTCAGAAGGCTGAGAAACGTGTTACACACTAGAGAGGCGAGCCTGTCGACGGTAGAACCGGTGTCCAGCCTGGATCTCTTTACAGGTGAAAGATTCGGACTGGTGGGCTCAGTTTCCGGAGAACTGTCGGGACTGAAGACCTCGAGTTTTCGTTTTCTGGGAGAAGAGATTTCAACGTATGGTACAAGAACTTTTTTCTTCATGTAGAGTGAGTGGGGAGAGAATAAGTAAGAGAAGGAAATATATACAGAAGCCTCGAGTCAGTAAGAGTCAGACGAAGAACAAAGGAGTGTTGAAAGAGTTCCCACGTCAGCTCTGCGCTCAACCATCATGTCGCTCCCCGTGTCCAACATTCAAATCGACTATGATGCTGAAAAAGGTCTGTACTCGTCTATCATACGCATTTCTCTTCTGATAATTACGCGTAGCAAAAATTAAAACCTTTCTGGAGACCTTCAAAACCAACGACAAGGACATTGCCGATGCTCTGGAGGACATAGGCATTGACGACCGAGATGACACCGACCAGACCGAGCTATCATCTCTGAAATACATGCGTCAACTGGTGCGAGCTGTTTCGACGCGTTTGACGCGCTTTTTGACCTTCGTCGTTGCAGCAACGAATAGCCAACCGCGAACAACAAATGTTGGTCATTGATTTGGAGGATATTCATACTGTGCGCGTCCTCTCTATCGTCTTTTCTCTCGCTTACACTCTACGCTAGCACGAAAGCACTGTTTCTGAACTCGTTTCGCGTATTCGACATAATACCCGCCGATATGTCAACCTCTTCAGTGAAGTCGTCGACAGTATCATGCCATTACCCACCAAAGATATTAGTGAATTTGACGAAGTGATTGACGTGATACTTCATCAACGTCGTATACGCAACGACGAGTTGGATGGCTCGCAAAACCCCGCTTTTCCGGAGCATTTATTGCGACGATAGTACGTGACTTTTATTTTCCTGTTCTCGCATTTTCTGACGGAAAACAGTAATTTGTACTTTCAGCCTCTCAAGAGCGATGTCGCCATGGCCGTCCGTGAAGTGCGTGGTAGTCATCTGGGTCGGCTCATCACAGTCCGTGGTATTGTAACTCGTGTATCAGAAGTGAAGCCTCTTCTTCAAGTCAATGCCTATACCTGTGATGTTTGCGGCTCGGAAACATTCCAAGAAATATCCAACAAAACATTTATGCCCATTAACGATTGTCAAAACGAAAATGATTGTAAAAAGAACGGGATAAAAGGAACGTTGCACATGCAAACAAGGGCCTGCCGATTCAGTCCCTTCCAGGAGGTGAAGATTCAGGAAATGGTGAGTTGCATTAGTTTTATTTTTTCCATCTGCTCACTTGTTTCCAGGCGGACCAAGTTCCAGTTGGGCACATTCCACGTTCAATGACGATCCATGTCAATGGCAATCTAACGCGTCTCATGAATCCTGGCGACGTCGTTCACATTGGCGGTATTTTCCTCCCTGTTCCATATACCGGTTTCCAGGCCATTCGCGCAGGATTACTCACCGACACCTATCTCGAGACTCACTATATCTA